>OX276456.1:23207963-24457963 GCA_946251905.1 Cryptocephalus moraei
GAAAATGTCCATAATACAGGGGTGTCCCCGTTAGAGGGTTGTCCCTAACTAGGGGTTCCACTGTATGTGGTCTTGTTTCCTCGGAAACTGCAAATAGTGCAAAGTTGAAATTTTGTATTTAGGCTGGGTCCTCTGAAAACTCGAGACCACATAAATTTCATCAAATTTAGTTAAGGGCAAAGGAAGCACTTTTCTCGTCATTTCTAGGTTGTTTTGAATTATCTCAAAAACTGGTCCCAACGTTTTTCCAAAGCTTAGTATATTTACTGTGCTATTCAATTCTTATTGGCTGTCGTTATCGTTAAGAAGATCTTAACTGATCTTCTACGAGGGGCCGTTTACTCTTGTGAATTTTCAATTTTTCTCAATATTCTCCAAAACGGCTTTACCGATTCTTGCTAGATTTTAGATTTGAACAGATCTAACCAATAGCTACAATTTTTATTTGGAACATTTTTTTCTAAAACCTCGCTAAAGGGCACTTTACTCTTGATCATTTTCAATTTCTCAAATTTATTTAAAAAAAACGCTTTGTGTACTATTTTGTCTGAGAATTACATAGTCAATTATGGAATGGAGTTTTCTGGTTTCTTGATACCATGTGAACCTATATATGTGCTTGTGTTGAAAGAATCATCATCATCATCATCATCATCATCATCAATCATCATCATCATCATCATCATCATCATCATCATCATCATCATCTTTCCAGGATTAGGTGTAATACCATCTGTTCCGGTCTCTATTGTCAAGCCATCTGTTTGGCGGTCTTCCGATACTTCTTCTGCCTCTTGGTTTGTAGTTCAGTATTCGTTTTGGCAGTCTGAGTTTTTTAATGTGTTTTTCCCATTTCTGTCTGTATTCCAGTATTCTGTCGTTACGAGAAAATATTTTTAAATAATTTCTTCTTTCAGGGTGATATCGGAAAACTATGAGTATAAATCTTTTCATACATTTCCTTTCTTACCACCTTTTTAAATTTAAAACTTAAAACTGAACCTAAACTATGAAGGCTTTAAAAAAAATAAGTCAAATCTTTCACATTTCTCTTTTTTTAAGGAAGATTTAAATGAATTGACTGATGTTCTCATAGAAAATAGTTACCAGTATAATATGAAATTAACTCTGATAAAACAATTTATGAGTACCCAAGGAACAACTAGTTGGAATCTGCACTTGTCAACGCCATATAAAATTACCTATCAGACTAGTTGGAACATACTGATGTTTCTTTTGTGAAATTAAATGTGTTGCAAAAGCTTCTTCTCAATTAAAGACTATATTAAAACTATTGAACTGTCAATGCAGAGCATTGTACTGCCTACTACCTCAGTTTTTCCTGAATGAAAACTCAGGTCGAATAGTGTCATTGTTAATAATACGTGAGTGTACGTGGTGTTGTCACAAATTTTTCGCTGAGTGAAATATTCTCGATACGGCTTGAAAATTCACAAAATTATATGTAGCTGAATATAACACGCCGTACGTGAACTATTTTTGCAACTCTCAGATTTTCAGAAGTTTAACAATAATTAGTTTTCGAAGGGTGCGTCGAATACCATTTCATCCACTCCCATGAAGACTGTTATTTGCATCACATTTTCCCACGTTTGGTCACTCCAGGGGGATTGATTAATTTCCCCACAACCAACCTCGTTATGAACTTATCCCGACCGTATGTCGACGGTGATTATTCCTATCTGTTAACAATCGCCACACTCCGAACCCATTAATCGTGCTATTAAATGCCACCTATTCACCCCATTTGTCCACCAATTTTCAGTTAGAAAGTTACTATTGCACTTACGAGTTTCTAGTTGGAGAGCGTGATTATTAGGAAACAGCAGTAATCTATTCGAAACCGTCGACGACACGAAGTGATTTCGACTTCAACTCATGCAGATAAATCAATCGATTCTCATGTGTGAACTCGATTGAATTGGGGTGTTTCTCAGGTTTTAACTTTAAACTTATGAAGTGATACTTGAATATCGCGATTTCAGGGTGTGCGTTCCAAATTGATTTTCTGAACTAAAATTTATCCGCCATAACTATCTTAGAATCTAAATGGTTTCTTTGGTACGAAAATTGGGAATTCACTACTCACTCAGTTTCTGTTCCTGTGAATGCACTCATACCGCCTTTGCCAAATTAACCACAGCTACGACTTAGGAGAGAGATTTCTGAGAATGTATGTCAAATAGGTTATTTCACCAGTTGAACGTTTCTAATTTCATTTCTACGCAACTAAGTAAAATTGACTTTGACTTTGGTGAACAACACCTAAAATGTAACTCTGTAAACCACAGATAATAACAAAAACGGGCCAACTTACAATACACGAAACAGTACTTTTTTAATACTGTCTCGTATACTAAGAGAAAGTATTGCAATTGTAATGATTTTCGAATTTGAAATATTGGCATTTCTTGACGTAAGTTTTCTTAAGTTTTTTTTTAGATTATCTCAAAAACTGGTCCTAACGTTTTTTTTTGTAAACTTCGTATGTTTACTTAAATTGACATATTAAATGTAAATAATTTTTGTTACAAATATTTTTTCTTAAAACTCTCATAAAGGGCACTTTATTCTTTAGAATTTTTATTTTGTTGTGCAATTTTCTTTGAAACGGTTTTGGTGATTTATACCAAATATCATAACTTAAGTTAACTGTTTAATGCCTATACCTTTTGTTTGAAATTTTGTTCCTAAAACTGTCTTAAAGGGCTGTTCCTTAAGTGCATCGGTAGTAATTGTTCAATCTAGCTAATACATCTCCATCAAGTAAAGTTGTTTTTATTTATTCTATGTGGATGATTGGATTCTTATTTTTCGCACTAACATCACAACTTACGTAAATAAATTACACAATATAAACCAAATAAAAAAACGACTTCATATTAAACTGCTTCGAACCGCTCGGAAATAAAGAAATCCTATCGGTTACTATTAAATCATCGTCGCTTATCAGCTCAATTACGTTACGAAATTTATCTCTCGTCTCGCTCGGACCGTAATTACCTTCAGTTTAGCGTACGGTACGGTCGAGGTAGGACGTGTCAGTCTCCGCTTATGCATATGTGTGAGTTTCGTGAGTTACCGTGCGAGTTGTGTTAGCGTCGTGACGCCTCGTCCTTGGACGTCCGGTTGGTTTGGAATTATAATCTTGGTAAGTAAATTGCCCACTTGAATATTTTCTGAGTTACATACTTTTACTCTGAGCAATTCGAGGGTAAAACTGTTGTCTCTCAATAATGAAAGAACTCGTTTATTATTTTTAACATACATATAATAAAAATCATTGCTTCATTTAATAGAAATTAATATAACACACTTAGTGTAGTTTTATGAATTAGCACGCACAGGATTTTCAAATTGTTCTGAATTTTCGTTCTTTACTATTAGAGATCGTCATTTTTGCTTTTAGTTTACAGCATACAAATTTTTTTCTTACTAAAAAAATGTTATTATTATTATTTAAATTATTAAAATGTGTAGTTAGATGTACTTACATACATTACGAATTGGAGATAAATAAGATGATTCAAATTCGACATACTGATAATCTAACGGAAACGTATCCATTTATTTGATTATGTAACCGTGAGCAGTTTAGGAAAACTCTTTTGTATTAGTTTTGAAGTAGATTATATTCAGGTATAATCAATAAGTAACAGATCATTTATTTATTTTGGGTTAGGTACATTTTTTTTATATTTTTACTTTCTCATATGATATACCCATATAGTAAGAGAAAGTATTGTAATCTTACTGATTTTCGATTTTAAGATATTGGCATTTCTGGACGTTTTGAGGTCCCCTGAGTTCGAAAAATATGTTTTTGAACATTTCCACTTTCTCAAAAGAAAATTTTAAAAAAGGCGAATGTTCCCATTAAACTTTATATTTGAATTATCATAGTACAGGTATAAAATTTGTATATGAAACATTTTCTGCTAAAAATATTATGAAGGGCATTTTATTCTTAAAAATTTTTATTTTGTTGTAAAATTTTCTTTAAAACGGGTTTGGTGATTTATACCAAATCTCAAAACTTCATTTAGCTGTGTAATGCCTATAAATAAGTTATTTTTATCTATTCCAAGTCCAAAAGAAATATTTACTAATGAGAGAAAATGTTATATTCAGTACTAAATTTTTATAAAACGGTGATAATGTTGCCATGAATATTATGTTCGGCCATATGAGAAAGTTTTACGATGTTACACATTCGCCATTTATCGTTAAGTTTTCATCGAAATACATATGTGGTATGCGTATTACGTTGCCGTAGTTTTTCGATCCCACAAACGGTTTGTGAATGCCTTCGATACCATTCGCATCTTGCGTAAAGCTATCATGCCAAAAATTTAAATGTCACAATTAAACTTAACGGGTGCACGAATATAATGACTCTACGGGAAATGCCTTGCTTTTCCTCGACGGGGGTCTCGACTGTAACATAAACGTAGATTTTGCCATTTTATTAACTACCGACACCATTTATCATTCCTATGGAGCTGTAACGTTCAGAAGTTTATGTATTTGTGAGATGAATCCGAAATAGCATCAAACTCTATTATATATGAGAAATACGTTGCGGAACATACGCAGACTTTTGATAAAGGCCGCCATCCTGCGCTCAAGAGCAAGTTCGTTGCGAAAAATACGTACTAGTTCGGATTTAGATTTGGGTCGGAGATGGAAACACGAAAAATGTTATTTTTACAAGAGGTATAAATTGCTTTCTTACATTAATTTTTAGATTTTATGTAATGTAACCGGGAAACAACAACTCTAAATACTTAACGTAATTGTATGAGGGGTCATTTTGGTTTAATTTGAGAATGTGAAGGCAACTAGAAATATTTCAAGAATTAATTACAGTAAAGAAATTTGCTACATCTACATTTATTAAATGATTTGTTTCTACTTGTTCTTACTTTATTCTAATGTTATGATTTGGGAACCATAATTATGCCTGTATTGTCTAATTGGACAATAGAGTGTGTAAATGTCAATACCTACTTATGGATTAATAATTTATATATTACTTTTCACTAAATGTTTTTTTGTTTTGTTTCAGGTAAGTCCTAATTCTCATGACTTTCCTGATGGTACTAAGTTGGGGAGAAAACAGTAAGTGTTTATCTTAGAACAATTTGCTAAAATTTAAAAAATAGTCCAGTAAATAAAGTGAAAACTGCTCAGTTTGTAGGGCAGTGTATGGAAAAATTTATAAAGAATCCCTTGGGATATAGAAAAGGTTCAGTTTCGATCATGAGTTCAGGCACAAATGGCAAAAATATTATTTTATTAATTGTCGTTTATTCATGCATCAATTTCCTATCTTTACAAATACGGTATGAAAAATTTAAATCAAATAATTATTGTCTACCTATTTGTTATTTATTTAAGAAAAATGCAACTGCAACACTACGAATCTTGCAAGTTGCTGGAGTGTCTTATGAGCTAATGTAATTAATTCGACAATTTGAAATTCTCACTCTCATTAGGATACTCTCCAAGCATATTCACCATTACTAACATGAAATTAAATTGAATTGCCTGAAGATGTGTTTATCAAAGATTTACATACTAACCCAATATATTTAGTAACAGTTTTGAGTACGTATGCAGTAATGAGTACCTTTGGATACGTTAATTTATTAATTCATTATTATAACTACGTTATTTCGTTTTTGAGATATAATTCGGTTGTGATAAATAGTTTATATTGCTATCTGGATTTTCTTGCGGTCTATTAAACCAATTCAGTTGTTTATGAGAGTTTCTTCAACTATAAACTTTACATAAGAATTCCTGCAAAATTGAGCCCTTCATATTTGATGCTACGGATATATTAATGTGTTATTAAAAACGTTATTTTTAATAACTCTTAAACGAAAAGCAAACTTACAATTCCAAAGTTCGCGGCAAATGAGGCACATTCCGATTCATTGTATTGCATTTCTTTATGCAAAGATGAATTATTTCGAGACAAGCGTTTGTTAAGTAATTCATAATAATTTATCAGACAATTGAAATTTAGGGTACTTTTTGTTGTATACATTTTGTTTCAAGTTGTGCTCAAAAATCTAGTCGTTAAAAACTTACAAAAGACTCTAAGTTGTCTAATTTCAAAATATTTTTGTACCCAGTTTAGCAATTAAACAATAAATTAGTCAATGAATATTGAACTTCAACTATTTCTGATTTCATACCTTCATTTTACATGTCTTAAGTAATATTTTAATTAATAATAATAATTTTAATAATAATTAAAATTAACTGATTTATCAATAAATGGTAATATTGCAGGTGAATAAACAAATTGTATCATGTTCCAATTATTTTATTTAACTTTCAAATATACAGGTGGTCACAATTAAGTCGATTTTTGAAATAAATAAATATATTAATACAAAGTAATTTTCAACATTTTTAAATTTTTCGCAAATACTAGGGCACCCAAAGTATAATTATTAAATGCAACTTATCTCTATACGAAGTTGCATTAGTGGATCTTCAAAGTTCGGCTCCATATTTTAACAAACATCTTTGCCATTCTAGAACTTACAATTTATATCTTCATTATATATAGCTGAAAATGTATTTTTATATGGAAAACGGACTGATTATTTCTTAAAGAATTCTCTGCAAATTTGTCCTTTTCCAGTTTTCTCTAAAATCATTTCCTTAGAAAATGTAAGTAAATAGTATTTCAAAAGAATTGTTGATAATTGTTAACCCTCAGAAGCTCCACCAGTTGGCTGGTCCATGTTTGTATATTAGTTCTTATAATACGAAGTGGTAATTTTATTACGTGTCTTCCCAGATGCGGTCAGTGCCATATGCGGTCAGTGTCATGTGCGGTCAATAGTTTCGAAATCCCAGAACAGGCCAATTTATCGGGTTACTGGGTACCGGCTCGCCATGAGCGGTAGTGTCTTATGCGGTCACAATCAAAAAACGTCCCAGATCTGTTGTCTACCTACTTGTGAATAATATAAGTAATTGTTTGCAAGTCCCTGCAATTAGTACAGTGTAACTGTGCAACAGTACGTGTTTGATCCTTGCCCTCTCGCGTTTCCAACGTACTTTCGAGCATAGCACATACCATGCACCCGTACATCAGGTAGAAATATTTTTGGAGTGACCGCATCTGACACGATTTTTCACATTGACCGCATGAGACACGACCGCTCGTGGCACGGAGCCTTTTATTAAACTAAAAGTGGACGCCAATATTTTTTTTTATAAAAATGATATATTGTAACTAATAGCCAAACACTTAATGAAATCAAATAATAATAATAAGAATCATACAACCATCATAATTTCAAGCTAATTACACCTATTAAGTATTATCACTTAATTAATTATTAAATATCAAAATTTAATAAACATTAACTAATACTGATTTTGTCCCAAAATAACTTAAGAAAAGAAAATAAGAAAATCCTTGTTTGCATTGAATTGCTTTTTTGTACCTTCTTCAACTTATTGTTTTAATAATAACCAGTTTTCTTATGAAATTGGACTCTTTTTGTATTAAAGAAGTACAAATTGAACTTTTCCGAAAAAATTACATTGAAGTTGAAAATGAAATAAAATGTTTACAATGCAATAAAAATGAATATTTCAATTAAAATAAAACTAAAATATATAAAGAAATAAGTCATCAAAATATTCAATAAACTCAATTAAATGTCAAAATTGCATCCATATCGATATTGGATCCAAGTACTTGTCGAATTTCTTCCTTCAACACATAATCTTGTAGTTTGGTTTGCTTTGCTTGTCCGATGATGGTAGATCGAGCAATATTGTAGTCCCCTCTCTTTCCAATCTACTTATTTTGGAACAGCTTAACTAAATAAGAGCAAGGAAAATCTGTCTTGAGGGATTTTAAACCAAAGAAAAAACACCAAGTCTTAACCAACTGCTTTATTTAGAGATGAGCGACCGGTTTCGGCTTCATGGAAGCCATCTTCAGGCTCGCACTACATGAATGAAGAGCATTAGCAACAGATGGTAAGTACCTTACAAGGCAATACTCACAACAGTTTGTTTTTTACCTACGCCCGCCAATTTTGAAATTTGCGCTGGTTTTCTTCAAATGCTCCCCCCCCTTGTTCGTTCCGACATTCGAAATCTTTCTAGAATGTCAAGGGGGTCACAAACTTAATTCTTGAAGATTGACTACGTTCGTAGTTACTCCCCAACCTCTCTAGAATGAGGAAGCTCACTCATTTAGGGCTGTATCCGTGTCCTGAAAGTATTTTATGTAGTTAACATCCTTGTTCGATGCGTGTTAATTTTTATTTATTTTTTAACTGTGCGTGTCAACGTAATTGTTTTGTATGTGTGACGCCGCACATTTAGAGCAACAGGAGCCCTAAAAACAACTTGTTGTGAGTATTTCTTTGTAAGGTACTTACCATCTGTTGCTAATGCTCCTCATTCATGTAGTGCGAGCCTGAAGATGGCTTCCATGAAGACGAAACCGGTGGCTCATCTCTAAATAAAGCAGTTGGTTAAGACTTGGTGTTTTTTCTTCAGTTTAAATTGCCATGGCCAACTTTGAGAAGCTGGACAACCTTCGGTCGTTGTCTTGAGGGAGGTTGGGGTCTTCTGAACAACGAGTTTACGTAAGTGTTGCAATTCACACTTTTCAATTTAGTCCAATAAACAAACATCCATATATAATTTATTTACAGTCTGGAAAGGACATGAGAGGTTACTAACAACTCTATAAGAGTGAGAGGGAAGTCCGATTTCATGTTAGAATCAAATATCGTTAAGATCTGTGGCGTTCAAAGGCACAAAAATCTCAAATCCTCTTTCATTACGTTACCTTGTTATCTATAGCCGTGTCGGTAATCAAATATCTTTCGCCATATGCGTCAAGTCAGGTAAAAGTAATTTGATTCTAAAACAAATTTCACATTCCATCGACTGGCCGCACGTCCAAGCGGCACGTTGAACGTCGACCTTTTCCAGTTGCGTCCACAAACCTTTTCGGGATATATCGTCTAAACAAACGGGTATTTTCAATTAAACGTATGTTTGTAATGTTCAGCTTCGATGAACATAAATCCTCATCAGAAATATATCAACCCCGACCCGACTTCTTATCCTTCCTAAAGCCGATTTTTCCGTTTTTCCCCGGTCGAACGTAGTTCGGATGCATTTTTCATCGTTTCCACTATGCATATTCGCGAATCTGATAGCGAGATTTTCGTTGGAAATATTTTGAGCTCGATGGATCCTGTAAGATTATTTTACTGGAATAAATCCTTGTTGAATTTTTATTAAATTTCGTAGTTTGCTCTAAAAGAGATTAACGACGGCTCTCTAGAATATTAAATAAGATCCGCTAAGAAATCCGTAGGCAATTCTTTTATGAGATTGAAAGACGTGAAATTACTCTTCTGTATCTTTTCAGCTAGAAAAGAAAATGCTTGGTATAAGAGTTTGACGTCGAAAGTTCGTCAACTATGAGATAGTGTTTATTTTGAATTAGGGATATGTAGAAGAATATCTGGATTACATATCAATCATTTTTCGAGTTTTAACTAATAATTTTTGAACTGTGCCATTAATTTCTCTTATTACAAGTTATATCAGAACAATTGATGTGTAAAATTTCGATTTCTTGCTGACATATGATAAGTTTGAAATGCATATCAATTTAACCGCCTTTTATTGTATATAAATAGATACTATGTAATTTTACAATGTTGCTTGGATTTAAAAATTATATTGATACAGACAATTTTTATTCAATTTTGCCATATAAACTGACGTTTATTGACGTCAAATCGAACCTATAAAGTCATTGTCTATTTTGTTTATTTAGGCAGCGGATTACAATGTTTTAATACGCTGCCTATTCAATTTTTCCGTATAAAGTGACGTTTTATATGTTTAAAATTGTTTTTGTCGTTGTCAAGGTTGCGGCACTGAAGTTGTCATCTGTCAAATTTTCTCTTCAAAATTGGACTTACTCCGCTAAACGTCAGTTTATGTATGGCAAAATTGAATAATACGTTGTAATACACTCGCGGATACAATAAACGTTTAACTCACGATATTAACGCGCTTGCGGCTGCTCCGCGCGCGCGTTTAAACATGTCGCTCGTTAAACGTTCATTTTATCCGCTTGTATAATAAATAACTATTATGTAAGAGCGTAGATGCTTTCCTATAGATACGTAGATACGTAAAATTCTGATTCTGCCAGTCTTAAGGAGGAATCTTATCCGGTACCTGTTTGAAACTGAAAGTGAGTCGTTTCATGGCTATGATCATTTTAGAAATTGTACAGCTGTTAGTTTGACATTTTTGCATTCGATTCTGTCGTAATAAAAATTTATTGCAACTGCTTTTCTTTGAGGTCAATTTTAAGTTTGCTAATCAGAGAGGAACAAATTTTTGTACTCAGCAGCTTGTCTTAAATAGGACGCCAAAGAACACTTTTTCAGATTTTTGTTTAGGTCGTATTTGCTCTGACTTCTGTCTGTTAGCTTCGAATTATTATTGAAGCAGCAATTAAGTCTTTCATTAGTAAATAGCTGATGTCGATATGTGCAATTGTGGATGAATTTCTGTTATATTTGTAACGTTTTCATTGTTTTCGAAAACATTTGCAACCAAAACAGTCTGAAATAAATATTAGCTATTTGCCGTCAGTACACAATTGCGATGTTTGGCAACTGACCCAAAAACACATCCAGAGCCAAAACACGCTACATTTAAACCGGTGCATATTTTTATTTTACCTGAAATTTCATAAATACGTTTTTAAAATCTATACAAATATCTTAGCTTTTGGAGGAAACTGTCAGATTTTTCCACTTCCTTTCTGGATACTTTACATTATATGTATGCTTTCTTATTTTGTGGAATCTTAAGAAGAAATCGTGTCTCATGGTTTCGAGCTACATCAGTGCGAATTTTGAGTGTAAATCACATACAACTGTGACGAGTAGCACTCAAAAATAGTATGAACGTAACCTTAAAACCTTTTCTTCCTATTCACACTAGACGACCACGTTAGACATTTTATTAAACTTATGTTAAAAAACGTCATTTCACCTAATTAATTAATTGTTATTATTATTTATGTAATATCATTTATGTTATGTATTATTCATTATGTAATGAGTTGCCATTGATAGATTACACACATATTTAAACAATTCAATTTATAGTTGTTGGCAATGGTTGTGAAAGAGAAAGTAGAAACAACTGATTATTTTCTAAAAGATACAAAATATATTAACTTTAAAGAAACGTAAAAGTTTGACACGTAAAATACATTTCCAAAACAAAATAACAACTATTTTAGCACTCACTTTATTTATACACTGGCAATGGGAGCAATCTATAATAAAATAATTTTTTAATATACTACAATACATAGCTTGATATAACTTCATTCCTGTCTTATATGTGTGCTATATTGTATTTATCTTAAACTTGGTTTTATTCATTACTTCAGCATCATCTATTTCGTGTGGTTCTGCAGCTTGAAATATTTGATGTTCGTAGCAACGATTCGGTTCTGTTTAGGTAATGCAAAGTTACTTAAACCATCTGTACTGGCATTTAGTTCGGTATATTTTGTAAGTTGCTTGGGTTGTTTCGTTTTTCGTAGTTCAGTTCTTTCGATGTAACGTCTTGCATGTAAATATCTTGACGGGATTTTCGAAAGTCATAGTCTTCCTTATTCTCACCCTTAGGATAAGCAGTACCTAGCTGTAGCAGTGTGGCTGAGAGTCTTGATCTGCTTCTCGTGTCTGAATATAATTAAGGTACTAAAAAATAGGGATTTTCAGTAAATTACCTCTAAGTTTATCAACTTTTTCTTATGGGCTAAATAGGCTACAATTTACCGGAGTATGAATTTTTATAAGAAAGGATACTTTTTCCTTATGTCTTGACGAGCCGAGTTCAAATTTATAAGTCCTTATTGGGGAAAAATGCCTATTAAACCAGTTATAAGCCCTTCTAGCATCGAAACGTTGTAACCAAAAAATAATAAAACTCACTTTATATGCAACTCACCCTTATTGGTTCTCGTGTCAAGTAGATGGTGTTCTATTTCGAGAAATGTGTATGTTTCCAGATATTTTTTCACTTGTGAGAAATCATATAGTGTGAAATTATGCGAAAACATATAACGTGAAGTGCCTTTTACCATCACCATACCTTATTTTGCTGATTAAATTCACAGTCATATAGTAGTAGTTCTTTGGTCCTCATACAGTACCCTTTGCATCCCATTTTCTAGTAAATATTTATTTGAACTCCTGTAACATACACGTTATATTTGACAACTGTGAACTTTGTCTGTATGACTTCAGAAAGGAAACCTTAATTGTAATGTTTTATAGAATGAATGAGCTCGAAACCTAATTTAGTTATTTTGTTAAATTTGACAGTGATTTGACACAAACTTTGTTAACAGGCCGATGATACTTTGCGAAGACCCCAAAAAGTTTCTTTAAACCGCGTTTCAGAAACGGAATTCGAAAGATGGTGTGAAGATTATAATTGTAGTTGTAGTTTAGGGACATATGTAGGTTTTAAAAAATATTGCTTGTTAAGCTAATGTTAACACATAACTTTTACGTTAACATTAGCTTCAGGGGTAACAGATGTCGCCCTAATATCGCTAACGAGAAAACTGTGGAATGACGTAAACTGAATACAAAGTTCAATTTATGTCCTCTTACGAATAACCAACCATAACTCGCCCATATTACGTACTATAATCACCGCGAATACTGTCATTTGTCTCCATATACTCCACGTTACGTTTTAGGTGTTGTTTATGCCCATTTTAAGAATTATACCCACATAACGAGGTGTCAGGACTCAATGTAGAAATTATTCGTGATTAGTTTTCGAGATTGAATAAATGAATTTTATCTCCGCCTCGAAGCAGAAAAAGAAAATTTCAAAATAATTGCTCTCGAGCATTCTTGTGGTGTGTCGCACGTTACAAGGGCGTAGGCACACAAAAACGATCCTAATCACCTTCGCCATTATATCTGTTATAAACCGTAAATTATGACCAATTCACTTCTATATCAGCGGTGTCTCGTACACAAACTTCATTAGTGCTAGCAATTAGACCGAGCCGGGAAGCGCATTATGCAGATTGTCTGAAGATGCTCCATGGCAACGACAGATACCCACACTCCATTATTAGTTGTCTGCCCGGGCAGAGGAGGGTGTGAATAGAGCTCGCAGAAAATTTTAGGTGTTTAGATATTCACCTGAATAAGGAAGGGTGGTTGCAAACTTGGCAATTTTTTAAGGAAAAATACTACAAATTTTAAAAACTTAATGCTTATTTATAATACTAGGTACCAGTTTTCACAGTGTCAGCGTCAGGGCGAAATGGTTCAATTTGAAAGTGTTATATAAATAAAATGTCTCAATATGAGGTGATTTTAAAATGAGATGAGGTGACCATACACTCCTTTTGTTTATATTCAATCCGGATATTTCACTACCGAATATATATAATAAAGTTTTATAACATTTTTGGCTAAATCTTCACTAGAGAACACACACTTTTCGGTTTTTGTAGACGTTCTTAAAATTCACTATTACATTTTTTTTTCTAAATTTTAACAACTTATTCTATTATCGAGTTTGTTTAATAAAGTCCAATAAAATTTTTGCCTAAATCATTTCTGAAGGACACTCATGACGTTTACCTATTTTTCGAAATTTTCAACCTAAGGAATTGTTCTTAAAGCTCGTTCCCAACCACTTAACGTACGTAACGTAACGTAAAAAATTATGAAAACGCAAAGTTGAAAAGCATTATTTCAAATGTGCCTGTTCACAATAGTCCGTAAATTAACAAACGTAACATCCCACAACGCTAAGTTCGTTCAACTTCAACTTAACAGCACGTTAAATCTACGGATTCCTAATTCCACCAATCACGTCTCTCACTTTTTTGAAACTTGACAGAAAACTGTCACTCTGTGAAAGGTTCACTTCGGTTTGGTTTGTCATTTCGTAATAAGCACCTAAACAGCAAACACCTGCGCTAATTGCAAGAATACTAAAAAGAGTTTCTTTGTCTCTTTCCATGTTGACAATTTTAAGTAAAACAAAAAGTGAGGTTAGGTGAAGTTCTCACGATTACTGTTTCACCCAACGCGCATAATCATAATATAAGTTTTAGTAGTACGTTAAGTGGTTGTGAACGAGCGTTTAAGCTTTGGATAATTATTCTCCTATCGAATATTTATACTGAAATATGAGAAACTAGTCCAATCGATATATCGCCATTTTTAAGTTCATAACAGTAAGGTTGAAAGCTATAAACTTTAATAGTGTGAACCTACTATTGTGAGTGAATAAGTCCAAGTGGCAGGAGAAAATATCATTATATTTAATTAATTGTTTAATTAATACATGGCTCAAAAATGACGAATATGTTATTTCTTTGTAGCTGTCAAAATAGGCAGTGTAATATAGTTTTCTGTGAAATTTCTAATCACAAAATAACCCGACGTCCGCTACTTCAACTAAGGCCCACTTATAATTTTCGTGACTATAATAACTTTTACCATTTTATTACTCCATCTTTTCGTGAATCATGGTACAGATTTAGTACGTTAGATTTAGTATGACTTTTAGATTTCCCCAAAATTTTTTCTTATTGCTAGAATAATGACTGCATTAGTATTCATTGTTGAAGTCTACCAGTGCCGGTTTCGTAAACTAATTATATCTTCAGATGGATGGCAGCAATTAAAGTATCTAACATACAGCAGCATTTCATTTAATTTACAGTAGCTTATAAAGATTTTTGGTTGAATGGTTTTATAGTCATATAGAATTGCGAGTATTCGCCAAAAACTAGAATTAAGGCCTTAGGGGTAGGTATATGTAAAATCTACCCAAAAAGGTCTCAAAATGTCCCCAAATGGAAGAGAATATCTATTTGATATCTTTTTTGATTAAGTCCAACGTTTCTTAGGATGGTCGAAATGTTCATGGCTCTGTATTTTAATATTAAATAATTATACTGATCAATGATTTGTGATCATTTGATACAGTGTTCAGGTCTATCGTTGATTGTTAGAAATAATACAATTTCTTCAATAATATAAACACCTATTTACGTTTGTAGTATATATGGAGAATTAAATTATACCATCTGCAGTAAGGAGAGTTGTTATTATTGTTATCACTAATAAAAATTACTCCTAATCATAGTGAATATTTTAGCGTATTGGAAGGTGTCATTTATGCAATTTTATTAAGATGGATTTAGATGGACCGCTAACTTGATGTTGGTAATTGTTTTATAATCATTTTTCCCACTTTTAAAGCTAACGATCTAAAATCCGTTGTATTGTACTTTAAGTGAAATAGTAGTGTCATTAATATGTAATCAGAAATTTGATGTATTATTTATTAAATATAGGTAAACAGTTTATTAGATACAAATTCGTTTTGAATGGCTTAATATTCGGCATGTTAAGTGTTTTGGCGTACTTAACCTAATCCAAAAAGATATCTAGTTTTGGTTTGTTCTTATTAATACGCTTGTTGCGGCCTTATCATAAAAATATTTCGACAGTGAAAGTTTGTCTTTAATTTTTAATTTACCAATAAAGTTGCTTTTTTTATGGCAGCATTTTTGAAAAGCGAAGAAATTAATAAAAACAAGTATGGAAAAGTATCACCGAAACGCGATCCAAATTAGTCGAAAAATTCATTAATTTTTCCATATTCAGTTTTGATTTAATTTTGAAAAATTCCTTTACAAGAACTTTTTGATTTTCTGGCCATCAATTACATCCCTAAAAACTAATTATTGTCAAAAAACATGATATTCTGCCGTAATTTAAGATCAGGCTTCTAAAATTTTGAATGAGGGAGTCTTTTTATAACTTGTCTTTTTGTAACTCGTAACAAGTTAGATAAGTGGCAATAAGTTGTAACTTGGGTAATAACTCTGTGAGCTGATTTTACTACCCTGTAATAAATCCCAAATACTAAAGACTATATTAAATACCTATATATCTTTATTGATGCAAGTAAGAAAATAATACATTTTTTGAATATCCAGCAATGTGTCCATAAGAAAATTAGATCCTTATAAAGTAGATAAAAAAATCTGGTCGTAATTTAATCACCCGATGGACTAAAGACTAATTACTATATTGAATATCTATGTATCTTTATTGATACAAATAAGAAAATATCACATTATTTTGACTATATTGAATATCTTCTTCTTCTTTTTCTTCTTCTTAGTCAGCCCTCTGTTGTCCACTACTGGACATATGCCTCCCTCATGCTTCTCCATGCTGATCTGTCCTGTGCTATCTGGATCCACCTCCTTCCCGCATATTGCTTGATGTCATAGAGCCATCTTCTCTGTGGTCTTCCTATGCTGCGCTTTGTCAGTCTTGGTCTCCAGTGTACGAGCTTGTATGTCCATCTCGACTGATCTTGTCGTGCGACATGACCCACCCACTGCCACCTCAGGTCTGCAATATGGGCTATAATATCTACGACCTTAGTTCTTCTTCGGATTTCTTCGTTCCTTATTTTATCCTTAAGACTGTTGTTAAGCATTGTTCGTTCCATGGCTCGTTGCATTACCCTCAATTGATTAGCGGTCTTTTTTGTCATCGCCATTGTTTCCAGGCCATAAGTAGCCACTGGCAATATGCACGAGTCGAAACCTCTTCTTTTTAGGTTTATAGGAATCTCACTGTTTCTAAATATAAATTTCAGCTTTCCGAAGGCTATCCAAGTTAGTCTTATCCTTCTCTTAATCTCTGCTGTTTGCTTTTCTTTTCCTATTCTCATTGCGTGTCCCAAGTATATATATTCCTCCACATTTTCGAGTTTTACACCGTCTATATATATATATATATATATATATATATATATATATATATATATTTGTTCTGTGGTGTTGTTATTTAAGGTTTTGGTCTTCGAAATGTTCATTTTCAATCCGATCCCTTTAGAAGCATCATTTAGTTGATTTAACATCTCCCTCAGCTCCTGTATACTGCTACTTATAATGACGATGTCGTCGGCGAAACGTAGGTGACTCAAGTACGATCCGTTTATATTTATGCCTTTGGTTTCCCACTGCAATGACCTAAAGACATTCTCTAGCGCTAGTGTGAACAGTTTTGGAGATATGGTCGGACTATTTACTTTGATTTTTTCTGTCTTTGTATCCTCCTTGATTCTCACATGTAGTGAGACATTTTCATATATATATTTCAGTAAGTTGGTGTAGCGAAAATCTATGCCTATCTGTATTAATACACATAGGAAAATAATACGTTTTTTGAATATCCAGCAACGTGTCTATAAGAAAATTAGATCCTTATGAAGTAGGTAACAAAAATGTGGTTGTACTATAATCACTTGGTGAACTTTGACTTCGAGTGAAAATTAGTTATTTTTGCGTATATATTTCATACCAGCGTGAGCATGAAATTTTGGAAATATTTCACTTCTTTTTTTGGAGTATTCAAGTAGAAGTTCAAACCTCAGATTATACTTTACTCCATTTCGAGTTTTTTCATTTTCCATTTTTCTTCACGTCCTGCTTTAAAATTATTTAAAAAAATACGTTAAGTTGAAACAAGGCAAAATTTAGTTCGTAGTATTTTCCAGCAAAGAGAAAATGTCTTGTTACAAACATGTTACTTTTTACTCTCCGATACATAATGTACTTTTGACATTATTGTTATCACAGTTATGGGCAGCTGGTGAAAACAATTTTCTCTACTTGCTGGAATAAAGGTATTGGTTGGTGTATTAATCAGATGTCACATTTGTGAGTTGTCACGTTGCACATGAAAAACCATTGGATACTCCTGTCGAAAAACTGGAGGTATTAACTATTAAACCATATAAAAAACTGATAGTGATAGTGTAGAATTCATTCGTCTTTTTTAACTTTCTTTCGTTATTTCTTTAAAAAATATATATTTTTATATGCTCTAAATCAATTTTTTTTAATCTACTAAGTAGTACTTTATTAAATTTAGTATTGCCATTCCTAATTTAATCATCCACAAAACTACGGTAACGTATATCGTCACAACAAGAACGTTGAACGAAGTGTGCAATGATCTTTAGAGAGTGGACTGTATATAGATATCTCTCGTAACTCGTGGGTGGCTGCGGAGATGAATCTTGTCTCCAGGTTGTAAGGCTGAAGACGGTCTTGTAGATTGAAGATCAGGGCTTGACGTGATCTCTCTGAAGTTCTTGAAGTTCTTGTAGGCGGAGATCAGGGCGTGACGTGATCTCTTGAAGTTCTTGAAGTTCTTGTAGTTGGAGAGAGGGCGTGACGTACTTCTCCGGGTTTGGATCTGAGGGCGTATCGTGCAGATCCGGGGTTTGAGGTTCTAGTAGTTTGGAGAGAGGGCGTGACGTACTCTCCGGGTTGAAGTTCGTTAGGTTATAGTTTGTCGGGTTAAGTGGCGTGAAGAAAGATCACACCACACTGTCGTTTTGAGCATACTAGGGTATACTGGTTTATTGTCCCAAATTTCAGAGATTTTATACATCTTGTGTTACATTGATTAAATGCGATATTATTTGTTTTGTTACCTTGCACCCAGACTGACCTTTTCGAGAATCGTTTGTTATCAAGTTACCTAGACGTCGTGTTATGCTTAGTCAGCTGAGTGTGAGAGTTGAACTTGACCAGTTCACGTTCTGTTGTAGTTAATAACGTGAAATAATCGCTCGTGTTATTGATTCGTGTACGATCGTGAAAACAATCCAATAATATTGTTCACACTTATCCTCGCTCTTAATTATGAATTGTTTTTCTGTTTTGTAAAACAACGCATATTAATTTCAATGATTAAATTATGTAAAAAGTTCCCTAAATTCGGTTACAATAAATTGTAATTTCTTCACCTAAAATTCCCTTAAATAATGTTGACGCTAGCGTCAATAAACGTAATTATGTAGTCTTAATTTTGTGACTTCATACAATAGGAATGGAAACGCAATAACCTCCTCTTGCCCAATTTATTTAATGAAACTGTCGATGCATAAAATTTAAAATTTCATACATGCAGTTAACCCGTATCTTCTATTCCCACGCCCTTCCTCTCCAGCGCTCGCAAAAGTAACATATTTACCAACAACGCAGATCGCAATTCCCATCGGATGAGAATAAAGTTTTTCATTTTATACGCCCAACAGATAATTCTATCGGGGATTTTCTATCTTTCGTAGGGCCGGGCAAAGCTTTGCCAATCATACAACAAATTCGCTGTAATAGAGTAAAAGACGTTGTGTTCAGAGTTAATCCAATTGTAGTTCGGACTAGTTTTCTTTATTGGCCCGGACCGAATGATTGAAAGGAGCGAGACCGTCGACCGTGAGGAAGTACGCTGTTTCTCTTCTTTCTTTTCCTCTTTCTTTTCCACTAATGAAGTGGGCTTTGAAGTCGACGGAACACGAGGTGGAAATGGAAATAGGAAGAGAGGTCCTAACGGCGCTCTATCTATAAGTTCTCCCCTATTCGAGGCTGCAGTTGTTAAGATGAAAAGAATATTTTATTTAAGTACGTGAAATTGAACGAATCAAATTACGTTCGATTCGACTGATGACTGTTTAATTTTGGTACAAGGGTTCCTTTTATACCTCCGGTTAATTTTTCACGTCATTAAACACTTTGGGGATCGCTTAGCGTGATCAGATCCCTGCATCCCTACCTTTTTTTTCTGTAATTTTAAACGTCCCTACGTTAATTTCCATTAGCGTCGTTTAATGAGTTAAAGGGCGAAGTCGGGTTTTATGCAACAACTCTGCAGTTTCATTAGATTATTACTTTTCGGTCACAACCCACTAATTTATTCTACGCTGGTGAAATTAAATTTAAAGTTCGGCGGAAACAAGCAAACCACATCGGAATTTATCGCCGGTTTAATTTGTATTTGAAATTTTGTAGCATGAAGCCTTAATGAACGAAGCCGACGGCCGAAATCAAAGAGGACACGTTGTGAAATTAATTATTTCCTTTTGTGAAATTTACTTTTCGCCTAACAAAATGTATTAATTTTGAAATTAAATTCGGCGCGTCAAGCGGACTTCCGAGGATACAACTTTTTTCGCGACGGTTGATTTGAAAGTGTCGCAAGCATGATATAGGGAAAATTTGACAGTTTGGGAAAGGGAAACCTTGAATCACTAAAATATGATCGATCCTAATTAGTTATTCTCCATGTGCAACGCAGTGATATAGGGAAAATTTTATAGTTTGGGAAAAGAAAAACTTGAATCACTATAATATGATCAGTTCTAATTAATTATTCTCCATTTGCAACGCAGTGATCACAAGATCTGATTACACGTCAAGTGTCCCAAAATGTTTCCCAATTAATTGTCGTAGAGGCGAAGAGAAATTTCAGTACTTATGAACACAGTTGATTACAACAATAAAATTAATTCTCTAATTCAAGATGAAAACACCTACATTGAAATTAGACAGGACCCAACGACCAATATTCAAAATAAGAACAATAGAATTGCAAAAGATCTCTTAGATGAAGGACACATTGATTTGAATACATATAGGTAAAAAAATGTGTCATAATGGCAATATATCTAGAATGTATGGGCTTGTGAAAATACACAAAACAAATTTTCCTTTAAGACCTGTTATATCTTGTACAAATAGTCCCGTGTACAATTTATCAAAATTCATAAATAAAATAATTGCTCCATTGGGTAACTGTGATCACAATATCAAGAATTCTTTTCAATTAATAGACATTATTAAAAACTTTGATTTTTCCAAATTTAAGGATCACCAGTTTGTTTCATTCGATGCCATTTCACTGTTTACGAATGCTCCCATAGAACTATCGTTGAACTATATTGAGTCACGTTTTAACGAATTATTCACCACGATTCCTTTAGATAAGCTGATGGAAATCATCAAGTTCATCGTGGATTCTTCTGTTTTCAGTGTTGGTGGCAGGATTATGAAACAGATATTTGGATGCCCAATGGGAGGTCACATAAGTCCTGTGTTGGTCATCTGTCATTGTTGGCTCTTGAAGAGTCTGTTCTTAAGACCTTAACTCCTTCCATCCCCTTATATATTAGATATGTAGATGATACTCTTTTATATGTACCTGTTGATCAACATAAGAACATATTACAGAAATTTAACTCCTTTCACAATAGACTGCAATTTACCTGTGAATTATCTAAAGATAATAAGATTGCGTTCTTAGATGTAGAGCTGGAGTGGACTTCGAGTGGTTGTAAAACAAACTGGTACAGGAAACACACGGCATCGGGTAGATTTATTAATTTTTATTCTTTCTCACCTTTTAAATATAAAATTTCCGCAATTACCTCTTTAGTAGACCGAGCCATTTTTTTATCGCATGAAACGCATTGGGATAGGAATTTAGAATACATCAAACAGATTATGTTAAAGAATCTGTTTCCTGTCAACGTCATAAATGCTACAATACGGAAAAGGTCTAAGAAACTTAAATCTACTTTCACCAATAATTATGCCACACACAATACATCAGTTGATACATCAGAATTGCAATACATCAAATTACCATTCCATCCTGCCTGGGAAAAAGCTGTAAATTCCATTTTAAAACCCTTAAGAATGACTCCAGCTTGGTATGCTTGGTCAACTCTCAATGATACGATATTCTCCAAACTAAAAGATCGTATAGAGATGGATTATCAACATGGGGTTGTGTATGAAATCACATGTCTAGACTGTACACCTAGTAAAATCTATATTGGCGAGACCAAACAATATTTACAGAAAAGAGTTTATCAACATAGGTTACACATTAGAAATGGTAATTTAGCGCACTCAGGTCTGACAGAACATAGCATCAACTGTGGTCATAACTTCGATTTTGATAACATCAAAATAGTCGAACATGAGACTAATTGGTTTAAAAGATTGCTCTTAGAATCATATCACATCATACGCACATCAGATCGTAATGTTAACAAACAACATGAGTTTCACAACATCGTTCAGCTTTATAAACACATTATAAATTGATTAAGTATAGAATCATATAGGTCTCACTACCATAAATCCACCGTCCATTATACTTCACCTACTGAATTCACTTAACATCGAAGTGGGAAGAGTCCTTCCTTCCTTCTTTCCAAGAGATCAACAGTTCCCTCTTGTTGTCCAATTTATGTCAATGGATGGCGTTACACTGCAAAAGTAGACATTACTTTCAATGCCAATGTTAATAACGGTGGGAATGTTAACAAAAAACAGTAATTTTCCAGAACGTTCGAATGATGTTAGTCCTTGTGTAGGTCACGATGGTGTTGGGTGTTTGGGGTTGGAGAGTGTTTCTATAAATTGTTATAATGGCCTCTCAACTTCTCCTTACACCGTGAGGACCCACCTTGTCGGTTCACCTGCAACACAGAATAGAATATAATACAAGTGTATTTTCACGTAATGATTATACTTACTTTCGACCTCGATTGGACCTACAAGGAAACTTCAATTCACCTTTCACTTTAATTTGACTCATCAGCTCACTGGAAATGTAAGTGTCAGTCTCTCCTTCCTAACAAGTACTTACCTTATCATTGTAGAACCATGAGTATGTCTACGATCGTAGACGAAACGTCGGTTGTATAGCTGTTGGATTAAACATCATCCACATTAGTTGATTGTTTTATTGGGGAATTTGAGAACCTTCGTCTTCTAGTTTCCCAATTAATATTTCAATTAGTCCACCTCGAAAATGTCTCATAAAGACCTTTATATTGTTACCCGAAAATTCAGCTTGTTTATAAATTATGTCACGCTCTTGAGGAGTTAGGGAGGGGTCATGGAACATAGCAATATATGTTCAAGTTATTTAACAAAGGTATGCAAGTTGGAAAATGGTGATCATTTGATTTAATCTTTGTTTTCCTTTGACGGTTTTGATATAATCAACTGAGCCGTTCTTATTGTTTTACGTGGAAGTAATATTAACTGCGTTACTGGTGCCTAAGTTAAAATTGGTTTGTAAAGTCGGTTTACGGACGATAATTTTACGTGATAACGTGATAGGAAAGCATTGATGAAAAATCAGCATACGTTTATGAATTGAATACAATTATTATCAGTAAATTATCATTAGAATATTTTTTCGCACTGCGGTTGGCCGGTCCAACTGGTCATTTTAGACACATTATTATGACATGTGTGAAGTTGAACATTAATCTTGAACCATACATGAATTGCTGCGCAGGGTAATTGTTTTCATTGATGTGAAAGCAGTCAACTTATTACACGATCATTTATGTCATTCATTTATTATTGTAATAGTAATAAGCAATGGTATGCATAGTAAATATTCAGATAACTTAATAGATAATAGTGTCGATAACAGATAATAGTGTCGCCGCTGACGGAGTGGAACAGTGGATAGGAGGTAGATGCGTCATCTCACTCTCGCATGGCTCACATTGGTTGTGTGGTGCCGGTCTCTCTTTGGCTCGGATGCTGTAGTGGAAGAGAGATAGATGCGTCGCAAGGCACACTCTAAGGTCGATCTCTGTCTATTGTTCTCGCTCTCACTCTAGCTCGCACGCATTGGTCTGGCGTAACGTTACAATGTTTTCTGGGACGTGTAGGTAGCCCGCACACCAATTTATAAGGCGTATATCACGTCAAAAACTGAACTAAAATTGACGTGGTCTTTGTTATCAATAGAAAGCTTGCCCTATGTATTTCGGTTCTTTGTACAATTTGGGATACCAATTGCATGCTCTGAGAGAGAGGGGGGAGGGGGAGAGTGAGAGAGAGAGAGAAGCAAAAAGATAGTATTGGCTGATAAGTTTCATTTAAAACTTTTGAGTATATCAAGTATATCAGGCTGTAGCCCCGATATATTCAAAAGTGATATGCATATGTAGGATTACAGAAATTCAATATTTCCAATTTAAAAGCCTGCAAATGGAGATAGAGCAGATAAGTGAAATTGAATTTCTTGCTGAATAATCTCGATTAGTATAAAAACCCTGGGCCATGCACCTTATGCAAATATGAGAAACTTATATTTGTTTTAAAGTACGTACATCTACGGTTTTTGTTTTGGATTCACATCACATACGATATAATCAGTATACAAATGAGTAATTGGTAAATAATGAGGTGGATAAAACACATACATACGTATACATAAACACATACATATTTATTTTACCCAAATGCTGAAGGTTGTTTCTCTAAATTTGGAAAAATTTTGAGTACAAAAATTTGTAGAAGAATGTTGTATGGAAACTAACTTAATCAATGTTTTTTAGTAGGCTTTTGGGTTTCCCAGTTGATTTCTGTCCTAATTTTATAACATCAAATCTTGAATATATGTTGTATAATCATCAAAAAATGTTATAGAATTCTAGTTTTCGGCATGACTCACCATTATTACCGAATTTTGACAATGTAGTCAAGAATCCGTCATTCCAAATAGATTACATGATTTTCAAAAGTTTCAAATACGTCGTGTCTCAAGAAATCGTAAAAAATCACCTTTAATTCTAACCTTATTATACCAGTTTAATAATTTTTTCACGTTTTTTCGAGCAGAAGAAAAAATAGGTTTTCACAACTGTTTTTCTGGTTAGATACTAACCACATTTCTGGAACTGAAAATTTACCAAAGTGCTTTGGACTTTAGGCTTTTTCCTCAGTATCTTAACCTAACGATTTTTAGCTCTTTTAAATTCAAATTAAGAACTGTGATACACCGATGTGTCGATTTTCTATCCAGAAATGTTCCTTGTGGCTCAATATATATGTGGATTCAACTAGCAAAACGTTTGATCGCTTTGATTCTTTAAACTTTGGAATGTTATCTACAAGAAATGTCATGAAACTCAGATAGATACTTATTAGAATGTCGGTTGCATTCAGACTGGAATGAGCAAATCCGAAGCAGACTAGAAATAGCACGCAGTGCATTATTAAATACGAAAAAATACTTAAATGCATAGATCTAAACCTATCACTATACATGCGTTATATCAGATGTTATGTATGGTCGATCTTATTATATGGGATAGAAGCTTGGGCTCTTAAGGTAAACACTATTAATAAAATAGAAGTTTTCGAAATGTGGTCTTAAGATATCTTGAATGGATAAGGTTACGAATAAAGACGTCTTACAAAAAATTCATAAAGAAATTACCACAATAACGAAACGAAACGAACGAACGAAAAACTGCATACTTTGGTGACATTTTTGTAGGTGAAAACTATAATATGCTACGGTTCATTTTAAAGGGCAAAATTGAGGGAAGAAATTGAGGAATAAAACAAAAGCAAATGTCATGGGCTTGGGAATTAAATCAATTATTGGAAAGGTCATCCACACTGTCAAAGACTCATAAGTTTGGTTATGTAGTCGTAAACATCCACTAATATGGATAGGTAGTTTAAGAACCACCCAATTTGTTTTCCCGGTAGATAAAATTCTGTTTTCTCTAAATTTCATACCTTCCACCAGTAATAAGTAAAGATTTTCCTTGTTCACTAAGCATTTCCATACCTGTTTGTCTTAAAATTGATACACTTTCTCTCATGACGTTCAAGGAGAAACTGACATACATTGGGGTTGTTTTAAAAAACATGTACTTTTCACACTGTTTCCTTTTTATTCCTTAAATATTTTTACTTTTTCATATGGGGTACCCATATAATAAGAGAAAATATTGTAATCTTACTGATTTTCGGAATTTGAGATATTGGCGTTTCTCGGCGTTTTGAAGTCCCCTGAGTACGAAAAACATGTTTTCGAAACTATGTTTGTGCGTGTATGTGGCAATGTTTTTTTTTTTCGGAAACTATAAATACTGGAAAGGTGAAATTTTGTATTTAGGCTGGTTCCACTGAAAACTCGCGACCACATAAATTTCATCATGATCAGTTAAGGGCAAAGGGCATTTTACTCGTAATTTTTAGGTTTTTTGTGCATTTTTTGGATTATCTCAAAAACTAGTCCAACGTTTTATAAAACTTAGTATGTTAGTATGTTATGTATGCAATTCTTATTGATTGCCATTATGGCTATCTTGACTGATCTTCTGCGAAGGGCCCTTTATTTTTGTGAATTTTCAGTTTTTCTCAATTTTCTCCAAAACATGTATATCAAGCCACTTCATAAGCCAGCATTTACTATAGGCTCTTATTTTATTGCTAATTTATTACGCAAACCACGATTTTATTGCTCCACCCTTTAGCGAGAAAAAGGGTATAATGTGACATAAGACTTAATTTACAGATGTAAGGCATATTTTATTGCTAATTTATTGCTGACTATAGGGACTAGTAGCGCAATCCCAAAACCACCCCATCAACCCTTATCATTAAACTCACCAACGAAATATCTTTGAATTTAATAACATTTAACTTAAAAAGGACTGAGCCATGCAGGGATTTAACGATTCAGTCTTTTGGACTAACGTTGAAAGAGCAATTAATTTACTTGTTTACGGTAAACGGTGTAAACGGTTAGGCATTAAGTGAATCCGCTACATAAATGTAGGTGGACCATTTCTGCGACAGTTGTTAAGCGATCCTACAAAAAGCTTTTGATCGTTACGAAGGGGCAGAAAGTCGCTTTATCGTAATTAAAAAAGTAAAATTTATCATCAAAGTATTATTTCACTTTCTTTTATTAAAACTCATTTAGGATTCAGAGTGCCAGAAATATAAACTTTCAGCAACAACTTCCCCGGATCCCTCTTAATTCCCTTTCGATTCTCTCACTCAAATTTAATAAAAAAAATCCATCGAGCAGTAATACTGACCCGAAAAGTGATAATTAACGACGCCGCCGGAATACGAAATCGCGTTTCATTTGTCGAAGGGGGGGGTTCTTCGTAGGGGGTCGGGGCGGCATGGGGCGGGTCCTCCCCGTCGCCCCCCCTCCCCACTCCGCAGAAAAAGTAAAGACTGTCCGAAAGTTTATCGGAGTAGGAAGGAGCGTGCCCACCATCACAAGTACCGCTGATGAACCTTGCGTTCGTTGTCGGCATCCTTAATCGGGGACCGTCACCTGGCGGAGTTCCGAAACTTTCGGGGTAGTCAGCAGGAGCTCCGGGAGCGGCGGGGTTTTTATTAAAATCGTACGTTATGCCATCGGGACGGAAAAGAGGCAGTTGTTATCTGGGACACGCCGATGGAACCGACAAGAGCTCGGATTTACGGGATTTTATCTCGGGGAAAATGTAAAAGGTGACTAATTCTCGCACGGAGAGAGAATTCCGAATGCAAG
This sequence comes from Cryptocephalus moraei, assembly GCA_946251905.1. Taxonomy (NCBI): domain Eukaryota; kingdom Metazoa; phylum Arthropoda; class Insecta; order Coleoptera; family Chrysomelidae; genus Cryptocephalus; species Cryptocephalus moraei. The sequence continues at coordinate 23,235,299 of OX276456.1, forward strand.
GCGAACGCTCTGCTTTCGAACTAAACGTTCCATCGACTTCTGTTCTATCTCAAGTACGATTGTTCTCAATACCTAACGAGCGAAAAATTAATACAACTAATAATATTAGTTATTTATTATACAAACGGATAAAATGAACGTTTAACGAACGATATGTTTAAACGCACGCGCAGCGCAGCCGCAAGCGCGTTAATATCGCAAGTCAAACGTTCATTGTATCCGCGAGTGTATTACAACATTTTATTCAATTTTGCCATATATAAACTGACGTTTAGCGGAGTAAGTCCAATTTTGAAGAGAAAATTTGACAGATGACAACTTCAGTGCCGCAACCTTGACAACGACGAAAACAATTTTAAACATATAAAACGTCACTTTATACGGCAAAATTGAATAAATATCTATTAATCCGCTGCCTAAATAAACAAAATAAACAATGACTTTATAGGTTCGATTTGACGTCAATAAACTTCAGTTTATATGGCAAAATTTAATAATAGTTATTTATTATACAAACGGATAAAATGAACGTTTAACGAGCGATAAGTGTAAACGCGCGCGCGACGCAGCCGCAAGCGCGTTAATATCGCGAGTTAAACGTTAATTTTATCCGCGAGTGTATTACAACGTTTTATTCAATTTTGCCATATATAAAGTGAGGTTTAGCGGAGTCCAGTTTTTAAGAGAAAATTTGAAGACATCACAACTTCTGTGCCGCAACCTTGACAACGACGAAAACAATTTTAAACATAGAAAACGTCACTTTATGCGACAAAATTGAATAGGCAGCGGATGAATTTTAGCCACAAGGAATTTAAAGACGTTTTACTATTCGAGGCAAGTGTGTTCGAGCCGAGGCGAAGCCGAGGCTTGTCACTTGCCGAGAATGTTAACAGTCGATACATTCCGTGTGGCTTATTAGATTTTTCACGCTGCCATGGAAAATTTCCTCATAATTCCTCAAGAAATTAAATGTGTGATTTAGTTTGGACGTCACTCTGACATAAGTTGACTGACATACGTCAGACTTACATATGTCTGACATATGCGTTACTAGGGATAAATCAACTTAATTTACTCTTTTGATTTTCCTCGGAATGTAAATTACAGTATTTACATTCCGTCGTCAAGGAAAATAATACACGAATGTTATGTGCCATTTTCATTCTACGTATATAAGAGCTATTTACGATAGCGGCAGCGTGAAAAACATTTTAATCCGCCGCCTAAATAAACAATGACTTTATATGTTCGATTTGACGTTTATTGACGTTTATTGACGTCAAATCGAACCTATAAAGTCATTGTTTATTTTTTTTATTTAGGCAGCGGATTAATAGTTATTTATGGTACTAGTGTGTTATGTTGAAAATAAATCATCAAGTGACTTAGGAAACAACACGCGAGTGGCATGTAATGTTTTATCCAACAAGTTAAAGAAATCGCTTTTTTATGAGATAATAATTAATAAGCTTTGTGATCAAATCAAAGCTACTTGTGTCTCAGTATCCTATAAATGTCAGAATGACTTGACAGTGTCTTTTTTACATTTTGGTTAAAGTAGGTTATTTGTTTGGTTGCCACGGGCAATCTTTAAATATAAATACTTTAAATATGAACGTGACTTATAATCCATAACTCACTAGTGAGTTATGGATTATAAAACACTAGTGTGTTATTTGATAGTTTACTTGTCTAAAATGACATTAATAATGACAGTCATAACTGTCATGTGTTGGATAAAATATTTTAATCCGCAGCCCAACGTTTTATTCAATTTTGCCATATATAAATTGACCTTTATTGTTTTCGACGTTGTCAAGGTTGCGGTACAGAAGTTGTGATCTTTTCAAATTTTCTCTTCAAAATTTGGCTTACTCCGCTAAACGTCAGTTTATATATGGCAAAATTAAATAAAACGTTGTAATACACTCGCGGATAAATGACTATTATTTTTATTTCTATCTTCTTCCATTAACGCCTTCTCGAGACCAAGCTTGGCGATCCAAATGAACTACTTTCATTAGTTGCAGCGATGTGAAGTTGACAGAGATAAATCGGGAAAGTCTAGAAAAACCGAGTGTCTGCTAATCATGGAAATCATGGAATTTTCATGGAATTGTTTTTGTCTCTGGAAATCATGGAAAAATAATGGATTCTATATTTTAATCGTACTAATTGTATCATTTGAATGTATTTTTACGTTCAGATTTTAGTTTCAGAAATGTACGCATTGGATAAATATCCTAAGTTATGATTTCATGAAGACTAATGACAATGACTCTATCTCATGGTAATGCATTTATGGAGCATGCTTTTTCAACTAAATTAGAATGTGTTGTTGAAAATCAAAAAGAAAAATCATTGTTAGCTCAATGTTTTATTTGTGATGCAGTAGATACAATGGATTGTCCGTTACATGAATTTTATACAGAAATTTATACTATAGAGAATTAGCTAAAGAAAACAAAAATCTTGAAAAAGGAAAGGATGGTCAACGAAATAGAACGAGAATAGCTGTTGAACTAAGAGATTTACAAAGTCAGAAACAACAATTTTTAGGAATTGCTCAAAAAACAATCTGCTAAAATCGAGGAAGAAATTTTCCGAAAAAAAATTAAAAATTCCAGAAATGAATTTCTTAATACTGTTTATTTTATTTAAAATTAAAATATTTATAAAACACATTTGGTGTTTTCGTGCTTAATAAAATAGTATACTAAAAATATTATATTAAAAAATGTTTATAACAATTTTAGGTAATATTCTTAATGCTTCTTTATATTAATATTTTTTGTAATAATTGTTAAACTGTCAGTAAGAATAAATATAAATAGTTTTTAATAAATATTTATTTTCGAACAGAATTATCGGCAGAAAAGACTGGTCTATTCTAACGCACTTTTGATTATCAAACTTCTAAGTTACGGTTTATTAACTTCGTTGGATACTTCATACTATCAAAGCTAGGTTTCTAGGATTCCAAATTGATGAGTTAATATTGTGTTCATTGTACATCCCATTTTTAAACTCGCCTTCTCCCCGTTCCCAGATTTACTGCTCGTTTAACTACTTTTTTTAAGTAAAGGGTTGATCCCAGTTTCCACATTAAAAGAACAACTCTATCTCATCGCGAGTAATTCCCTCCTGCTCCCGAAAAAAAAACAAACGTTAATAACCCTCGCTAAAAAGCACTCCCATTCTCTCACTCCAGTACCTCCCTGGGCAAAAAAGGACTCATATATTTACAACGCCTGACGGAGGGGCCTCGACAAATGAGAGGATATGAAGAGTCGTCTCCTGTCGAAAGGCAGTTTAATAAGGAACGGTCCTTAATTTTCTCGGGCTATCGAGGAGAGCACATCAAACAGACTACCCATCATGTGGACCTTTTATTTGTTTTAACGTGGCGCGACTCTCGAGTATTTGTAAACACCTTTAAATGCCGCAGATGCGTAGGATTCTTTGTCTTCGTCCGGGATAGAGGGTTAAGGGATGAAATTCGGTTATGTTGAAGTAGGTGTCAGCTTCAGCGGCCTACCGATTGTTAACAATTATTAATTCTCGCGTTGTTGCAATGAAAAGTTAATAATACCGTTCCCGTGTTGTGGCGAAAAGTGGACGAGCTAATGCCATTAAATTGTACATTTTTATGAATACACAGACCCATTAACCCCTCAACGGCGAGATTAATTTTTGCTTCCTCATATGTGATACCCATATAGTAAGAGAAAGCATTGCGATTAGAAAACTTTCGAGAACAAGTCACAAGCAGAAAATATCTGTTGTATAAGTGTTATTAGAAGCAAAAATCTAATATTACGTATTAAGGAACGTTCGAGAACAATAAGTGTGCAAAAAGGCTCGTTAAAATAAAATCATCGTTAAGATAAGCATTATTAGCTGTTGTCGAAAATTATTCGAAAATCCAGTGCATTATGATTGTGAAAGTGAATTTTGTGAATGAAACGACTCCTATCACTGACGTCTACGCTCTCGGACTTCCTAAAGGCTCCTAGATATAATTTTGGGAGCACACAAATCTTTTCCCAATTACATTGATTCTGTGTGGCATTTAAATTTACACTGTATAGTCAGTTCAAATCCTTGATTATTGGGGTTAATTTAATTCAATTTTTAATAAATTTTACTTTTAGCAGATCCATAGTTGCCTCATTTTGTCCTGAAGGATAGGCTGCAAGTTATCAGCACATTGCAAATATCTTATGATTTGGAAATATCTGTACCCTCTCATAGACTCGCTGACCATAGAGTTTTCCATGTCCATCTTAAAATCTCAGTAGAAATCTCGCCCTGGGCAACTCATTATAGCCTGTAAAGATCATAATTCCGATGGCACATTTCATTTCTTCTTGCTTATATTTGGTCGATTACAGAAAGTAACATATTTGTTGGACTCTTTGACAAGCAATCCAATTACGTCATCATCTAAAAATGCTTGAAATAGGTCTATATAAAACATTTTTTCATATCCGCTATAATCAGATTCAGAAAATGATCTTGTTACTAGTACAGTTTAACAATATAACACAACATGACCTAAAAGTAAATGATAGACATTACTTACTGTATTTGAAAGTCCAGTTTTCACTTCCCTAAAGTTTACGCTTGATTTTACCATATAATATATTAAATTTGGTTTCACTAACTTCCCTCAGCTTTCAGCGACAACTAACCAATACTTTTGTCATTCGCAACAATAATAATGCGCTGTTGTCACGTTTTGCGTTGCTTCCTTAGAGTTACGTATAAGTAGCGCTAGCCGTTGAAGTATTAATAATTAACTCCTTCTCGTTTCCTTTCGTTTAAACTGTGCGCCATTTTATTGTTGTACAAATGTGATGGAGGACCCATCAGAAAAATTTAATAAAATAAATAATTATCCCCCCTCTTCCTCTCTCCGTCCCTCTCGAGGGCTCTTTTGCAGCAAACAAATCGTTTTAATGAAAACCGCACTCCAGAATTAATTACTGAAAACAAAACATTACGGAACGTTTTTTTAAATGTTTTCCTTTCCCGTCGACGCGACTCTGGCACATTTATTTGGATTGTTATCAGCGCTTTATTACGTACCAATGAAACAAACCATACAAATAGTAGGAACGTACTGTTTATTTGCGTACAGATTTTTGTTATTTTTCAAATATTAACTCTAATAATTCCTACGTGTGCAGATGATTTATAAATGAGAGTGTCGCATTAGTTTACAGAGTAATTTCGAGCGCGTATTCGCCATTCTTTTCAACGGATATATATGCATCCTTATTAACAGTATAGGCAACTGACTGGAACGAACGTGTTCAAGAAATTTCATTATTTCATACGGTTAATCCACTTCTAAATATGATAAATCGAAGAGTGCTACCAATTAGAGCCTTAGGTTTTTGAGATCGGGGTAACTTTGTCTAATTTTCGGTTTTTTGGCTGGAACTCAAAAACTGCATTCTTTTTAAATTAAAATTAAATTTAAATTAAATTAAATCGATAGGAAATTAAATTTCCTATCGAAGTGAGATCTTTTAAAGTCCCAAGTTTTTTTTTCGACAGATTAAATCCAAAAAACTTTTTTTATAAAAATTTAAAAGTTTCTAAAAATGGCTTTTTTAAATTTTTGACTAACTCTCTTCCGAGCATACTTAGGTAAAGGCATTGCCTGACAAAAAAGAAACGTTATGCAATTCCGTTAACATGGTGGTTTATGGAAGTTTATAAGTTAAAAATGACGAGACGAAATATAAGCGATTGAAATTAGCCGTTTTCCTATTTATTTCTTCTTTATTTTTGTTGCAAAACTTATTATTTGTTATTTTTACATGAAAAAAAATCTATTTTTATGCAACAAATATAAGGGTAATTTAATGTGAATGAAAATAATTAAATAGACCTATTCGACAAATTGATTGAAAAATTTAAAATACCAAGTATTAGCCTTATAAAGTCACATTAAGATGCAGATGTGTTAAGAGGGAAGACTACAGAGAAGGCATGCTGTAAAAAAAATTTAATCATTGGCGAAGATCTGCTCTTTGATCTAAGTTATCTGAGAAGTATTGAAATATACATTTATTAAAACCTAGGTAGTATTGGAAATATTCCATGTAAATTATATAACCGCAACAGCTTTTAGTGATTCTGATACCACATCTACATTTTTTTAACATTAGGAAGAATAAATTTATGAAATTTGTGTTTACAAATATATTATTTTTGCAGAAAAAAATTTAAATATTTTTGCAAGACTATGCAAATTCAGAGGATATTGCTTCTTCTGCGAAAGCATCGTTATTGCTTTGTATGGTATGCAGACAAACAACATAAGCCACTGCCGTTATCAACTATTTCAAAGATTATCAAAAAATGCTAAATTTTCTCTAGCTCAATTACCCCCTGCTGCTAATACCACTAAACAGCATGTTTATGCAAACCACCATTTTAACGGAAATTGCATAAGCTTCCATTTTGGTAAAGCGATGCCTATACCTAAGTATGCTCTGAAGAAAGTTATAGTCCAAAATTTAAAAAAAAAATATTTTTGAAATTTTTCTATGTTCTTCATATTGTTTTTGGATTTATTTTGTTGAAAAAAAAATTGACTTTAAAAGATGTTTCGATAGGAAATTTAATTCTGTACAAAAAATCTTCTGTAAAATATTTACTAAAACTGCATAGGTTTTGAGTTATAGCCAAAAAACGGAAAAGTGGGCAAACTTACCCTGATCTCAAAAACGCTAGGCTCTATTTGGTAGCATTCTTCTATTTTATCATTTTTAGAGGTCAATTGACCATATGAGACTATAAAATTCCTTTAACGCCTGAGTTTCTTATTAAATGGCATAGGCAATGGCTTAGGGCCGGTTGTAGATGCACAGTGCAACGCAGGTTCTATTTTGAACCAAGTTCAATTATAAATTTGTGTTGTAGATGAGTCACTCACTGTTCAGCCTAGGTTTAAACCAAATTCAATTTAAGGAAACGGTGACCAGCGTTTAACGAGGGTTCAAGTAAGGTTAGAGAAATTTTACGGTTGACAATTAGATATAATGTCTATCTGGAAATTAGGTTAGGTACACTGAACCAAAAAGGTACGTAGTATCAATGAAAAAGTTCATAGAGACAACGAAAAAGTTCGTTAAATTTAGTCCAATGTTCATGTTCATCATATTAACGAAACTTGTTTCGTTAAGTGAAGAGATGGACGTTATTATAACGAATTTCTTTCGTCAACCAATGTACAGAAATACGACGAATTCTGTTCATTACGGTAACGTACTTGTTCGTTAATACAACGAATGTACAGTTGTTAAACAACGAAAATTCGTTCGTTCACCAACCAATTGGATTTATTAATGCAATGAAAATTTTTACGTTACTTAACGTATTAGGTTTGTTAATGTTACGAATATTTTGCATTAAATAATGAATACTGTTCATTATAATAATTCTTGTCAAATCATCGTTATTTTTTCTAGGAAGGACAAGGTATCAGTAAAACATGAAATGTATAGTTATTTATATTATATTCTAGTATTATATTATTATATATCAGCCATATACTTATATAAAAAACACAAAAGGGCAAAATACAGCAAAACGAACAAGATGAAAAAATTATACGAAAACACAAAAAAAACATTAAACCTAAACTAAACTTAAAAACTTAATTAATTATATAAACTGAATACCTAAACAATTGCATACAACATGAACTTTGGGAGAGGTTTTAACACCTCGTTTAAATTTATAAAAATAAAATTCCGAACCATGTTTGAGGCCAGAGGAAACGTTAAATTGTATAAATTTGTTATTTTCAAACAAATGTCTACAGCCCTCAAAAAACTTTTGACTTCATATTTAATGTCGTCAAAATACATATACATATCCGTTATTAATTGAAATTCTGTGCCAACACATATTATAAACGGTTGAATATGGTTATTTTTCTCTTTTAGGAACCGAATATGTTCCTCTAACTGATTCACATTTTGAGCAAAATACATGAAAGATTCACAAGAATATTTTAGTGTATATTTTGTAGCAGTTTTTTTACCGTAGTTGCCTTTCCTACTGCCTTTGTCGGTTGGGACGAAGTATCCATACAAACAATGAAAAACTGTAGCATCGTGACTATCAAAACTATTTAGAAATTCGAATTTTATTTATTTCATTATATACTTAAAATAAATCCACAACAACAATTAATAGAACTATTCCCTAGAAAATTTGGTATTTTTCTTTCGTATAACGTTTAAGGTGTTTCTCTTATTTCTCAATGAATGTATCAAGTCAAAATTGCACCAAATGCAAAAAATTAAATCAACCATCAGCTTACTACAAAAAATATGGATAATCCTCTATTTTTGTCTAATATTTCTTTTCAGTTTACGGTTCAAAATTATAATTTTGAACGTGTAAATAAAAGTAAGTGAAAGTAAAATCTGCATCAAATTTAAAAAAGATTTCATCAAACACACTGGAGCTAATAAAAAAATAATTTATAAAAGTGAACTTTGACACTTGTATAATTGAAGAAAAGTATCCATTAATTCTCAGTATTCAAAATCTGATTATATTAGCCAAAATAATATTATGTGGTTAATGGATTGATATACTATTTTGGTATTTTGTAACACTTGTAACATGTTTTGTAATATAGGTTGATATCTACTCACTTTCTGGATAGGTTGGCGACCGTCTGCGGAAAAAAAAGCCGTGGAAAAAAAAGCCGGGGAAAAAAAGCCTGGAAAAAAAAACCGATGGAAAAAAAAGCCGCGGAAAAAAAAGCCGCGGAAAAAAAAGCCGATGGAAAAAAAAGCCGCGGAAAAAAAAGCCGGTGAAATAAAACCCACGGAGAAAAACCGCACGGAAATATATAACATCTAAATAGGTTTTCATACGGTTTTCGTTTATGGGGCCGCCCATAACAACGGTCAGAGAATGGTAGTAAGTGTTGCGTCTGGATTTTGGTCACCTGCTGGAGAATTATATCCACCCGCCTATTAGGTTCCATGAGTACATGATTGATCCTTGCCCTCTTGCGTTGGGTTTCTCTTTTCCTTGATTTTTTTTTCACCGGCTTTTTTTTCCGCGGCTTTTTTTTTCCATCGGCTTTTTTTTCCGCGGCTTTTTTTTCCGCGGCTTTTTTTTCCCGGCTTTTTTTTCCACGGCTTTTTTTTCCGGGATTCGTTGGCGACAGGTTCTGTATTAATTTCTTCATTTCTCTGTCTTTAATATGTTGGTCTGTTCTTAGAAATTGTACTAATTTATCCCATTGGAATTCCAAATTAGATAGAAGCTCTTCCCCATTCTCACAGGCTACGGTAAAGTCTATATCAATCTGCAATAAACATATTTGTTACAAATATTATGTATATCGTAATTTTTTTAGTATATAATTATAAACTCTAAAAAAAAGTAAAAACGAAAGGATCATGAAAGGAAACCTATTTAAAATGATTCAAAGCAGTACTTACCTAAAGGAATGTCTGTCTCCTGGTTGTTTTGCTTGTGTCTCACGAAATATGAAAACGATACTGACGATACTGTATATAAAAATCCCGGGATTTCCCAGGTTACAAGAGGACCCGTCCTCCCTCGGCAAACGACTGGTTTATTGCCGCTTAACATAATGGATCTTTACTTATAATAGAGGGTTTAAAATTTAAGGATATAAATAATCATTGGTTTCACGAATTTCAACATTAACTGATGTACTAAAATACGTTGATATTCGATAAATCGCTTTACGTTGTATTAACGAATGAAGGTGTTAAATAACGAAGACATTATTATGTTTGTTCGTGTCATCAACGAACTATTCATTGTAACAACGTACAAAAAGTTGATAAACAGTGTTCGTTAATACTATGAACGATTTTTGGTTCAGTGTAATGATCTGCTGATAATTTACCAAAATGAACGCGTTATTAGAAGAATTAACAGATGATAAAGTCTTCATGGAGGTTGTGATTAGTGTCTTGCATCCTAGAAGACCGCAAACGTCGCGAAACCGGGCCCTCATTTCGAAATATGGTCTGACCATAGTTATTCACCAAAATAGCCTCTTCGCGAGAGCTAAAATTGGTTGATTGCATGCCTCCATCACCACACCAAAGTTACCCACACCAAAGTTACCAACACCTTTATTTTAGCTCAATACCACGTGTTCCCTACAGCATTTAATTAATTTAATGGGAATTCTTCTGGAATACCGAAAAAAAGTACCAAACCAAAATAAATTATCTGTATATTTATTTATTACATACCTTTGGCACAACAAAAACAAAGAAAATATAAACTTTAACACCCTGAAAAGTTACGTTCGTCCTTCGATTACGTTCAGTCTTCAGAATTTTATAGGTTATAACACCAAATGTTTCCCACAGAAACGTTCACTATGCACAAAACCCTATTTTTTATCGATTTGTGACCTTAAAAATTGTTTAACAGATTCCATTTTATGAAATCAGGTTGGCCAACACAACTTGAACATCGTTCTACAGAACCACTGTTGAACTGCTGTTCTACAGCAAAACTTTTATTGAACTCGGTTCAAAGATGAACGTTGGTTTAATTGATCTTACGTTGAACTACAACATCTACAACCGGGCCTTAGTGATAAACATTAAGATGTGGTGGTTCGTATATAAAATCAGTTTTCAAAGGCAGTGTGTTTATTGAATTAAATGCAGTTTCGTATATTGACTGCTTTGATGTTGTGTTATTAAATCCTTGGAATCTTTGATTTGTTTCTCCGGAATGATACATTCCCCGCAGACCTAAAAACATTTCATTAACGCGTTCCCACCGCTTTTAATTGCCCGCCATAATTTTTTATTACCGCCGAAATTAAAACGTTTTTCTGTCTCCGAAAAATCTCATCACAACCGAAAAACCGACGGGGGCCATTCATAAAAACAACAAGTCCCGACGAGTTTTCGTTTTTCAATAACCGTTATATTAATCATCCTCCCGTTTTTTGGATTTTTTCCCTCACTTCCGGAGCGTATGCGGAACCCTTTTTTGCATTTCTTCCCGTTGACGATCTATCAGGTCCGATAGTTGACTTTTCACGTGTTTGATATATTATTCTAAGCGTGCATAATTTTTTACGGCATCGATGGTTTATGATGCAGCAAAGAAATTTGTCAAGTCGACGACGGAAGGACAGGGTCGAGCAGGTTTTTTCCAGCTGGAATGTATTTACGCGGGAGTTTGATGGATCCACGCGCACAGGGGACCGTGTACAGAAATTCCTCTATTCCCTATACAAAAATATTGACCGGAAAACTATCCGAATTTATAATTTATTGAACAATTGAAGTATGATCATACATAAATAACATACGAAGTCTCCTTTTAAAAACATCATTTTTGCAAAAAATGTTCTCAGATTATATATTTGGCAGATTAATAAATATTTGCAAAAAACTCGAGTTTGCTTGAAGTATATTCTTGCCAAAAGTGGCATTTTTAGGTAAGAGATTGTTCCTCTAACAATCAAACAAAAATGGCGATATATAACATCGTGAGACTTTCTCATATGGCCGGACAAAATATTCACGGCAACATTATCACCGTTTTATAATAATTTTTTTGTAAATAATTTTTTAAAATAAATGTAGCATTGCATATTAACGCTTTTTCTTATTAGTAAATGTTTATTATAATTGTTTATTAGATGACAAAGGTTTCTGAAAAACGTTTTTGACTACAACTAACTATCGAAATGATAAATAAATTTACTTATGTAATATAACAACAAATTTCAACATCCACTTGGAATAAATAAAAACAACTTTACTTAATGGAGATGTATCACTTACACTGAACATTTACTCTACATGCCGATGCACTTAAGGAAGTGCCCTTTAGGGCAATTTTAGACAAAAATGTTTCAAATAAAAGATATAGCCATTAAACGGCTAACTTAAGTTATGAGATTTTATGTAAATCACTAAAACCCTTTTAAAGAAAATTGTGCAACAAAATAAAGATTCTTAAAAGTAAAGTGCCCTTTAGGAAAGTTTTAGGAAAAAAATATTTCGAATAAAAATTCTATACATTTAATATGTTAATTCAAATATATAGTTTAGGGAAAACATTCAAAGCCTTTTTGAAGAAAAATTTTGAGAAATTTTAAATGTTCTTAAATGTTTTAGAAAAAAAATGTTTCAAATAAAGGTTGTAGCAATTCGTTATTTCAGTTCAAATCTAAAATTTGGTTAGAGTTGGTAAAGCCGTTTTGGAGAAAATGGAGAAAACCTGAAAATTCACAAAAGTAGAGGACGAGATTAAATGTTGAAATTTCGATACGATACGAGATCTAATTTCGTCTCGAATTTCATATCTGCTTCTATTTGCTGTCGAACATAGCTGTTCTTCCGTTTGTAAAAACCCCAGAGCCATGAAAGATGAAACTGCTGGTAAAAATATAATAAAAGCGATGTCTGATGTGCTCATTCATTGAACCATTAAACCGATAAGGATAGTAAATGATAAAATGTTCAACTCGTATTGGTATAACTGTGCATTTTACGGTAATTACTGTGTTTTTTTAGGATTTAAAAAAAATATTATAAAACGGACATTCTGAAAGCGATATGAATCTTTTTTTCTGAAATTTTACCAAGTTTGATTATGATCCAATAATCCGACTGATAATGGCATGACAAGTTTCCAGCGCGAAATGATTGATGGAATAAAATGAAACTAGCTGATCTGACTAATACCTGACTATCACACGTATTTTCGAAAGATATCTTCCTTTTTGAAATGCTCATACGACCTATTAATGACCTGAGTAGGTACTTCAAATCTTGCGATGCAGGATAGAACCTTAAATATCAAATCTCATCTAAATCTGTCAAGCCATATGATAAAATTCCAGGAATCAAGTCACAATGATCATGGAGTTAGACATCGTTGTGTTTAACGAGTTTCTACCATCAACCAATATTTAAAATAGAATTTCTCACTTATCTAAATTTCGGAGATTTTTTTAAATAATTTTAAGTAGATCAAATAGTAAATGACCCAAAGAAATCTGTTGATGTATTTCGTTTTATTGCTCAATAAGCTTTTCTAGTTCCTTAAGTACATTTACGTAGATGTATTTTATGATATAGAAAATTATCCGAAGTAATGCATTTTAATTATTCAATTAAAAAAATGCAGAATTATTTATTGTTACCAATTTTTTTGTATTGCGATATGTATGGTACTCATATGTAAAAGATGTTTCCTTTGCCCAAGTACCTACTTGCGTATACCTATTTTAAAACTGATATTATCAGAAATAATGTATTTCATTGCTTTCGCTCACTAAATCTTACACAAAAACCAATGTAATACATGAAAACTCCAATATGTCTCTTAACTACTAGTTTACATTTCAATTTCCTTAACTTATTGGAAGCATAGCTTTCTTATCTGTTCTTATCTTATATAGGTACATTCACATTTGACTCCCTCTCTCATGCACGATCCACTACCATATACATTATACCGCATGGTACAAGCATGCAAGTAAATGCGTTGTATATATACTACTTATATATAATACCAACTTAGCTATGAATGTGCTGCAATCGGCAGTCTAAATAGGTGCTTTCTGACACGTTCATATTATGATAAGATTTTATTTTATTTTTATCAAATTAATATTAGGTATAATTAAAACATTGTACATTGAGGAAGTTCTAGTGATGAATCTAGTGAAGAGGAGTCTGATAAAGATTAGCTATAAATGTTCTGCAATAGACAGTGTAAATACCTGCTTTCTAATATGTTAATATTATGATTAAATTTTTGTTATTGTTTTTATTATATAACATCAAAAAACATGGTGAATTCAGAAAGTGCTAGTGATGAATTTAGTGAAAAGCAGTCTGATAAAGGTTAACTATAAAGTGCTGCAATACACAGTCTAAATACCTACTTTCGAACATGTTAATATAGTGAATAAATTTTTGTTCTTATTTTTATTAAATATTGTTATAAAAACATGGTGAATTCAGGTAGTGCCAGTGATGAATGTAGTGAAAATGAGTCTGAGAAAGTCGTTATTTCTCATTCAATGTGAGCAAATAATTAATTTTACTTTAGTTTACTTAGCTATGCTTCCCCTCTCGGTCATTCCCGGAGTACATCCTTTCGTTTTTTTTTTATCTTAATCAACCCCTGTAGGTATGGGTGAGTTTGGTAGCCGCTGACTACGGCAGGTAAAATATTTATTGCTCCCTGTATTTCAGCCCCTAATAAAGCAGGCGGCATTCAAGTACGATCTCAGAAGTGTCCCAACTATATCCTTACATCTGTACACTTTGATTATACGGCGTCTCTTCGTCATTTCACCCCGCTGCTGCGGCGATCTCGACCGTCGTCCCCCAGGAACCAGACAAGAAGTGACCAGGGGGGGTTTTTGCTTTGACGGGCGACAATGCATTTCGGCATTCGGGGACACTTTTTGCAGGGAATAATGCGACAATTTATACTGGAAACCCGCGCTAGTTTTTACGATAGGGCGGTAGGTCGTTGTCAAAGATGAGAAATGGTCCGGAGGGGGTTCGCCGGTTCGGCGATGAACTGCGCTTTAATGGAGTTGAATTTAGAAGTAAAGTTTCGAAAGCGGGGGAAGAATGCGAGGAAAGAATGAGGAGGTGGCGTGGAGAACGTTGTTTCGCTCTTATCTCCTTTGCTAAATTAGCAATTTACTGCTTAGCTTACCATGTATGGGATAACTTCGCATCGATAGTTTTAAATCTCCCCAAACGACGCTCAGGAATGGAGTTTTCGGTCATAGGCGTCCTTCGTGTTCTGCACGTGCCTACTCGCTCTTTCGTTAAACATCCCATTCATACAAGTCATTTTGATGAGTTTTCCAGGCAAAAGGAAGGTTTAAAATCAGCAAAGGAATCCCAAAATTTAAGAGGGCATGTTGTCGTTCGTTAGGAGAGTGAAATGTCTTTCTGCAAATGGGCGGTTTTGGAATTAAGTTTTGGAATTCGAGGTTTAGGAATTGGTTTTGCGTTTTTGAGGCCTTAAAAATTGTTAATTATCCATTAACATTTTCATCCATAATTTTCTAGAAAAGAGGCAGTCCAAGACGCATCTGTCAGAAATTTATTTTTTTAAAGCTAATTATAATTAATATATTACAGCTGTCGTCATTAAATTATCGCTCTTTTCGATTGAGGACTCGAATACACACTTTCAATTTCATACATTTCTTCATCCTCTTATATTTATATCTTTTAAATCATTAACTAGTTCATTATCAATATGTTCCAAGTCACATTCGAACATTACTTCTTCACTCAATTCATTCATAGCATTGTTTTGTGCGTTTTTACATGCCTGTCCGTTGCAGCCGGAGCAGTAAGTCAGTGCATTTTAAGCCATGTTTGTACATTTGCCGGAAACACTAATCAATTTTGACGAGTTATATTTCAGAAGCTATGAACAAAATAACACTTGTTATATATGGATAAAAGCGTCTTTCCGAGTACTTTACGGCTATGCTTTCAGAATTTCATTTAACAAAAAATTCGCCGAGATAATCTATTTGTTTATAAGCAATAACGGCACCAACTTTAAACAATTGCTGTGACCGTTCTAATAAATATTTTTTAATTTTGAAAAAATCACATGAAAGCTTGTTCCCTCTTATTATATGCTCAGCCAGTATTGTTAAATTCGAGTCGTGGGGAAAAAATTTAAACAATTTTGAAAATTTTCAATATTCTTCGATTTTTCTGGATTGCAAAATTATTGTGAAAAATCTAATAAACCCGATCGAACAGAATTTTCAGGATTCTTTTATTGTAATTTCGATATTTTCTACCTTTGATATAGAAGTCCTAACCACATTTTAAAGTGCCTAAAATAATAAATTTAAAAAAACGATTTTTTTTGTTTATTGCTATTTTGCAAAACCGCTAATAAATTTTTGAATTTTTTACCTCTGCCATATTATGTAAAAAGCGATTCTGCAACTTTTTTCTCTCTTCAACTTTCTTCTAAATTCAATACTTAAAAAGTTAAAATCAAAACAAGTCGGGAAAAAACGCGTTTTTTTCCTTTTTTTTAATTTGTTGCATTTTGAACAATATTCCCGACCTCTGCGCTTTGGAGGATAAGTCAATCGTTATTCCAGGCATTATTCTCGAGATATACATGTAAAAACATTGCGGTTACCTCTTACATCTCCGTCAAAACAAATGGGTCCTGGACTAAGGTGCTTTAATCGAAATGGGACAAGACTACATGTTTGATGTCAAATACTTCATATTTTCATAATTCCTAGTTAAAACCTCCATGCAGTTACCTTCAAAATGTTGAAATATTTTTCCCCCACAACCCCTAAAATTCATATTTACCTTATGACAGGTCCGTTTTCGATATCACAATTGAAATCAGCTCAACAAAATTAGTTATTTTGTCCTAAATTTCGCTGCCCTCTTGAATTTAGTTTCGAAAATAATGGAAATATTCATTATTTTTACTTTAAGTTTAAAGTATCTCAAAATCTAAGCGTTGTAGAATACATGTTCACTAAGACTTTTCTACCTATTTCGAACCATACCACCCCCCTTAGAATTTACGTTACTTCATATAACACCACAAATGTTCTCAATGATGCATTAAAATTGTCAACATTACTTTTCTGGACAACTGCTGTTCGTATCGCAACGTCACAAAAGTACAAGTTTTATGTCAAAAGCTTCATGTTTTCGTAATTCTTGGTCAAAATCTCGTGACGTACAATACATTAGGGTATTTTTTACCCCAAACAATCCCTAAAAGTCAGGGTGTACACCAATTGCGCGCCGCGGTCAGTTTTTGTACCTGGCACTTTCAGAGGGCTTCAAAGGTTATAGACCGATTGCCGACAGGAAGGAATTATAATTTAAAGACCAAATTTTTCAAAGAATCACCAAAATTATACCTACTATATGTAGTAAAATTTTCCTTCCCCTAAAATTTTATGTAGAGTACCTGACTTTTGTGCTGCTACATTTCACCATTTTCAATTACAAAATCAAATATAATTTCTAGCCGTCTTTTAAATATTTGTTTTCTACGCCGCTGATTTATGGTTGGAATACTTTGAGCGTTTCTAACTACTGCACCCAGTTGGTAGATAGAATAAGAGTCCGCGCGCAATCGGCGGGTAGGATATTAACTACCTAGTTATTTTTCTGACCGCGGCGCGCAATCGGCCTACGCGCAAAAATCACATTTTACCTTATAACAGCTCCATTCGGCGGTAATAGGTCACTCATAGGTGATCAGCCCACCTAAGTTAGTATTTTACCAAAATTTCGCTTGTCTATTTAAATTAGTTTCAGAGAAGACAATAAAAGCTGAATATTTTTTCCAAAACTGTAATACCCAGTGTTTTAAAAACTAGGCGTTTCCGAACACATGTCCATTATGACTCTTCTGTCTATTTTGGGCTATATCAACATCGCTTAAAGTATGTGACACTTGTTTTTTAACACCCTATATACAATAAGAGTTGTTTGGTAGAGACTTAATGCATCTCCTCTTGAGGACAATAATAATATTACCGAAATGCAGTGTTGTTAAAAATACAATTGTAAAAGTATTTAAATACAAATACAAATACTTTTTCAACGAAGTAATTAAAAGTATTTTAAATACAATTTGTGAAAATGTATTTAATTACAATTACAATTACATTGACAATGTATTTAAAAGTAATTTAAATACATTCTATATTAAAAATTTATACCGGGTAATTTAAAACTTTCTATTTCTTATTAAATTTATTCGTCTTCAGCACTTGAGAGTGATAAACGAACTGAATGTCTTTATTTTCCAGTTGTCAAACAGGTAAACTCGGAATTTCGACCAATACGAAATCAACATAAATAAAATTTTACTTGTATTCTCAATATTTCTCCGAAAATAATGGTTAAAGCAGGGAAAGCCTTGACAAAGTAGATTATCTCCCTAACTTACCTGTTTCGGCGTAGGATAATGATCCATTATCCCAAAAATTATTACTTATTGCAGTTATTAGTATTTACTGTGTAGGTATTAATGATGAGTCATGGGGCTCATGGGTGTATACCTAACTGCGGATTCCCCATATAGTGGCCATAGTTGAACTTTTAAATACAAGTATTTAAGTATAATTACATGTATTTAAAATTTTGAGGACAATTGTAATTAAATTACTTTTGAATTACAAAAAAGTAAATGTATTTAATTACGTATTTGAATGTAATTGATGTAATTAAAATACATTTTTAAATACCTGTATTTAAATACTTAACATCACTGCCGAAATGAGTAAGTACTTTTAGTATTTACGTCTATTAATTAATAAAACGCGGATAATTGACCAGTTCAGTAGTCTTAAACCATCATTTTGATACTGAAAATTGTGATATATCAAGTTACTATTGTAACGTTGATTCTAATTTATTTTGTACATTTTTAATTACACACTTCACACTACTTAATTTAGCTAAACTATTTCCTAACTAATTAGTTCATGTCGCACATAACTGCTAATTTATTTCACTTGTCCGTTTTTCGCACTGTTTACTCACTCGCGGCTTCACGTTTAATCTCCTCCGTCCGCAGCGTTCGCTTTTCTAGCCCTCCATAATGTATTCGAGAACCTACTAGTATTTGCTCGATAATTATTTTCCATAATTATATGTTTATTCCAGAACGGCCCGGAACGTAATAGATCATTCTTTCTTTAATTGGATGTTCCCGAAACGTTCGGGAACGTTTCTATTGCTCAATTAAGCGTAGCGGCGTTCCTTTGAGTTAAACCACCGTTCGATAAGAAGAAGGCTTACTCTGGTTGTTTACATTTCGCGTTACACTACTTTTTCGCGATTGTCATTGAGTGACGCAGTGATTAAGAAAGTAAAATCAAAAATTAAGTACCTCATTAACATTGCTTTTCTTGAGGTGTGTACTTAATTAAATTGTGTGTACGTTGCCTGTAATGAGTGACAATTTGTGAATATCAGAAGATCGGTTAATTCACATTTTATGAACGGTCACACACTGTCCCTGATTGTTCCCTGCTTTGAAAATCATATAAATCAACGATAAGATAATTATTACGGTCCAAATAGTAACTGAATCGTAATGTACCACAAATTTTCATTAAATTTCTTGCGCCAATCAGAAACTTTGTCTGATTGCTTGAAACTTTTGGAAAATATTAATTAAGTAACATTAAGTCATAAATTATCGCAAGGGAAAAGGCTGAAATGTATGACAATTTTTTGTAGTGTTAATCTACCGCGATTGTAAGAAGAAAAATTACATGATAAGCCATCACTAATATTACAAGTTGATCGCTGGCACAAGCACAAATCGTCTCTGTTTGCTTACATGTTTTTATGCAATATGAATTAACCCCAAAATATTAGTTTGTGAAAATGAATTAAGAAAATTTCCCGGCGACAATTAAATCGTAGCAGTTTCAATAAACCATCACCTTGTAATTATCCTAATAATAGTCTCCGTTTCTATTTTCTATAAATGGTAATGTGTTGTAAGTGTAATATTCTCGAGAAATTTCCATTACATGTTTTGAGTCGTTTGCTGTCTAAATGACTGAAACTTTGTCAAGGAAGCTAATCTTTTCGACCCAGAAACACCGCCATAATCACTCTCTAAATATCTCGCGGTATCTCCTTGAGCCCTAAACCGTACTCATTCGTTCGAAACAACTGCTTTTGACGTAAAACAAATGGCACAAAGGAATATCATCCTGTGCCCTTTCCAAAGATAAAAATTTCTCGCAAACTTTCTCGGAATTTCCGTCGGAATTTTTAAACAAACCTTTCGCCATCTGTTTTATTCAACTTTTACAACTTCTGTTGTTCTATTTGTTAAGGCGAAATCTAGTATAAAACTCGCTCTATCTAAATTACCTTACGCTAACTTGGGGAAGAGAGTGGGTAGGGGGTTTATCTCTTCCCTGAAAGAAATACGTGCTACAGATACTTTTCGGTTTACTGTTTGGGCATAAATGTTTTTTACGCTAGATTAGGTGCTTCGCTTTGTTCGCAGTATTTTTACGAGGCGTGAAAAGACGAAAACCATTCCTGATCTCTTGTTTTTTTGTTTTTATATCCAAACTAAGTGCTACATTTGCTACGAATCCGTGTTGGAAACTTGATTGTTGCGTTGCACCGTGAACATTTCCTCTAAACTTGTTACAATTTGTACGCGACATTTTCCGCTTCCCATTGGTCCAGCGCCGAGCTTTCGGTATCGGTACGGCGAAAATTATCTAACGAACCGTTCGTACGTGTTCGATCAGCGATGTGAGTTACTTAAGGCGGAACCTACAGATTTTCTCGGCCGACGAAGAAAAACCTCACCTTAATCAAATTAACTGTTATTGCGGTTGTTTGCCCCATAAAAGCACACCATCGTGCGAAATTAGTACGGCAGTCCCCGGTACGTTATAAACCGGCTTTACGATCCTTGGCAGTCCTTTGAATTCTAATGCGCGACTTAAAATTCCTTCTCCTCGGGGCGCACTTCACTTATAGTTAATGCGGAAATTATTCACTCTCGCTACTATCAATTCTAACTGTAATTGTGAAGTTTATTTTCCCTACTCCCAGGCCGGGTATATATCGAAAACGACAGCGATTTGCCCGAATGCAAATGCGACTTTGAAGTTACTGATGAGATCCTATAAGGACGAAGAAAAGAGGGCGAAAAGGCGCTCTCTCCGGGGAATTTATCAACATTAATTTTCGGAAACCTTTAAGATTCGATACTTAGGCCTTCTTAGACTCGTAAGGTAATATGGAGACTTCTACGCTATTCGATCATGAAATTTTATAGTGGGACGAGCGATGAAAAGGAGCCATCCTCGTGATGGTACGGCGGAAATCATAAAACCTAATGAAAGCTTTATAATCCTCACTTTTTCGGCTACCTACTCAAGTGAAGGTTGATTAACCTCTCGTTATTAAAGTATTCTAACGATGCCTTTTCCCTTTTCCCTTTCTCGGAGTCTTTTAAGTGACCATAAAAAATTATCATCGATCTCAACTCAGGTTGATTGTATTACCTTATATCCTGATTGGTTACGAATAAATTATACACTCAAGAATTCTCCATCAATTTTTTTGTCAACTATAATAGTGGAGTAATCAATGGGCACAGTACGATAGGCAGCAAAGTAACGTGATAATTACTTTACTGATTACGTCGAAGTCACTAAAATTGCACCTAAAGTTAACGTAATTAGCACCTAAATATGTCAACAAAATGTCGTGACTATGTGTCGTTGGATAGCGTAAATATTCGACAACTAATTGGTGTGACTATGTAACGACAGATTGACGTGACAATTTGACAACAGATTAACGTGACTATTTGGTGTCATTATTTGACTTGGTTCTAGAGGATACAGCTGCATTAGTAGCATAACAACTTATATTTTTGAGGTATACTCTGTTCAGAACAAATCCCGATGCACGTCATTTTGATGACGTCACCAAACATCCCATACTACCAACTTAATATAGTTACAGGACATCGCAGTTTATGTGTTCCGTGTATATTTTAGGTTGACAATATACAACGTGATCAAGAATGACGGTTTGAGTTGGCAATACTGAATTTAATTTTTAAATGGTACAACTGGTAATTTGAATTTGCGATTTCAAATCCAAATTTCTGGTATTCTTTTCAAATTTATTTATTTAAAATGAATTTCATGTTACAACACAATATTTTCATTGGAATGGCGTACTTTTGAAGCGGAATTTATAATCCAATTACTGGTGGGCAGTACTCTCTCGATGCGACATACCAGCAATTTCAGGAAATGTTTCCGGAGACTTTGGTCACTTTTGCTGTCTTTCTGCAACATTGCATGCGAGTAGTTGAACGTTATTTAAATACAGGGAGCGTAAGCAAACAAAAATCAACTGGTAGACCTTCTACTCTAAACGGGGAAGTTGTTGAGGATATCAGAACTCGAATGCAAACAAGTCCTCGCAAATCCTTAAGAAAGCTCTCCCTTCAAACAGGTTTGGTCCTTACGCCTCCTATTCAACCAATTTTCATTCTTACCCATAAGACTTCCACTTTTCCATGTTGTTCTAATTCACGGTTTTACAGGTTTATCATATGGAAGTTGCTCCACTGTGCTTAAAAAAAATTTAAGTACCACCCTTACAAAATTTCCATCGTCCAGTCATTTACTCCTCCTGATCACCCGCAGAGAGTTTTATTTTGCAATTGGTTCAATGACATATTAAATAATAATGATATCCGTGACAATACCTTCTTTTCCGACGAAGCCTGGTTTCATCTCAACGGCTATGTGAATAAACAAAATTACAGAATTTGGTCAGGTGAAAATCCTTATGCTATCAGAGAGACACATTTGCACCTGGTTAAAGTTGGTGTTTGGTTGGTAGTCTCAAGAGAGATATATGCAACACCTTTTGAGGCCTTTTATAAACCAATTAACAGACGAAGAGCGTCAAATTGGATATTTCCAACAAGGGCACATACGGCTCGTGCTACTATGGAATATTTAAGAGAGAATTTGGCGACGGAGTAATTAGTCTGTTAATTTGGCCAAGCAGGTCACCAGATCTCACTCCATTAGATTTTTCGTTATTTGGGCTCTTGAAGGACAATATCTTTAGGAACATATTGCATACTGAAGAAGAGCTACAAGAGGCAATAGTTCAGGAAGTGGCAAACATTACCCCCAGTATGCTGGTAAATATCTTCGAGAGCTTAAAAAGTAGAGTTAGTTTATCTCTGGACCAAAATGGGGGGCATTTTGAGCATTACCTTTAGCTGTTTAATTAAATTATTGTCCTGTATTTCGAGTTTCATTTTTTAAGCGTTAATTTTTATTCTAATCTAACCTACAATCTTATCGCTGATTGTTATGTCACATTGTTGTCAAATAAACATATCCGGTTGTAGTGTTGTTAAAAGAACAAGTAAAAAATTCTCCAAAAAGTGTTGCCAACTCAAACAGTCATTCTTGATCACCCAGTATATAGTTATGTGTATTCTCAACCTAAAATATACACAGAACACATAAATTGCGATGTCCTCAGATTGTATTAAGTTGGTAGTATTGGATTTTTGTTGACGTCATCAAAATGACGTGCATCGAGATTTGTTTTGAACAGAGTATACATATTTAATCCGTAAATATAATTACGAAAATAAATTTTATAAAACAAAAATGTACTATTTTTAACATCTGACTAAATTCAAGATATGAAAATTTTTACAATGTTTTCTAAACAATAACAGTATAAAGTGTAAATTTGATTAACGCCAGAACGGTTTACAGGTATGTAGTTTGGTTAAATTTTATAGAAGTGGATACAAAATTTTCACTTAGTAAGACCTTTTAAGGATGTTGTGATGTACTATACATAGACTTTTTAAGGATGTTGTGATGTACTATACATACATTTTTTATTTGGGCCATTGATATGCAAAAAATGGACTCGAAATAATTACTTATACTTTAAACAAACTATTTACAAAAAATAATGACTATTAATGGAACATCTATGCTTAAAAATAGTTAGGAGGACGTATGCAATAAAGGGATACATGTTTAATTAGTAAAGGTACACATTTTCCCATTATTAATGAACTATAATGCTTACAGAAGTGAGCTTCAAACTATTGACCAAACATTTTTACGTTATAAGTTGTTACGTTATTAAACCCAATTAACTAAACCATAGTAATTATTCTAGGCAGGCCTTTCCAGTTATGAAGTTAAGAATACTTATGATATTATAGAAATTTTAGGAGGCACGGGATATTTTGAAAACTTACTTTCATCATATTGTTCATCATCATCATTGTCACTACTTAACTGAAATCTGCGAAGTTTTCACTCTTGAACGTTTCGATATATATAACCCAGACGCGTCAAAAGTCAAAAGATCCATGATTGTAAGATATGTATGAAAAAGTCTATCTAAAACTAGATATAAATGTGTTGTTCTTTTGAAGGATGCCGATTTGCTCAAAACTACCCTTGGAAGCACTAAGTACGATACATTTTTATTCATAACTTCTAATAAATTGGTTTTTTACTTATTGTTGACATTAACACTAGCATTATTTAATATACCTTTTATGTGCTTTTAATTTTTAATTATGTATTTATTAGACAACCTTAAGTGGTCATTAAATTAAAAAACCTTTAATTGTTGTAAACCGTAATGATATTGCTACAATTTGCAATATTTTGATTGATTTGCTAAGAATTAAGGTACCTTTAAGTAGTTTCAATAGTAAAATTTATTTTCTTAACCATTCACGTTAGTTTTTTAATGCATTTTCAATAAAAATAGACATTGAAATTTGAATCACATTACTTCGGGACGTCACATGCCAGTAAAACTATCAGATTGATGAAGCAGATCAATACATTATTATTATTATTCATGTTATTATTATTATTATTATTATTGTGTTATTATTGTTATTATTCATTTTGTGGGAAAATGTATGGTAAAAACTGACGTTTTCAATAAATTTGTTTAAAAAGAAATTATTTGAAAGTGGAATTTTGCATATCACATTTATATCAGATATTTATACATATACATATTTTAGGTAGATTTGTACTGCACGTTTTTATAAAAATGACGCACCATTATAAATTTCTTTGATTAAATACAATAAATTTGATAACTGTTTACTTATTGACGCTATTAATCGCTTCGCTTGATATTTGTCACAAAACTCATAAGCTTATTATGAAAATCCTTCATTGTTTACACACATGTGACGTCTGTAGAGGCATAACGAAGTTCAGAGCAGTTTCAATCACGTGACCAAACTTCAAATCCAGACACATTTGAATTGAGTTGTAAATAGAAATAAACGATATATTTTCAGAAATTTTGTAGCAAATATCCTTTAAATGCTTTAATGTTTTAGAACCTTTTTAACCTATTATAAAAATTATCTAAATATTATCTATTATCTAAATATTCATTTGAACGTTTATTTTTAGTTTTAAAAAATTTTTAGTTTTATTTTTGTTTAAAAAAAAAACAAAAACGTTTAACACGAACATCGAAAATGAAATTGATAGGTGTCTCGGTAGTTCAATTGGCAGAACACCTGACGCGATATTGGGAGATCCGGGTTCGTATCCCGGCTGAGCCACAAATTTCATTTTCAGATTCTCTTACATTTGTTTCATGTTTTTGAAGTTGTCATCTAAGTTTTAAATTATTTCCCATTATTTACTGGTGTAGGTTGAGATATCTTTTCTGAAAAAATAGGAAAATTAGTATCCCAGTTGATTACATTTTGTTCTCCAAACAAGTTGTTTTGTAAATTCCTTAATATCAGAACTCCGAAGTGTGAAGAAGAGAATTGAAGTGCCTACAAGGAGCTAATTTTAACCATCTGAAGTAATCTGGATTTTTACTATATTGTTCAGCTTGAGTAATTTCCCAAATTTTGTTAAATACTTGTTCATTATACTACAGTGTCTTTGGGTGATTTTGAGGTGTTTTCACAAAACGGGCTCTATTTAGCCTCAAAATTCGTTTTCCAGCTGTCTGAAAATCTCTTACAATAAATTTCCAAAGCGATTGTAAGAAATGGCGAAGGTGCCAACTGTTTAAAAACACTATAAGAAATCTTGAATCCGCTAAATATGTCGACTTCATACCTTTTCGTTAGCAAACTGTGTGTGGGACTCATCGTGTAGTATAACTGTCAATACTGTTATAATTTCGAACATATAGCCATCAGGCTTGATCGGTTTCTGATTTTCGGTAAAGTCAAAAATAATAGGATCGTTTTGACATCCCTGGTACACTGCTGACTGTTCGCCCTGTAATTAATTTTAAAAGCAATATAAGTGGAATGTAAGCAATTAAATGTTAATTTTTCCTTCAGATAATCCAGCGAGAATCGCTGTAATACACAACATCCTCCCAATTTAAGAACTCATTAATTTCAAAAATCTAATAAACAAAGTTTGCGAGTAGGTACATAATCAACGAATGAAAATTTACGCTGCAGTGCCCTTCGTTATCGTCTATGAAAGGCAACCGGTGTAATTTTTCTCTACCGAGTGATAAATCCAAACATTACTCCTCTCTTCGTAGTTAAAGGACTACAAGAATGATGCTCTTTTCGAACTAATCCCATTAACCAAAATAAAATGTTTACACTCCCAGTGCACTACTTTAATTTACAGCAGGATTTGCTTTATTTATCTTTGCCGCTTTATTGTCCCTTTTTTTACTTTTATTCCGACAACTTGTGCCGAGTCCACGTCCATAAACTTGGAAGTTTCGTCAGATTTCTTTACAATTGAATGATTTCAATGGAACGAGGACTTACTCGTAAAATATCTGATATGATGTATCATTATTCTGGGGCAATTTGGCCTTTATCGTTCGAGACGCACAGAGTGGCGCGGGCTTTATTAACTGTGATATAAAATTGAAATAAAATTTTTTTTTTTCGCCCACACAAGCCTACACAAACATGAATAAAGACTTTCCAAAAATTCCCATTATTTAAATAACAGTTAACTAACTTTACCATATCACTTTTATATTTTGTCAGTACACAGCCATCGTCTCGAACTTTTTTTAAATCTTCCGGTGTCAATCGCGAAGTGGTATAAAAATCCGAAGGAGTGCTAAAGCGTTGACGTGACAAATAAAAATTTATATGTAGCACAAATAATGGGTTTTCTCTGGAAAATCGTTGAGGCCTGGTACTTTTTTCCTTTCTTTGTTTTTTAAATGTGAAATATTACAGGAGACGGTAGAAACGTTCCACTGTTGGTAAGTTATTTGGTAAATTGATGTTCAGGTTGTAAAAAACACAACTACGTGCCGCTTTCGTTTCTTTTACAGCGCAAGGAAGAGACGCGAAACTTTGAAATACTGTTTGTTATTTTCATGCCGTTTGTATGTTAAGCTAAGGGGGCAGGCATAGGCAGTTAAATCTATCAATAGATATCTGAAGTATTTTAGTCACTAGTCACGGCTTTCATCTCAATAAAATACTGTATTTTGATGATATCAACATTGATTTGATAAGCGATGATCGCCCACTGAACGGCAATTCCCGGAGGTCCAGATTGAATTGATTAAGTAATTTCCCTGACATGGATCCGATCTGCTATTTATAGTAATAGCTCTCGTTAGCTGTACACAATAGGTTACAGCTTCCAAGTACTGTTGATGGGCGAATTGTCACGGTCTTAGCGAAATGGAACAATATGCCACATCCCACAATCAATAACATGATTGTTTCGTAAGCTATACGTCTGTATGGTTTAGTTAGAAGTTATTGTAGACTTGCTTGTTGGTAAATGTGTGTTACTTCTAGTGTCTTTCAATTTCTGTATAAAGGAGTTTTAATTATAATATTTTCTTCATTTTCCAATAAGTGACTATATTTGTTGTAACAGTATGTAACTGTTTCTTGCTGTAACTTTTTTTGAGGTCCCTTGAGACTTTGAGCTGCACAGTAATCACGAATACAAATTCGGACCTTTCATTCTTTCAACTTTCAGTTTGTATTGTACTCTTCATCCCACAGTTACATAAGTTCATACGAGAAAAGACTTCCGTTTTCATTTTGACCTATCCTCAAAAATCTCACACAAATTATGTAACTTCAACGTCACTTTTTCACTTTATATAAAAGGGCCCTATTTTGTTCTGAAACATACAGAGTTACAAGTCCATTTAGTGCCACAATTTGACTTGTCACACATTCAATCATTATTTTTTCTGGTCCTTTTGTACCCAAAAATTAATTTAGTTGGCATATAAGAATTATCTTCATATATAAGTATGCCTATATTGTAATACAACTTCCAGAGTTGTATACTCTGTTGTATACCGTTCCGTGATTTACTTCATAGTTCTCTGTTCTCTTTTCTTTCTTTTTTCTTTTTTCAGCCATCTTCTATCCATTGGATATAGGCCTCTCTCATGTTTGACCATACACTTCTATTTTCTGCTCTCTGGTACCAGTTCAGCCCAGCGAATTTTTTCAGATCATCGTACCATCTCTGTTGTGGTCTGCCAATACTTCTTCGTTCTCCCCAAGGTCTCCATCTAGTGATGTGTCCACTCCAATTCTCTCTGTGTCTTGCAACATGTCCTGCCCATTGCCACTTTAAGGAACTTATTCTCTGTATGATGTCGGTTACTTTTGTCCTTTCTCGTATCCACTGGTTTGTTTTGTGGTCTATCAGTGATATTCCCAGTCTTCTCTCTATGGCCCTCTTAGTTTGTTAATAATCCTTTTAGTCAGGACCCAGGTCTCGGATCCGTATGTAATGACTGGGAGAATGCATTCTTTGTAGATTTTTGTTTTTAATGCCATGGAGATTTTCATGTTGAAAGCGTATTTTAATTTACCATAGACAGCTCATCCCAATCTGACTCTCCTATCGATCTCAATTTCTTGGTTTTGTTTGCTTAGTGTCACTGATTGTCCAGGATATATGTATGATTGTGTTTTGTGTATAGTTTGTCCGTGAAACGTAATGGTTTGGTCTGCATCAGGAACGTTTGTCATGAATTGTGTTTTTGCATTATTCATATGTAGTCCAGTTTTGGCAGCTTCTACATGTTGTTGTTCTTCCAACATCTTAGTTAGTTCTTGCTTATCTCTTCCAAACAGGAAGACATCATCAGCAAACCTTAAATTGCTTAGGTATTCACCATGGATGCTTATTCCCTTTTCCCTCCAATTGACTTTCTTGAAGACATCCTCCAAAACCAGAGTAAACAATTTTGTCGAAAATACATCGCCCTGTCTGACACCTCTTTTGGATTCTATTTTATTCGTCTGTGCGTGAATCTTGATAGTCATTGTAGAAATTTTGTATATATTTTCTATTAGGTTGATGTATCTTTCATCCACTCTGGCATTTCTCATAGATTTTATTATTGCCCAGGTTTCTATAGTGTCGAAGGCCTTTCTGAAGTCTACAAAGGTCATCCATATACTTCATAGTTCACATCTTAAAATATCCCTAGTTTCTAATGAATGTCGCATCTGTTATTTTTTCTAGTTTAGAACATTCGCTTGTCAGATGTAGATTATAATACGCTCTAGCTACTAACTAGTCTCTAGATCCTTCTGTTTGAATACTTTAGAGCAACATAATTTTAACGTTAATATAAGCTAACATCTAGCACGATCCCTATCTGATAGATGTTCCAGATTAAGTAGTAATGTTCTTGTAACATTCTAGTATATTGCAGCTCCCGGTGAATTCTATATCCTGACGCATCCCACTTTGCGACTAGTTTCAAGATCCTTTCACTAAGATATTCTACATTTTAGCACATATTTAACGTCTGAATTTTTTTTATCTTTCTACTAGTTACACATCTGAGTTGTTTTATGGATTGCCATCACATTCCAGATTCTTATGAATTCTGAATTCCAGCGTACCCTTCCCACTAACTAGTATCTTGGTGCTTCTGATGGGATACTCTATCTAACCTTAGAATAAGCTGGTACTTAGCACTTTCTACATCTAATGGTTGTTCCAATTTATACAGACCGTTTCTACAGAGTCCCAGGATGCTATAAACATAAGAGCGAAAGAGAGGCCATATATTTCTCGTTGGCTAAACAGAGTACAAACTTTTGCGATGTTGCTAGCTGGCGAAACATCACAGTCATCCGCTCCGCACACTGTACCGCACACATCCGAAAGTGTAAGCGATACGCGACCACGATACGAGTTGACTTGGACTACCTGCTCGGCCGGCAACGTTGCAAAACATCCTTCTCTGTCGTACTAACTAACTACCATAAGTTTCTCTTTTGCTCTTGTTGATTTCGGGACACGCGTTTCAATAGAAAAGCTCCGTATAGTACTGAGCTGTCAAAGTTCCATTCTAGCGTATTGCTGTCCGATATCAATTCTATGTCCTAATAGTCTATTTCAGTTACTGACTTGTCTTCAGATACTTTCTTTGGTATATTTTAGAAATAGGCCTAGTTTCTAATAAGTTACCAATTTCATTATTTTTGTTTCTAGATTTCAGATTAGTAATATTGTAGCATAGACAACATTTCAGACATATGAATTTTTGATTCTAGTACACTCTAGCGCTCCTAGTATCTGTATTATTCTAATGAGATACTTCAGAATAAGAACATTCTAATCTTACTATGAACTGAGTAGTTTATTACATGTTGCATACCTGATTGATGATCCAGATTATATAGTGCTGGCATGTCAAAGTTACATTAACATATTTCACATCTGTATTTTATTTTTTCTAAATTACAGTACTGTCCCATCGGAGGTATCATATTCCAATCATACGAGAATTCCAGATTCTAGCACATTTAAGCTATTAACTAGTGTCTAGATCCTTCTGCTAAAATACTAAAACTGTAACAAGTTCTCACTTTAATAGTATTTAACACTTTTAAATCTGATGGAATTTCCAAATTGTCAAAGTTACATTCCAGCATATCCTAGCCCCAAATGAATCGTAGCACCTTCTAGTTACTGCCTGGATATGAAATCCTTACTTTACAATATTCTAAAATGTAGCACATGCTGCATATTATGAAATTTATCAATTTTCCAAACTGAACCCTTTTTTTATATTACAGTACCTACTGTTTCATCCGAGCTAGCACTTTCCAGGCTTGTTTGAATTCTGAGTTCCAGTACACTCTTCCTACTAACAACAATCTGTCCTTAGAATGAGCTAATACCTAGCACTTTCGATATCTGAAATTATATCACTAGAGCTAACATATTCCGACACATGAATTTCTGTTTCTGAATTTAGATCCTTCTACTGCAATACTGTAAAATAAGAAAATTTTCATTTTAGTATGAATCTTGAATTTAGCGCGTTGCATGAATGTCCCAGATTTACAACGTTATATTCTAGCATATTCTTGGCCTGGATGAAGTTCATATCATATCACAACTTAACACAATATAAATATTCGGGGGCGACGATTACGCCAGGTGGCAGAGATGATGTAGATATTTGCAGCAAAATCGGGCAAGGTAAAACAATAATCAGACAACTACAACCCTATCTGTGGAATAATGATGTAAAAGAAAAAACTAAAAACACAAATGTACCAGACGATATTCGAAAGCTGTGTAACCTATTGTGCGGAAATTTGGGTAATAAACAAAGGTGTTGAGGACCGGTTTCTCGCTGTAGAAATGGATTTCTGGAGGAGAAGTAGCGGTATATTAATGATACAACATATTATACGAAACGAGCTAGTTAGATGAAATATGCATGTAGAAAATACCATTCTTGACGAAATAGAAAGGAAGTGGTATGGCCACATGTAACGCATGGAAAAATAAAGGAGTACCAAAAACGGCTTTTGAATGGCAACTGTGCAATGAAGAAATTGAGAAAGAGCCTGATCAGAATGACGAAGAGAAATAAGAAATGTTATGGAAAAGTGAGATTTACAAGAAGAGGATTGGAGAAACAAGAGAAGGTGGAGGATGAGACTCGAGAAACAATTGTTTCTGTCTGTGCTCTCTTCAAAAACAATCTTTTAACGATCTCTGCTTGGGAGCCTGGTGTGTTTCCGAGACCCGTGTCCCTCGAATAGGGCGACCTAATCCGGTCGGACGCTCTCGTAATTCGACGATTACGACGATCAAATATAGTAAAAGTTTTCTACGAGGGCCGTTTTCTATGGAATAACCGAACTGCGAAATCTGATCCCTCCCCGTCACCGCATCACCCCCCAATCTCTGAATTGGATCACTGTGTAAACTCCCAACATTCGTGCATACCGACGACTCCTGTTGCTCGATTTTCTCTTCCGGAGGCTGGATCCTTGCAGGATATTGGATTAAAACTGGAAACAAGAAGCGTAATTCATGTTTGCAGTCGGCGTTAGCGGTTTAATTTATTACGTGGTTTTCAAACCGAGGAATTTTTCCCCTTCTTTTTTCTCCTTCCAGACATGATTTATCTTTGAAGAGCGGAATAATGACAAAGAATCTGAAAAATTTGCGTTCTTCCCAACTCCGTTGTTTGAATACGTTGTGCGGGCCCGTGATGGATAGTTTGCAGGTTTTTATGCGGGCGGGTCGTTCGTTGGCGTAAGTTTGTACAAGAACGTCGATTCTCGAGGAAGTTTTACGGATTCATGTGGAGTCCTCGAAAGACCCGCGACGACGGTTTTTATGCGAAAATTACTAGTCTGCTGCTAAATTTTTCCACGAGATGATATTGCCACTCGGAGAATTTACCCAGTATCGCGACGCTTGAAATGTATCCCCATCGTCAAATTTGTTGCAGTAAATTCCATTTTTATTTCTTCTAAAGTTTTAACAGAGTTTCTGATTTTCCGCATTACTTAGATAACAAAAATCTAATAATAAGTGTCATCAAGTTTATATGAGCTGCCTAAGAGTTATAAATAAACATTTCTCTTTTAAATCCTTAGCTTCGACCTCTGTAACTAGGAACTAGAAAATATGAAATATGCAGTTAAAATATGCATTAATACCATAAATTCTAAGACAGGTTTTAGATACTGAGAGATATATGGAATGCTATGTAGATACTGAGAGCAGCCAATATATGATATTGTAACGTTTATTTCCTAATTTATTTACACTGTCCTAAATTATTCACTACACACTACTTAATTTATCTTAGACTATTACTGAACTAATTTATATAATACACTTAACTACTTCCTAACTAATTAATTTATATAACTCTCTTAATCGTTAATTTATTTCACTTCAATCGCTCTCGCTTGTCGGCTTGTTTATTCACTCGCGGCTTCACGTCTAATCTCATCTCCGACCGCAAACCCGCTTATATACACATCTCAATTGTAATCGGGAACCTTCTGGCGTATTTTTTTCTAATAATGTTTGTTCTAGAGAGGTCGGGACGTAATAAATCAATCTCCCTTTATGGCCCAATTACCGAGCGTTTGAAGTGGCCGCCGAGGTCCGATAAGAGTAAACACGTCTCGCGCTGCTGTTTACATTTCGCGTTACGATAGTATAGATTTTAAAACTTTAAACCGGCCAATATAGGTCGTTTTGAACCCATAAACCTAATTCGCCATCGCAGAAAATAATTATTGAATATACATATACATTTACCGGCCATTGCAATCATGAATTTTTCAATATTTTTAATGGTAATAGTATGTCTTCTATCAGGTAATAAAATAAATAAATCATTATTGTTACCCCAAAAACAACAGCAGTCCACTAATACTTTTGCTAGGCCGTTCCTCCATTCCTTCCAACGAATGTTCGCATCTGCATATTATTAACCATCCATCAATTCAACTTTCAACTGTCTCTAATTTCTCTTGGAGGTAAATCAAGTTAATGCAAATGTCTAATCGACTAACTAGTTGAAATGTTAGAAACGCAACCTTTCAATTAATAGTTACATGTTGAGGAATTGTAGATTAATTTTAACGTAAATGAGCATCGTGTATCCCTTATCGCCTAATTAGTTGATCAGTGAGTTAATCTTTCAATTTAGTAGTTACATGTTGAGGACTAGTAAAATAATTTTAATTTAAATGAACTTTGTGTATCGCTTACCTTCTAATCAATTAATCAGTGAGGTATGAAGAAATATAATGATTTAGCAAGTTATATGAGTATTTTAAGTAGAAATATTCAACCCTATTTTCAATTTTTCATTTACCAAGCATATTGATATAAGGAGTTTTAAATGATGCATTGCTTACAAATCATTTTACAAATTTTACAAATCGTACAAAAGCATATAAATTGCTTATACGAATTTCTTCCTTTGTGCGCGCAGAGCCAAAACAGAGTGCAGTAAATTTATTGTTACGCAGACGTGTTGCTCTACAATAAACTTTTTCCAACATAAATCTTAATAAAAAGAAATCATTTCGTTCAAGATTAAACATTTGGTTTCTATATATTTAGGATTATAACTGAAGCTAAGTGACTTAAAACCAAAAGTTGTCTAAATCTGGCAGCTTTAATGTATATTCAGCTAATGCTGTAGTGATATTAACAAGGGTGTGAAGATAGTGTCACGTCATTTATGAACGGTCTCATGTGATACTGAGATTTCAATATTTAAACTAATTGAAATATTCATAACACAATAGTTATTAATTAATGTAATTAAGGGATCTATATGTATTTACTACAGCAGTGATTGATTCGAGGCAAAGTTTTGAATACCGATACATGAAAGCTTTTCAATCGAAAATTCGAAGTTAGCCATGTGCTTTACGTTAGCCTAGTAAAGCTAACTAACCGAAGTGCAACAAGATTTGCCATAGGATGAAACTATGTCGCTAATAACCTTATGAAGTGCTACATTAGTGCTATATTATTGACGGAAACCAGACTGGAGTATCGGTAAAATTTTCTGAGCATCTAAGTAGTAGATGAAGATTTGCTATGAGAATATTTTATCAAACATTTAAGCAAATGCTGGTAAAATCGATATGGGCCTTAAGTCATTGGTTTCGTACGTTAGGTATAGGAATAACACCCTTGGTTTAATAGGAGGTGTAAATATTTCGAATAATGGCGATATAATATGGAAGTTCTAAACCACTCAGGTTTATATTGATACTGTCTCTACCATGTGCTTCAGATTTAATGTAGGTCAATCAGCTTTAACTGATATTTCAATTGTAAAGTAGGGTAGAATTATTGCTCGCTCAAATGATTGTTGTTGAAAAGCGCCACAAAAATCTATGTTATCATTTGATACTGAGGATTTGACACTGGAAAAGAAGTTATTTATTTCTTCTGGATCAGAAAATCATCAGGTTTGTACTTTTGGTACATGCGCCCCATTGTTTCATGTTTTTCCAAAGCAACTTTGAATTGACTATTTTTTCTATTCATTAATTCTATTCATTAATTGCATGTCTTCCTGGTTGAGCAAGAATTAAATCCTTTAATTCGCCTCACCAGTGAAAGAAACAATTTAATGCCAAATCTTAAACATTATAAATTATTGCTACTGTCAACCACGTAAAGATACATACTTAATAAATATTTCAGATTGTTTTTAATAATGACACAAAACGTATTTTTTCTACGCTCTCGAGTGCTTCCTGGCATAATCGGGAGGAGAACCGTCTTATCGTGATATACGTACTTGCCGTCTTACGATTTTAATTTCGCAATAATGGCGGTTCCTGAGAGCGCAGAATGCCCTTAATAAAAACGCAAATGACTGGCAATCGTACTGCATTATTCCCGTTCCGAAACCCTAATATCGCAATGAGCGAAAGAAATTTCCATAAATGAAAACGAAACACAGGAAATATTCAATATCCTTTTCGTCGCCCTAAATAAAATATATCATCCGTACATATAAGCTTATAGGGGCTTATCAGGACTCATAGCCGGGGTTGATGAGACCTGTGCCGCGATCTAATATAAAGTCGGGATCGTAAAGTCGGTTTATGCCGCGACGCGTCTCAAAATCCATGAATTACTGATGCTCTCGCTCTCCCTTTGAATATGCAAGTTGACAGCGGATTTTTCGCCAAAATTAAAAATAACTATAGTAGGTACACGGTAACGGTATGAATTTTGCAGTGCGGGCGAGATTAAGACGAAATTTTTGTGCCGTCCTATTTTCTTTAATATTCACGGCGTACCTAAATTAGGTTTATCGGCCTAATTTGTTAAATAAGTGACATCGAGACTGCAGCCAGTGCATGGCTTTCTTATTAGAAGGAACATCCTGTTGAAGTTACGGAAACGCACTATGTAGCTGGGCATTGATTTTGTTCATTATTTATTGATAATCGAGGAAATTAATTGTAACGAAATATAATGAAAGTAACAAAGACCATTAATGATCCCATTATATAGGTCTGCTAAAAAGGAAGTCACAGGTGTGTTTGGGCAGCAAGACTATTTCCTTATTTATTTTTTTCTGGATTTTGATGTATTTGAGGCTAAATACTCGAAATCTGTCTTCTTGGGCTCCCTTTGAGGTTATGTACAGGGGACTGCATTTTTTTTAACTCTTCTAATAAGTGCTTCATTGTTCCTTCCAAATAAGCACAGATGGTCATCTAGATGTGATTTTTCTTTGTAAAGTTATGACCAGTTTAAGATCACCTGATAAATTACAATCCATGCGCTGAAATAATCCAATCACATCATAAGCATTCACATTGGACCTTTGAACTATAAACCTTATATTTTTGATATCGAACCCTTAACTTTTATGTGCCGAACTCTGAACCCCATTCTACTAATTAGGATTGGTTAAAGGTTGATGCCCTTCCTTCCTTCCTTCTAGCCGTTTTATATCCTTTGGATATAGGCCTCTCTCATATTTTTTCAGTTTTCCCTGTTCTGTGCCACTTGGTACCAGTTAAGTCCGGCTGTTCTTTACCATCATTTGTCATCATACCATCTTTCTTGTGGTCTGCCGGTGCTTCTTTTCTCCGCGTCAAGGTCTCCATCTTGTTGTTTTTCCGCTACAATTGTCCGGCAACATGTCCGGTACAGTTCCATTTAAGACTACCTATTCGCCTCGCTATATCTTCGACCTTGGTTCTATTTCTTCGGTACAGGCCATCTCGACACTTTCCCTTAAGGTAATAAATGTTAATACGCCAACTCAAAACTACAGAAAACAGGTAGTCGCAACTAGTGGCCTTAACTGACAGGCCAAGTCGACACTAAGACCTTGAACGCCTTAAACCGATTAACATAATTTTCTAGATACAATATACAATACACAATAGCTTTTCTACACATTCTACAGCAAATTTTGATGATGCCTATTAGGCTTAGTGAGTACAAGTTTGATCATTGCCCCATTACATTACATGTTTGACCCTTGCCCTCTTGCGTGTCCAACGTACTTTCGAGCGTATCACATGACGTTCACGTATCAGAAAGCTTCACGAAACTTGTCTGACCCACCTGAAATCAAAATGTAGCCTTCAGATACAACTCGGTGTCGAGATGGTCAATTATCGTCCTACCTAGTGAGGGACAATAAAGTGTCGAGATGGCTATGCCGTGGTGTCGAGTTGGCCTGTCGGCGTAGGGTGCTCAGTGTCGAGCTGGCGTATTAAGGTTTACAACACCTTCCTACCTAGGGGTAATAAAGTGCCGAGTGGCGTCCGCCCTATTTCTTATCCACTCATTGGTTTTATGATCTTTAAGCGTTATTCCTAGCATTTTCCGTTCTATTGATCTTTGGTGTACCTTTAATTTATTTTGGATTTTATTTGTTAGAACCCATGTTTCACATCCGTAGGTTGTTACTGGGAGAATGCATTCCATGTAAACCTTGGTTTTTAGTTTGAGGGGTAGATTGGAGTTGAAGACGTGTCGCATCTTCCCGTAGGCCGCCCATCCTAGATGTAATCTATGGTTAATTTCAAGTTCTTGATTAGTTTTTCCCAATGTTATTTTTTGACCTAGGTAGACATAAGAGTTCACTTTCTCTACTTGTTGTCCTAGCACATTTATACTCTCTATGTTTGTCCATTGGTTTGTCATGACATGAATTTGGTTTTAGAGATGTTCATTTCTAGGCCTACTTTTCTTGCTTCTTGTTGTAGTTCTATAAACATTTGTTCTAATTCTTCGCTGTTTGGGGCATAAATAGCAATGTCATCAGCAAATCTTAGGTTACTGAGGTTTCCTCCCGATATATTAGTTCCTCTGTCTTCCCAGTGTAGGCTTTTGAAAACATCCTCTAGCACCAATGTAAACAGTTTGGGTGATACAATGTCTCCTTGTCTAACGCCTCTCTTAATCAGGATTTCGTCAGTGTCTTCATAATAGCCTTACTTTCATTTTTGAGTGGTCATTTAGTGTCTGTATTATTGTATATTCTGTTAAGCTCTCTTTTTACACGATCTATATTAGCTTCACTTGTATATCTGTTTGTTTTTAACCGACTCTTCTAAACTCGATTTTTACTCACTTTCAAACGTTAGATTAATTCAAAACTATACGTATACTGATTAAGAACTAATGACAGTACAATAATTTAATAACCGATTCATTATTTTGTAGTTTATTTTTGATATAATTAATTATACATAATTGCAGAAATAGCATTGGCAAAACAAATTGTCAATTTCATACTTTGACAAGTGGCACCACATTTGAATTACAGTGAAATGTTACCTCCGTAAGAAATCACGTTTTTCTTCCTTCCTCCATATCGATCGTATAAAGTATCATGTATTCTTTTATATAGAAGAACAGCATACTTCAATGTTCCTTTTTTTCACAGCTGATAGTTAAGAAATTTCGTTTATGTAGATTACCAGCTGCTTAACAAATTTCTAATGTTAATCTCCTATAGGAAAATAATTATGTAGAAACAGTTGTCATGGGTTACCATCCCCTCTCCAAAATGCCTTACGTCATTATTTCCTCGCGTATTAAAAGCTAATGACACTACAATAATTTAATAAACAAATCATTATTATTTTATCTAGGCTGTCAAAGATCTTATGTGAATTCTTCCTGCGTGTGTGTTTGATTGTTCAAGGTTAACAGGAAGCCTTAAATGTAACGCTGAAGCCTTAAAAGAAATGACTAGATTGCGAGAAAGTACAATAAGATAATAATAGTAATAATAATAATAATAATAATAATAATAATAATAAGATAATAAGTGCAATAAGACAAGTGAATGAATTGAACTAAAAAGTGAAAAATAAATTATAGTTTAAAAACCACAATAACACGCTTTAGTGGTGAATGAAACTAAAAAGGTAAAAATAATATTTTTTTAGAAATAAGAAAAATACAGTTAACGAGAAAATAGATGTAATAAAGCGTGGGGTGCTCCTTGTACAATAATTTTATACTAATCGTATTGATAAAATATTTTTAATAGCACGCCTCGCTTTATTACAATAAAATCTATTTTCTCGTTAATTATACTTTTCTTATTTCTAAAAAAATATTTTTTTCTTTTTAGGTCGATTCACCATAAGTTTTTTAAGAGATTTTAAACAATAATTTATGTTTTATTGAAAATATTGTAGAATTATTATGAGAAATGTAAAAAGCTCATTTGGATATCCTTGATGATAGGGTATCGTGTAAGCGGTCAATTGCATCTCCAAAGTGTAGCACTTAATTTTGCAAATCTGTAGTGACAGACATCAATATTAGCTCAAAATTTGGTCATCGCCTAATAATATTTTGGAGTTCACATCACAATTTACATAGGTTTTTAAACGATTGTAATTACCCACAAGTAATATTAATTTATTATGAAAATAACTCATCATAGTCTCATTTAAGCAGCGTTTTAAAATCTCCTATGTAGTAGATAATTTCATGAAACTAAAGAAGTATTACAATCGATTTTATCATAGAGAGAGAAGAAGTAGTAAAATACATAACTATAGTTATATTTCATGTTTAATGTATATGGTAAATGTATAAAGTGTTGCTTAGACAAACATTAATGATCTATTTCAATTGCTCATAAGGAATTATGGAATAACGTTTCTCAGCGTGACTGGGAAATATCTACTAAACGGTCCTTCAAAGGTAATGTATGTAACGATCGCTACTTTGAAAGTGCTCTTAAGTACTTTCGGCGAATTAATATCGTTTAAGTTACTAAAACGACTGAATTCACGGCATCGGAGTGTTTTCCTCGAGGGTTCCTAAAGCTACCATCTCTTGTAATATCTTCGACCGACACCGATAAAAACCGAGTAATTATTCTTTCGGTTATACTTATTCCTGGGCTAATCCTTTTCCTTCGTCGAACTTTCCCCGAACGTTATCCCCGAGATATCAGATCCTCGTATTCCGGGGCCCTATAATTCAAACCGAATTTCGGGGCAGAGCCGGGAATACATACATATTCCAATTCGAAAAGTTCACCTAATGGCTTTTTCCCTTGGCGGGCGTGAAAAAGTGGAGCACTCCCCGTTTTCCCGAGGGTCGAATAAGGACCTGGCGATAATGACCGAATTATATGTGAACTTGGTGCCTAATCCGAGTGCCAGGGACTACAATCACTGGCTGTACAGTCGATATCTGGAGTAACGCTGTGCCCGGTCTTACCAGCTAGCCGCTCCTCTTCATCGATTATTCATTATTTATACAAACGTTCTTATTATTCCGGAGCCGAGCTTTCCTTTTCCACTATTCCGGCTTTGCGAGCTCGACTTTCCAAATTCAACAGGACCGGATCGGGGCGATAATCCCCGATTGAGAATCGTGGAAGGGATATGTGCATAGTGTTCCAAATGTGTTGTCGTGGATGGTGACTTTTGCTTTTAAAAGTAGATACCTAGTAAAGAACTATAGGTATGATTTCAATGTGTATTGCTGTACTTTCTGGATTTTGAGGGGAAACGAATTCCCAAATAATAACTCTTAATTTCAACAGTTCCGATGTTTTTAAAGTGTGTTTCGTTTTAAAGTTATCTTTTTTCTTTATTAGAGAGATATTGCAACTGTACGTGAACGTCCGCAGTAATCAGGTTGACGTTATTTTGACATCTATGCATGCGCAGTTGCATTTTGGAATAACGTATACATTAAATAAGGATAGCGTGAAACACTATTTATGTGCGCTTACGGTAAAGCACTATTTTTACCTTATTTCACATTCGAACGAAATCGACTGGAGTCGTAAAAGTTCGTTTAGTGTTGTGACTTTCTAAATGGTGTGACATATTTAACATAACCACAAAAAACGTTTGTGTAATGAACTGCATGCAGTTGACAGTTGATTAGATTTATCTCCGGTAAAATTGGGTAAAATGCAATCTTAGAAATCGTGCAGGTTGAGATTCTCACATGATGATGACATAACTTTGCTGAGAGAGGTTGTGACTCAAAATTGTCTCATGAATCTAGAAACGTGGGAAAAAGTGAAAGAGAATGTTGAGAAGTCTTGTGGGAAATCTGAAATGAAGCACTGCCTCTTCATCTGAGATATCATCAATGTTAAAATTTACACCGTTAACTTGAGGCTCTCGGTATATTAGCACATTTTGCAAGATAGCATATTCTACTACCTCACCATATTCACCACCTAAAATTATTGTTTCCAGAATTTCTTCCATATTCTGAAATTACTCAAATATTTATTGTTTATTTCACGACTAGGTTTAGGTTATGTTGTCTTGTCAGTTGTCAACCGGATAAAATCGTTAGGATACATGCCTTGCAATATCTCTATTTTCAACCAAAAATAATGCTAAGCAGTACATTATTATGGTCAACATAAATAGTGTTTCGCACTATTAGTACTTTTGCAATATCTCTCTGTTAACTCACAAGAAAGTATAATTCCTATAACTCTGAGTATTTTTTTAATTGTCATTTTATTTATTTTATTTTAGGTGTATATTTAAACATGCTAGCAATATGTGGGTCCTCATCTAAATCGACTTTATCCCAATCTTCTCGTCTTACTTTTGGATTACACTTAAACGTAAATTGTTGCTTTAATATTCTGAAAAATTTATCTTTAATTGCGTCCTTCTTTCCCAATATTTTATGTATTGGTTCTGTTGAGAAGTGAATTTGTGTTTGTAGATTTATGAGTCACCCACGGTCAGTTCGACTACCCTCTGAAGACCAGGATAATTGAGCTGGGTACCTGCTACTTGGGATTGTGAAGTGTGTGTACTGCTCGAGAGAATTTAGTTTTTAATTGTTAAGAGAGTCGGTTCTGAGCCACCAGATAGATCGGTCGATATTTCAGTAACTAAAGCATTGGTTAAGTGACTAATAAAGTCGTATTCATTGAAATGCAATCACGGTTTGAATTACACCTCTCCAACAAATCAAAACCTCAAAACAGTGCTTGACGTTGTTCATTAATTTAAAATTTAACTACGCGGAAAGTAAACCACGTTCTTCATAAAACTGGTTGCTTTTCACAACATTTCTATGTTTAATCAGACAGATTTTTTAAAGTGGTGTCAACCACGAAAATGCAATACTGTTATTGTTATAAAATGACAAAAAGTGCTATTGAAATATTTTTTATATTAGTATCTTATAAAACAATTCTTGTTACTGACTCAAAGACCTACGTTGCAAATACTATAAGACCATAGAATCCGATGTTTTCCTGCTCTTCAGCAGAGTAATGCACATCTAGAAATAAATGTGGAGACATACGACCAAGGCAATAGTGTTGTAGTTTAAAATATGACAAAAATGGTATAGAAATATCACTTTTTCCATATTAGTATCTTTTAAAACAATTCTTGTCACTGAGGGAAGGACCTACGTTGCATATACAACAAGACCGTAGAATTCGATCATTCCTTGCTCCTAAACTGAGCTATGCACATCTAGAATTTAAATGTAGAGGCATACTATATACCAAGGCAATAGTGTTATTGAAATAAAATGACTAGAAATATTTTTTTATATTAGTATCTCTTAAAACAATTCTTGTCACTGAGGCAAGGACCTACTTTGCATATACTACAAGACCATAGAATCCGATGTTTTCCTGCTCTTGAGCAGAGTAATGCACACCTAGAATTTAAATGTGGAGGCATACGACCATGGCAATAGTGTTTTAGTTTTAAAATATGACAAAAATGGTATCGAAATATTACTTTTTCCATATTAGTATCCTTTAAAACAATTCTTGTCACTGAGGCAAGGACCTACGTTGCATATACAAGTCCATAGAATCCGCTGTTTCCTTGCTCTTCAGCTAAGCTATGTACATCTAGAATTTAAATGTAGAGGCATAGGACCAAGGCAATTATGTTATTGATATGAAATGACTAGAAATATTTTTTATATCAGTATCTTTTAAAACAATTCTTGTCACTGAGGCAAGGACCTACGTTGCATATACTACAAGACCATATAATCCGATGTTTCCCTGCTCTTGAGCTGAGTAATGCACATCTAGAATTTAAATTTGGAGGCATACGACCAAGGCAATAGTGTTGTAGTTTTAAAATATGACAAAAATGGTATAGAAATATTACTTTTTCCATATTAGTATCCTTTAAAACAATTCTTGTCACTGAGGCAAGGACCTACGTTGCATATACAACAAGTCCATAGAATCCGCTGTTTCCTTGCTCTTCAGCTAAGCTATGTACATCTAGAATTTAAATGTAGAAGCATAGGGCCAAGGCAATAGTGTTATTGATATGAAATGACTAGAAATATTTATTATATTAGTATCTTTTAAAACAATTCTTGTCACTGAGGCAAGGACCTACGTTACATATACTACAAGACCATAGAATCCGATGTTTTCCTGCTCTTGAGCAGAGTAATGCACATCTAGAATTTAAATTTGGAGGCATACGACCAAGGCAATAGTGTTGTAGTTTTAAAATATGACAAAAATGGTATAGAAATATTACTTTTTCCATATTAGTATCCTTTAAAACAATTCTTGTCACTGAGGCAAGGACCTACGTTGCATATACAAC
Organism: Cryptocephalus moraei; assembly: GCA_946251905.1. NCBI lineage: Eukaryota > Metazoa > Arthropoda > Insecta > Coleoptera > Chrysomelidae > Cryptocephalus > Cryptocephalus moraei. The sequence goes on from OX276456.1 coordinate 23,278,787, forward strand.
AAGTCCATAGAATCCGCTGTTTCCTTGCTCTTCAGCTAAGCTATGCACACCTAGAATTTAAATGTAGAGGCATAGGACCAAGGCAATAGTGTTATTGATATGAAATGACTAGAAATATTTTTATATTAGTATCTTTTAAAACAATTCTTGTCACTGAGGCAAGGACCTACGTTGCTTATACTACAAGACTATATAATCCAATGTTTGCCTGCTCTTGAGCTGAGTAATACACATCTAGAATTTAAATGTAGAGGCATACGACCAAGGCTGATCCCATCTTGTATCCTGACGAACGTCTGGTTTAAATTAGTTTAAAATCATTACACCACTGACTACCTCCTCCAGTCCCTTCCAATATTTCCATCACAGTAGAAAACTGTAGATCCTTTACGCTGGGCTTGTTTCATCCACATCTGGCAACATGTATCATTTATGGATTGACAAATACCAATTTCAATCAATTGCTATAGTGTCACCATTTTCTACTTTTTCTATTTGTTTCGTAAGTACCTGTTAGCATGTTTGCTTTGTCCCCATATTAACATTGCAGTCCTATACAATTTTAGAACATGGAAGGAGTTGCCTTGTCTCTATCTTTGCGATTGGTACTATCCTTTAATTTACCATGAAAAACTTATCCCGTCTGCAATTATGCATCAGTTTGTTTGTTGTTCGATGTTCATCTCTGTTGCTCTAGAACGTAATGGTCGTATTGTAATATTATAATATTAATATGAACCTACAAAGAGGTCGTACTTTGCATAACTCATCACAATCAGCGTCTGCGACTTTAGGTTCAATAACATTGTCAATTAGATGGATTCCTTCAAACAACCTTCTCAATAACGCTTGTTCTAGAAGTACTAGCTTAGCTGGCTAAGAGTTTCTAAGTTGGAAGGTGTACCTATTAGAATGTTTTTTGTTTTGATTCATTTACCCTTAATAAAATAAAAATTGTAACATAAACCTTCAGTACTTCAATCTTTGGTGACGACAATAATACTAAGTTTACAATTTCTAAGTTAACAACTGTTAATAAATTTTTACACTAGTTAATACGCCTAACATTAGTTTTACATTTTTACAGGTTTTAAATTTTAACATGTAACAGTAGTTAATTTTGTTAGTCATTGTTTTTATATCCTATCTAATCCTATTTACACTCTTTTAAGTGTTATTTTAACAATTGCTGTAAATTGTTTCTTTCTAGTATTACAACTATTCAATAAACACGCTTAATTGCGATATTATTTTTTTGCAACATATTAACTTGTGCATTAGCTTACGTTATTCTAATTTAAGTATTTTAGTTGGGTTATACATTCCTCTCTGTATATAAGTAATCCGAGCTTGTTAGTTTATTAATGTGAAATGGTATTTTTAAAATCTTATTTTGTAGAATTTGCTTTTTTTGAAAATATATTTTAGCGCGTGTACCCTTACAGGGATTACATACTTCAAATGAAACACGAAATATGCATTGCAAATTGGCAATTATTTCCCAGAATAACACAACGATAAAAGCTTGTAATTTGCATAAAATCCGGGTCAGTGACATACAAAAACACGTCAGATATTGAGGGAAATGCCTGAAAATGTTTCGGCTCGAAGTTGCCTAAGAATTATGATACAGAAGCCTATTTTTAAAAGGTTAACTATCTCAACTTTATAATTGTCTGTCGAAACATATTAGAAAGGCGTCACATTAATCTTGCAAACTTTAAAACAACCCACCTAACTTTCCATAAAATATATTTCGGTCCCAACTTTTAGAGGATCTCTTCTAACTGTAAAATAAACGCATTCTCCTCATTATTTCCATCTCTAAGTGAGCCGAGCCCCTCTCTATCTGCATTTTCGATTCCGAATTCATCCCTGTCCTCCGCGTAATTCTTCAGGTTCCTAATGATTCTGCTCAAGTCGATCGGGGCTTGTAATCGAATTTCGATTATGTCTAACTCTTCTTCTCCCTCCCTCTCTATTTCTACTTCCTCTCTTTCCCTTATAATAATCCCCTAATTGCATCATATTCAGAATATGGCCGGTCAATACGGACCATTTTCAGGGATTCGAGAGGTGGGTCCGTTGGATCCGGTGAAATTTACAAGATAAAGGGGTTGAATGAAGTGGGGGCAGTGAGTGGATGTTTTTGGGGATGATATTTGACTGTTGTAAAAATTCGATACGTTGAGTTTGAAAAAGACCATTCGATGGTCTTCTAGAAAAAATATAGTTTTGATATTAGATTTTTCTTTTTAACGAAAACAGTAGGCACCGGAATTTCGAGTCAAAACTTGCAGGGTGGATAAATAGGGAACTTCTAAAGACGGTGCTTGAGTTTTAACCAACCAGCCCAGGTAGTTTTGAAGATATTGAATTTTCTCTGGGAACAGATATTTCAAATATTATTCACATTTAGACTACTCGTGAACTAGTTTCTTCCTGGGAAAATGACTGGCGGTTATAGCTTCAGGATGCATCCCATTGTTGTTTGACCAAGGATTTTGAAAATCTGAGACCGTTCTGATTAAATATGTTGGAATCCATCCTCAAAGCTGATTTCAATTAAATTCTGAAGTCTATTAAGAATGCATATATTTAGTAAAAATATATGGTAAGTGTTGGTAAATTTACTGTTTAATTAAAATAGCGTTACATATTTAATTGCGTCTTTGCTCTTGAATTATAGGCATCATAACATTGTCGATCAGTAAATATATCGTCGTCTATATTTCATCTCTCGGTTTATCGAATATCCGCAATAAGCCCTCGAATAAATATCCAAACTTTTCTGTTACTGAAATGTATTGTGCTTGTCGCACGTGTCCTCCTGAAGTATCAGTCGCGTAACAGAAAGTTACACAACTTCGGAAATTGTTTACTGTTGTGTGTAATATTTTACTCTTCGACGTGAATATACCCGGAGGATTACATCTATTTGAAATTTGATTTACAGTCTTGTTACACTTTACTTAGTAACTCGTAGAGATGAACTTTCCCCAAAATTGTCCGGAACTTGTAAATAACAACACATTTGTTCCGTAATTTCTATCGTGGCCCGTTTTCCCCGGGAAACTAATTTATACTATGGCAATATTTCACTCGAATAATACCGGTTTTGATCTAAGGCACCGCAGATGTTGCTGACCACAGTAATTTCAGGAATTCCTACGGAGAATATGTAAATTTTCTCTGCAACTGTTAGTCCAAACCTTACTCCCACATAGATACTCCGTTGGTGGCGGGGAAAAGCACGCGCCAACTTTTGTTTCGTGGTTGTTTACCGAAATAACAAATTTGTTGGCTTTATATTCAATTATAATGCCGAAATAACATTGTCGATTTTGATTTTGTAATTGTCAGTTTTTCGCTAGAAATAATAGACGTGATGTTTTCAACCCCGCTTTAGTGAAATTTGAAACTTTGATGTGTTCTCGTAACAATACCACTCATGACTTCGAACAGGTCTAAATAGATGCGCCCTAAATACTTTGGTTGAATTGCCCACGCTACTTCCTTAAAAATGAAAAATGTTATTGGAAATTCAATATAAGTCAGTTTGTCTAAAAACTAACAACAATATATTGCCACGTCCAAGGGGATGAAGTCTCCTTTAGGGTGCACTAGGGATAAGTCACTATGAATAGGAAAGAGTTATGAACTTGACCCGTGTCTACGACTGTTTCTATCTGTATACTGCGTTGTCTTATAAATTAATGTGTTTCTAATTATTCATTTTCCGTTACCAATGAATTAGCACCATCATTTTTACCCCAAGACGTTTTAATTTAGATAATTATATCGAGGTATTATTTCCTGCGGCACGTGTGTTCGTGAAATTATTGTAATAGATCTGACTGCGCTAATTGTTCAATTTGATAATTAATAATTTGAGAGAGGATGCTTCGTGACAATACCAGCCAATACGAATTTCTTAATATATCTGTTAATAATTAAATTCTTGTAAATTGGAGTTGGGGACAATGACTTTTATTAGTTCGACCGTAATGTAAACACCAATTTCATATCGTTTACTTTTAATTAATCTTGTTCAAAACTTCTCTTATACTCACTGGATTTATTCTTCTGGTATTAATTTCTACGAACAGAAATTATTCTTTTAATAGCCTTCCACAAGTGTTCTACAAGATTAACCTTAGATTGATCAACAGCCACCTAAGAATGTTTGGTTTGGTCTCTCTATCAACCTTTATTGATATAGTCCAGTCATTATAGGGTGTTCACCTAGGAAAATCGACATACCCACTATATTAACACGTAAAAACTTCTATTTTGGCATCCTAAAACTTTCCTCAAAATTCACATATAATTGGATGGCCGCAAGTTTTAAAGTCGTGGGGTCGCAAGTCGCAAAAATCGTTTTTTTCTATATTTTTTGCAAATATCTCGTTTTCTATTGGTTTTACGCTATTTGTATTTATTATCAATATTGTACAGAATTAAATTCTCTACAACCTTTGTATTTAACATTTCTTCATACCTCTAACTGTTTTCGATATAGAGGGCGGAGAGCGCGCGATCAGAGAATCATTTGAGGTCATGGTAGTCCCGATCAAAAACTCGTAATATTAAGGTTATAAATTATTGCTAAATATGTAATTATCATTTATTATTAAATTTTACATTAAATGCAATCTTTCTTTCTAATAATTCTAAAATTTAATAATTCAATAACACTCATAATCTCTTTCTGTAATTGAAAAATTATTAAGGGACATACTTTAATTACAATTTAATTATATTCTTATTTACACTAATTGCATTTGAAGTAAGAGGTAATTAAGTACATCTTGTTTAAAATCCGTAAACTCTTAAATATTAAATCTATCAGATGACACTTTTAATAAAAACATTAATTAAAAATTTATTTCTTTTCTTCTTTATTTATTTAGAAAGTCATTACATTGGTATAAATTAGATTAGAATTAAAATATAATTTAAGTATTTTCCTCAACAATTTTTTAATTACATGGCCAGGTAAGTATATTAAATGAATTGACACTTCATTAAAAATAGATAAGTAACCAAAAAAAAATGAATTTAATGTAAAATTTAATAAAAAATGATAATTATATATTTAGCAATAATTTATAACCTTACCATTACGAGTTTTTGATCGGCACTACCATGACCTCACATGATTCTCTGATCGCGCGCTCTCCGCCCTCTATCTCAAAAACAGTTAGAGGTATGAAGAAATGTTAAAGACAAAAGTTGTAGAGAATTTAATTCTGTTCAATATTGATAATAAATACAAATAGCGTAAATCCCATAGAAAACGAGATATTTGCAAAAAATATAGAAAAAAACGATTTTTGTGACTTTTGACCCCCGACTTTAAAACTTGCGGCCATCCAATTATATGTGAATTTTAAGGGAAGTTTTAGGATGCCAAATAAGAAGTTTTTACGTGTTAATATACTGGGTATGTCGATTTTCCGAGATATTCACCTAATTCAACCTAAGATGACTGGACTAATAGGTTTTTTACAACGAGCAAGAAAACATGTTACACACATGTTATTACGAAAATATTTGATTGATTCCAACATTCCAACAAATTTCAGGAAGGGACCAACGTACATTTCTCCTTTAAGAGTTTCTCTTCAATTCCGCACTTTACAGTTCTGCATTTATAACAATCTTGATCGGTCTAACAGCTTCGATTCTAATTAGCTTTTCTAATAAGACATAGCGGATCTTCTACTATTCACTTCAGATTTTTCTTCCACCATAACTTCTTACCTGCTTTACCGATTTTGATGTATGCAACTTTTCAAGATAAAATAACATAGGCTTAAAAAACACTTACTGGTGCGGCAAACGATTCAAACCTTTTTCGGATTATGGTAATGAAAGGTTTAACGTCCCTTATATAATTCTGGGAAACAATTGTAGTAACATATTTTATGTAAATGCCTTAGTAATACAATTAGTAACGTGTTTATGATGAAATTAGTCATGTACATCAAAGTCGCATTTTTATGCTCTTTACAACGATAACTCACTCGATAGTTGACATTTAATTGCACTTTAAGTAGTTTTTGGGTCAATTTTTGGTTGGGTTGGGTCTTATTGATGAATTTATGCAAACCAGTTTATTACAGTTTTCTTTTTAAAAATGTCTTGACCGGAAGCGAATATAACAGGCGACGGTTATAGATTTTGATGTACAGCGGATTGCTGGGTTGCTTACTTCACCAGAAGTATCACAGTATCACACAAAGTTATGTTTTCCACTCTTTAAAACGACATTATTTTAGTATCTAACATTGTCGGTCGTCTTTTTGTATTTTTAAAGCTATTCTGGTGACGTAGTTTTCCGGCATTCTGTTCCTCTCATTTAATACATATCACTTTTGTCGTCGTAAATTACCAGAGATCTCGTCGATATGGAAGTAATCCGGTAGGATCGTTCAATATCTGGATATCCTTCGGGAAATTCTAATTGGATCCTGCAAATGATAGTCAGGATGGAGAAATAATCAGAAACTGTCAGAACTTTCATTGGTCGAATATTATCAGTTTCTACTTTATGCGCCTCATTACTGTTACGAAATTAAGTCCGGTTCTCAAAAATTAAAACTTGTAATGACACACGCACTAATATAATATTTGTTTTGTTTCAGGTAAGCCCACATCTTTGCATGTAACTGACAATATGGAACGAGGTAATTATTAGATACTAACTTTACAACTCTTGTTCGTTACCTTCGTAAATCCGAACGAAGGCAGTGGAAAATTGCCTTGTTCAAAAACGTACATGAAACCCGGATGAGCCGCTCCAATGTTAAAAAGCCACAAGCTCTGACTTAGATAAATAAAGAATGCTCTCACGTCTTGTAATCTCCCCTTTCTCCGAGGCAATGAATAATTAAATCGGGCATTATAAAGTTTTATGTTTATGTGCCTTTCGGGCATACTGATGTTTCCCTTTTTCTCGATTGAGGGGCCTCTAATCGAATTCTTCCGTTCCTTCTCTCCGTAAGCCGTATCCGGCGCAATGAAACATTCGTTAATTATTAGGTTGAGATGATAAAAGTAATTAGTTGTAGTGATTCAGAACGACGGACTGAAATACGCGATCGTTAATCTACGGCACCGAGAAAGAAGATGGCATTTTAATTAAATACTACGGAGGCCGTAGCACTGGTATTGAACACTTCAGCGTCACAAATCACAAAATTGCATCTTTGTTAAATGGGATACTTGTGGGCAAATATGGTTGTCTTACGGGAAAATGATGGATACACGGCTAAAGATGTTCAATGATTTTCTTATTAATTAATACTAGATGCATTCGCCCTTCGTTGCCCCAACAATTCATGGACAAAGTTGCTCCCTAATTATCCACCAAATTGCTTCCCTTGAAAGCAAGAAAAATGTGTATTCTTAAGTGTTCATGTAGTGGTTTCTTAAATAATTTTTAAACTAGAAACCTATAACTGCCATAGAAAGGATGTTATCCGTGTGATTGTATCTGTTGGCAACATCCTAAAGATTTCGTGTAATGCTTTCTCACTCTATAATATTGCGTGCTGGCCGATGTACTCGGCTTTGTTAAGGGGTGACTTAGGGATCTCACCTATTTTTTCCACCCCCTCAGAAAGTGAAATTTGGTATTATCTAATTTTTCTGCACCACCTGGTAGGCCAGTCTATAGGTACCTGTATCAAGTTTCTAGCTATTTAGTAGATATTGCATAAACTCATTTTTCCACCCCTTTGGGAAATGAAGTTCGGGTTTTGTACTTTTTTTGGTTCATTCGACAGCATCTTAGGTTATAGTACCTACTCAGAATTTAATGTTTCTAACTACTCGAAAATTACCTCTAAATATAACCGACGAAAATGAATTTTACCCCTATTTTACCACGCCTCGGAAAGAAATTTTGCCACGTGTTGTCCATACCTTAGTAAATGAAATTTGTGATTACTTAACTTTTTGCTGAATTAATTTTGAACACATTCTATAACCGTTTCTACGTATCTGTTACATAAGTTTTCCCCCTTTTCGACTCCCTCATGAAGGGTTGTTGAAATGTTTTGGGGCACTCTGTAGCCTAAGCTATAACAGAGTTTAATGTTTCTAAAACTCGAGAAATATATCTCAGGATAAACACGATAAATATAAATTTCACCCCTATTTTTCATCCCTATTTTTCCACCCATCGGAAAGTAACTTTGTCACTATTTTTCATCTCCTTAGCAAATGAAATTTGGGATTACCGAACTTTTTGCTGAATTATCTTTAACACAATCTATAACCGTTTCTAGTTATCTGTTGCATAAATTTCACCCCTTTATGACTCCCGCATGAAGGCTTGTTACAATGTTTGGGCCACTCTGTAGCGTAAGCTATAACAGAGTTTAAGGTCTCTAAAACTCGAGAAATATATCTCAGGATAAACACGACAAATATAAATTTCACCCCTATTTTTCCACCCCTATTTTTCCTCCCATCGGAAAGTAACTTTGTCACTATTTTTCATCTCCTTAGAAAATTAAATTTGTGATTACCGAACTTTTTGCTGAATTATTTTGAACACATTTTATAACCGTTTCTAGGTATCTGTTGCATAAGTTTTCCCCCTTTTCGACTCCCTCTTGGAGGGTTGTTAAAACGTTTGGGCCACTCTGTAGCCTAAGCTATAACAGAGTTTAATGTCTCTAAAAGTCATGAAATAGATTTGAGGATAAACACGACAAATATAATTTTCACCCCTATTTTTCCACCCATCGGAAAGTAACTTTGTCATTATTTTTCATCTCCTTAGAAAATGAAATTTGTGATTACCTAACTTTTTGCTGAATTATCTTTGAACACATTCTGTTTCGTGATTCGGTACGACACTCGATTCTACTAGAACCTTATGTCGAACACACCCGTTAAAGAAATAATAGGTGCCAAAGGTTTTTGATTGTGAACTAATAAGTATTAACTAATTCACTTTTATTACTGAACGTTATGTACAAAAATTCAACACAACAGTGAGAATATGAGAAAATACTTAACAATGATTTGTGTGTGCTCTCTTGAGTCACTTGAACAACTCCTAATATTTAACTACGTCTTAAAATGCCTCTTAACATCATGGGCGTTGCCAACTAACATGGTCCGTTTTCGTACCGCTCATTGGCTGGTTGCAAGTACTTAACCAATGAGGGTAGTTTTGGCGGGCGGCTGATGGGAAATCCCGAATGCAACAGATTTCCTTTCCTTACGGCTCCTAATCTTTCCCTGACGTTTCTGGTCACGTTCTCTTGACTTCTCGGAAATTTAGATATCGCGAGCGTTATTGAGGGCCATAAGAAAAGGTACGTCGTGGGAATAGAACTTCAAAGGTAGTCTGCCATAAACAAGTAATATTTTTGATAATATTTCGCTTGTGAACTTTACCGATTTATGGCAGTACTTTTCCCAATGGTTCTACCAAGCGAAATTTGACTTAACACATTCTATAACCGTTTCTAGCTATCTTTTGCATATGTTTCCCCCTTTTCGAGTCCCTCATGAAGGGTTGTTAAAATGTTTGGGCCACTCTGTAGCCTAGGCTATAACAGAGATTAAGGTCTCTAAAACTCGATAAACAGGATAAACACGACAAATATAATTTTCACCCCTATTTTTCCTCCCATCGGAAAGTAACGTTGTCACTATTTTTCATTTCCTTAGAAAATGAAATTTGTGCTTACCGAACTATTTGCTGAATTATCTTTGAACACATTCTATAACCGTTTCTAGGAATCTGTTGCATAAGTTTTCTCCCTTTTCGGCTCCCTCATTAAGGGTTGTTAAAATGTTTGAGCCACTCTGTAGCCTAAGCTATACCAGAATTTAAGGTCTCAAAAAGTCGAGAAATATATCCCAGGATAAACACGACAAATATAAATTTCACCCCTATTTTTCCACCCATCGGAAAGTAAATTTGTCACTATTTTTCATCTCCTTAGAAAATGAAATTTGTGATACCGAACTTTTTGCTGAATTATCTTTGAACACATTCTATAACCGTTTCTAGGTATCTGTTGCATAAGTTTTCTCCCTTTTCGGCTCCCTCATGAAGGCTTGTTAAAATGTTTGGGCCAATCTGTAGCCTAAGCTATAACAGAGTTTAAGGTCTCTAAAACTCGAGAAATATATCTCAGGATAAACACGACGAATATAAATTTCACCCCTATTTTTTCACCCCTATTTTTCACCCCTATTTTTTCACCCATCGGGAAGTAACTTTGTCACTATTTTTCATCTCCTTAGAAAATGAAATTTGTGATACCGAACTTTTTGCTGAATTATTTTTTAACACATTTTATAACCGTTTCTAGTCATCTGTTGCATAAGTTTTTCCTCTTTTCGATTCCCTCATTAAGGGTTGTTAAAATGTTTGAGCCACTCTGTAGCCTAAGCTTTAACAGAATTTAAGGTCTCTAAAACTCGAGAAATATATCCCAGGATAAACACAAGTATAAATTTCACCCCTATTTTCCCACACATCGGAAAGTAACTTTGTCACTATTTTTCATCTCCTTAGAAAATAAAATTTGTGATTATCGAACTTTTTGCTGAATTATCTTTGAACACATTTTATAACCGTTTCTGCATAAGTTTTCCCCCTTTTCGACTTCCTCATTTAGAGTTGTTAAGATGTTTGGGTCAATCTGTAGCTTAAGCTATAACAGAGTTTAAGGTCTCTAAATCTCGAGAAATGTATCTCAGGATAAACACGACCAATATAAATTTCACCCCTATTTTTTCACCCCTATTTTTCCACCCATCGGAAAGTTTCTTTGTCACTATTTTTCATTTCCTTAGAAAATGAAATTTGTGATTACCGAACTTTTTGCTGAATTATCTTTGAACACATTTTATAACCGTTTCTGCATAAGTTTTCCCCCGTTTCGACTCCCTCATTAAGGGTTTGTTAAAATGTTTGAGCCACTCTGTAGCCTAAGCTATAACAGAGTTTAAGGTCTGTAAAACTCGATAAATATATCTCAGGATAAACACGACAAGTATAAATTTCACCCCTATTTTTTCACCCCTATTTTTCCTCCCATCGGAAAGTAACTTTGTCACTATTTTTCATCTCCTTAGAAAATGAAATTTGTGATTACCGAACTTTTTGCTGAATTATCTTTGAACACATTCTATAACCGTTTCTAGGCATCTGTTGCATAAGTTTTCCCCTTTTCGACTCCCTCTTGGAGGGTTGTTAAAATGTTTGGGCCACTCTGTAGCCTAAGCTATAACAGAGTTTAAGGTCTCTGAGAAATATCTCAGGATAAACACGACAAATATAAATTTCACCCCTATTTTTCACCGCCCCTTAAAAAGAAATCCGCAGGGTTCGGATTTTTCCGGACCTATTCGGCACCGGAGCTCTAATATAGTTCATGGTTTGAAGTTTCGAAGTAATCTGGAAGTGCCTAAACATTTCCCTCGTACATACTCACATTCACAAGTTTATATTATGTTATATTATTATTATAACAATGTTGTTATTACTATTGAAAATATAGCAGTTTTATTTTAATTAGGAATTTAAAGCACTAAGTAATTTTGGACCGACAAATGAAGCACTTGACTTGTTTTGTAATCGTGGTAAAATCAGTTTGTAATTTACTTAGTAAAGTTCGCCTTTTAAAGATTTAGACCAAATGAAAAAAATACAAAATAATGTATTGTAGTGTGAATTTGCTTTATCGATTAGAAAATTACGTCGTTAACAAAACTTGTGAAAATAATAGCCGTTTTGATTTCTTAAGGTACTCTTAAGATCATATTGTCACGTACACACGGCAGTATTTGGACCAAGCAATTAAACCAGGGGCAAAAAGTGAATTTCTCTACTTTAAACAAGAAATTTGTTGCCCTCACACATTCGTTTATTAAAGTCGACAAAATTTGACCGTCAACGAGAATACCATAAATTAATTTTATTCAATTTTGCCATATAAACTGACGTTTATTGACGTCAAATCGAACCTATAAAGTCATTGTTTATTTTGTTTATTTAGGCAGCGGATTAATAGTTATTTATTCAATTTTGCTGTATAAAGTGACGTTTTATATGTTTAAAATTGTTTTCGTCATTGTCAAGGTTGCGGCACTGAAGTTGTCATCTTGTCAAATTTTCTCTTCAAAATTGGACTTACTCCGCTAAACTTCAGTTTATATATGGCAAAATTGAATAAAACGTTGTAATACACTCGCGGATACAATGAACGTTTAACTCGCGATATTAACACGCTTGCGGCTGCGCCACGCGCGCGTTTAAACATATCGCTCGTTAAACGTTAATTTTATCCGCTTCTATAATGAATAACTGTTATTAAATTTATTTAAACATGAAACACAATATTTATTTTCAAAAATTACAGACATGATTCTTTGAAACTTTGGCGATTTTAAATGATATGATATTAATAAGTCTGAAAAAGGAGATTTGTTCTCAAGAAAATTTGTATCTTAAACAAAGGATAGGTATTTAGGATTTGTATCAGATACCACGTCTACATTAAAAATTTAGTTTTCATCAAAGTATATGAAACCAAAATTAATTTAGGGTCGCTCTAGATTATATAGCCAAGATTTGTCGCTCTGGTACTGACTTTTCTTTAAAAATTTATGAGAGAGTCACTCTGTGAAGAGGACTACACAGGGTTAATTGTAGTAAAATCCAGAAATTTACACTATAACTTTTCCTTATCTTCTTTTTAAGAAAATGCACCAAAACTGTTATAAGTGTTGTATAATGTGCCTACTCCAGTAAGTAATTTTAATAGTTTACTACTACTGAATGAAAAATCTTGCAAATCAATTTGTTTAACCAACACTTTACGACTTTCGTTATATTATCCCAACTTAATAATTACAGGATTAAACTTTTTATGCTTATTTTAAATTCACTTAAATTATTTATAATATTTTTAAATTCGTTATTGCTACTATTAATAACTTCACATCATTGTTATACTACAGCTACAATAATGAAAATTACAAACCACCTAGAATTATATATATATAGAAATTTACAACATTTAAACATTAACGTACCTTTTTAAACTCCGTTTCTCATTTCCATATACCTCACAGAAAAACAATGACATTTTTAAACTATACAATTTGTGAAAATCCATCCTACCAAAAAATGAGCTCGAAGCTTTTCGCCTGTCGATTCCGTCTAATAGAGACAGAGATCCTTCCGTCGCGGCAAATATCCCCCCTCGCACACGTGATGTATTTCCTTTCCATATCAAGAAGCAAACCTTCATCAAAAATTCTGTAAGCCCACATCTATTTAGCAGTTCACCACATTCCTGGAAGTTGTTCAAACTTCAAACTATTACGTATCCGAAATTAGTACAAAACAAGTCACTTGATTATACAAACATGAACGAGGAGGAATACGAGAGACGAAGAGAGAAAGAGTGAGAGAGAGAGAGAGAGAAAGAGAGGGGGTTTGTGTCTCTGCAGAGACAGCAGAATCCTTTGCCGGATTACAACAGGAAACGGCAGGAAATAAAATGGCGGAAGGAAGCAGCACGGGATGTGTGTATGTGCACATGAGATTGTTGTGTGCTTATTATTAGAACAATGAGCGACTATTTACTAGCATTGTTCGGATGTTTAGAAGGCAATATTCATCGCAATTTTCGAGCTTTATGTGCTTTCTGTGCTTGACTCCTTCAACAATGGGGACGATTTAGCGGTATCAAATAGTTTAGAAGAGTTCAAGTTTTATATTAATAAACTTATTTCGGGAATAGATCCCGAGTTGTTAAAGTACAAAGCCACAGTACTATATTTTACTTACGATAATAAATTTAAGAGGAGAGGTGAGACCGATAAAATGTGAATATTTCACGTAAACCTCGGCGAGGTGGCTTTCCTGACTATTCATTCTACGTTTTATAGGGAATTTTACAGGGAGTTTCCTATAAATTTTTCGATATCGTAGTTTAGAAAAAAAATTAAGATTTACGGAGCAAAACTCCTCCGTGACTCCCTTTCACATTTTGCATTCAGCATCCACTATTTTTCGGTCGACGTTTCTTCGGAATGTTTTTGGTCAGCCCGCCTCAACAACTAATAAATCATACATTTCCAGAGACCTGCTCGATGATATATACGGACCCGTTTAACGGGCTACTCTCTCGTAAATATTACGGTATTTTTCATTTCTGGAAGTGAAAAAGCACCGTTTTCAAGGGACGGCGAACATCTCCCGGCTTGCATTTGCATCTTTTCATACCCTTAGACTTCTGGAGAGTTTTTCGAGGGGATGCTGCTTCAACTAACTTCGTATGTTTCGTTACATAATGTTAGCCGCGCTTTATCCCGGAAACTACCATTCGAAGAATTTGTTCTCGAAGGACTTCTTTCAAAATTTTGATGGGTTGAAAAGTCGCATGGGTGCGTTCCAATTAGTATTTCAGGCGGTGCGTTTTAGCTCTGCTCTAGAATCGCAAGAAAATTCGAACTATAAACAAACTAATAAAGCAAAAAAATATGTATAATTAAGTTTTTTGAAAACTTGTAAATAAGCTATTGCACTTGACTCACGTTCCTCTGTCTTAATTTGCTGGCAATAAGTGGGTACCGATTTTCATAAAAAATTGGGTTAGGGTATACTTACCCTCTACTTCAAGATCTACCCTGTGCCGAAGCGAGCTTATACCCTAAAAGTGGAAACCACCCCTTCTAGGGGATGAAACATTTTTTAATCAAAAAGACTCTAAAATTGATAGATTGACCAATTCTAAGCAATTTTTGTTGTATAGTTGTTTTTTTTTGTGTAAAATTAAAGTTATTCACGAGTGAAATTATACATTTTTCATTGGAAAACCCCATGTTTTCTGTTTTTCACGAATTACTTAAAAGGATTTCATTTTATCCAAAAAAAGGTATTTAGAGCAAACCTGTAGCTAACAAAAACACAAAGCGATTCGTGTTTTAATGACTTTTTGTAAACTTAAGACCAATTGAGTTATTGCTCGTTGAAGGACGGTTATTTTTCGAGAAACACTAAATTTGGAACTTTCAACCTTAAATAACTTGGAAATGGTCCAATTTTTGGGGAAAACTCAAGAAAAATTTATCAAAGAACTTAAAAAAAAACTGCCAAATGGGCACTGGTAATAGTCTTTTGCCTAAAAATTGACTGAGTTGTAACAAAAATAAAGTCACTTCTTTTTTTTGAAAATATTTATTAATAAAACCCTCTACATTACCACCCTAATTGAAATTAATCGTAATCCACTTGCAATGTACGTTATTTGGGTATTATTGATATGACAAGTGATTTTACCGGTTTGGAATGCTTATTTTAGAAAAACTAATTGATTAAAGTAAAAATTGCATTGTTGTAGCTAATTTTGAAAGAGAAATGCATTTTCTTAAATAAACCAAAAACCATTTATGATGCGTAAAAAGTTTTTCAATGAAAATTGTAGGTTTTTTGCACATGCCCTATTCACCAAACTGCCTTCTCCGAAATTTAAATAAAAAAAACAACAAACAAATTTAAAAAAAAAATTACAAAACAAAAAGAGAAGTGCAAAAAAATATCAAAAGAAAAAAATGACAAAAAAGCAGAATTCACCCTAAGAGCGACCCTCGAATAAAAATTTTAGAAATGAATGTTATGCATATTTTCTAGATAATCAATCAATTTACTCCTAATGAAGTTCGATAGGGTGTACGCTCGAAAGAATTGCATTACATCCTTTCTCCTGAAACAGGGAATAATTCTCAAGATTGTTAAGTAAATTGTTAAGTCAATAATTATATCATGTAAACAAATTTTACTTAGTGATCTTTCTGATTGAATAGTTCTTGACAATATGCATTGATCTATATCGATATTCTGTTATTTAGAACTATATTAGCAACCAGACAAAATGGCTTAAAACTTGCGTCAATACAATAGAAGACTTCCTGCACACGACAGAGGACCCAATTGAATACACTGACCTAGTGTTTCGTACTATCCTTAGTGAAACTTGTATGTTTAAGTGTATTTTATTTTTGTAAATTATGTACACAGAAAGTATTATGTTAGTAACTAATATTTTTTGATTAGGAAACCTAGTTATAAAAATATATAACAATATATATACAAAAATGCAACTGGTTTTTCGACGATAATTCCCCGATTTTTTAAAAAATAAAATATGCATATTGTAATGCTTAAATAAGCACTCCAAACCGGTCAAATGACTTGAATCATATCAATAATACCCAAATAAAGTAAATTGCAAGTGGCTTACGATTAATTTCAATTCGGGTGATAATGTCGAGGGTTTTAATGTTGAATTTAAAAAAAAAAAAGAAGTAACATTATTTTCGTTATAATTCAGTCAATTTCTATGCAAAAGACTTTTAGCGTGTTCATTTGAAAGATTTTTTTGAGTACTTTAAAAAAGGTCTCTTGAGTTTTCCCCAAAAATTTCACCATTTCCAAGTTATTTAAGGTTGAAAGTTCCAAATTTCGGATTTCTCGAAAAATAACCGTCTTTCAAGGAGCAATACCTCGATCTGTATTGAGTTTACAGAAGTCACTAAATAACAAAACAAATCTCTGTTTTTTTTTATTAGCTACAATTTTGTTCTTAATACTTTTTTCGATGAAATGAAAACTTTTTAAGTAGTTCGTGGAAAACAGTTAAAAAATATGCATTTTTTTTCAGTGAAAAATGTACAACTTCAATCGTAAATAACTCGAAAAGTATTAACTTTACAAAAAACTTTATAGAACAATAATTGCTTAGAATTTGTCAGTCTATCGATTTCCGAGTCTATTTTTATTAAAAAAATGTTTCATCCCCTAGGGGTGGCTTCCACCCCTAAGCTAAATCCCAATTTTCAAGAAAACCGATGTTGATTTCCAAAATTACACGCGAAAATGGCCCATGACTGGACTACTTAGGATTAGCTTGTACTGTACTCTAAACTTCACTTGGTGCCAAGATGGCTTACATGATACCGGAGCCTTCGACGATAGAATCAACGACGAAGGTGGGTTATAGCTACAATTTTGCGCGATATTGTGTATGTTATTATTGGGATCAGCGCGTCACTTTCATCTTCCAACGTAATCCGGGACGGCTTTATCCCGTCCACCGAAATAAACGGTCGCGTTATTCAATCGTCCGTCAATAGATCACGCCGACATCATTCCGCCGAAAAATATGTAGGCGCATTCGCGAACCGTCAAAATTCCACAGTTCGCCTAAATTATGCCCGTTATAAATTCTCATAATTGTCGGTGGCCCCGCCATCAATTGCATCTGCATAAAATTTCGCTGGAATTATTCATTAGTGGAGGGAACGGGGAACGACCGAAACTTCACGAACTCCACCGCAATCTAATTAAAGTTTGCCGCTTTTCTTTCCACGGAAAAAAAAGGAAACAAAAGCGGACAATTTCCATTTGGTACGCGTCTGCCTCTGATCGTTCTTGCTCGCTGGAAACTGTATCGGGAGCTACGTTTCTGGGTTGTTAGCGGCGGAGGAGAACAGTATGTACGTATAGTCGTTCAAATCATAGGGTGGAGTTTGTGATTTCCAGTTGTCTCCCAAATGCGAGTTATTACCTGTTCCCCAAAAAATGTCCTGGCCGAATTGTCTCCAAAGGTTACCTGTCAATTCGGGGGGATTTCAATTGGGTCAAACAAGTTTCGGGAAGCTTTCTGATACGTGAACATCATGTGATACGCTCGAAAGTACATTGGGAACGCAAGGGGGCAAGGATAAAACATGTAAGGGGGGGCCAAGGATCAAACTTGTACTCACTGAGCCTAATAGGCATCATCAGAGTTTGCTATAGAATGTGTAGAAAATCTACCTGAGGGTGACAATTCGACCCATTCTGGGTGACAATTCGTACACCAAAAAAATTTACCTACTCCCCTTGGGAGACAATTCGACTTCACCGAATCATCATATACCGTGTATATTACTTTGCCATATTAAACTTCTTATAGCACCCCCGTTGGAATCGCAGTAAACGAAAGGACTATTGTTGAGGGAACCGCCCGCGAAGTCCGGACTAAATACGCTATATTCGGAAAAATCAAACATAGTAGAGTAGGTATATTATTATTCCTTACTGAAATGTTTTTGACAGAAAATGCTACCTATTCATTTACCTACGGCTAATCATGTGCTTGCTAATTGTCGCCGACTAACGATAACCACTTCAATCTAAAATATCTAGAGTCCCTACCGAAGGTATCCCATTGCATTGTAAACTTTTCACAGAAACTCAGCGTATTAAAGTAGTCGTGAAGTTTGAATACTGATTTTTCTTAAGTTTCAAGAAATATTTCCAAGATATTGTTAAATTTAAATATCCTAAGAACGGTGGAATTCAAGTCATGAAGTTTGAATACTTATTTTTCTTAAGAGTCAAGAGATATTTTTCAAAATATTGTTAAATTTTAAATATCCTAAGAATGATGTGATTGTAGTCATGAAGTTTGGATACTTATTTTTCTTAAGATTCAAGAAATATTTCCAAGATATTGTTATATTCTAAATATCCTAAGAACGGTGGGATTGAAATCATGAAGTTTGAAAACTTATGTTTCTTAAGAGTCAAGAAATATTTCCAATATAGGTATTGTTAAATTTTAAATATCCTAAGAACAGTGGGATTTCATACGAACAATCCGGACACACCTCAAATCTTCACTCATCGCTATTACCGATTAAAGGTCTTAAACCACTTGAAAAGGTAGGGTCATAAACACGGTATATCTTTTGAAAGAGTATACCGAAGCTAGTTATTTTCCATTGATGTAGTTGCGAAAACTAATAGACCCATAACCGTTCTTAACATTACCATTTTGCCGATCAGGTTTGATACGATAAGGTCCGTAGAAATAAACAAGCGACAACGGCACCCATTGCGGGAAACCGAGAGCGGACTCCAATTTGTGTTATTTTTAATGGAATAAACGTACTGATTGACTACCCTTAACTGACTTTTCATGAGACTACAGCTATATTTTTCTGTCTGTAACATAAACGTTCAAAATTAAATTAACGTAATTAAAAATATAATAGAAAGGTGTCAAACAGGAAGAGATCAACAGGAAACAACAAATTCTTCTTAAAGCAGAATACCATGCAGCATTTTAATAGACGAATTAAACTGAATTGATTGTTAATTGTATCATTTCATCCCGGCGTGTTCGAAAATGGTTTATTTTGTGCGATGTTTCATCTGCAATTGCAGACATAATCATGGATTTACAAATTTTAAGTGAGTGAACGGATTGAAGGTACATTAACACTTACATTTTTAGATCGAAGATGATCTGCGGTACAATTGTGATAGCGACAATATAGCAAGGTGTAATAGTGCTAGTTTGAAAACTAATTCGTACACTTTATACATATCTAACGTGATTTTCGACTAGAAGAGCTAATTAAAAAATGAGGAGTCCAAATAATTACACTACACTAATTTAGGGCTTAAGTAATTTATTTAACACTAATTATTATTGCTCAACACTTCATTCATTTCATTATTTTTTAATTTTCGCGTTCGGGTTTGACGGTCAAACTAGGCTCGTATGCAAACCTGTCTCTCGTTATCGCTAGCGGGCTTTTCTATCTCCTTCGTTTACATGTTCCACATTAGAAAAGAATAGTCCGGAACGGTATCGATTGTCCCTACACAAAAATGCGCCTCGATTCTCGGAAGTAACTACCTGCTGCATGCCTAATCAATCACCAGTAAACTGTTTTCATAACTTCAACCCTAATCATCTAATCGTCAACCATCTAATCATCTAGAGATGTCAAGATCCATGACTGATATTAAGAATTTAGTTTTCCAAATGATCTTTTTTCACTTTCCAACATTTTTGTTTTAAAATTTGATAATGCGATTGCCCTGTTAGAGGTGATATCTCTGAAATACTATGTAAACGAAAGATATATATTGAGTAGGAAGCGGTAATTAAATGACTTGCATTGCTATTAAGTATCGAACAGATCTATAATTATATGTACGTTGTTGGTTCAATACGTTCAACACTATTCGTTAAACAAAATGATGTTTTTGTAGAATTGGGTAATTGTTATGAAAGTACTTAGAATCAACTACACTGTTATCATTTCTATAAAAATTACTTGTTGTTTTATCAATAATCTAAGTATTCGTATGGTACAAGTGAGATATTGAACTGAATTTTATTAGAAAAACGTTTTATATCTCTTCCTATTTGAAAATAAAGTCATATTCCATATGACTACAGTTATTTAGTACGAATTTTTTCATAAAATTTGCTGCTTGTAGACTTAACAATATTTAAATCAGGGATGATTTGTTGTTCAAAATTGTCTTTCAATGCAATAAAATACTTTGAAAACGTAAGTATTTGATTCATTTGTAATTTAGTTTAGTTCCATTTAGATCCATTTAGTTCCAAATTAATTATTTTTTTATTTTAAGAAACTTCAGATTTAATTTAATTGATAAATGGTCACATTAATATATTTTGTTAAAATTAATCACCTTCTACTACTTTTAAGGTGAAAAATATTAGGTTTACGACATTTTCTTTTAATACCTTGGTGCACCTACTTACACTCAAAATCACTTTCTAAAGAATATTTACAGAAGATATAGACCAATTTTGTTATTTTATTAGTATTATTAAGTCACAAAACAGAAATCCAAATACTTATCTAGCGGGATCTGCTGGAAGCCGAAATTAAAAAAAACTGATAGAACGCCACTGAGATCATACATAACCTGTATAATTTTTTTTATAATTCGTCATAGTTAGCTCAAAAAAATAATTCAAACTCTCTTCCTTCCTCTTTTGCACACCACGCGCCTATTAACCATTGTGTCTTTTTTAATATTCCTTAAAACACTTCACACAGTGTAACAAACAAATGTCACGTTGAAAGCGTACGAATCGATGTTACCACTCCTATCGAAAGTCAATACTATTGTAAATTTACTTACAACGAAAGCACTGAATGCAATGTACAGGTAAATCGTAAGAGAGAATTCGTCAACTGAATTCATGCAACATTGTAAAAATTCTTAGAATGCACTACTGTCTTCATAATATATTGTATTGTAAACAGAGTGGTCTAGATATCTTAATCTCGGTACTTCCGTTTCAGTAGTGAACGTATTGCTTGTGCATTCACCAAAAATTTTAACATTGAATTTTGATATACATATACATACCTCCAACTACATGTATGATTTACGATTCTCACTTATTTATTTCAAGTGAATATTCTAAATCGCTAACGGATGCTTGAATCTACCACCATCTATCTTCGTTTCCATCGTGAGAAAGCTTAAATTTTCCCTCATCTTGTCGTTTTCGTTTGTTAATTGGAGGATTTTATCCCCAGTCCACATCAGATTCAATTTTACAAAACGAAAAGGAGATGGGAGTAACAGCGATCCGTCTTTGAGACAGTCTAATATTTGGGAAAGTTCCGTCAGGCGTAAGAAAAAAGCCCGGAAAATAAAACTCTAATAAAACTAAACAGCCCGTAGGGCATAACGGTTGCAACTCCACAAAACGAACTATGTGTATAAAATCTCGGTGGGTTCGCGGGGAACGAGGAGGGAAAGGGTACAGAAGAAGAGTCGTCTATTCCGGAAACTTCGACTCACTCCGTTTCTTATAGACAAAAGGCTATCAAAAGTTTTCTCAAATAAATTGGAATTTAAAATGAAGTTTTACTCTTTTGTTTTCTGTGCTGAATCTTTGTAGTTTCCACACCGACTGGATAAACTTGTGTCTGTATGTGCATCTGGTACAAGATCAAAACAATTTCGGTTTTTTCTTCCCTTTCTCTAAGGAATCCCGATCCCGAACGACCTGTAGTGTTCTGGGATAATGGAGGCGCGCTCACAGGGAAGTATACTGCTTCTTTTCTTATTAGTTTTCAATCGGGAATGGGAAACGCTTCTGTTGTCTCTGAATTGAGTTTCCGCTACGTATGCCATTAAGGAAACAGTTATGATATTTACTGAGATCTTATGTCTATACGATACCAATATTTAGGTCGTTGAGGAGCGGTTTAATTTATCCATTTCTATTAGATATTGTAAATGTAAGAGAAATTTCCATATGTATATAATATATCCATTTATACAACTACCAGTTGCAAGCGATCAGTTGCACGCGGTCGTGCAACCATTCTGAAACTTAATTTACATTACTTTGCTGTGACAATTAGATATATTCGCATACAATTACACTGAAGTCTTGTCGGCGACCGATTACTAGATGCAAGCAAGCAGTTGCACGCCACAATGCAACCAATTCCGAACGAATAGATTGCTTGTAGTTAGTTGTATAAATGAGGGAGACCCTCGGGACATCACCTTGTTTGAGAATTATAAAATTTTGTAAGATATTTTATAGTTTTGAAGTTCAAAATGACGGTCTAATAATCGTTTAAAATTGTATGATTTTTCAGTGATAAAACTACGTATACTATTTTCAAAACAAATCCCGATGCACGTCATTTGGTGACGTCAGAATACTTCCAATACTACCAACTTAGTATAGTCCCAGCACATCGCAATTTATGTGTTCCGTGTCTATTTTAGGTTGACAATATACATAACCATATTATATTGTCAACCTAAAATATACACGGAACACATAAATTGCGATGTGCTGGGACTATATTAAGTTGGTAGTATTGGATGATTCTAGCAAAATAGCTAGATAAGCAAAATCGTTGTTCCATGGTCTTAAAGTAAAGTTACAAAATTATTTCCTTCCTCCTGCCAATATTGCAACAGTGTGTGTTATAATTGCATGAAGAGTCAACCGTATGGCCTGACAAACTTCTCTTAATATGAGATTTTAAACACCACAATTTTAAAATTAAGAAGGAAAAGTGGTACTCATCTAAAAATTAGTTTAGAAAGTGCCAAGAAATCCTTAAATAAAGTTAAAGTTAAATAAAGTTAAATAAAGTAGGTGCTGGTATTTTGAATTTTGCCAGGTGTATTCACATTCATTTTATCAACTGAATTTACGTCCAAAATACATTTTCAAATCTGATGAAAATCATATCCACGAGGTGTTTTATTTCGCACAAAACAGAGTCTGGTTATTACTCTGCATATTTAGTGAATTGTTAGTTCTTTTAGTTCAATTCTCTATTGGACCATTTAGAGCTAATAATAGAGCCCATTTGGCATTATATCTCAACTGGACACCTCCATGTTTTTGTTTGGAACCTAGATAATTATTTTTTCGGCAAAATTAAGATTGGCGAGTCCAAACTGATGTTTAAAATAACGTAAAATGACGCAATTATTCCAAATAATCAAATAACAATGAGTTATTTAAATCAACGCTCTGAAATTGGTTATGTCTCTGGTGACGTCAGATGCCTGTAAACAATGGATGGTTTCATATTGAGGTGATAACTTTCGCGGCAAATGACAATCAATTTCTGGTTTTTAGTGTCAATCAGTGGTTAATTTTCAAGGTAGTTACTTCCCAACCTCTCGAGAATGAGGAAGCTCACGCCTTTAGTTCTAGATCCATGTCCTGAAAGAACTTTATGTAGTTAATCTTGTTCGATGTGTGTTAATTTTCTAATTTTAATTTATTTTAACTGTGTATGTCAACGTGTTTGTTTTGTATGTGTGACGCCGCACATTTCGAACAACAGGAGCCCTAAAAACAAAAACAACTTGTTTGCGAGCCTGAAGATGGCTTCTATGAAGCCAAAACCGGTCGCTCATCTTTAATAAAGCAGTTGGTTAAGACTTGGTGTTTTCCTTTGGTTAACTTTGTGTTGTGCGGTTTCATCAATCTAGTTGCGAAGATTTACTAGCATGTGACGTCACGAAGTCATCTTTATAGTCATATGATAGTCATATCTTTTGTTCTGTTCGAATTTCGATGTCTATTTTTATCAAAATTACAGCTTTCAACATTATTGAAATACATGTAAACGGCATAATATGTAGCAAATATTTAAAGGGTGATTTCCCAAAAATAGTCTAGTACCCTATTTATCTGAATATTATTATAAAATAAATTATCATAACTGCTAATTATGATATCAAAGTTGGGGTTACTCGTAAACTGTGTTTTCTTAATCTAAGCTTTGAATCCCCAAAGTCTCTCAGCCTAACCCCTAAATAACGTATGATACCCATAATGTGAACGTTAAAATTAGAGTCATTTTAATATTAGTGTTAAAAGTAAATGTCACCTTAAGCTAAAGTTTATACTTCTTGACATTTTAAAGCTCCAAGCTAACCTCAACAAAACCTGTAAATCCATAAGGTAATCTATTAACCCCTAGATCTGCTTAACACTACTTTTCTGAGGTGATAACCACAAAGATACTTCTGTAGTTCGTTTTGATTATTGATTATAAATCTCAGATGACAAATTCAAGATGCCGGATCCAATATGGCCGATGTTAATCCTGTAAATTATTCTTTTTTTCAATGAAACATACAACCCACATTCCACCAGAGTTTTCAATTAGAAATGGTTTCCTGAACTTTTCTGAATAGCAGTTTCTGAGGAAACAATTTTTGAATCTATCAATTTGTAAGTTTCTATTATATTCTTATGAACAACGAATATGCGCCACTTTCTCAAAAGTAGTTCGCCTGCGTTTAACGGTGTTACAGGTCCGTGATTACGAAAATTAAATAAAATTTAAAAAGTCCAATATGGCGGATATAATATGGAGAACGTCAACTACGAAAATTCAAAATTTCGCACTAAAAAAATAATTCATCCATGTTATAGGTAAACTCTCGAAGTGGAAGTGTTTCCTGCGTTTTTTTTAAAAGTGCGCAGTTTTTGATAAAAAAAATTCATTAAAGCCTAATCTCATAATGTAAACTTTTCAACTACTAAGCTCTATTAACCAGCGCTTTGAAGCTAAATATCTTTTTAAGCTACGTTATTAAACCTTAGATTTTATACCCTAGAGCATTTCTCTAATTGGTTTTGAAGATGGCATAATCAGTTTTATATTAATGTGTATTATATTCAGTGATATCAGTGAAATCTATCATATCATAGTGTAACGTTTATTTATAATTTATTTACACTGTCCTAATTATTCACTGTGACACACTACTTAATTTATCTTAGACTAAATCTAATTTATATAACACACTTAACTATTTCCTAAATAATTAATTTATATCACTCTTAAATGTTAATTTATTTCACTGGTCCGTCTTTCGCCTTATTTATTCACTCGCGGCTTCACGTCTAATCTAATCTCCGACCGCAAGCCCGCTTATATACATCTCAATTGTGTTCGCGATAGTTCCTGCAATAACTCGAACCTTCTTTTTTATGTAGAAAGCTCCAGAAGGTAATGTGGTAATAAATAATTTTTCCTTAATGAGATGTTGCGGGAACGCTCGGAACGGTTTTTATTGCTCGCCGCTGCGCTTAATAAGCGTAGCCGCGTTCCTTTGAGGAAAGCCGCCGACCGATAAGAGTAAACACGTCTCGCGCTGCTGTTTACATTTCGCGTTACAATATGAAAATGATAGAATACCCAAAGCCATTCTTGTCTACAGACCAAGAGTAAGGAGAAATGGACGACCTAGGAAACGATGGAGTGATTAAATACAACCCGCTTGAAATCGCAACAGGCAAGAAGTGCCTTAACCGAAATTGGATATGATGATGATGACTTAATGCACAACATTCATTACATTTTCATCATCATTTTAATTTGGAGAAATCCACCTCACGATTCATATTCTCGTTGTTTCACCATGCTATACCGAATACGCCGAAATTTTCCAAGTTTCTAGTTTTCTAAAGGAACGGTTCCAGTTCAAAATGCACCTACAACGGGACGCATAAAACACGCCGTTATTTACGACGTGTACCAGACACCTCCGAAACTACCACTTCTCCGGGAGAAAGTCCCGCTATAAATCCGGCGAACCGTTGCTCCTTGCGACGGTTCAAGTCGATCTTTATCAAAAGTTTTAACGACGTACTTGTGACCGACTGAAAATTTTTAACACGTAGAAACACGCCAATGTACCCTTCGATCGTGATAAGCATCGGAATCGATGAGGGTCCGCTTTCCGGTCGCTTATCAATCATGGAATATGGTCTCTAATTCATGGAATCGAAGAGATTTTACTCGTACCCAAATCTCCTGCCTCCGACTATGATTTATCGCGTCGATCGTCGTTTCTTAGATGAAATATTATCAAGATATTTTTCACTAGTGTCAATTATTTGGACTTTTCCGCTTGATTTTCATTTTTATCAAATTCCTGCCGCTCCCGTTATAAAGTTCCAAGGGAGAGAGGGAACGATCTTCTTTAATGATGTATTGCTTTTATTTCAATATTTTAGGATCTTGTTTCCATATCCGAAAGGGGAAGTCGTGACACTCTGACAAAAAACAGATTTTTTATCGTCTGGAAACGTATTAAATTTCGCAGGAAGTCATGTACGAAAGAAGTATTACATTCAAATTTTATTGAGTGATATATCAATATTCAATTATCTTGTTTTATTCGCGGCCTGAACAAAATTACGGTCTGGGGAATATCCTATTACGAGTCTTAAAAAAGATACGCACCAAAAGTGCTCAGAAGTAAACTTTAAAGAATCATTCTTTAGAACCAGTAAAATTGTAACTACGTCTGTGTTAAGACCTACCGTTTTACGTTTTACTACACAATATTGCCACATTAGCGTGTCATAAACTGAAACTATTACACAGTTTTCACCTTAACGCTAATTTTATATTTAAGTTTTTGACGAGGAGCCAAAATCAGCAGAGCAAATTCTATTTTAAGTATATGTACGTTTTATCGAAAACTGATACACTATGAGGATATGTCGTTGAATATATTTGTTGAAACGAGAATTGCTATACCTTTTAATGAAATTGTATATAGAATACATAAGTAAATAAAAATATACCTAGAGGAATAAATTTGAAAAACCGTAAACATATATTCAGATCAGTCACCAAACAATCAAGAAATCCTCGAATAAATGACTGAAATCGACTGAAAAATATGAAATTACCGCTTTTAGAAAATTTTGCTCCATTCAAAACATTTGCGAAAGGAATTTTTGGACACGAAGATAGGAACGTACGACATGGATTAATCTTAATAAAAAGGAATGTTCCCTTTCTCTATTCGCTGGAATACAATATCATAATACACACCCACAATGTTTGTTCATTCAATATTCATTGCATGTAAATAGTCAATATTGTATATTCCGTATTCATATTGGATGAAGTTCTTTGAACAACCTTCTGAAATATGATCACATGTTTGACCAGAACCATCTCAGTAAAGTAACGCATGTACTGCAACTCCAATGTTAATAAGACTCGATTTAATTTGTATTGTGATATATCCAAAGATTTAAGAGTTTACAGGAGCAACTTTTTAAATTATGTGACCTTATGTTGAACATAACTCCATTTTTATAGTAAGACACAAGTTCTAGGAGTCATGGTAACTTCCCTATAACTCCTATTTCGATAACATTCCATGATATGCAGGATTTCAATTCTTATGAGATGTACATAGTTTTAACTGATCACAGCAGCAATTTATAATTTATCATCTTTTGTTTGATCAGGACGACATTAATGGAATAAAACACAAGATCCACAAATCGTAGAAAATGTTCAGCAACTCCGAACTCAATAAGAGTCCATAATATGCTTAATTTAAGTTGTTTTTATAAGATTTACGTTTTAACTGATCACTGCAGCACTAATTTATGGCTTTGTGTTTAACCACAATACTATGAAATAAAGTGAAGCTAGCCGTTAAGTGAAGTAGAAGATAAGTTTCAAGGAGCATAGACGCTTTTCTGCTACTCCAATTTTGATAATGACACGATTTTTGACCAGATTCCCTTTAATGTAGAAAACCACAACTTCCACTAGTCGTAGAAACTTTCTTGCAACTCCAGTTTTACTAAGACTCCTTGATATGATTATCTTATTTTCATTGTCAGATTTACAACGATTAAAGTGATCACAGCAGCAATTTTCAAAGTTATAACCTTATGTTTAACCAGAACTCAATTAGTATAGTAGAGCATAAACTCATCGAGTCGTAGAAAGTTTATTGAAACTGAAATTTTGATAAGGCCCCATAATATGCCTGATATAAGTTTAAGTGATTACAGCAGCAACTTTCTAGGTATGACTTTATGTTTGACCGAAACTGTATTAGTATAGTAAAACAGAATCTTCGAGATGAAGTAGTCCATGACTCTAAGATGGGGGAGCAAATCACACAAGTAAGTATCTCTAAGTTAACACCCCATCGCATTGAAACACTGTTGTCAAAGGTCGATTTTTTTATTATCAAGAGACATGTTTCGGGTCGCTTAGACCCATCATCAGTCGAACCCTGCTCAAAGAAAATGAACTAAAATTAGAGTTGTCTAGATTAGAAGGTAGTAGAACTGTAGCCGAGGTGCGTCCCGCGGTCATAAACGCGACCCTTTGCTTGCCTAGGTGCGTCCTGCGGTCAAAACGGCCATAGCCGAGGTGCGTCCCGCGGTCCTAACAGCCGGGCACACGACAACTGAGCCCCGCGGTCAGAAAATTCGAACGGTAACGCTAATCCCACCCTACGATTGAGCCCCGGTATACCCTAAGGCCAAATGACAACTGAGCCCCGAAATGAAATGCTGAGTCCAGGGTAAAAATAGTTAGGTAAGGGAATACGAAAATTACGGGAAATCCATGTTTATCACGATAATATTAAAGGGCAAGAGGGCAAGGAAAATCAATCAAGATACAAATATTATGCCTAACTCGACACCGACGCCGTCCTTTTTTGAACCGCCGGACGCACCTCGGCCATCCCTTTTTGAACCGCCGGACGGACCTGGGCTATGAAATTTTATTGCCGGGACGCACCTCGGTCATTTTACTGACCGCGGGACGCACCTCGGTTCCACCGCTTAGATCTTACCCGTCGGTCAAAAACATAATATAATGACACAAAGGACCAGACAGTTAAAATTATATAAATAAAAATAAAAAACCACACTCCTCATGGGAGTGGTCGAGGGGTACTAAGTTCTAGAACCTCATCGAAATGTAAAGTATAAGAAATGTAATATAAAAAATTAAAATTGTAAAAATGTTTCAATAAACGGAAAATCAGCCATCTATGTTAAAAGTTACTAAGTCTGACTTTGTAACTTTATTATAAATCTGTGTTTGACCAACTCGCTTTAATTAGAATAAAACACAAGTACATACCTACATATACATTTCTACATATCGTAAAAATTTTTTTGTAAATCCAATTTTGATTATATTCCACAGTATGCTCGATGTAAGTATTGTTATAAGGATGGACAACTTTTTAAATGATTACCAAAGCAATTTTTTGGGCAACGATCTTTTGTATATCCACAAAACGAGTCATATAACTGCCCTGCAACCCCAATTTAGATGAAATGTAATAATGCGCTCGATTCACTTTTTGTCATGAGATATTGTCACGGTCTCGGGGCCTTATGGTCCCTGAATGGTACTCGGTTTGGGAGTAGTAGCTCAAATACAGTAGTAAATTAAAGAAGTTAAACAGATTAACGACGTTTATTAGACCTACCAAGAAAGTGAATTACAGGAGGACGGTAAGCAAGTCAACAATAATAACTCTAATTATGAGAGAGAGGTAGAGAGAGAGAGAGAGAGAGAGAGAGAGAGAGAGAGAGAGAGAGAGAGAGAGAGAGAGATATTGAATACATCAGGAGGTTTGACATGTCTTTGTTATAATATTTCAAAACTTTCATGTGATCACATAAATAACTTGCTGAGCTATGGTCTTGCATTTGATCAAATAATTGAAATAAAGTACATTTGCAAAATTTTGAGTACATCTATTGACCTTGTAAGTTCTTCCTGCAATTGCATGTGTATTGTGTATGGCATACCGGCTGAAACCGAAAAGCGTCGTCTCTTTCTAATACTTTTGGCCCATGTCACACGTTCCCATCTTTCTTAAACTAACAAATTGCCTAGTGCAGTACAAATTCCATTCGCACAATATATCTATTGAGGACATCTTATTGTAAAGTAATTATCAGTTATCCTGAGACGCATAATGCGAGATAAAGTGAATCTTGGAATTGTTTTGTAATCACTTTTTTCTCGGTTATTGATGGCGTGGGGGCAATCATACTGAGTACGTGAGTTCTATTTATAAGCATATCATTTAGATACCTACTTCAATTGCCTTTAAATAATTTGCTCATAAGAAGAGAAGGATTATCCATAATTTGAAATTCTAGTAGGAGACATAATGCAGATTTATGGTAGTGATGCCCACGATATTCTCGTTTGCGAGAGTCTCGTCTCGTCTCGTTTCGATTTCGAGACGAGACTCGAGATGATACTTTAAACTTTCCTTGCCAGACAAGACGAGACTTTCAAAAAGTCTCGTCTCGAATCTCGCACGAGAGTCTCCCAAAAGTCTCGAAGTATCGCAGATAAAAAAGGCAAATAGTAATTATTTATTCTAATTATAGCAAATGTTATATTTTTAAAGCCGTATAATAGCGGGCAGCCTGTGTTTACATTAACTGTTAGGCAGTGTTTACCTTTTTGAGCTTTCCGAGATATTGCCACGTGTACTACTATTATACTATACCTTGTCAAAAAAAACAGTGGAGTAATAAAACGATTATTTCAACGGGGACCAGAGGCTTCCTTAAAGAAATGAACAAAAATTAATAAATGCATTAAAATGGTCTATGTAAGTTTGCTTAAAACCGTTATAATAGTTTTAATATAAGGTAGGCATTTTTACCTGATTTGTTATTAACTCGTCATTAATACTTATAATATATTATAATATCTGAACTCGGTATTTATTTATAATGTTTTACGTTAAGTTCTCGTATCTCCTATTTATAACTATTTGTTGGATTTTTGACGTCTAACTTTCTAACGTCTTACTAAAAATTGAGTTGTGGTAGAAGTCTTAGGAATACAAATATTCACATTTTTATGTTGGATAAAACTTTTTTTTTCTGTAACGGGAAAAAAAGTTTGACATTTTATCCCTGTTGACAGAGTTTTATATTAAGCTTTACGATTATTTGTTTTTAATATGTATCTCTACGACAATTTGTTTTATATTCACCGACCTTTGGATCATCTACCTATTTCTCACCCGACTTCTCATGTTATAATCGACCTATTATAATAATTGGTTTATTTCAGTTATTGTCGAAAACGCAAATTTGAAAAGCATTTCGATATAATTGAGGAGCAAGGAGGAATCGGACATAATAAAACGGCAAAATGCAAGATATGCGCGAAATCGCGAGATTTTGCGAGACTTTTGCGAGACTCTCGCGCGAGACATGAGACGAGACGAGACTTTTATTGCGAGACGACACTAGAGACGAGACTTTCAACTTTTTTCGCGAGACAAGACGAGATTTTTCAGTCTCGTCTCGTCTCGTCTCGTGGGAAACATTAATTTATGGCAACGAGCAATTACGCTGCCGCTACAATATTTGATTTGATAAAGCTTCAAGGAAAAAATCGGAATGTCGATTGTCCTAGGATTCCTTCTCCCCGTCCAAACCGACAGGGTTAATCTAATATGTCATTCCGTACTTTGTTTGCCTCCCCGGATCCGTTCCTCGGTCCCTTTATTAAAACCAATCTGCAGTTGCTTTATCAATAAGTACACGTGCTTTCCGTGTATTTTTGGAAAAAAGCGATGAGAAAGTGAGACGTTAACACGGTAAGCCTCGATTTAATCCGGGATATATAGCAGGTGTTTTCATTTCGCCCGCTTTAGCAACTGTTATCGGGGAGATAAATCAGGTGCCTAACCGTCAATAAAAGTTCCACGGCAGTCGACGTTCGCCTGTTTTTGAGAAACTCCCCGAAGTTCGCTTCTTCTGAATAAATATTTATCGCCAAAGTTCGAGAGTCGGAACGGGAGCACAAAAACAAGGACGTAAATTAAAAAATTTCGTATTTTCTTGTCAAGATAAACAAGGAGCGGGCTGATATATATATTTGCATGTATGAATTTTTGAATAATACATATATCGTCGCTTTGATTAGGAATTACTCGCTGGGAAGCCGTACCATCCGAGGGGAAAATTAATTAAACGGGAGAAAGTTTTATAGATTCGACGAACTGGAAGGTAAACTTTCGTCGTAACAGCTTTAATAGGATATTTTTCGATTTTCCACTTCATCGCTACACTTTTTCAAATAAGACGTATTTTTTTACTTTTTTCCTAAATCTGAATAGATCATACAGGTCGAGATAAATGTAAAGCATGGTACTTAAGGGGGGAGTTACAAGTAGGCCTTCACGATACCGAGACCTACCGGTGGTATCGTCTCGGTCTCGTTGAAACTAAATTTTTCCATTCTCGTCTCGGTATCGCAGAGACCAGACAAAGGATTACTATCGTCTCGGTCTCGGTCTCGTCTCGGTCTCGAATTACTCTCGTCATAAAATAATGTCCATTTGTGTTTTTGTTTAGAAGATTGGATCTCACTGGCGTAATATTTTAATTAACAATTTGTAAGTGGTGAATTATTTAATTTAATAGAATATATTTTTTTAAATTTACGTATTCTTACAGTTACATGGCTAATTAAAAATATTTACATATAGCAGGTATGTTTGAACCTGCCTAATGAGGCTTTATGAATGAAACGTATACCACCCGCATATAATAATATGTTTAAATTTGGATAATATATGGAAAAATAATAAATTATAACGAGACCGAGAGTTTTCAAAATCTAGTATTGTCTCGGCGAGACTCTCGGTCAATTGTGTCTCGATATCGGTCTCGGAAATTTTTACCACTCTCGTCTCGGTATCGGTCTCGGTCTCATGCGATACCGATACCGAGACCTAAAGTTTGTCTCGACATCGTGAAGGCCTAGTTACAACTGAAACACGCTTATTTGGATTAATGTTTTTGAAAATATAATATATTCAAGTTAAACTGAGTACAATATGATGAAAGTATATGTTCTTTGGTACCAAAAAAATTTTTTATTTTATTTTTACCAAACAAACTGGCGGAGATATCAGCATTGTCAAAAAAGTGGAAAAAAATCGGTGTACACTCTGGCGTCTCTCCAAATGAATCTGAAACATTTAGAAAAAATATCTCGTCAATAATGTCAATAATTCGTAGTATCCCCACTAATATATAGAAAAAGTTCAAAAGAAAAAATTGGATTAAAGTTTTAAAGAAAGATTCGAGTCTTTGCTAAAATTACGACATATAATTGTTTATAAACAATTTTTGTAACAATATATTTCAAATCAAGTACGAGGGATTTAAAGCTAATGTTATTTTGTAGACGTGGTTAAAATTTTAGCTAAAAATCTCAATTAGTTTTTAAGTTATCCTGTACACAAGTTACAAAAGTAGTGATTTGAGGGAAAACTAGTTTAAAGTTTCGTTTCATAAAGAACGTATACTTTCATGTTACTATTGTACTCAGTTTAACTTGAATATATTATATTTTTCAAAAAAGTCAATCAAATAAAGCGTGTTTTATTTGCAACTCCCCCCTTAACCACATTTGAGTGTTATATACACAAAATGTATTACCATGTCAGTTGCTGATTCTAAAATTGTATGAAATTTCTTATTAAAATAGTACGTTTCTTAGAACTATTTTACAATTTTTTCACATACAAAAAGTAACGTTACATGTACTAAACGTGTATCAATTTTAGTTTCTAATTTTAAACTTCAAGAAATTTTCCCAAATTGTAACAAAATTCTACCATAATTAACGTTTTTCAGATTTTCAAAAATTCTTTATATTAAAAAAGTCTGCGTTATGTTATGTACACTACATATAGTGCGATTTTATCATCTAATTCCAAAATTCTAAGAAATTTTCAATATGCAAGTTTACTTGTGTGAGACTGTTTAGTTCAGTTTTTAGTAATTTATTGTATACAGTTAATGTGTTACAATTTTCTAATTCTAAAATTGCAACATAGTTGTACTACAATTTTTTGTTGTACTTAAATACGCACTAAAATAATTTTACTCAATATTAAGAAAAGTAACGTTTCATACACTATACATGTTTCAATTTTCGTTTTTAATTTCAGTATTGTAAGAAACTTTTTTATATGCAAGTTGAATTTTTTAGTACCTATTACGTTGTACACGGCAAATGTGTTACAATTTTAGTTTCTAATTCTAAAATTCTAACAAAATTCTACTAAAATCAGTACTTTGTTTAGAACTTTTCTAAAAGTACTTAATAGTAAAACAGCTGTCGTTACGTACACTACATATGCTGCAATTATAGTTTCTATTTCCAAAATTTCATGAAATTTTCTGTATGCAAGTGTACTTTTATGAAACTGTTTAGTTCAGTTGTTAGTAATTTATTGTATACAGTTAATGTGTTACAATTTTCTAATTCTAAAATTGCAACGTAGTTGTACTACATTTTTTTATTTTACTTAAATACTTACTAATATATTTTTATATCATATTAAATAAAGTAACATTTCACACAGTATACATGTTTAAATTTTCGTTTTTAATTTCAAAATTGTAAGAAATTTTTCTATATGC
The DNA here is from genome assembly GCA_946251905.1 of Cryptocephalus moraei. Classification (NCBI taxonomy): domain Eukaryota; kingdom Metazoa; phylum Arthropoda; class Insecta; order Coleoptera; family Chrysomelidae; genus Cryptocephalus; species Cryptocephalus moraei. The sequence goes on from OX276456.1 coordinate 23,313,433, forward strand.
GAGTTGAATTTTTTTAAGGTATTTAGTATATTTTGTATACGGCAAATGTGTTATAATTTTAGTTTCTAATTCTGAAATTATAATAAAATTCCACTAAAATCAGTACTTTCTTCAGAACTCTATTAAAATTACTTAATGCTAAAACAGCTATCGTTACATGTGTTGCAATTGTAGTTTCTATTTCCAAAATTGTAATAATTTTTTTTTGTATGCAAATTTACTTCTTTGAATTTGTTTAGTTACTTTTCAATATTGTGTTGCATACAAGACGTGTGTTACAACATTTTTAGTTTCTAATTCAAAAATGTAAGGAATTTTCTATATGCAAGTTTACATTTTTTAAACTATTTAGTTAGTTTTTAGTAATATATTGTATTCAGAACCAGTGTGACAATTTTAGTTTCTAAATCTGAAATTGTAACAAAATTCTTATAAAACTAGTAGCCTTTCAGAACTTTTTTTAAATTATCTAATATCAAAAAATTATGAAACGTGTCGCGGAACACGAGTTAGGAACTTTAATTCCTTTTAATCAATAACCAATTGTTTTTTTAATTATTTCTTAATAAAACTTTGTAATGTTTAACGTGAAACAGCGACAGTAAGACGGGCATATAATACACAGCATTGGCTCTATAAGTAAGGCAATGGAATATCGTTCTCAATGTGTTGGATCAATAAATAAATACACACCTATAAATATAAAACCTAAAATTTTCGTGAGAACGTATCCGATTGTCTGATAACTCAAAAACTGTCTACACAATTCATGTTTTTACTTATATTGCAACGTTTTACATTAATTACCTCTTCTCGTTTTCTTCCACTACGGTTTTTCGAGTGTTTACAGACACACAGAAGGCTTCCTGTAACTATTTACGATATATCGTAAGAAGTTACGAGAAACCGTAACTTACGATAATGTTCAGTCACTGCTTGGTACACGAGGCTTCCTACATGAGAGCAAAGACAGCGAACGACTCAACGAGAGAGATAGCGAGCGGCTCGGCAGCGTTCGTAGTGTCTCGGCAGCGTTCGCTCCGGTAACGCATTCCATTTAACGGTCAGATTTTTTGCTGCGCGACCATCCTTGCTCCACAACCCCTGGCGTAAGGAACTAAAGTTCCAAAAGTAACGTTGATTTCACTAATATGAAACAGTTTTAGTTTCTAGAGACAAAAATGCATTACAAATACCGAAATACATTCCACCGCTAGTTTTCACCCCCTAGGAAATGACTTAGACAAGTATTTAGCTATTACTACACTTAAATAAATTTCTTCTCCTTTTCCACCCCATTGGTGAAGAAATTCGTAACTTTTGAATTTTTGGTCCACTCCTAGGTTTACCCCGAGTTACCTGGGGGATACCCAGTATACAGTTTCTAACTGGTCGTCAAATATCTCTGAATGAAACCACCAAAGACAAATTTCAGCCTTATTTTTAACCCTCTGGGAAACGGATATTATGGGATTTCGGAATTTAACATTCCGAAACACAATATTCTAGAGTTCTAAAACAAAATCATATTTTTAGCTTATATAATAACAAAGAGAACTGATTGATGATCACGTTTAAAATATACAGTTTACATTAATTTCTTATTTGTTCTGATAATTAAAATAAATGGTTCGTTCGTGGTATCATAACAAACATATTTATTAATTAATGTGGTTTTTGTGAAAGTAATACAAATGTGAAATCTAAAGGAGTAATTTCTGCACGCTCAACTTTACCACACCTCTATAGGTACTTCAAGAAAATTAATGAATATTGTCAAGGAAGAACGCATTCATTTATTACGAGATTTTTCGAGACCGAGTCGAGACCTGACTTAGATCGAAACGAGACGAGATATAACTTTTATGGATTTTTCGAGACCGAGACGAGACCATGTTATTCCTCGAGACCACCACTAGTCATTCCAGAATGTTGTATAGGGTGAACTTTCTTTTCAATTTGTATTAGTTATTTGTCACTTTGTGTCGTTCATGCTTAAGAACATTTACGCAAAATCCTACATAAAAAATACTAAATTCTATAACGTTCGTCATTAAAATGATTCTGAGTCCTGATAAGCCACCGAAATTACAACAGTTTGATTGCGAATTAGTAACTAGTAATAAAACAATTGATTGATAATTTAAGTGACAAGACAGATAAGAACATTCCGACTATTGTTTTATGGCTGCCTTATCCAAGTTGAACATATGACACCAAACCCATTTAGAAACGGATTCCATGATATGCATCCAATACGTCAGTTCAAAATTCAAATTTTAATATCGCCACGTCAGATCCTTACGTTACAAATCAAGTATATCAATTTTCAGATATTTCAACCCTTACTTACTTGCACCGTGATGGATGTCTTTCGGAGTCAGATCTCTGCTCAGCACCATTTATTTTCTACGGAAATTATTGGATTAGATTCGTTGCATGCAAGTGTGGGACCTGATTTAACTTATCTTAAAGCGATGGTTTTGACGCAATAACGTAAAGCTGGGTATTCTTGTAAATTGCGTGCAATTGTATATTTTCACCAGGGATTAATTGAGGTTGTTTAAATGAGTTTACAGAAAAGTGTTATGATTGGATAATTGATTGAGAAAATTTCTACCTAAACTTCTATAAGGATTTTATTTAGTATTGTAACTAATGGACATAACATTCTAGTTCTATTTTTAAACATCTTTGGTACGTCATATTAGGAAAACGGTTTTAAAAACATTTTTTTAGATACTTGGTTGATTTTAAAAGTTTTTTAAGAAGTTTTTTATATCTAAATTATACAAACTTATCAGTTTTTTGCTGTTCTATACGGAACTTTAGATCTTTTTATATATAATTTACTGTTAATGAACAATGCAGTGTCGGTCCATTTGGCTCAACATAAGGCACTCTGTTTTCTAATTCCGGAAATCAATCAATTAACCGGACCACTTATGCACATGAAATATTTGCTTATCACGGTCCATCGTCCCGTCTCGGTTGACGTTTGAAGGCGACCAGTATGAAATTAGTCGTCTATTGGCCTCTACGGCCTTTCATTATCTAATTGACAGTATTTATCCCGGGACACTCACGTGATTATGTGGTCAATTAAGAGAATGCGGACAGGATTGTCGGGATACGCCGAGAATCCGGATCTACGACATACCTGGCAGACGTTGAATTCACGACATATTATCTCCGTCGTGTGGTCGCAGGTATTCAGGCTTCACGTATTCAACCTAGTATGGAGAACATTTCCGACTTAGGTTATTACTGAAGACTGGCTAGTTACGAAAAAATGCTTGGGTTCCTTCGCGCGTTGCAGTGAAGCATACTAAAGTTGAGTCCTGGTGTTGTCGGAAAATTTAAGTGTTTAGTATTTTCGAACGTTGTACCTACTGGTGAGTTACCTGGTTTTTTTAAAAGTAGTGGAATTTATATAACATCCGAGAAGCCAGTGAAAAATACTTTAAGAGCATTTTGACATATTTCTCATGTAAAGCGTGGTTTAACTGGAAATTACTGCATTAAAAGATACAGCTAACTAGGTATTTGCCATATATTTTAAATTAAACGAAACATATCTAAATTCATAGGGACGAACCCTCAGACAAATTTTATAAGCATGACAAATCGTGTAATAGGCCCAGCACCAAGTATTTCAGGTATAAAAAGCAGTAAATGTGCGAGGACCAGCGAAACGACCGCTCATCGTGACGTCACTCCGCATATAAACACGGGTCCGTTCTGCAGTCCACAAATAGATTTTTCGAGTATTTTGGACTTTATTGTTGTTTCCACTGGAGTGTAGGAGTTAAATTGCGACAAAATCTAGTAGTTCATATTACTCGCGTCGTAAAATAGTGTTTTCACTACACTGTTTATATGCGGTGTGACGTCAGACAGCGTCTTGGCGCCAATTCTAGCGTTTGAATTTCAAATGACTTTTTTTGCTTGAATGTTTTTAAATTTGTTTTTATATTAACCTAAGATTTATAGGCTCATTTAGCCAGTTTTCATAAAATGTGAAAATACTTAATTTTGCTTCCTGGGAAGATCAACAAAGTTTCTAAGAGAAAATTCACTTTTTCGCTTATACAATTTAATACTTTCGTCCTAGTAGAAAAATTTATTGAGAGAGTTGTAGGTATCGAAAGCCCTTATTTTGAGTTAACGTTTTATCAAAATCGGTCAGTTATTTACCGAGAGACTTGCAAAAAAACTTCATTTATGCAATTATTTCAAATGTTAATTTTTGAACAAACCAACTGAAATGATATTTGGTAACGTGTAACGTGTAAAGTGTAACGCATATTTCCAAATGTTACATTCAGTAAGAAAGTTGGTAACATGTAGGCCTTTAACATAGTAGTATTTTTTTGTAAACTATTAAATTTCTTTATCGATAATGATTTTTCCACTCACGGCAAACTACAGTGCTGAATATTTCTATCACAATTTCCTGTGTCTGGTTTATTTTTCATACTTTTCTATGTAATTCTGTGAAAGTCGCCCCTTCGCCAAACTTAATGTAGCACCATCTGATCCGCCCTTTTATACGTTTTTCCTTTGTGAGAAAATAACATCCATTTGCAGACAAGTGCCTCTCTCTCTCTCTCTCTCTCTCTCCCTCTCTCGGTCTCGTCTAGTATATTTTGGGATTAACCCTTTTAAACGGCCGCTATCCACTAGCGTAACCGCGTTCGATGGGATTAGCTGTGTAGCTCTCGACCTATTAATTCTAATGACAAATAATTGGTCGGCATAATCGTTTATACCAGGCGTTATCCAATTAAGGGACCCGTTAAATTTTCACAACAAATTGCCGGACACGCGCATCGTTATTGTTATAAATCTACGGGGGAAATTTAACATGGTACTCGATTAGTTAGTAAAAGGTACAATGGAAATTAAGGCTATTAAACGTATGGACTTGGGACGATGAGTTGTGTTGAAATTAATCATTTTATTATTTACTGACTATATGTGATTCGCTGTTTTATTACCAGCTTTTACTTGACTTCGCTTGTTTGGGTTGCGCTTCAAAATAAAATTCTTTATGGGAACCTAGGGAATGGGATATCTGAAAAATGCTTAACATTTTTGGAATTTGATTAACGTACGATCAAAATCTATTCAGAAGATTGATATAACGTTTTTTCAGTTATTTGTGACTTAATGTGGGTAATTTAGAGAAGTTCGCGCGATTTCTGAAATATTATTTTCATTAACTTTGCAGGTCGAATGGCACTAATATTGTCACAAACGACAAAATTATTTGCACCTGATAATTAAGCCAGGGCAAAACGTGATTTCTCTTCTTTAAACATCGAAATAAAGAATCGGCCCAGTCGCTAATGGGTCATTGATCAGTCATCGATATTCAATTGGTCTGACAGGTTACCCATGGCCAAAATATCTAAAGAGCGGCCCATCTGTCCTGCCGTGACCAACTCCTCGTAAACTCAAGATTTCTGTAAGCCTACGCCACTAATTAATATGCCTCTTGTGTTTTAGTTTTAACTTTGTTTTTCTTGTGTTACTCTGATTCTATTTATCGTTATTGTATATATATCGTTGGTTTAACCTACTGAGCAACCCTCAGGACTCATCATGCCCCAATGCAGAACAGCTGACGATCGTTCATTTATGTATTCAGTATGATGTAAGTCTTGCAGATGACATCCACTTTTGTGCATCAGTTCCATAGATGACAGGATGCGCCATCTCGTGACTATAATAGGATTTTAAAACAGTCAAGCTCTTTGACTCGTAACCTAATGTCTTACATGCGAGGTTAGACAAAGGTGATTAATTCAGCACGCTCACAATAGAGGGAACCCAAGGGAGTATCTATCTATAGTGACTTTATATCTATCTAAAGTCACTTGATATAAAGTACAGCAAACTCCGCCATTTTTGGTCAAAAATTTGGCGCCAAATTTGATTTACTAGTATTAAATAAAAATCAATTTTGTACTGTATTGATAAAAAAAGCACAACTGTATCAACATGATGCGTTAATAATTGAAATGCAGATAGTCAGGCAATTAATTAAAACAAGCAAGCGTTCTTTTCGTTATTTATTGTTAGCAATTCAAATTTGGCGCCAAATTTTTTCCCAAAAATGGCGGAGTTTGCGGTACTTTATATATCTAGTGACTTTATATCTATCTCCGTGTAACACGTTTGAAGACGCTGGCGTTAGACAAAGATAGCTAGTTACCTGGAGTCTCTCTCTTGCTTCCACTTATTGGCAATCCTACAGCTTCTCTCATCTTTGTAATATTAGCTCTATTCTTACATGTCAGGAGATACATCGGATTGGAGGGAAAAAAGATGCAATTGGAAGTGTTGCAGTTTCAAGTGAAACATTTCAGTTTATTAGTGACATACAAGATGAAGGGTGAGATGTATCTTAAAGCGAGATCATTATGAACTAATTACTATTACGATATGATTTAGCCATTATAATTATCACAGTAAAAGTGTTTACAAACTTATCCAAGATGATGAACTGAAAGTATATAAACGATGTAGCTTCCTGCGCAAGGCCCAACATTGTACTGAAACTGTAAAGGATATTAAAAAATTTTGTGGTCTGTAAAGTCGGTTTATGGACAATAATTTTATGTGATAACGTCATAAGAAAACATTGGTGACAAATTGCGTACGTTTATAAATTGCATTGAATTATTATCACTAAATTATCATTGATGTTTTATACAATGTGTTTCAAAATGATTGTCATCTAGTCGGCTGTGGAATTCCCATGTAAAATAAAAAAACCCGCCTTGCGAAAATAGGAGTTTCTACTAGCAATACATAACCTCAAAATAACCTACTTAACCTTTTTTAACTTCTGGTTTTTCTCTGTCAAAAGGAAACGAATTCTGAGTATTTGTCTATTTTAGTCTTTGTTTTGGCCCTGAAAAGGGCCGTTAATTACCAGCAGTACTGATTGCTAGTTTGACAATGTGTGACAACAAGTGACACTTGTTGCCAGAATTAGATAGGTTCAAATCAATAGAGCGCGTCACATCAAAAATTACATGCACAGAAATTCCATCGCCAACTAGATGACAATCATTTTGAAACACATTGTATTATATAGAAGGTTTTTTCGCACTGCGGCTGGCCGGTCCAACTGGTCATTTTAAACACATTGTTATGACATGTGTGAAGTTGAACATTAATATCTTAAACCTTACTAGTCGACTTTTTGCACGTTCATTGATATCATTCACCATAATTTTTTAGTCGAAATCGTAACATAACCTATTATTACTGCACTCGGTGACCGATGCAAGAACAAATATTTGAAATTATATAGCTAATCAAACTCTTAGAATGCAAGAATTAAATACCGTATTGCCGCAGTTGTTATTGTAATAGTAATAAGCAATGGTATGTACAGTAAATATTCAGATAACTTTATAAATAATAGTCAGCAATACGGCTAACGACAAGCTGTGTGCTGCTGCCGTCGCCGCCGACGGAGTGGAAGGGAAATAGATGAGTCATCTCACTTCCGCATGACTCACATTGGTCGTGTGTCACTCTTTCACGGTCTCTCTTTCACTCGGACGCTGTAGTGGAAGAGAGATAGATGCGTTGCAAGGCAAACGGTAAGGTCGATTTGTCACTTGTTCTCGCTCGCACACATGGGTCTGGCGTAAGTTACAATGTTTTCTGGGACGTGTAGGTAGCCCGCACACCGATTTATAAGACGTATATCACGTCAATAGCGTTTCCGTATGCCGAGGGACGACTACATTTACAGTTGTACGAATTAAAACTCATTTAAGAACCATATTGTCTGAAATATTCTGAACGAAATATATGTGGATAGAGTCCAGTTGTAACTTTCCCAAATAAGTGAGCGAGCGAAGCCGCGATGGGTCACGGTTAATATACGCTACATATATCCTGTAATGAACTCGCATCGTAAAGTATTGTGATACACATCATGCCCAACACATTTTTACAATATGCGAGGTTCTTCTACTCCTAAAACACAAGGGTGAATACGCAAAATTTCCGACCGTCAGATGACCGATGTATACATAATATACCAATAATATATAGGTATATTGCGACGCTCTTGCCACAGAGGTCAGCACTGGCTATAGTTTTACGTTGGCATTATATTTAGCACTGTATTTAGGTTGGCATTATGTTTTGGAATAAAAATGCAATGTCGAATGTTTTGAGAATGAAGTGCGTTATCTTTTTTTTTGTATTTTCAATTTTTGAAATATTTTCTTTTTTGATTTCTTATTATATTGTAAATTATTAAACTGTATTATACTCTATAACATTACAAATTGAATTTATAGATGAAATAATAATAATACTAAGATTCACTTAAAGTAAAACGTTGGCGAGCCATTCAATTACATAAATTATTCATAACCTCACAATAATTTTTAACCTTATATAAAGTTACGCAAAACAAAACTAACTTTCGACTATCGGCACTCCCAGAGTGCAACGAGTCTGTGTTTTTTTATTAAAATTAGTTTTTCAATTTGTTTATAACAATGGCATTATCCATCCGCGCGGAACAATAAATTTTATTCCTATAACGTGTTTACTTTTGCCGAAAGAAAAGCGGCTCCCTGTCCCTCCCGCCCTTCTTCCAAATTAAAGCATCTTTCCATAAAACCCTCGGATTATGAATGATAGTCGGGAAGATTCCTGCTCCTTTTCTCCCATCGGACAGATATAAACAGAAGGGGAAATCTTGTGTCAGATTGGAAATTTATTGTCATTGGCAGGTAAATCTTTGATTTAGGGTTTTATTTTTCCCTTCACGAATGAATGAGCAGGACAGCCCGAAGGCCGCCCGGAATGGTTCTTCTATTCATCCTAATTTTACTGCCGACGAAATAGGTCGAATGGGAGTTAACGTTTTCTTTTCGTAGACCCTTTTAGTCGAATTTAATTCTCGGGGCCTAATAACCGAAGTAAATAAATTCTACCGCAAATGTACGAGTGATAACCCGTTTACAGTTTTCAGATCTGCCAGTTTCCTAGTTCTGAGTAACGGTATCGAATCGAGGATTACGAAAGGGCTCTAGTTAATTAAACGTTTATTTTCTGGGTCGGCTCTCATCCCTTTGAGCTTCTCGTCCTTCGCTGGAACGCGCTATCTCTTCCTGATTTCGATTCGTAATAAAATTTCATTAACTTTTTAGGTTGGTTCGAGAAATAATAATTCCGGCGATATGAGACGCTCCGCCTCGAGTACTCCGCTCGATATTAAAATGCATTCCGATAATAACCCCCTTTATATATCATGCAAATGTTCTATATTACATTTGAAATTTCGCCGATCTTCCGATAAAATGCCTTTCAAGTTGAAGGAATTATTCGAGGCCGTTTGTTTTTATCCGGACGTTAAAAACTTTTAGGATAATGAGAAACAGAAAGGTCTGGCGTCCACTATTAAAAAACTTTTAGATATACTGCAGTTCCGGCTCACGGTCCGGACAATCTCCGGATTTGTCTGGATCAGCACGAATATTGATTCCCGATCAGCAGGACGATTTTCTGTTCCATTATTTCGGGGATTTTATAAGATTTTTTTTTGGACTGTCGTAAAATAACGTACTTCGGTAGAGGAAGTATTACCGGTTTTCGGTGATTTTCTGAGTTACTTACTTTTATTATGCCGTAACTCCGGAATGATCTACAAGACTTTCATCTAAACGTGAAGGATGTCTGGGAATAGCGAGGGACGACCCGAGTCGCTCATTTGAGTCGAATAATGCATTTTTCGCGAAGAATTCTCTTGTAGCCATTAGAATATTATTTGTTACTCGCGATGTTTTGTGAGACTAACAACCTCTGCTCAATTTCTTAAAAGAGTGGAACTAATGTTATTCCTTCGAGTTTTCCCTTATGAACGTATTCACAGCAAAATCCTGAAAAATATGGTTACTTCGTCTGCTGGGTAAGCTCCTTGAATTTCGCTAAAAAAATTTCTTTTTTCTTTAAATTCTTAAAATAATTACTTTTTTCTAAAAAAAAGTAATTTTTTGAAAATACAATTATTGTTCTCAAATTCTTTCTTCGGAAATGTGTGAAACTGTTTTATACAGTGTTACACAAAGTTAAACTTTAATAACCAGATTCTAAAGTCAAAATTTATTCGCAATGAACTACTGAACCAAGTGTACCCTTTTCTGATATACTATTTACTTTATCTGTTCTCGGTTAATTGTTATAAATCCGTTATATTACGAGATCCGACCACGTGATTACTACGTCCACTTGTACAAAATACATTTTTTTATAGTTAATTACAAGCCGTACCCGGCATGCGTTGCAATGCCACGTAAAGTTTAAAAAAAGAAAGATAAATAAAAATTATAGGTGACCCGGTGGACTTCGTATCACCTACATATATTTTTAAAAAATGTGGTCAAAATTTGATACAAAATTTTTATCTACATTAAATTAAATGCAACACAGTTGTACACATAATCAATTTAAGGCTTTTTGATGTACTATATTTTTTGTCTTTTTTGCGGTATGTAAATATATAAAGATTAAGGTTCTACGACTCGCGAACACGCGACGTATAATTGCCGATGCGCGAAACAGTAAAACTCCAAGTTGATTTCGCAAACTGTCCTTGCATCTGCAAATTGTATATTATCTTTTTAAATGTTTAATAAACAAATGATTAAAAACTACCTTGAAAGTGGGCATGAAATTTTCCTGTACAATACACGTTGCACCAAACAACGTCTTTTGAAAGCAATTATTATATTTTTGGATATTGGCTAAGAAGTGTTTAGTCATTTCCCACCCCAGAAACTAATGAGTGTAATGGATCTGGAGGTGGGAACAATTGTGGCAATTTTACTTTACCACCAGCACAACATAATCCAGTAGTTTCACCGCTGTATTTTTACGCTTTACAACATTGACAAATGATTGTCATTTCTCCAATCGTTACGGATTGGTCGGCACAATAATCTATTTCCGGGTCGTAGTGGAATGCTACTCGTTCTAAGTTTACAGGAACACTGCGTCTGCGGAATCGCTCTATTTAATTGTGCCGTGCTCGCTGCTGTTGTATTTGATGTGCCCGAAGTCGTTCCATTCTAAGCCTATCTACTTCATAATTATTCACTGTTGAACGCAATTCTGTCATACCAATACGAATGTTATCACTATCTGTCTCTCGCTGGTCGTCAGTGCGATTTGCACGTGAGGTAGCTCGTTGCACATTTGATTGACTTCGACGACCTAAGTCAAATCGTCTTCTTTTTGGCGTTTTAAAATCAATAAAGCTCTCGCTCACTCACAAGCTGATGATAGATTTTAATAATCGTCTTGATATTTATTTATTTGACAACCAACTGACACTATACTTTCATTTGTTTGATTACAAATGTCAAATTACAAAACGTACCTTTTTTAGTATTCCCGTTACTTATTATTTATGTTTCTCGCTGCTTAAACCTTTCCTGAACTTCCACAAATATTTCAAGATCAAAATTAGCAAAATGGGTCAGCAATTCATTTTTATATACATATTCTCTGTTAATATACTATTTGTTCAAACTGTGATGAGGTAAAATTCCAAGAAAACGTGTAGCTACCTTTGTCGGTATCCGACAATCGCGGGAGTATCAGCAGCGTTTGAAAGTCATTGACGGCGCGGTCGTAGCACTTACCATATTAGCTTTTACGTGCATTCGACATTGACAGTAATGTCGAAATTTTTAAGGCACGCCTTTGTCGCGGTATATTGTTACAGTAGTTCCGATAAGAAGGGGTTTATTGGCTTAGTAAGTTCTTGGAATTCTAGCTCATCAGATATCGTACGCGCTGTATCCATATTAACAGAGAATTACGATTCTGTCAGGTTGCCTATCCGTATCAATATATAAGCGCATATTTACTTTTAATTAAAATTTAATGAAATATTTTGTTATCTGTTCACGATAGGATATTCCCATGGACTTACCCAAATGACATTTTTGACGTTAATTGTCATAAGTGTACAATGTTTCATATTTCCAGGTAATCGGGAAATGCCTATTTTAACATTTTCGGATATATCATTCAAAATTAAGGACGTTCTGCTTTATATGTATTAAATATAACGTACAAGGGTTTTGCACCCTACAACACTATTTAACTTTTACAATAAGTATAAGAAAATCTGATAAAATTGTATGCTCCATTTAACATATGTATTTTGCATTAACACATTCCAAGGCAAGTTCCTAGGTTCTTTTAAAATAATATAAAGTCAATTTTTTAATTATTCTCTTTTAAAAAAATAAAATTATTAATAATCATTAATAAATAAATTTCCTTTAATTTAAAATTAATTTTCCTTCTATTTGTAATATTGCCTTATATTAGGTCTTGTGTTTTCCCACTTACTTTGGTGGTCCGTACTTTAAATGAGAAAATACCAGCCCATTTAGATTTATCTATAGACCTTTGGTTTCGTATTTTCGTTCTTTTAAGCCATAAACACATATTACATTGTAAATAACATTTTTTCTATATACATACTGAAAATATTTTCTGCTTCAAACTGTCTTTTCCTTTTCTTTTTATTTTTCAGCAATTCCTTGTAAAACTTATAAAACGTAGGTATTCCTCCTGCTGTGTAAGCCTCTTGAATATGGTGACGTACTGTGACCAGTTCTTCTCAAAACTACTAAATTACTACTACTAAACTACTAAATTTTAAATGAGATACTGTCCATACGGTTTAATTTACGTGAAATCTTAGTCACTTTTTGAAAATTATGCATAATGGAACTAAATTAGATTCGAGGTTAATTTACTTTTATATTAATATCTACAAAATCAATCTATCAAAACTTCATAGCTTAAGATGTCTTCATTTTGCATACTCGGACCGACCCACATATATACACCTTGCTGTATTATTGGAGCGTTATTTATTATAATACAGTGTGTTAGGGGTTTGACTGCCTTTAATTTAATAGGTGATAGTATTCATCAAAACAAACAAAAAAACCTTATATAACGGGGGTCCTAAAACCTACCGTTTTCAAGAAAAGTCGAGTTATATTATCAAGGCATTTCACCACAACTTGGCAACACCGACAAGAAATCATCCGTATACATGTAAACAACTGTACGGGTTCAATGTTTCGCAACGCGTGCGATAAGTTCGCGGTGTTGCCACACCACGTCATAGCCATTTTATCGAGTTGTATTGATTAGATTTTTTTTTATTCTTTAAAGAAAAAGCTGCTTTCTTAAAAATCAAACATAAATATATTAAAGGAATACATCTTATGGTCATTTCATGTACAAAATTATGTGAGATTCTGTAATGAAACTGAAGTTTTAAACCTTAAAATTAGAAGTTTGCTAATTTTTTTCTCGAAAACGGTTAGTTTTAGGACCCCTGTTATATAAGAATTTTTGTTTATTTTGGTGAATACTATCGCCAGTTAAAATAAAGGCAGTCAAACCCCTAACACCCTGTATATTAAGCTATACCGGTAATATTTGATACAATGCAAAATTCCTATATACTATCCGTAAAAAATATTAGAAGCTATCTCTAGCTTTCTATTTCCTATTGCTTTAACTACCTCTGAGTGAATAATATTAATTACCTCAATATCTCTTTACATCTGTTCAGGTTTTGAAATTTCCGTCTACAAGTATGAAATTGCTCCATCAAAATTTTCAGCCACATCGAGAAATTTTGGAGAAACCCTATCCACTTTATTAAACGAGTAGTAACCTCTTTATTTGTGATTTTTGCTCAATATTCGTCTCTGCCGGGGTTCATGTCCGCGTGTAACCAGGAATCCCATTTTGGTCCTCCTTATTTTATTTTGCGGCCTATTTTGTTTAGGAATCTCTTATATCTTTCCTTACCCATTCTAAAGACGTCGTAACAAGAAGTTAGCAGCGGGGCTTTAAGGGGTTTGCACGCCCTTACAAACAACAGCGACAGCGTCCGTCGCCAATATGTAAAACAAAATACCAAAGATAAATTTATGCAACTATGTGATATATTTACATAAATACATTGTAAACGGAATAATACATGAGACATCCGTCGGTAATTTATAACCCAATTTCGGTGTACCACCATCGCTCGGAATCTGCATTGAAATTCTGCTTTTGAGGATTTATTCGCGGGGAGGAAAAATGTGCGATATTCCTCGTGATTTATTGGTGATGTTCGGGAAGAAACGTCGATGTCTCGCGACGAATATGACGTCTCGCGATTTTCGAATTTTCAAATCGATCCGCGGAGTTCTTCCCAACTCCGCCAACTCCAGCAATAAATAACTCCAAAAGCGAATCGCCAGAGTTATCTCATTTTAGTTTTGTTTCATACAGTGTTAGCTTGAAGTGTATATTCCCCTCTTGTTTGCGAAACTGTTCCAAAAAAGTTACATATAGATTAGAACCACTTTTAGAAAAAATTTCCAATGTTCCAGTAAGGTATGTTTATGAAATTAGCGATAATAATGAACTTTCACTATCCAGCTACACGTCAATATTCAAATCTCTCTCTAACAATGTGTGGAAATAACCGAAAAACGATCTAAAACAGATACGTTTTCCACCTTCCGTCATGTTGAAATTCTGACATCTATACTGAACGGGGAAATGGTTGTGTGTAAACGACCGACATGACGAGCATAAGGTCGTATTAACAAATCTTACTAAGGAATGGAACGAACTTGACAAAAATATAACAAAAACGTAAATAATTATAGTGGGATTTAGTAAGAATAATTGGATTTTACGACTTCACCCCCGTTTTTAAGAAATTTTCAAAAAACAGGTATAAAAGTGTATATGGTACAATAAAAAAATACTAGTACTTGCGAAAAATAATGTTTTTATTAAAAAACAGTCCTACAATACAATTAGACTTGAGTGTTTTCAGAACATTCTTAGTTAGCCTATGGCTAACTGGAATGAACTCAAGAGCTGACCATAAGAAAACTATTATATTGTAGATAAGTTATCGCAACATTGTGTGAAGTCTAGTGAAAATCGTATAAAGGTCACTTAAAAGTTATTGCAAACAGGAATTAGTGCCCTCCGATACTTGCAGTAAGAGATACCATTCTGCGAAAATGGGACCTATAGAGATAAGTGATAATTCACGAAAAACATTTTTTTTTCTAGCAAACCGGAAGGTAATGCGGATTAAAGAAATCCTCCTTCGCTTTTCACGTTTTTTGATTGGCTATTGATGTTTTTGAATTTGCAATCCTGTACCCTCCTATGTATAATACTTTTTCTAAACTGATAATTGGTATTTTTGAACCAGTTATTCTCAGTACGTTCCAGTTAAATCAAAATTCGTGAACCTATAAAGCGAATCTCAGCCCTGCGTCAAGATTTTCGCGAAAAACATCTAGATTTACTGATTATAATGTGCTAGAAAATGTAATTCATATGTGCCTGGACTATGCTAGAACATGCTAGTCTGGAACTTGCTGCAATCCTTAGTGAAACATGACCATATTTTAAAACCCTCGTTGTTTCTAAATTTCTTCGTTTGATTCATAATTCACCAGATTTCACTTTTCCTATGGCTTTCCTTATATTCTGCCATTCTTCCTTTATGTCTGGTCTTATCTGTCCTGGTAGATTTTTCTTATGCTTCTTGTTTCAAGTAGACGTGGTTTTATATCTTCTTCATTTGGATTGGTTGCACAGTCTACAATTTTCTTCCATATTTTATGTCCCTATTGTGGCTGTTGCCGAGAATTTGTATGAAGTTGTAAAGTTTACAGAGAAGTTTTAATGCTTTCAAAGAAGCGGAAACGTTTATAAGAAAATTTTGTGGATTGTAATTGACATAACGACATGACGATAACAGTTTTAGGAGCTGCAATTACCTTAAGAAAAATGTGAAGTTTGAAATAAAGAGTTCCCACCATTTGAAGGAAGTTAAGACATTCCTATATGGCCAGTTAGTAACGATCTAAAGAAGTTATAAGTATCTTAAGAAAATTATTGCATTTCAAATGTAATTTACAAACTTTTTAAAGAAATCCTCGTCTTTCGAATCAAGTATGAAAATTTTTAATAGCGTTTTTAAAGAAGTCGCAATTGTCTTAAGGTAAACATAAAATATGAGATAAGAAGTTCTCACTATTTGACGGTAACTAAGAAATTTATAAGCTACTCGTACGACTGTATAAGTTCTACGACAAGTTTAAAGAGTTGTAAATAGATATTACAAAAGCAATTATTAGAAAGCAATTATGGCAATTGAAATGTAACTTCATCAATCATCATCAAACAGCTATATAGTCGTGCACTGCTGGACATAAGCCTCTTCCATCTCTCTCTATCCCGTGCCGCATTCATCCGGTTCGTGTAAATGCGCTTCAGATCATCCGACCATCTAGTGGGTGGTCTGCCTCTGCTGCGAAGTGCATGGTCTCTAGGTCTCCATTCAGTTATTTTTCTTGTCCATCTACCATCGTTCATTCTAGCCACGTGGCCTGCCCAGTTCCATTTAAGATCCGATATTTTTTCAATGGCATCTGTCACTCCAGTTCTCCTTCTCACCTCCGCATTCAGAACTCTATCTTTCAGAGACAGACCCAACATAGCTCTTTCCATGCTTCTCTGTGTCACTCTTATTTTGTTTGCCGCTTGCTTTGTTAGTGTCATTGTTTCGGCTCCATATGTTAACACTGGCAGAACGCACTGATTATATACCATTCTCTTTTGACATATGGGAATATTGGATCTTAAGATGTAGCTCAGTTTTCCAAAGGCTGCCCAGGTGAGCCCAATTCTTCTGCCAATTTCACAGGTTTAATTGTCTCTCCCCAATCGTATTTCGTGACCCAGGTAATTATAGGACCACACTTGCTCAATATTCGAGTCGTTTACTTTTAGATTTTCAGTGTTGGCTAGATTTGTCATGAACTTGTTCTTGCTGATGGTGATATTCAGCCCAACTTCTTTGGATGATAGTTTCAGTTCCTTTAGCATCTCTTTTGCTTCATCAAATTTGTCTGCAATTAATACTAGGTCATCGGCGAAGCGAAGATGGCTCAGCTTCTCGCCGTTGATGTTAATACCAAAGTTGTCGATCCTAGTACGCTTAAACATGTACTCCAGAAGGTTAGTGAACAATTTGGGAGAGATGACATCACCTTGCCGCACACTTCGCTCCATTTTGAAGTCGGGAGTATCTTCATGGAGTCTAATAACAGCTTTCTTGTAATTATGCTCGATAAGTTTGGTGTAACGATGGTCGATTCTACAATCCGCGACAATACTTCGATGATCCACTGTATCAAAAGCTTTTTCGTAGTCCACGAAAACCAGCACCAAAGGCTTATTGTACTCTATGCATTTGTCAATAAGAATTTTCACTGTGTGGAGATGATCATTGGTGCCATAGCTCTTACGGAATCCTGCCTGTTCGTTTGATTGATAGAGATAAAATTTCGTTGTTAGCCTTTTGGTAATGATTCTCATGAAGAGTTTACAAATCTGCGAAAGTAAGCTGATTGGCCTGTAGTTTTGAATTTGGGCTATATCACCCTTCTTATGCAGCAATACTATGATGGCCTTGTCCCATTGTTCACGCGTTGTACTATTTCTCAGGCAAACATTGTATAGTTTGCACAGTATCTTTAGTAGTGCTGCTCCTTCCATTTTGATGTTTTCAATGCTAACTCCGTCGTCTCCGTGCGATTTGTTTTTCTTCATGTCCTTCAAGCTGTTGCTGATTTCATCGAGTGTGATATCTGGGATATCGTCTGACCCCTGGTTTTGTATTTTAGGAATGCTTGTGTTGCCCTCCGATACTGTCGTTTTCTTGTAGAGATCCACATAGAATTCTCTTACAACTTTCAGAATTTCCTGCTTATTAGTCGTGGTTAATCCAGTCTTACTATCTATAACCTTGCATATCTGTTTTTTGCCTTCGGACAACTTTTTCCTCAGTACTTTCATTCCCTTGTTCTCCTCTATTATATTGGTTATTTCTTCAGTAAATGTAACTTAAAATGTACATAAACAAGTTCATATGCTTTCAAGGAAGTGGAAATATTTTCAAGGATTTTGGTAACTATAACCATATTAGGAGATGCAATTATCTTAAGGAATATCTGGGCATTTGAAATAGAGAGTTCTGACCATTCGAATGAAGTTGAGACATATCTATGGAGCCAGTTATTAACTATCTTAGGATTTTCTAAAGAAGTTATAAGTATCTTAAGAAAATTATTGCATTTCAAATGTAACTTATAAAATTGACTCGTCCTTTGAAACAAGTATGAAAATTTTTAAGCGACTCTTTGATTTGATAATTATAATTGATGAATGGCATTTTTAAAGAAGTCGCAATTGTCTTAAGATAAACCTAAAATATGGCGTAGGAAGTTCTTACTGTTCGAAAGTTACTAAGAAATTTCTAAGCTACCCGTTACAACTGTTGAGGTTCTACGACAAATTTAAAGAGTTGTAAATATCTTAAAGCAATTATGGCAATTGAAATGTAACTTAAAATGTTTATAAACATCTTGTGCCTTCAAAGAAGTGGAAATCTTTTTAAGGATTTTGGTAACTATCACATTATTAGCAGCTACAATTATCTTAAGGAATATCTGGGCATTTGAAATAGAGAGTTCCGTCCATTCGAATGAAATTGAAACATTTCTATGGGGCCAGTTATTAACGTTCTTAGGGTTTTCTAAAGAAGGTATAAGTGTCTTAAGAAAATTATTACATTTCAAATGTAATTTATAAAATTTTTAAGGAAATCCTCGTCCTTCGAAACAAGCATGAAAATTTTTAAGCGACTTTTTGATTTGATAATTATAATGGACCAATGGCATTTTTGAAGAAATCGCAATTGTCTTAATAAGCATGAAATATGACGTAAGAAGTTCTGACTATTTGAATAATAAGCATGAAATATGAGGTAAGAAGTTCTGACTATTTGAAAGTAACTAAGAAATTTCGAAGCTACTCGTTAGGGTTGTAAAGGTTCTACGACAAGTTTAAAGAATTTTGTAAGTATTTTAAAGCAAATATGGCATTTGAAATGTAACTTATAAAGGTTATTAAAAAGTGCAGATGCTTTTAAAGGAGTGGAAATATTCTTTTGGAACTTTTGGTTGATTTTCAAGATTTGCACTACTTTTACATTTAAACTAAGGTCCATTTCTCGAGTATTGGTTTTACGGAAGGCCTGCACTACTCTTTCAAGTGAAACTGGGCGTGAACTGTATCCCAAATCGAAGGTAGATATGAATCCATCGATTTGCGGTCACCATCTCCGCGTGGCCTCTTGGTCCTTTCCGCTCAAAGGGATCCCCCCGAGCTGACACCTCGTCGGAGCACTTCCGCCTTGCGAGACCACTTCAGCCCTGCAGACGTCAAATTATAAAGTTTCTTCATCCTCCCCGGCGTGTATCCCCCGCCTCCCTCAGAACTTCTCAGCTTGTCACGCCCGCTGAATCGGAATCGAAATAACGCGAGACATTCTCGCCGTTCGTTCGTTGCACTTTCTGGATATAAATTCGAGCGCAACGAGTAACAACGGAATGCAATAAGAAGGAGTGCTGCCCACTTTGTGATCCGGCGACGTTTTCGTCCACGCTCCGCTGCGATTCGGCGACAATACGCGAATATCGTGCGTATATTAAAAACTGGAATTATTCGTTCTTAGGGGTGAATCCGTATTACAGGACAGGCGGCAATGGTTTCGACGAGAAATTCGCACATTCGACTGCATATCTTCTGCTATCTTCTTAATCTCTTTCTATTTTTCAGTTTGATGTGAGTTCTGAAATAAGAGTCCTATTGGTTAGTCCTGCTATATCCTGATAGTAAAAACCATCTTAGCCACCTGTAACGCTACGTTATTTATTAAATTACTTGGCATATTTCTCTTCTGACTACTTGTAGTTTCCAGAACACTTGCAGCACTCCCTTTGTTATTCAAGTAATATTTCAGCAGTTAAAATCTAGCTTAACTATGTAGTTAATACTCAAAGACGGACCTTTTCTTGTATTACTTTCTATGATGGAGTCGTGATGTCACGTCATGGAGAACTTCCAGAAGACAGACCTCAACCATAGACTACATCATTACAAATAGAGCAATACACCCCACTCAGATATCTGATGTTTACTCCCTTACCACAGCTAACATAGAAGGTGACCACCTCTTAGTACTATGCCAAATGGGGCTAAAGATGAATGCTGAAAATTAAGTATTACCATACCAATCTGGAAAAAAGGCGACAAAAAGAATCCCGAAAATTAATAAGGCTCCTAAGTTCCATAATGAAAGTTTTTACAGCCACATCGAAAACAAAAATAGAACGACACGAAACCAACACAGAACAACAAGGATTTCGTCACTATAGATCAACTATACGGAGCTTTTCTATCGAAACGCATGGTGGGAAATCAACAAGAGCAAACGAGAAACTAACAGTAATTCGTTAGTATGACAAAGAAGGATGTTTTGCAACGTTGCAGGCCGAGCAGGCAGTCCAAGTCAACGCGTATCGCGGTCGCGTATCGCTTTACACTTCCGGATGTGTGCGGTACAGTGTGCGGTATGAATGTGAAGCGCAACTAGCAACATCGCATAAGGTCGTTCTCTGTTTAGCCAACGAGAAATATATGGCCTTTCTTTAGCTCTTATGTTTATCCCATCCTGCGACTCTTTAGAAACGGTCTGTAGATGCCATTTTTACATTAAGACAACTATAGAAGAAAGGTGTAGAACATAACGAATCAGCATATCTTTGTTTCATAGATTTAACTAAAACTTTTGACCGAATCCGCCTATTAGGCATACTAAACATACTGAAACAATCCAATATACCCGGAGACATAAACACAATAATAAAAGAGCTGTACACCGACACAGTAACTAGAATAAGAATTAATCACAAATTAACACCAAACATAGGCACCCCTTCAGGAGTAAGACAAGTCAACTCTCCTAGTCCAACGTTCCCTAACTTGGTCTTAGGTTAGATTATAACTGAATTAAAACTGACAAATATAGACTATATACTCGGCAATGATGTGATCAGTTTGATATCATATACGGATGAGACTGTACTTATAGCTGAGAACGAGGACGACATCCATAGATTCCTTTACCGCTTCCACCTAACCTCACAAAAAAAATATCGACTCCATAAACCCAATTAATGGTGATATACAAGGAACCACGAAGATGCAAACTATCTATTAATAACAAAACAATAGACAGCGACGGAGGGAATGGAATGCACATGTGACACGGATAGAAAGCAGCCGACTTCCAAAAATTGCTAGGGATATAAACCCAATACAAGAGGATAAACCTCCAAAGAGATGGGCAGAATGCTGGACCTTCGGTTCTCAGGAAACACAAAACTGAGTCGAAAAGAGTAAATAAACAGGCTTCTTTGCCTAACAAAATGAGAAGAAGAAGACACTCATACGGTTAAGACCGAAATAAAATTCCCCGAACATATTCGATATCTACGCAGCAGCTGTAGATAACGAAAAACAAACAACTGATAAAGCTAATCTCGCGTACCTATATAATCAGTCCTCGGAAAACCGTATGAGGTAATCGTTGTGGGGGTTCCCTGCTGTATAGATTTCAGAGAGAACGTCCCCTTGTTCAATCTCGAGTGCGACGGAAATAAATCGACCATCGAGCTGCTGGACTTCGATACCAGTCGATCAACAGCACATCGAAGGTTGGACCACCGAGCCCGACTGTGACAGGAGCATTTAGAGAGATCACTCCCTACCTTTCGTCGAGATCAACCTGAAGATCAGACGAAAGGATACCATGGAGGGCCATTCGGATGCGGAGGTCTCAAGCGACGAGGAGAACCCTACGGAAATGTTAGAGACGAAGGCGGCGAAGTCTTGCGTCAGGAAAACCGCCAGGTACTTAGTCGTCTCGCAGACGACATTAGAAACCAGAGACCTGCGAACGCTCATGTCCGTAACTCGAGACAAAATGCTCCTCCTCTACCTCCACAACGATAGAGACGAGTTCTCGAGAACGTTCTGCCGGAGCCTCGCCCAGACTGCGATGAAGACCACCCTGAAGAAGTTCTGCATCCTGGGATGGGACGTCGGCGAGGCCAAGTACCACGAAGCTTTAGTGAAAGTGTTAGGTGAGAACGGTTTACAAAGTTTCGTATGTTTGGTCGAGAGCAAGGTTTCCGCCGCGATATGCCTACGAATTTTCGACGGATGCGTCGCAGAGGTCGCTTCTTGTCTAACCGGAGAGATGTCAGGAAGCGAAATCTTGAAGGGCTTGGAGGAAGCCCAGAAGCCGAGTGACGAGAGCGCATCGAGCAATTCTGGTACTTCCGAGACGGACGCAGCAGAATCATGCATCACGAAAACCTCCCGATTCAGTTTAGCGGTGGGATTCGAAACCAAAGAACTCAAACGGCTGCAATCTGAACTTTCGACATCCAGAATAGCGCTGATACTCTTCCTTTATAGCGATCAGGACGAGTTCTCTAAAACATTCTGCGAGAGCTTGGCCGATGATACGATTAAAGAAACCCTGAAGGATTTTCGCATCTTAGGCTGGGACGTCGGCGAATCGAAATACCACGACGCCTTATCGAACGCGCTGAGTTCCTGTAATCTACATGATTTGGTTTTTTTAGTTGAAAGTGAGATTTCCGCGATTATCTGTTTAAGAAACGTCGACGGGGCTCTAATGAGCGTTTTCTGCTTGAACGGCGACGACGTCTCGCGCTCGGAAATTCTACGTGAGTTGGAACAAGCGCGGCCACCATTAGAAAATGACGAGTTCGAGAACGCGACTGCGTTCGAAATTGACGCTGCGAAGTCTTGCGTCAGAAAACTCGCACGTTACCTGATTTCGTCCCAGGTGAAATTCGAAACGAGAGAACTTTCAAAAGTACTAGCGGCCTCTTGTTTCGCTCCGTTGGATCAGAGGAGAACGCTGATGCTTTATCTGCACAACGACGAAGACGACTTTTCAAAGATATTCTGTAGAAATTTAAGGGAAACGAGCGTTAAACGGGTTTTGGCGGATTTCTGCATTTTAGGCTGGGATGTCGGCAACACCGACCACCATGAAGCTTTAATGAGGACACTGACTTCGCACAAACTTGATTCAGTCAATACTCTGGTCGAAGGTAAGATTTCCGCATTGATTTGTTTGCAAAACATCGACGGATCCATCGTGACGCTCTGCTACTTAAACGGAACCGTTTCGGACGAGGAACTATTGGAAGAACTGAAGCAAGTCCAAAAACTTTCGAAAATCGATGCAGAGCAGCAAACTAAACTGGAGGAGGAAGATGAAAACTATGATATTAATTCAACACGTTACCAACAACTAATGGCCGATATGTTGGGCGATAGAGATTACGACCTCATCGACTTTGACCAGGAGGAAGTGTTGAAGAGAAAAATAGGATTCGCCTTATACGGACCTCCTCAAAATGAAAATGATGTTTACAGTGCTGACCAAGTGAAGAAAATAGAAAAGCTTCGTGATGTAATTATGACTGAAAATAACCAAGTGTCAGAATATCTGGATCAGGTCGAGATATCTTTCATCTATAACTGTGTTGAACCGCTTCCCGAGGAAAAAGTAAAAAGAGCCCAAAATGACGCTAATTACAACCCCAATACGGACTTAATGCCTATTCCGTTGTTCGTCTTAAGGAAGTGCCGGTCAAGTACACATCCTTGCAGAATATTCATAGATGATACTGGACGCGTGTACAGTACTTGGCAAGATTATAAGGAAAACAATAAACTTCACGCATGTATCATGGTACTTCCGCTGAACGGAAAATACGAAGTCGACCGAAACGGGAACGTACTCTTGGAAAGGGTCCCATCCCCGCCGTGTGGCGCGGCGCAGCAGGCGTTAAGGGTTGCAGACGTCGCTAATACAGGAGTTGGTCTAACGACTGGGGGAGTGTTCTTGGCAGCTGCCGTCACTCCTGTATTGCCTGCGGTGGTAGTCACGGCTGCAGTTGCGGGAGCAGCAGCAGGAGCCTACGGCATAGTAAGGAGTGCTTTTAATTTGTACGACAAGTCGACGCACAAGGAATCCGTCAGCTTCTCCGATTCAGAAGCGAGGGGGGCATACCTGAACATTCTGGCAGGTTCGTTGGGTTTCGTGGGGACGGGCGCGAATATGGTGGTTGCTCAGTTGGCCAGCAGTGGTGCGAATCTGGGCAAGGGAGCGATTTACACCGTGAATACCCTCAACTTGGTCAATCTCGGCGCCAGCGGCGTCAGCGTCATCAACAGCAGTGTAGACGTTTTCAACCAGTGGTACTACGAGGATCAGAAGCCGTCGCTTTTGACGATCGTCCAACTCAGCTCTTCGGTGCTGTTCTTCGGAAACGCCGTCTATAACTATAAATCGGCCGGTAATATCATCGAGGAGAACCAAGCGAGGACGCTGAAAGAGTACCAGGACGGCTTGAGGAGCAACCGACACAGGAAGATGTTCACCAAGATGACGAAAGAGACCATTCGGCAGAACGACGGGAACGTCAACGCGGGCAGGGCGGAAGTGATCAAAACGGTGAGGAATATACAAAATAAAGACGAAGTTTTCGCCTCACTCGTAAGGCACAATAAGCAGATGAACAAGAACGGCGTTAGATTCTCAGCAAGCAACGGCCAGATTCATCTCAACGGCCAAAGTGTCGACTTGGGCACTTTCGTCAATATGAATAAGAACGACGTGAGCGTATTCTTGGGGAAATTGCCGTCGAAGCCAAACGTCACACAGGCTGACATCAAATCGATGGGGAAAGTGTATACAGTTAACAATTTCAATAACAAATTTGCAATCCCGGATATGCTTTCGCTTTTAAGTTACTCCGTAAAAGTAATCGGTTTTTTGCAAGGAGATGTCCAGAAAAAAATCATATCCGCCCTCGCGACGCTCTTATCGACCATCCCGTCACATTTCAACAAGATGCTAAAAAGTTTGTTCCCGGACGCTGATGCGAGATACGCCAATGTGCTGGACGCCGTATTACAGTTCTTTATCGACAAAGCACAGAAGCTAGATAAGCAGTACCAAAAATGGAAAGCAACCCAGAACCCCGATGATTATAATCCTCTCTTCCTTCTCGTGGACACAGACGAGAAGAGGAGGTGCAAGAAGTTCGTCGAAGACGTCGTGAGAGCTTGCTTCTGCGGAGGGAGGATGCAGGAGGAAGCGATCAAGAACTTGTTGAAGTTCTTTTACGCTTGGATCGCTAAGAAGTTATTAGATAAAGAAGAGGAAAGTGATAGACAGCGAAGAAGGACTGCACATTCGAGTACCGTAAGAACCGTATTTTTGAAGTGTGGTATTTGTGGGGGTTCTTATTATTCTAGAGTCATGTAGAGTAGAAGGCCTGCGAAATGAATAATATCTATTTTAACCATTACTAACTAATTTTTATTAAGTTCCTAATGTTAATTAGTGTTCTAATGTCACCAATAATGAATGCAGAAGTGCAATTAGTAGAAACACATAGCCCTTTTATAAACTTGTATTCGTATTGTATTGTTACATTGTAAACAGCGTACTGTTAATATTTGCACCTACATTTGTATCTAAATTTTTCATGTTCCGTACTACCCTATGTTTTATTCTAAAAACAATCACAATCACATTACATAAATTTATTATGCTCGTTGTTAAATTTAGTACGAGTTGTTATATTTGTGTTTGTTGTAGTACCGCTACCATAATAATAAAGGGTATTAAAATCTAATCTAATCTAATCTTCTAACGTAAATTCATCACCATCCTTCACGTATATCGCTTATCTTAAATGATGGATAATAAATAATTGCCTCATATATAAAACGCGTATAAAAAATTGCGATAAATTGATGCTGGATTATTTGTAATTTGTAATACGTTTACTTTTAAAATTTATTCTTGTCAGTTTCTCACATAAGCAGTCATGATTAGAGAGCGTCTTATATGCAGAAAGAAGAAAACTGAAATATATGCACCGAATTTTTTGAATATATGCATATACTTGGGTCATATATGCAAAATCGTTGCGAAAATATGTAAACGTCTTACTTACTAAAAAGAAACAAAAAAATCAAACTTGCTAATCTTTATTAAAAAAAACATGTTTCAGTACTTACTACAATTTTACAACAAATTAGTGAATTACTTAATTAAATCTATTACTAACTAAATTTAAAAAATATCAACGTAATTAAACATATTATTTTTTGTTAATGAGTAAAATACACATTGCTACAACATATTAAAGAAAAATGGTTATTAAATATTTCTCAAAATTATGTAGAAGAAAATTTTGTCTCTTCTCTGAATACACACGTTTAGAAATGAAATATCTGATCTGAAATCTCAATCTAATAGAATTCAATATCCACAGTGTCAGTGGTGCATTTTTTACTTTCTCATATGAGCCACTCATATATCAGAACTATTTTAATTATATTTTTGAGATATTTCTCAGAATTTACTCCAAGAATTTTTTAACTTTTCATATTTGTTCCACTCCAATTATTTTTTTATAAATTTTGAATATTTATTCTACTATCAAATGTGTAAAATAACGATTAATGCCATTTTTGGTTGAAAAGTTTATGAAGGTCTCTTTATTGTTATCGTTTTTCGAAATTTTCCCGAAACTCACCTGAAGAATTGTTCATTATATTCATATTTATTCTACTGTAGAGCATTTGTGATAAAATATGAGAAAGTGATTCAATGGACAGATCGACCGGCTTTTCTTCCAAGACCATGGACATAATCGTGGCTCTACAACTGTTGTTTGGCAAGTGTATGGTGCGAAGGTTTATTGCTGCTTAAATTTACGTTGACAATTATAATCATATTGGTTGATCACAA
Source organism: Cryptocephalus moraei (assembly GCA_946251905.1). NCBI lineage: Eukaryota > Metazoa > Arthropoda > Insecta > Coleoptera > Chrysomelidae > Cryptocephalus > Cryptocephalus moraei. The sequence continues at coordinate 23,340,323 of OX276456.1, forward strand.
TGATAGACTTTGGCTGAGGTGGGTATAGCAACCACCATTATTGGGACCGCAAAAGGCGGTTTCATAGTATGTCAGTCGAGGTGGATAACTAACGTGAAGGTGGTATATCCTCTGTTTAGTTTTTCATACATTTCTCACTTTTCGAAATTTAAAATATGTACTCCAAATATACTCAACATCTCATCTTAAGGGGGCTCACGACAGGCAAGCGGAGCGGGCTAGTGAAATTAATAACACGACGTTCTCTACACTTTTTCGACTTTTTTCAACTTCGACGTTCCGTTCGAATGCAGAGGTGACGTTTAGGAATTAAGCCGCGTTAGGGCGACTCTTCGCGGATGAAAAAAATGCATTTTCTATTTTGCACTTTACATGCTTATTAACGCATTTTTGTAACAAATAATCGCGTATTTAAGTGCATGATTAATAAGTGCAACTGGTTAATTGCATTTCATTGTATAAACTGTTACGATAACTACAGTTTACTCTTGATCAAAAATTAAATTTTCAGTTAACCCCAAAGAGAACAATTTTCCTAGTAGTTCAGTGAAAACCGCATCAAAATTAGTCAATTTTTAAAGGAATGGCGTGCAAAGACGTTTCCGACTGGGACGAGAGCCCTCTTAAGTATCGTTAGATATCAGTAAATCGTTAAATGACTGAGCAATATTTCGATAATCTTGTTGTTTATTGACATTGTTAGGTGTATTTAAAATGTGATAAGCTTCTAGGAACATTATTTTAAACCAATTCGCTTTATGTTCCAAGAATATCAAAATTGGACGAGTGTTTGTTAGATATGGAGTGTTTAACCGAGTGTAAAGGGTTGTAAACCTGATGTTAAAAAATATTTTCCTAATATGCTCTTTAGTTTCCCCTGTATAGACTTTGGGTCAAAAATTTAGTGGAACTTTGATATATTCTCTGCCCTATAAAACAAGCCAGCGTGATACCTTTAGGATTCTACAAACTTACAAATTGTTTAAATATGAACTTACAATTCTAACTTAGAACTGCTTTAGAACTGTTTCCCTAACGTGAAGTCAGAATAAGATTTTTGTCCTAATTGCAATAAGTGTAATTAAATTATTGAACATTTTTATTGTACTGCATTAGCTTTTACAAAATGTGTATCAATTCTAAAATTTTGAAAAACTTCCCATTTTAACAATGTGACATTTGAATTTCTACAACTCCAGTACTATGTAACTCCTAAGTTTGTCGATCTTTCGAAACATTTTTTTGAAAAAGTGAAGGAAGCTATTTTTTCCGTTTTAAAGTTTTAAATACTATCGATAATGCTTGGAACTGCACTCTTATAACTTTAGAACTAATTCTTAATCATAGATATAATTAAACAGAAAAAAATGCAGGCTACAGAAATGGATTGCATAAGGAGTTTTAGATTGACATGGATAGATAGATAGAGTCCGCAATGACGACATTAAAGGCATAAGGCTAGATAAAGACATAATAGGTAAAATACAGAAAAGACAGCTGATATGGTTTGGTCATGTTAACAAGATATCAGACAAAAGATTGCCTAAGAGAATATTAAAGTGAAGACCAACCGATTGAAGAAAAAGAGGACGACCCCAGGAGAAGCTGGAGGGACGATTTAAACTAAGCCATGAAAAAGAGGAATCTAGAAGAAAATATAGTTCCTAATCAAAGAATACCGAATCTGTGTTCATCATAAAATAAAGCAAATGCGCCAGTATCGTCATTTTCTCTCTTTACAAATACACTCAATGGGTTCGAAATTTGTGTATTTGTTTAATTTCACTTTACGATAGTAGAAAACTAGATCGCATCTGACAGATCACGTGAGGCATGCTTTCATTATGCCAGTCCAATAGCACTGCGTTCCTTACGTTTAATTATGTTGACTGTGTAAAATTACTTAACAGCAGATTCGAATCAATTACAACTTTCGTAATTGATTCCAACAAGCAACCAAGTTGAGAATTCAAAAGTTTATAGGGCTGAGGTAAACTGCAGCTCACGTTAGGAAGGGCTTCATAGTTGTGCTAAATTGGGATTTCTCGTCATATTTGTAGTGTAGATACTTGAGATTACTACCGCTTTTACTTTGATTAATGTGTTCGTTGAAACCTTCTCAGCAACAAACTGAATGTCAAGTTTCTTTGTTCGATTACACAAAATTTCTTCACTAACGATACATCTATTTTCTTTCCTTTGCCTTTGCTACCCATTGGTAACGTTTGATGGATCAGGGTCAATGAAATCGAAAGGAAATGAAAAGAAATATTGTCCTTATGATATAAATGACAGAAATTGTTTCTCCTGTAACCCTCACTTTCCCTAAACATATTAAAATATTGTAACGTTTATTTTATAATTTATTTACATTAATTGAACACTAATTTATTTAACACACTTAACTACTTTTACACTAGACTAGACACTACATAATTTATTTATACTGCTCCGCATTCGGATCGTATGTCGCGTTCACTTCTGCTTCTCTACTTCTAACTAACTCCCTCGATCACAAACCCCCTTATATATACACCCCCAACCCTGATCGAGAACATTCTAGTACATTCTAGAAGCCTACGCAGCAAATGTTCATGCACCTGTCCTACGCGTCGTAGTTATTCTTTTGAAGGAGTAAACATGTGTCGCTTTGTTTACTTCTCGCATTACACTGCCCCCGCCTTAGAGACGTTTCGTCTCGGAACGTATCCCTGGTAGGCCCATGCAGGAACCTGCAGTTAGCCCCCCGCTTACAGCGAGACGTGGCGTCAAAATAACAGGGGACCGTCTTCCCGAGTCGACATGGTGCAGGCCCAAAACAGCAGACTAAAACTTCCACTCCGGTATTCTTCAACACTACTTCCAGCATGTTCCGGACAACCCTCCAGTCCAGCTGATCTCGTCCAGCACCTAACTTGGGGACAGCTAGCTTCCTGATGTCGAGCTCCAGCAGTCGGTCTCGTAGCCTATGCAAGGTTCGCCATACATCGTGATAACATGGTTTAAGGGACCCGATCTCCTTCGTAACCAGATAAAAGATGTGTCTTACGTTGTCACGTAGTTCCAGAACCTTGCCAATTTCCGGGAGTTGCTCTCTGAGTTGTTCCGAGCGCCCGTACTTCTTCTTGAAAACCGTGGCGATACCTCGTGACATTACCAGGTCGGCGGACACACAATGGGCCAACGAGTATTCTTCAGGTACGCTGAACAAATCCTGTTGTTTTTCACAGGTTACCCCATACCGTGCTTTTCCGGTACCCCCGTAGGCGCTCATAAATTCTTCGAAGGAAAGTTCGTTCTCCGGCGCCAATGTGTTTCTTACTCGGGGAACCTCCGCCTCATCGTGCGACCCCTCATAGGGTGCCAACCGATTAAAGTGCACCACTCTCGGCTTGCCGTTTGGTAGTTTGCTTACCCGGTAGACCACGTCATTGATTCGTTTCTTCACAACATAGGGACCTTCCCAATTGGTCTGTAACTTAGGGGACAAACCACGTTTCTTCTGTGGGTTGTACAGCCAAACTCGGTCTCCCATTTGGTAGCCACCCTCTTTAGCGTTGATGTCGTAACGCTCTTTGATGCGATCACTGGCGATATTTAGTTGGTACCGGACTTGATCGTGAATTTCGTTCATCCTTTGCCGCATCCGGGAAACGTAATCTTCCCCCGAAACGTCCTCGTCCGGTCTAGCGCCAAAGATTAGATCACAGGGTAGTTTAAGTTCTCGCCCGAACAGGACTTTGGCTGGAGTTTGTCCTGTCGACTCATGAACGGCCGAGCGGTAGGCCATCAGGAAGAACGGCACGTGTTCGTCCCAGTCTCTTTGATGTGACGAGACCATTTTCGCTAGATAGCGGTTGAGGGTGCGATTCATTCGTTCTACCATGCCGTCAGACTGAGGGTGAAGGGCCGTGGTTCTTGTTTTTCGTACCCCAAACTTCTCACAGATCCTCCTTATGATGGCCGAAGCGGCTATACATGTGCCCAGCTTCGTACCCTTCTTGATGGTGACCGGGTACTGATTGATGTTGAGTAGTCGCACAGGCACTTCACTTGAGAGAGTAACGAGCGCCTTTCCTACCAGTACCCCCCGAGCCAGTCGATTGTCATCGTTTTCTGGTTCGATCACGGCTGGAATTCCCTCTTCCACAACACCCCTCAGACAGGTAGAGGTGATCGTTTCGCTTCGTTCCGGGAGAATCACATCTTCTGCCATTATTACGTCTAACACAAAGTTGTCACGATTGTGTAGCAGTAATTCTTCTTGACCGATCCTCAACACTCGGTGTCCGAAATCCAACTGGAATCCATGATTCCTCATGACGTCCATCCCCAGTATGACATCTTCCTCAATTTCGGCTATGAGAACAGGATGGTCAAACTTTACTCGTCCCAACGTCATGCTAACCGTCGCTTCACCGTGTATTACTGCCTTCTCCCCAGTGGCAGTTCTTAATTGCCACCTACTTGGCCTAATCTTCCTACGGTCCCTCACAACTTCCGAGCGTACGATCGTCTTCGTAGCTCCCGTGTCCACAAGCATGGCGTGGGATCTCCCGTCGATAGTGCCATCGACGTACGCGCTCCCCAATTGGTGGGAAAACGAGGCTATACTGGCCCGGGGGTTCCTATTGCCACGGGTCGACGTCCCCTCCTTTTTATCGACCCGCATTAGTTTTTCCGGGGCCTTTGCCGGCACCGCTGTTTTGGGCCGCGTCTTCTGTGCTGACAGCAACTCCATGATCTGCTGGACGGCCTTCTCCACGAGTTTTTCTGTGCCTACCTCCTCGGTAACAGCTCGAGCACAATCGTGAATGCGGGAGGCTTCCATTGCTGCCTCATGTTCTAGTGCGATGGCGAGCGCGTTCATTACTGTTTTCGGTCGAGCTAGCCTCAGGGCCATCTGCAGTTCCTGGTCCCGCAGCCCGCTCACGAACGTCTGCACTGCGAGGCACTCCATCATCTGTTCCGGCGCCGTGGGATACGCCAACCTCACTAGTCTGGCTACGTCCGCTTCGAACTCCTGCAGGGTCTCGTTCGATCTCTGACGGCGATTGGACATCTGGGATTGATGGACTTGCTCCAGATGTGTTTGGCCGAACCGCATTTCCAGTCGCCTCAGCAGCTCATTGTAATTCCCGGCTTCTTCGGTGGATAGCGTCTGGAGAACTTCCAACGCCTCTCCACGTAAGGCTACCGTTAGGGAAACAGCTTTCTCGTGAGGGGACCAAGCATTAGCCTCCGCTGCTGCCTCAAACTGCTTCTTGTAGCTGGCCCACGGAATTTTTCCATCGAACGTTGGGGGCGTCACTCGATTAGTGCATATCGAGTTCTGTTGAACGACCGCCTTTATTTCTTCCTTCGTCTCGCCGCTACTGACTCGCCTTAGTCGTTCTTCCAACTGCTTCGTCTTCTGTTTAATTTCGCCTTCTTTCCCCTCGCCGCTACTGACTTGTTCTAGTCGTTCTTCCAAATGCTTGATCTTTTCTTCAATCTCCTTACGCTGAGCCTCCATCTGGTCGGTTATCTGAGCAGTAATATGAGTAATTATGTCTTCCCTCTGGCCGGCGATTTGAGCAGTGATGTCTTCCCTCTGGGCGGCGATTTGAGCAGTGATGTCTTCCCTCTGATCGGCGATTTCTTCCCTCTGGGCAGCGATTTCTTCCCTCTGGGCGGCGATTTGAGCAGTGATGTCTTCCCTCTGATCGGCGATTTCTTCCCTCTGGGCAGCGATTTCTTCCCTCTGGGCGGCGATTTGAGCAGTGATGTCTTCCCTCTGGGCGGCGCTTTCTTCCCTCTGGGCGGCGATTTGAGCAGTGATGTCTTCCCTCTGGGCGGCGATTTGAGCAGTGATGTCTTCCCTCTGGGCGGCGCTTTCTTCCCTCTGGGCGGCGATTTCTTCCCTCTGGGCGGCGATTTGCTTCGTGATGTCATCGTCTTCGAACTCGAAAACTTCCGGGTCCTGGCCATTTTCTTTCAAAAATGCCGAGAGTCGGTCCTGGAGTTCGGTCTTCCTCCCTCCTGTTTCCAATTCCCGTTCCTCGAGTTCTTTTTTTAACTCGGCCACTTTTAATTCGCGTAACTTCTTCATGATCCGCTCTTCTGACACCAATGTAACGTTTATTTTATAATTTATTTACATTAATTGAACACTAATTTATTTAACACACTTAACTACTTTTACACTAGACTAGACACTACATAATTTATTTATACTGCTCCGCATTCGGATCGTATGTCGCGTTCACTTCTGCTTCTCTACTTCTAACTAACTCCCTCGATCACAAACCCCCTTATATATACACCCCCAACCCTGATCGAGAACATTCTAGTACATTCTAGAAGCCTACGCAGCAAATGTTCATGCACCTGTCCTACGCGTCGTAGTTATTCTTTTGAAGGAGTAAACATGTGTCGCTTTGTTTACTTCTCGCATTACAATATGTTTTGTTATTATTCAAAACGTAATAAACCTAACAGATTTTCGTTCCACTAACGCTTACCTTCCAAAATATAACATTTTGAAAAATTGTTATCTAATTGTTAAAACAAATTTTACTTTGTGTCGAATTTATCTCAATGACGGACTCTTTGAACTTCGTTCCACGTTTTAAAAACTTCCTGTTTTAAGCCGAACTCCTGGCCCTGCTATTTTAGATATTGAGAATGGCGTTGATTAATGGTAGGGCATGTTGGTCGAATGACAAAAGTGGTAGAATTTCGTTATTTTTCGAAATATAACATTTTAAAAAACTGTTACCTAGTGAATCAAGAAATTTCGAAAATTATTATCCTAGTGAATGGCGTTGACATTAAGAAAAACAAGTATTCACAAAATTTTTATTAACAAAATACAAAAACAACAACGAACAAAATCAACAACAAAATAAATACCGCCTCAACCAACAACGCCCCTAATGGTGCTCGTGGTGCTTGTCAAATCCGCTGTGGGACTTCTTCGGCCCCTGGATATAAACATGCTTGTACACGGGAACGTGGACCGGATAAGGCTTATTTATGTAAACCGGATAGTGCTTCTCGAGTATGACCTGGTAGGGCTTCTTGATGTAGACCGGTACCAGTTTGTTCACGTGGACCGGTACCTTCTTCTCGATCTCCTGCGGCACCAGCTTGTAGATCGGCACGGGGACGGGTTGCGGCACCGACACCTGGACGGGGTAAGGTTGCGGCACCGGCACCTTGACGACCTGCGGCACTGGGATTCCGACCGGATGCGGTTCCGGGACGCCGGTCTTCTTAACGACCTCCACGTGGACGGGTTTCGTCTGCTCGATGACCTGGGGTGAGTGGTACTGGTGCTGGGACTCCACGGAGCCGTGGAAGTCGCCGTGATCGAAGCCGCCCCCGAAGTCGTGCTCGAAGCTCGCCATTGTCACGCCTAGGGTCAGCGCCAAGAGGAAGGAGTTGCTCTGGAAAATGGGGTGTGTCAAAATGTGTTGTTTTACTTAGTTCTGTTATACACAGTTGCACTTACTAAGTTGAACTGTGGTCAACTCATATTAATATTCACAGACATGACTAAAGTATAAGTTACTTGTAGGCACTAATACTAACAATAAGGACTTTTATGGTTTTTGGCCTATCACTAGGTACAGTTTTATGTTTAAAGACGACCTTTTATTGTGTCACGACTGAAATATTGACAGCAGTGGAAAATTACAGCTCTGGAAAATGGGGTGTGTCAAAATGTTTTCTTTAGCTAAGTTCAGTTATACACAGTTCGACTTAGTAAGAACTCATATTCGTATTCACAGCCATTACTAAAGTATAAATTTGACTTGTAGGCACTGATCCTAACGATGTGACTTTTGTGGTTTTTGGCCTATCACTAGGTACAGTTTTATCTTTGAAGACCTTTTAATGTGTCACGACTGAAATATTGACCACAGTGGTCATTCATATAGAGGTAGCAGTATAATATTACTGCAATATTTTTTTCATTAAAATCTGCCAGGATGAAGAGGTAGTTTACTCTTGTCATTTTTCAGTTTGTGGAAATTTTTTCAAAATCCACTCCAATATTTTTTTCTAAACTTTGAGTATTTATTCTACAGCCGAATGTGTGTGTGTATGAAAGTTTTATAACATTTTTGGCAAAATCATCTCCAGATGGCACTTTATACTTGTCATATTTCGGTTTTTCGAAGTTTTCTACAAATCCACAAGGAGAATTGCTTTCGATCATTAAATATTTATTCTACTATCGAATATTCAATAGGAGAAAGTAGTCTGATGAAGACATCGACATTTTTTACTCGTCATTTTTATTTAAAGTTCTCCCTATTTTTCCTTAAATTTGTATATTCATTCATTTAATAAATATGTAAAATAAGGTTTAACAACGTTTTTGCCTAAATTTTGGCATTTTTCGCTTATATTTTTTCGGTTTTTTACATTTTTTTTCATTCTCTCCAATATTTTTTTAAATATTTATTCCACTATCGAAAATTATAGTAAGGCTTGATAACATTTTTTGCTCAATCTTCCCTGAAGGGCTTATACTTTCTTTTTTGAAACTTTGTCAAAACCCACTTCAATAATTATTTTTATACTTCGAACAATTATTATGCTGTCAAATAAGTGTAATGAAGTATAATAATATTTTTAGGTAAATCTTCTCTGAAGGGCACTTTACGTTTATCTTTTCTCGGTTTTTTTTAATTGAAATTTTCTCAAAATCGTCTCCTAAATTTTTTTTAAAACTTTAGATATGTATTGTACTGTTAAATATATATCATAAATCAAAATAACATCTTTTGCTAATTCCTTTCTAGAAAGCATTTTACACGTGTAGTATTTCAGTTTTTTTAATTTTTTTTTTCTTTCGCAGTTCACTCCAATAATTAATTTTAAATTTTGAATATTTATTCTATTATCAAATGTGTGTTTTATGGTTTAACAACTTTTTGGCGAAATATTCTCTGAAGAGCACTTTAGACTTTATATTATTTTTATTTAAATATTTTTCCAGTGCTAAATATTTATATTCAAAAAATGGTAAGGTAGTCTGATGGACACATTACCAATTTTTAAAATGTTTTGCCATAGTCATGCTCAAATATCATTGTGAGGGTATTTTGAGGGTATAGAATTAGCCTTTCACGATTTTTCTCCTTTTATTTTATTCTATCTCCTCTAGTTTCAATTCATATAAGTACTATCTTTCACCAAATTGCTTCACAATTCTTTCACCAAGAAACCATATAGGAACCACGTTAAAAAGTGATAAAATCCCCTTTCACCCATACTTTACATTGGAAAATTTAAATTTTTGTTACAATCAGGCTGTTGTTAGCATTGATTTTTACAAGTCTCCTATCTTCTAAGGGATCCAGATAATTTACTCCCTCCAGCCTCTCTGTATCTCCAGGATAATATTTCCTGAATTCTACGATCTACCATAATAAATTAAAGGGAGTTGGTCACCTTAGTTAAATCAATCTTAATTTTATACAGATTACTCTATCTAAATAGTAAGAATCCAACATAGAATCTAACAATAATCATTCATAATGTGAATTGTAGTTTTATTAACCTAATTTGTGCCGTACCAATAAAAGAACTATTATTATGCAAATTCTTTATAATATGTTGAATTTAATTCAATACTTGCCAAGCGTAGCATAAAATCATTTTTAATTAAGAAGTTATTATAATGAAGTTTATTCGCCTATTAACTTCATTATTTAGTATATGAACTAACTAAGTTGTATTATAATTATTTGTTTAATACAGCCATATATTGATATTTTAAAAGAAACGACTGGTTAATAAGCCTTTTCGAGCTAAGTGCATTTTGTAGAAAATTAAATCGAAATACGTTTTAAGATTTAATTGTGCCACCAAAATTTTCATTTATTTCATTGTCAAATTTTTTAAATTCAAGATCACCATACCATAACGTCAATAAAGGATAAATATGGAGTTAACAGCCTCGTCAGTCATTCTCTTCGTTAATAATTCGAAAAGTCAAATCGTCTATTATTACACTCTTCTTTCTACTCTCACCACTTAATACAAAACGAGCCCATTAGAGCTGAACGAATAGTCAAATCTGCGACAAAAAAGTTATTGACCTTCACGCATAATAAATAATTGGAATGGCTCGGACTGCTACTTTCAAAACAGTATAAAAGCACAAATAGGAGGGCATTCTGTCCACTTTCATCTTTCTTTTAATTGGTATCTAATGAAAGTAAACGTGAGCCTATTAGTTTTATAACTTTTTTGACGATATACCGCATGACTGGCTACGGCCGATTGTTCGATGATAGGAATTCATAAATTAGATGGCTCTGAAGTAAAAGTGAGTTTGTCGTGTTTGTTTTCTGAAAGCACGATTTCAATATTTCAGCAAACAAACGAGAATATTGGCGAAATTCGAAATCAGCGTTTTTGTGAAAAAGTTTGTCGTTGCTTTGAAAATTTTTATTAAATTCCGATGGTCATTATATTTTGTGTATATCTTTCTTCGGAAGTAATTTGAAATAAATCGTAAATGGGAAATGGGGCGAACTTTGATGGATTTCATTCATACTCCGTCGGTATTGTGAAAATGTGCAGAAAATTATCCAGAATATGAGCCGGTTTTAATCGATTTATCATTCTTTGATCAAGTTTATTAATCGGAGCTTAATGAACGAGGTGACAAAACGGCGAAAAGCAACATCAATTTTCAAAACGATGAAATATATTTACCTATACTATATAAAAATGTAATAAATTTACCTGTACCTATCATTTTATTTTTGCATTTACTTATAAAATGATTTTCTATATGAATCTGTACTACTATGTAAAAAGGCATAATAAATAAATAAATAACAATTGTATTTGAAAATTTCACGTTTGTTATACCCAATGGTTCAAACTGGTATTAATGTCATATTTTACAATTAAATAAGTATTGAAACCTCACATTATGAGCTGTTACATTTGTGGCCCAATGCCAAAGTGAAATGTACTTTTTAAAAATAAATTTTTAAGATTGTAATTTTCAATTTCAAATATTTCTAAAAGTACGAATGAAATATAAATAATACAAGTAGTACTCCTATAATTTTTTATTGGTTTTTGGAATCTTCACAACCCTATTTGGATGCATATAGAACAGCACAGAAGGTTCTATCCTAACCACATTATCATTATTGCGAAGTGCGAAATCTACGCAATTATATTAAAGTGAAGTTCGCATAATGTGAAAAATTGTAAAGTAACTTTACTTTCAAGCCCTTCTAAGGGAACCCCAAAAATAACAAAAATATTTAATTAAGCATTGCATTGCTAATTTGCACAAATTATCGAGCATTAAAAAGTGAGTATGCAGAAATATTCATCATTAACCACATTTATCCCTAAAATTGTTAAAACAACATTAACAGTTCATTTAGCCAAAATATTCCTGCAGATTTCCGCAAATATTTATGCATTAAAAGGTATGTATGTAGACGTACTCACCGTTAACCACATCATATTGCAAGTACAATGACCACAGGACGATACACAAGAAAGTGATAACGAAATTCGCCAAACTTTTCTTTTATAGTAGAACGGGAAAGATTCCGGTGAAAGGTTATGCGGATCCGCCTGTTATTCGGATGTGTAATAAGAGGCATGGGACGGTCCAATTAATACCTTCCAAAGCATTTTTATGAAGCAAACGTGACAGTTGTTCAGTCTCGGTCATATTTTGATTGGACGTTAAAGTTTAACCGTGACAAATAATTGGTCGTAATTGTATTAATTGCGTGTACTTTCCACACATAAAAATGTCTAGATATCTAACATTTTTCTAAACGAGACTAAAAAAGTAAAAGCCTTTGTACGAAACTAAAATCGTTTCAATCAACCTATTAGATGATTACGCAGTTTTGTCGTTATCGACAATGATACACTTCCTGCAATTTTATTCCCCAAGGAAAAAGTGAGAGTCGTTGTTCTCAATTTATGAACAAGGAAACATTGAAACAACTAATGTTGTATGTATACATATATTCTGTATCGCTCGGGAACAAAAATACCCGCATTGCCTCGAACGTGAATTTCGTTTCATACACGTGACAAAGGAAAGTCTTAGACAAACAGATGCGGTAAAAGCTTTTTAAAACTGTAAACCATTTTTCGTGACGACTGCTTCTCAAAGACAGAAAACGAAACAACGGGCGTACAGAAAATAAGCATTTATGTCCGCTCTCTTGACTTACTTTCCGTGGGGAATAAAGTGATGAAGAGGGCTGTAGTACGACCGAGGGTAGAATTAACCCAATTAGTCATTGAAATTCATGAAATTACTTAGAACGCTAGTTGAATATTCGAAATTTTTACATTATTGGCAGTTATGGTAAGAGGCAACAATGCATTTCTCCTAGAAGTTGGTAACGAAAAAGTACTCTTGTTCGAATTAGGTAGGAGTAATGGATTCGAAGATACTTTGAATTTCTTACCGCACTCTCAGCCTCAGCAGTAAGCACCTTCGGCATTTCTTAGAACCGTCTGCGTAGGTGTGATAAGGCCTTCTCTGATCAGCTAGAAAACGTATATTTCGAGATCAGAAATAAGACATCAGACATGTTGTAAACTTTACAAAAACTCATCTACAACTCCAATTTCTATAAAAACTCATCCGATCGTTTCATGCGCCTACTTAAAATTGTGAAAGTCTTTAATTTAGCTCCGATGAGGTTATTTTAGAAATATGCTTAAAATTCTTTTCCTCAAGTTAGATTACATATTTGACATTATAAACATCATAAAACACATCTGAAACTTCCCCCAATCTTTTGAATAGATCTATTTTAAGAATATAAAGAAATTTTCATTAAAGACAGAAAATTTGTTAATTATTTTCATTAAATTAAAAATAAGAAAATTGTTGATATCTGCCCAAACTATTTTACCACAGATCAGAATTGAAATATTTTGCTGATTTCAAACTTCACAAAAACTAAATTCTGAAACCAAAATTTGAATGAAACTTCACCAGATCTTTTGAATGGAACTATTTAAAAATCTAAATGTCTTTTATTCGGGTTAAATAAGAATATTTTAATATTATGCCCAAAATATCTTAAACTAAATCGGAAATGGGACATTAGACAGATCGTAAACATCATGAAAACTCTTCAATGTCTCTAGTATCAATAAAACTTGACCCAATCATTAGAATGAATCTATATTTAATAATCTTAGGAAGTTTAAATTAGGTACCTATAATGAGGATATTTAGAGATATACCCAAAATACTGTTGCCTGAAATCGGAGATGAGACATATTAGAGATTGCAAACCTCATGAAATTTCTTTTCTAACTCCAATTTTAATGAAACTTAAGTCTATTTAAAAATCTGACGGCGTAATTATTGGTTAAATGAGCAAGTTTTAGAAATAAGCTAATAATATTTTACCTCAAATCAGAATTGAAGTATTTCACAGATTTCATACTTCATATCAACTCTTCTGCAACTTCAATTTTAATCAAACTTCTCCCCACCAGGACAATGGGTTAACTTAATAATCTGAAGTAGTTTAAAATATGTGCAATAGTATGTTTTAAGAAATATGCCCAAATCACTTTATCTCTAATCAGAAAAAGAACAGCAACTCCAATTTCAATGAAACTTGGCCCAGTTATTTGAATAGGCCTATTTAACAGTCGAAAGAGGTGTTCATTGGAGTTAACAAGAGAATTGTAAAATATTTCCAAAATACTTCACCACCGACCAGAAATAAAATATTTTACAGATTTCAAACTTCAGAAAATCTTCTGCAATTACAATTTAAATGAAGTCTCACCAGATCTTTTCAATAGATCTACTTAAAATTCTAAAGGAGTTTTAATAAGGTGTAATCAAGAAATTACCAAGTAAAATGGAAAAGTATTTTACCACTAACCAAAACTCTAATTTGGCATATTATGGATTTCATGGAAAGTCTTCTCCAACTGAAATTTCAATGAAACTTCAGCCGGTCGTTTCAATTTTTCATTTTAAAATTCTAACGAGTGTTAATTAGGTCTAATAAGGATATTTTAGAAACAAGTATACCCAAAATGTTTTTATCTTAAATTAGAAATAAAATATTAGACAGTAAATTCAATAAAAATTCTCCTGAAAATCCAAATGTGATGAAACTTCATCCAAATAGTTATCTGTAAAACTCCATAGGAATTTCAATTTGGTTTGATAAAGAAACTAGAGATATTCTCAAAAATACTTTACTTCAAGTCACAAATGCAACATTAGACAGATTATAAACTTCCTAAAACCTCTTCTGCAACTCCAATTTCAATACAACTCTACCCAATCATTTCAATGTTCCCTCTTAAAAGTCTAAAAGTGTTTCAATTAAGTTCCCAATTTCGCAGAACTTTATCTCTAACTGCAATTATCCCCCGACATTGATTTATTTTCTACAGTATCTTTAAAGTGTGTTCTATACGATTTTCACTACATTCACCGAACGTTTTGCGATAACTTATCTAAAATATGATAATTTTCTTATGGTCGCACATTTCGATCAAATCTGTGCGATATTTAACAGGGAACAAAGAAATATGTGACGGCTATTTCACAGAACTGTTACAATTCGGCGCTTGATAATAGAACGTAAGTACGATGTTATATTCGCTGTTATAAGCACACATTCATAAGTAGACGGCATGTGTGTCAATGTAAGTAGTCGAGTATGTATACTCGAATCAAGTGATTATATAAATTTAATTATCGACCGCTTCTATTTATCTTTGTCATAGCACAGTTGTTACTTGTAAACTTTGGTGCTGTAAATCCCTGGTTAAATCGGTCTAAAATGTGATTAATTAATCATTCAATTTTAACCAAGGATTTGAGGACTTTGAAGTTCGGTTAGTCTTAATGGACCGTCAAAAGTGGGTGTTCCCCTTATTAAATTTAACACCTTTTCGGAGATTCCGTTAGAGATCTAACAAGCCGTTAAGAAATTAGAATTGTCTCAAAAACAGCAAATATATATAAGAACGTTTGATTTGGTGGTATTTGATTTTGCATGATATAAATTTAAATTTTACCTCTACGCTTCTGGCCAGGCGAGTTAGTCGAAAAGGTTAGGGTTTCATTGATCTCAATGTTTCTTGTCAGACGAGTTGGTTAAGGAGCTTCTCTTTAAAAATTAAAACATTAGTAATTTAAACGATCATCAATCTAACCGTATGGTTTTCAACATACTTTTGACACTTCTTTTAGTTCACAAACCTAATCCATATTGGTATAGTTGTTATGGATGATCAGTTTTTGAATTCATTCCAGTTATAATGCCATAAGCTTATTAGAATTACTTTGAAAAGGTTCAAGTATGTCCTTGTACTCTTTTTCAATAAAAATAACTAACCTAGAAACTCTCTCGAGTATGATTTACACTTTGTTACATAAATTGAGACAAGAGGCTTCTAGAAATTCTATTTGAAACTTCTAAATCCCATCTGGGACCTTTAAGAGAAAGTAGATTTTTCCTGTGATCTTCGCACAACGAAAAACTTGAAAACTGTCGTGAACCTTCTAAGTTCTACTTTAAGATCAATTTTCCAGATTCATAGAATTCTATGGATTCTAGATTCATTAGGCTTTCTCTTATTTGAAATTAATATGGAAGTTGAAACTTTCCACAAACCTTCTATCTTCAGTCTTGAAACCTTTCTAGCTTTTCAGAATTCTAAAGGAACCCACTAACCTAACTACAATCATTCTATCGTAACATTTACCTAACTTTTGCAATTTTTGCAGATTTTATAAAAATCGCGGTGGTGTAAAATTCAATCATCATTTTCACCAAATTCCAAATTAACTGTTAATGACGTTGTGCTCTCATTTCCGGTATATTTATATCTAATTTGTTTCATTCTCTAGTAAAATTCGATGATCCGATCGGACGCCCGTAATGTCGGTCGTGTACACACATTTGTACGTTTATTTTAGCTGTCAGAAGGATTCCTACATGCCGGAAGTTGGAAAATGATTATCTTTTAAATCGTTTTTCCTGTTACTTCCTCACATTTATACTGTGAAATTTGAATATTAGCCCGTAATGTCGGTCGTATACACACAACCATTTGTACGTTTATTTTAGCTGTCAGAAGGATTCCTACATGGCAGAAGTCGGAAGATGTACGTCTTTTAAATCGTTTTTCCTGTTAATTCCTCACATTTATAGAGTGAAATTTGAATGTTAGCGTGTATAACCCGTTCAATATTTGTTGACATAGAATTCCGAGAATAAGTTGCGGTAAAAAGTCATTGACGGCGCGGTCGTAGCACTTACCATATCAGCTTGTGGCTGCATTCGACATTGACAATAATGTCGAAATTTTTAAGGCACGCCTCTGTCGCGGTATATTGTTACAGTAGTTCCGATAAGAAGGGGTTTATTGGTTTAATAGTTTCTTGGAATTCTAACTCAACAAATATTGAACGGGCTTTAACTGGATGGTCAAAGTTTATTACTGTCGCTAAATGAACATCAAAAGTAACCAATCTTAGCAAAATGTTTCATTTTTTTTGCAAAAAATACAGAATTTCTAATGGTAATATTACTTTTCCCAACATACTGATAGTGTCCTCTTTCACTAACAAAAAGATTCATCAAAGCTAGCTGTGTCCTATAAGACGAACCTTTACCAAAAAATGTTGATAATTAAACACAATCATTTATTAAGAAAATTTATTTGAGTGCTGACGTTTCTGTCACCTTCAAACGTCAGTCTTCGTATTTACGTTTGTCTCGATTTTTTTTTCTCTCCAAAAATGGCTCTCCTCTCGTACAAAAAAGAAAAGGAAATTGTCGGTTATCAAACGTTGTTCCGCGAGTTGGGCTACTATCTCACCAGGCTACAGTACTACGAGAAATCGCTGACCTTCTTCGATGGGGCCTTGAAAAAGGTTCCCGACGACATCCGAGCCCTCATCGGTCGGTCCCGAGCCCGAGTGACCGTCTGCCGTTACAAGGAGGCCCTGGAGGACATCGAGAGGGCTTTGTCGCTCGACCCGCACGATTTCAGCATCTTGGCATGTAAGGCTGCGATCACTTACCTGTGCAGCGAGTTCGAGGATGGGTTGGTCCAGAACACGCGTTTGCTGCCTTTCAGGCAGAAACCCGATTACTTCGCCACCGGCATCATGCACTGCACCGACGCGATAGAGAACTGCATAGGGGCGAGAGCCGGACGGCCCTTGAGGGATCACTTCAGGATCATCAGGAAGATAGGGTGGAAGCGGTACCTCAAGAGCGAAAGAGCGAAGGCGATGGACGTGAAACCGAAGAGGAAGAGAAAGAAGACATCGAAACCTGTAGAGTCGCACGAGCTTCACTTGACGATACACAAGCACCACAGGCAACATTCAGTGGGCATTCGCGATAGTCTCCACAGTCACGTCTCCAACAAAGACGTCATACCTCCGTTAGAGACACCATTCCCATTCCAACCGCTCCAACGCCACACCACCAACATTAAAAACTACATGGCTGAAAAATACTTAGAAAGGATGTACTTGGACAAGATATTCCTGGACCAACTGGAAGCCAACCCGGGCACCATCTCTCCGAATCACAAAGGAACCGAGAAAATCATCCAAATCGCCAGGTTCGCGTACAATGAGGTGTCTTACAAGCAAGAAAGGTTACGGGCCAAGAGACCTTTCTACCACATCAAGCAGCAAGAAGTGACACCAGAAGGTGCTTTGAAGGCACGGAAGGCTGCCGAACTCCAAATGACCCAAGAGACGATCAGAAAAGAGGCGATCGCCATCCTCGAAAAAATCGACAGGACCTACACGCAGAAAGACTTATCGAGCATGCTCTCGGAATGCGAAAAATTGCGCGGCTACTGCGACTCAAAACCTAAGCGATTATTCCCGGAGAAGGACGAATACAGGAGCAAAATCTTCGATTACATTTGTAACGGTTATTACGACCTGAACAGGATCAATCCGAACCAATACGAATGGAATCAAGAGAAACGAATCTACCTAACCCTCGGCGTACCCATCAGCAGGGACCCGTCTAGGGATTCCGTGATCCCTCACTTGAAACCCACCCTTTGCGATCAGGCCAAGAGGACCGCTCAACTCGAAACCTACATGCGAAGCGCCGTGGATCCCTCGGAGATCTGCTGGTGCCTGTTCGAGTTGTGCAGGTCGAGCATCGCGAACAGGAAATGGGACAGCGCGAAGATCTACGGGAAGAGGTGCATCAAAACGGGTAAATCCATCGGCAACTCGAAGTGGGCGATCAACGCGATGATGCTGCTCGCGAAGGTCGGCATACTGCAACAGAACGTCGAAGAGGCGACCAGGGAGATCAACGAGGCGCTCCTCGAGGCCGATAATCTCCAAGACGGCACCCTCAAGGCGTACCTGAACCGGTGCCTGTCGGTCCTCAAGAAGATCGTGTTCGACGACGCGATCGGCCCGAAGATCTTGGAGAAACGTCAGGCGAAGATCATCGCGATGTTGAGCAACACGGACATGAGGGGCGAGCTCGCCCACATCTTCCAGACGATGTCGGCGATGCCGGCCTCGCGGAGGATGAACATAATGCCGGGCGTGGTGGTGGACCAGAAGTCGGATCGTCGCGCCAAAAGCTCGGCCGGGAGGAAGATGACCATAGCCGAGAGACCCATGCGCGACCAGTCCGATGCGGGGCTCACGAAAACGAAAGTCAAAGGCTTGAATTTTTCGGGCACGGTCGAGTATCACTAGTGAAATAAAAAGGTCAGAAACGGCGCCTGTTTCATTTATAGGTTGGTATTCACAGTGGTTCCTTAAATAAGGAGTTCCTTGGGAAATAAGGCTCACTGTACTATATAGGCCAAGAGGGGATTTTTAGGTTTACTCGCATCAGATCAATACAAGAGAGGATACCTTATATATTGATAAGTACCTCCAGCCAGTATGAGCCCTTAATATGGGGGTGTTCGCCAAGGGGAAACCATCAGATTATTAAAAAAAAATCGATCATCTGAAATACTCGAGCGCGTCAGATTAAGGTAAGGGGGGTTAATTACTAACTAGCAAGGGTCCATTTTGCTAATCTGACGATTTAAGCGTAACCTAATGGAGTGGGAGGGTAACAAAGTTGCAAAAAAGAAACGATGTGTGGATTTACTCGAGCGCCGTCGTTTTTTATCGTATAGTTAATTATACCAAAATAACAGAAAAAATATAATATGACGATTTCCGCAAGCCGAAAATAATCTAAATCGTTAATTAAGAGCTTTCGCTTTTCTTCTATCTCTGTCTGTCTCGCACCCAGGATCGGATTAACCCCATCAGGGCCCCTAGGCAATTCTCGGGGCTTTTACCGTTTTCTTACCTTTTGAAATACATTTTTTCTATTACGCCTTATGGATTAGGTTACCACGGCAACTGTTTGCTCCACTTTTTTTTAATTATTTCGGAGGTGACACTTCACTCTAATTCAAATTTGATGCCATCTGTCAGAGCGTATTAAAATGACAGTTCGTGAACCAATTAGAAGATAATAATATATATAGGGGCGGCGGTGGTCGTGTGGTTTAAGGCGCGGGCCTTGAATCAGGCGGACACTGTCGTCGTGGGTTCGAATCCCACGTAATCCATGGATGTTGTGTGTGTTGCGGGAAGTGTGTAAAATGTATCCAAAATCCCGTTCCTATTCACGCCGGTAACCAGGCCGGATAGGATCGGATATCCTGTAGGAGGGCGGGACTAGGATACACACACCCTGAGTCGGTAGAGCACGGAGTGGATCAACTGGGGTGAGAGCCTTAAGAGGGTACAACCGTGCTCGAAGACCGTGGTTCGGAGCCCACGTTAAACTGTAGGTCCCGTCCAAATTGGCCCTGGCAGCGTAAAAGAGACGTTAACTTAATAAGACAAGACAAGATCATAATATATTATATAATATAATATTAATATATTATAATATATTATATATATAATATATATTATAATAATAGGTCTCCGCGACGCTCGAGTAAATCCACATTTAGCATCATGGGCTCTCCTACTACTAAGGACGACTTTGAGACACTCGATGCATGTCAGAGTACACCGTAGGCCATGTTACCTAGACAACTAGTCCAGTAAATGAATGGGAGGGGGAAGGCCAACCTATGAATTATTAATTACGATTTTTATTTGCTAGCTGATGAGTGGCATTTGGCACCCCCTTTAAAATGACACAAAGTTTGCGTAAAAATATTGTGTGACAGGGGGAGGAAATGGCCCCAAAAGACCCAGAAAATCGGTTTTCCGCGAATATCTCCCAAAATAGGTCAGTTAGAGATTTTTACTTCACGTAATAATTGAAGATCAGTTCATTCCCTACAAAAATGGCCCTTATGTTTTTTTTGCGCAACATTAATATTTTTTGCAAAACATCGGGTTGAATAATCCAAAATTTTGAGACTCATAAAATATGATATTTTTTTACTAAATTTGAGATGGGAGTGTTGGAAATACACTATTTTCAATGTATTGGACTGCCGAAACCAATTGTATATGGCGCCTCTACATTCTATCCACTGGCAAAATCCTCGGGGTCATAATGAGAAACGCCGTAAATCACATAATTTTCAAGGGTTTTTATTCCGAGCGTCTTGTAGTTCTCGGAGATGAGGGCTCAAGCTATACCTACCTATTAGTAAAGCAGAAGACCATAAGATTAATCAAAGCAGGATGGACCCTACCAATTGACACGAAACTAGCGACAATCAGTGTTACACATGTGGCAAAGTATTGAAGTCCATGAGGTCTTTCCTAACGAAAACTATAATCTCTAAAGAGTTAAGAATATTTTCTCATAATATTCACCAACAATTTCTTGCAAATTCAGGGCAAATTTTTGAAAAATTTTTTGCAACCATCCGAATCGAGGTTTTTGGAATAAAGAGTTATAAAGTTCCTTTAAATTTCATTTATTATAGAAAAGTATATAAAAAGATTAAAAACATGACATAAATCTGTAAATCACCAGTCCCCGTCACACGAGTGCAATAAAAATTCTTGGTCATCAAGATCGCTCTCGCCAACAACTCCTTCGGGCACTAGTTGTTCCTCTATTTCTCCAATTATTTCACCCGGTTCTAGAGCTTCCTCTAGTTCTATCTTTTGGGATAACATTATACCTTGGCTCTCGTTATAATATGAACACTGGCGGCACTCACATGAACCACAAATAGATGAGCATGGTAGCCCTGCCTTCTTGCATGAACATGTTACCTTACTTTGACAAAATATCATCTTTGAGAGTTCCCACGTACGAATGAGATGACTTTATATACGTTAGTGGAAAGGTGAGAATTCAACCTTTCAAGGTGTTAAAAATTTAGAAATGAGCAGGAAGAAAAAACTCACAAAAAGAGAAAGTGCGCTTTTTCCTTGAACACCCGTTTTCCGAATTTAATGGAAAATCGACGATTTTGTGAAAAAAAACAATTGCACCGCCGAAAAGTAGACTTTCTCAACAAACCTTTAATCAAAATGCAAGAAAATTAGATTATCCAAATTTCACAGATGACAAAGGACCTTCTGAGGACAGATTTCTGTCAGGCTAAAAATGCATGGAAAAAGAATATTTGACCCCTTTTTTCGATACGGCCAAAGATTAAAAACGTGACTCGAGTCAACGGATATGATAGCGGTATATTTTCCCTTCCAGAGGAACTTTGAACAATGACAAACTTCGCATTTTCAACAAAGTTATTGAATAATTTGTCCGCTCGTTCATGTGTAAATGCACGGACTGTGCTCTGATATTCTGGGTGCGCTTGGGCCCGTTTATCTCGAAAACAGTCATATTTTCGAAAAAAATCATAAGGGCTATTTTTATGGAAAATTAATTGGTCTTCAATTTTCATCTGAACTAAAAATCTCTAACTGCCATATTTTGGGAGATATTCGCAGAAAACCGATTTTTCGGGTCTTTTGTGGCCATTTTCTCCCTTTGTCACACAATATTTTTACGCAAACTTTGTGTCATTTTAAAGGGGTTGCCAAATACCATCCAATAAATAGCAAATAAAAATGGTAACTAATAATTGATAGGTTTGCCCCTTCGTTTACTGGACTAAACAGAGTTGGACTAACTGTCATTATACTCATTATGTACATTTCATTTTAACATCACCATTTTTCTGTTTATCGTAGAGTTTATCGAGTATCTACTGTTAATGGAATCGAATTGGTAATTAGAAATAGTTTTGAAATGGAGATGGGAAGACAACCTCACTTTCACTCAATAAAAAGCCTTTTCACGCTGCCGCTATCGTAAATGGCTCTTATATGCATAGATACGTAGCATGAAAATGGCAAATACCATTCGTGTATTAGTTTTCCTTGACGACGGAATGTAAATACTGTCATTTACATACCTAGGAAAATCAAAAGAGTAAATCAAGTTGATTTATCCCTAGTTACGCATATGTCAGACTGACATATGTAAGTCTGACGTATGTCAGTCACCTTATGTCAGAGTGACGTACGTCCAAACTAAATGAATTATGAGGAAATTTTCAATGGCAGCGTGAAAAATCTAATAAGCCACACGGAATGGATCGACTGTTAACAGCCTCGGCAAGTGACAAGCCTCGGCTTCGCCTCGGCTCGTACACACTTGCCTCGAATGGTAAAACGTCTTTACATTCCTTGTGGCTTAAATAACTATTATTAAGTGAACTGGTTACGGAAAAAAATCTCAATCTGAGCACTGATAGTTAACTTGTGTTGTCACTAAAATCTTCGGCTCTATTAGGGGATTTAGTGCACTTATTGAAACCTTTTTAACAATAATGACATAATGCCACCGAGTAAAAGAAGGTCGTAAGTGCTTATTTTCCAGAAAATTCATATACACGTCATTACGACGTGTAACTCGCGAACGACACTTTTATTATATTACACACTCGAATGCACCTGTAACTTCTATCGAAATTAAACGTGGGCCTTTGTCGCCTTTGCAAACATGTTGATAGAAAGTTTGATTTCCACCGAATCGATTAAATTGATTGTCGCGTTCAGCAATACATAATTAGAAGTCGAAAAATGTTGACAAAAATGATATTCTGCCATAGAGAAAGTGCAATAGTGGCAAAAACCTGTCTAGTATTACTTTTCAAACGAGATTTTACATTCTCTCGAAGCAATTATAACAGGAACAATATATAGAATTCCTCAGGAGCTCGATATTAATGGCTTATGAGTCCACACGTCGGTTTTTTTTCTACACGGTTGCACAAGAACTATCAAAACTGTTTCAGCGTAAAAAGAAAGGTTGGATTTGAATCGGTCAGAAAATTAATGCTATCGGGATTTTATGTTCCGCTGGGTACGGTTATTAAAAAGTAATTTAATTAAAAGCGCAGTAAGAAAGGATTATTTTCACAAATTAACGAACTGACTTAATAGATTCTACTGTTCACTTCTTGGTGGTCATAACTATACGCGTCTTTTTGGAACAAACGTTTAATTTGTGATTATATTTCAACTGCTGGTAATAAGATATTTGTAGTGCCGAGGACAAGTTTTTTTTTTTAAATTCGCCTTTCAAAAACAAAACAAACAAAAATATACCGAAATAAGTTTATCGTCAGTGGGGTGTGGTTGATAACATGAATAATTCAAAGCGGAGGGGCAATTGCAATTAATGAGAAATTAGAAAAACAAGGGGTCTCTCTCCTCTCTCTCTCTTTCTCTCTCTTTGACCGCAATTCTGCTTCTGATGGATTTTTTATGAAAAGCACTTTAATGGAAAAGTTTGTTTTCCATCGTGGGAGTTATTTGAAAAAAATTGCCGTTGTAATCGGAAGAGGGCCATCGGGAAGGGGTGAATAATTTTTCAAAGACCGAACAGAAATAAACGTGTTTTTTAAACGAGGTTGAAAGGGGGAAATTGTATTACGCGAAAATATTTAGGTGCAGGGAGTGACTCCTTGTTAAAAGTAATGAATCTAATATATAGTGACGGGGAAAATATATTCAGTTTAAAAAGTGATGCTTCACGTGACATATTCTGCGTCGAACGCAGATATTAAGGGGAAATATATATATTTCGCCATTTATGAAATTATTTTACATCATTGGAGTCCAGGACCCATCTGTTTTGACGGGGATGTAAGAGTTAACCGCAGTGTTTTACATGAATACCTCATAAGGATTGACTTATCCTCCAAAGCGCAGAAGTCAGGAACATTGTTTAAAATGCAACAATTTAAAAATAATGGAAAAAACTCATTTTTTCCCAACTTGTTTTGCCTCTATCTTTTTAAGTATTCAATTTAGAAGAAAAATGAACAGAGAAAACAATTGCAAAATCGATTTTTACATAATATGGCATAGGTTAGAAATTCAAAAATTTATTAGCGGTTTTGGAAAATAGCAATAAACAAAAAAAATCGGCCCAAGAAAGTGGTTTTTGATTCATTATTTTAGGCACTTTAAAATGTAGTTAGGACCTCCATATCACAGACAGAAAATCTTGAAGTTATAATAAAAGAATCCTGTAAATTTCAATTCGATCGGTCTATTATATTTTGCACAATAATTTTGCAATCCAGAAAAACCGAAAAATATTGAAAAATTTCAAAATTGTTTAAAAATTTTTTTCACTATTCGATTTTAACAAAACTGGCTAAGCATACATAAGAGGGTACACGTTTTCATGTGCTTTTTTCAGAATTAAAAAATATTTATTAGAACGGTCACAGTCATTATTTAAAATTGGTGTCACATTTATAAATTTGTCAAAATTCGAAGCGAGAAATTTTTTTTAATGTAAATTTCAATCTTCTTATTGTAAATTTCAATAAAAACATTATACTGGTTACTGTGAGAAACAATTATTTCTTAAGATATGAGAAAAAATAGTAATTTTATTAACCAACAAGCCGTACCTGGCATGCTTCGCAATGCCACATAACGTTTAAAAAAAGAAAGATAAATAAAAATTATAGATGACCCGGTGAACTTTGTATCACCTACATATATTTTTAATATAAAATATGGTCAAAACGTAATACAAAATTTTTATCTGCATTAAATTAAATGCAACACATTTGTACACATAATCAATTTAATGCTTTCTGATATACTACATTTTTTGACTTTTTGCGGTGAGTAAATATATAAAGATGATGATTTTACGACTCGCGAACACGCGACGTATAATTGCCCATGCGCGAAACCGGGAAACTCCAAGTTGATTCCGCAAACTGTCCTTTTATTTGCAATTATTGTATATTATCTTTTTAAATTTTTAATGAATAATTTATCAAAAACTACCCTGAAAGTAGGTATGAAATTTTCCTGTACAATATGCGTTGCACCAAACGACGTCATTTGAAAGCAATTATTATATTTATGGATGTTGGCCAAGAAATGTTTAGTCATTTCCCACTGAAAAACTAATGAGCGTAAAGGATCTGGTAGTGGGAACCACCAGCGGTGAATCTAGTAGATTCACCGCTGTATTTTAACGCTTTACAATATTGGCAAATAATTATCATTTCTCCAGTCGTTATGGATTGGTCGGCGCACCCAATAATCTATTTACGGGTCGTAGTGGAATGCTACTTGTTCCAGGTTTACAACACTGGTCTGCGGAATCGCTCTATTTCATTGTGTCATGAAGTGCGCTCCATGTTTTGGATATTTGTTGCTCGTAGCTCGTAGTACGTGTGACCATTTTGGTGTGGATTCAGCCATGTCTTCTTCAGCTTGTCTAAGTAGTTTTTGTTTGTTTGTTATTTTTACCTTTAGTTCGATTCGTCGGTAATCCTGTTCGGTCTGTTGTTTGGGTTTCTTCACTTCCGGTTTTGGGTCTTGTATTTGTACCTCATATACTTGTTTCTTGGGTGTTTTATATTCCTAGTGTGATGTCAGGTACAGCCGAATTTTCTTGTAGTTTTCCTCCATCCTTTTAAAATAGTGTGATTTTATATAATTGTGCTGATCGCCAAACCCAAGTTCATGGAACGCCTCGTTGTTCTCTTGCTCTTTCACCCATAGTGCTTCTAGATGATCAATTCTTTTTTGTAGGTATTCCTTGGTTTTTCTTGCACTTCCGTTTTTCTTGCAATTGTTATGTAGTTATATGATTTCTTGGGCTATTTTTTTTATTCTTGAATCAATTCATCTGCTTGTTTTATTTTGTCGTAGTTGAAGTTGTGAACTTTGTAACTTAGTTCTCCGGAAAAAGTGGATATGACTTACTCAGGACTTTGCTTGTATTCTTGACTTTCCGCCGTTGTGTTGCAGTCGAAGTTCTTGAAGTTTTGGAGTTGTAATCACTGGCGCCTTTTCCTCCGGCTGCAGTGATTGGATGTGTCCGTCGTTTAGAATTTGTAGAATTTGTAGACTTGGTGTCCTGGTGAAGTTGCTTTGACTTACTCAGGACTCTTCTCGGTTTCTTGACTTTCCGCTTTTGTGTTGGCGTCGAAGTTCTTGAAGTTTTCAAAGTTGAAATCACTGGCGGTTTTTCTTCCGGTTGCAGTGACTCGGTGCGTCCGTTTTTTCGAACTTGTAGAATTTGTGGACTCGGTGTCCTGTCGATCTAAATGCTGTTGTGTTTGATTTGCCCTAACTCGTTCCATTCTAAGGGTACGAACATACCGAAGATACCTCGATGTCGCGGTCGATGTCGATGTGAGGGCGAACATACCGAAGATGCTTTTCCTTTCAGTGTTCCTTGCAGTCTACTCGGGGAACGACGGGAACGTTGTTTATTGATTTGTCTATTTATTAAAAAGTAGTGAAATAATGTACAACAGCGATAATAGTGACAGTGATTCTATCACGTGATCGCCATTGACCAATAAACTTTTAAGTTACAACGATGCCGTGAACGAAACATCGATGTAAAAACAAACTGTTTTGTTTTCGAGTAAGCATCGCTGTAAACCTCGCGGTAAGCCGCGAGGGTGCGATGATGAAAGCATCTTTGGTATGTGCGGTCTCATAAGAAAGCACTGTTTTGTTTTAAAACGCGGTGACATCGAGGTATCGACATCGACCGCGACATCTTCGGTATGTTCGTACCCTTAAGCCTTTCTACTTCATAATTATTCACTCTTCAACGCAATTCTCTCATACCAATATGAACGTTATTATTATCTGCCTCTCGCTGGTCGTCAGTGCGATTTGCACGTGAGGTAGCTCGTAGACATTTGAATTACTTCGACAACCTAAATCAGATCGTTTTCTCCCTGGCATTTTAAAATGAATAAAGTTTTCGCGCACTGACAAACAGATGACAGAATTTGACAACCAACTGACAGTATGATTGGTTGCCTTGGCGATTTGTCCCCAAAATTACAAATCGTACCTTTTTCAGTATTTCCGTTACTTATTATTTATGTTTCTTACCGAAAAACCTTCCCTGAACTTCCACAAATATTTCAAGATCAAAATTACCAAAATCCGTCCAGCCGTTCTCGAGTTCAAGCCCAGGCAAACGAACAGCATTTCATTTTTATATATATAGAGATATTAACCCTTTTGTTAAGCACTAATCAACTTTGAGGAGTTATATCTCAGAAGCTAATGAACAAAATAGCAACTTATTGTATACAAAAAGAAGCGTCTTTCCGAGTACTTTCCGGCGATGGTTTCAGAATTTCAGTTAACAAAAAATTCGCCGAGATAATCTATTTGTTTATAAGCAAAACAAACGACACCAACTTTTAACAATGACTGTGACCGTTCTAATAAATATTTTTTAATTTTGAAAAAAGCACATCAAAGCTTTTTCCCTCTTATATATGCTCAGCCAGTTATGTTAAAATCGAATAATGGAAAAAAAAATTAAACAATTTTGAAATTTTTCAATATTTTTCGAGTTTTCTGGATTGCAAAATTATTGTCTAAAATCTAATAAACCGATCGAAATGAAATTTACAGAATTCTTTTATTATAACTTCAATATTTTTTACCTGTGATATGGAAGTCCTAATTACATTTGAAAGTGTCTAAAATAATAAATGAAAAAACCACTTTGTTGGGCCGATTTTTTTTGTTTATTGCTATTTTTCAAAACCGCTAATAAATTTTTGAATTTTTAAACTATGCCATATTATGTAAAAAGCGATTTTGCAACTTTTTTCTCTGTTCAACTTTCTTCTAAATTCAATACTTAAAAAGTTAGAAGCAAAACAAGTCGGGAAAAGACGCGTTTTTCCAATTTTCTTTAAATTGTTGTATTTTAAGCAATGTTCCCGATTTCTGTGCTTTGGAGAATAAGTCAATCTTTATTCTAGGCATTATTCCCGAGGTAATCATGTAAAAACATTGCGGTTACCTCTTACGTCCATCTAAAGCAAATTTTTCACAGATGGGTTTTGGACTATTATGAGTATATGAGCTTACACATTGCAGTAATTACTTTTTTTATGTTGTGTCTCTTCACAAAAATCCTTTTATTATGTTACCACAATACTACAATAATTAACCGACTTTCACAAAACCCATGAGCATACATTTCACTACTCTAAATTTCACCAATTTTCCGTCCAAATGATATATTATGGTTCATGCAAAATAAATCCGAAAAACCCCCTTATTTCCGAGGCAGCTCCGACCGAACGCACTGGCGGTTTCGGCCGTCCAGTTTATTTTAAAATAACATGTAGTGAGAGCGAAACGTAAAATTATTCGCGTAATTTTAATCATTTCTGCAGGGAATTGAAGCAAGGCAGCTACCCTCCGGTGGGGTGGTAGGGTCCAGGGGTGGAATAAACATTCAGCTCAAACTTTAGTTTATAACGTAACTCTGCTATTGTTGGAATTTTTAATATTCCGCTCTACTACAGGGTGTTCCGCATAAGAACAGCTCGTTTGCGTACCCAAAATGTGATAATTTAATGTAAATTACTTCTAAGCCTGTTGTTGCATCCCCGTAGAGCTAAGGACTATACTGCTGATTTTGGCTAATTGGACTAATTGGTTATTTTTCCAAATCGACTAATTACTGAGGTATTTGGAATTTCTGGTGCTGCAAATTTTTAGTCAAGTTTAGGTAAGTCAAATATACCTTTTAGAACACCGCGGCGTGTCATAATTCATGGGGGAGAAAAAAGTTCATTGAAACATCATAAGGAGGTGATCGAGGGTAACCTACCCCAATAAATTTAGAAAACTTATTAAAACTTAACAAACCATCGTGACCATGATTAAACTAAAATGATCATTGTTAAATATGGATGGGAATAGGGAACGTTTCCAGCACAATAATCACCCTTCACTTTGATAACAGGCAATCAGGGGAATAAACCACGTTTTCTTCAAAAGGAAAAGTATTGTCAAAACTAACTAAACCAGAATTTAACGTGGATACTCTACTTTCAAAACTGGTAGTTTAGTTAAGTTTACTGTAGTTTGAATGTTTTCTTAAGTTCCCCATGTAGTGCGCTTTTGACCCATTTCCCGGATGTGTAAAGCTAGTTCTAGTGTGTATAATTATAACATATTTTAATAACGATAACACTGTTTGTAAAATTGAAATGGAATGTTTAGTAATGGGCGGGAGTAATTGGGCGCTTTCGCCAAATAATCGGGAAAATCTTATCAAGTTATCCGGGAAATCTATTCACTGGACAAATACCAAAATGCGCCTACATT
The DNA here is from genome assembly GCA_946251905.1 of Cryptocephalus moraei. Lineage (NCBI taxonomy): Eukaryota > Metazoa > Arthropoda > Insecta > Coleoptera > Chrysomelidae > Cryptocephalus > Cryptocephalus moraei. The sequence goes on from OX276456.1 coordinate 23,369,958, forward strand.
ACAGCATATTTTAAGTTTCCCTTCGAACTATTACAACATTTAATAACTCCATACATCTGAAACCCCCGAGGACTAACTCTCTTCTTTAATCTGGCGAATGTATCCAAACAACAATTAATCCAAGATCGGACCAGGACCCAATAAACATACGGCCCTATCCGGCACGCCTGTCCTGTACGATCCAATAATTCAAAAATGGCGAATCGAAAACGGCCATTCGGCAAAGCTGTCACGAACCCTGCCACACGAATGATAAACAATTCCACGTTTATTTTGTGTAGGTTCGATTTATTCTGTATAATTTTCATTGTGATGAACGCCCGGCTAACGCTGGGCGAGATGCGGCAAAAAGCCATTGCGATTCTGGAGCGATTCGAAATAGAATGGGATGAAAAAATACTCGGGGTTGATGATTCCGCGTTCTTCTGGGAATATTAAAATGTAAAAAGGTTGATTTGTATGCGTACACAACGCAACATTGCTACAACGCCAATTGAATCGGAAGTCCCGGCGAAATTTGCGCTAATTTAAGCTAAGAATGCGCAATTAATTTCGTTGCATGTTTCGTACTCTGATATTAAATTTTGATCTCTGTTTCAGGTAAGCTTCGTTTGTTTGACAAGAAGATAACAACACGCAGACAAGTGTAAGTTTTAATACTGCTTAATTTAAGTGTCGATTAATACTGGGTGATCAAGAATGACTGTTTGAGTTGGCAATCCTACCTGGAGGATTTTTTTGCCTAAGAGTTTGCGACGCTACACCGGAAATGTTTATTTGACAAAATTTTGATATAACAATCAGGGATAAGATCGTATGTTATGTTAATAAAAATTAACGCTTAATAAATGATACTCGAAATACAGAACAATAATTTAATTAAACAGCTAAAGGTAATGCTCAAAATGCCCCCCATTTTTGTCCAGACATCAATTAACTCTCCTTTTTAGGCTCTCGAAAATATTCACCAGCATATTGGGGCTAATGTTTGCCACTTCCTGAACTATTGCCTATTGCAGCTCTTCTTCAGTATGCAATATGTTCCTAAAGACATTGTCCTTCGAGAGCCCAAATAACGAAAAATCTAATGGAGTGAGATCTGGTGACCTGCTTGACCAAATGCCTTGACTAATTACTCTGTCGCCAAAATTCTCTTTTAAATATCCCATAGTAGCACGAGCCGTATGTGCCATTGCAGAGTCTTGTTGGAAATATCCAATTTGACGCTCTTCGTCTGTTAATTGGTTTATAAAAGGCCTCAAAAGGTGTTTGATATATCTCTCCGAATTGACGGTAAAATTAAAAAATATTGGCCCATACACCCGCGTCCTTGAGACTGCCAACCAAACACCAACTTTAACCGGGTGCAAATGTGTCTCTCTGATAGCGTAAGGATTTTCACCTGACCAAATTCTGTAATTTTATTTATTCACATAGCCGTCGAGATGAAACCAAGCTTCGTCGGAAAAGAAGGTATTGTCAAGGATATCATTATTATTTAATATGTCATTGAACCAATTGCAAAATAAAACTCTCTGCGGGTGGTCAGGAGAGGTTAATGACTGAACGATGGAAATTTTGTAAGGGCGGTACTTTAATTTCTTTTTAAGCACAGTGGAGTAACTTCCATATGAGAAACCTGTGAAACCGTGAATTAAGGACCAAACCTGTTTGAAGGGAGAGCTTTCTTAAGGATTTGCGAGGACTTCTTTGCAGTCGAGTTCTGACTTCCTCGTTTAGAGTAGAAGGTCTACCAGTTGATTTTTGTTTGCTTACTCTCCCTGTGTTTAAATAACGTTCAACTACTCGCATACAATGTTGCCGAAAGACAGCAAAAGTGACCAAAGCCTTCGGAAACATTTCCTGAAATTGCTGGTATGTCGCTTCGAGGGCCAACCAATAATTGGGTTATAAATCCCGCTTCGAAAGTACGCCATTCCTAGTGAAAGTATCGTGTTGCAACTTGAAATTTGAATTTGAAATAGCAAATGGCATCTGTCAATGACTCTGTCAGTGTCACCAACCAGATGTTGGATTATTTTCCAGGACTCTCAAGCTGCTATCTCCAAAATAGTTTCGAAGCATCTCCCCTCCGTTTCAGACCATCATGCTATCTCTGTTAAAGAACTCATTCTTGATTTTCGCAAAAAAGGGATAAATGTCCACTTAGCTTGGATTCCTGGCCACACAGGCATTCCAGGCAATGAGACTGCTGACAAACTGGCCAACGTTGGTAGGGGAATACCTTCGTTCGCTACACCCAAAGCACATTTTTCAGACTTCCTTCCTAGAGTTAAACAACATGTTTGGTTAACTTGGTCTCAGATTTATTCTGAATGGATAAGGGTGAGAGGAAGATCTTTTGGTAAATCTATTCTCAGTCCATATAAAAAGCCTTGGTTTGTCGACATCGGTAATTGTCCTAGAAGTTCAATATCTGCCTTATGCAGACTTAGATCTGGACACATTTTATCAAAATCTCATTTATACAAGATCAAAATGGCGGACTCTCCTCTCTGCGGTTGTGGAGAGATACAGGACCGTCAACATATTCTTTTGGCTTGCCCATTGTTGGCTGAGAACAGGTCACAATTAATTCAACGTATTTCTCATGACCTTCACATTCCACAGCCTCTTTCTGTCTTCGATATCCTCTTTAAAAACCCCCAAAAAAACTCATAATCACATTCGTAATTTTCTCTCTCGCGTATGCCAATTTAATCTTTTTCCTTAATGCCCTAGCTATCTAGTTTAAATCCTTTAAACTGACTCCATTAATAATTGGAGTCCTTGGTTGAATCGCCCTGGCAGCGGAGGCCATCGAAACTAGAAGAAGAAGAAGAAAAAAATGAAATTCAGTATTGCCAACTCAAACAGTCATTCTTGATCACGTTGTATTTAACGAAAGTCAGAGCGAACGGACTTTAGCTTAGTCCGATACTCGTATACTCTTTGTCGCCTAAACAAATCTTTCACTTGATTCGGTTATTTAATAACGTACGTACGCTCTAGAGTTCTTCCACTTTATGCTCACAGCGCGAGCATAAAGTTTATTTAATGCGGTTTAAAATCATGCCTGAGGAGTTATCTCGAGGCATATTACTGCAAACTGTTCATGAATTTGTGATACTTTCGTCTTCCACAGATCATCAGAATTTAAATTCCTTTTCCTCTCGAAATACCATATAAAAACTCTTCCCCTTGATGATATCAATTCTAATTTTTTAACTAACCTTGCTCGTAAAATACTGTCGTAAATAAAATTCTTATGCCTGTTTAACATTGCCGTTTAACCATAGACGTATGTTCAGTCGGTGAAACTACTCAATCATTACGTAATTACCCATATTTCTAAATGTTTGACGGCGAACCATTGAAAAATCAAGTAAACATCTCAATTTTACTAACCGATTGAAGCAGAATATGGCATCGTAAAAGGGTAATGGTGTCGGGATAGCGCTTAAAATATATGACGCATAAGAGGATAGAATTTATTTGAAGTTTTTAATTTAAATTTATGAAAACCAAAATTGCTTTGTAGTCGGCGCTTTAATGAAAAACTTTTAGTGCCGCCGAGAACAGTAATCTCATCGGTTAACGTGAAAAACTGAAAATTGCTGAAAATAGTAGAAATCGACAGAGACACTACCCGAAACTTAGTTACGTTAAGCGTTTTCGGTATGAGAAACTCGCAGTTTTACAACTGACTCTCGTCCTATTCGAATTAGGTATTTCTGTGAAGATATTGTCTAACTACATCAGCTTAGCATTTTGGACAATGTCTTCTTTTTTACATCAACGTTTAAAATTAAACTTATTATAGTTTGTCAAAATAACCCATGGAGTAATAAAACGATTATTTCGCCGGGGACCAGAGGCGTTTTTAAAGAAATGAACGAAAATTAATAAATGAGTTATAATTGACTATAAGACTATAAGAGTTCCGTTATTGAATAACCTTCGCAGGGATTTAAATCCGCACATCAATCTTTTCCATTCGATACTTCAGAGATTAATCGAACGTATGTCGTACAACTTCGCCGCCATAGTGTATCCATGTGGCCATCGGCCCACCACGTCTCCCGGAGCAGTAATTGGGAATTACTGGGACATTTCAAACATTTGTACAGCGATAATCACAGTAATGTCGGCGACGTCAACACAACTACGGCGTATTCCTTGTCATTAGTATAATTATGATGTATTTATCGTATGTTAATGATGCAATTCCCAGCTCTAGGCTCTGTTGCTTTAATCCATAGTTATGTTGCATTGGCGTCCAAATGAATTGAATATTATGTTCTTTAGGTAGCAACGTTGTAGTGATGGAAAAACAATGCAAAAATGTCCATGGAATTGTATTCACTGAAACTGTCTTCTGAGGTCTTCCACTTGTTCAGCTTTGGAACTCTCTATTAGGTACTCCAAATTTAGCCTTTTTGTAAGATTTTGGAAATATTTTATTTTGAGCTAAAATTAAAATTCATTGCTGTTTCTGATCACAAAGTCCCAATGGTATTTTTAAAACAACAATTCTAACTCTTTTGCAATAACTAATTACATTAAGCCTCTTACTTACACTATGAACAGAAATTACACACTAAAATTTTCTTAAAAATTTATACAATAAGATGTTTAAGTAAGTAGTGAGGCTTCACGATACCGAGACGAGAATATTCAAAAATTGCCGAGACCGAGACGAGACCAAATCAACTTTGAGTCTCGTAAATACGACATTTTGGATTTATCTATTGAAATACACCTATTAAAATTATATTTTATAAAAAAATTATCTCTGCAGAGACTGTACCTGTACAATTTTCGAAATTCTTATTTGATTAAGCAGGTACTGAGATAGAAACTGCTATGCCGTATTAATGGACAACGATGTCTGGTAAATATCGGACCCAATAACACTTAAGATAAATTTATATTCTCGTATATCTATTTAATAGATGTTTAAATAATAGATGAAGAATTTACCCAATTTTCAGGTATTAAAAGTATAACTATTTAACAAATTTTAGTGATGAAAACCACTTAAAGACTTTATTAAGGGTTAAAGCATTAAGGACTTAGGGTCTTACTCGTACAACGGTTTCTTGTGAGATCTGTGTGTCTTTTTTTAAACCGTTTAAACTGATCAAGTTGTTTATTAAGTTTAAGATTGTTAAATTTCACAACAACATTAAAGCTTGTTATAACTTGTTCGCATAAGTTCCATATTTAAATTCACTATAACTACCTCTTAGTAAAAATAAATTAATCTAACAATTAATATAACAAAATTACTACATTAATATCTGGGGGTGCGCAGTTACATTTTTGCATTAGATATCCGATATAATTCCGATAATATGGCTGAAGCTAAGAATTCAATTGCAATTTGAGTTTCCAATTAAACAATATGATTCTGTCCGAAGTTTGCATATGGTAAGAATACTGTTTTACCCTAAGTATATTAAATTACAAATAATAACAGTAAATACTTAATATTAATAATAATAAACCTTAATAATAATAAATAACCTAAGGTTAATAAATAAATAATAATAAACAACATAATATTTTTTAATAAACAATAATACCAATAAAGTTCCCCTAGTAAATTGAGTAGTGGATCGGTTTAATACTTAAATCCTTTCTCATTGAAGTTGAATTTTAAACCAATTTTATTAATACCTAATTATTATTAATATTTTTTTTATATCTTATACATATTATTATAAATTAAAATGCCCCCTAACAAGGGTAATCGTATATTCAGTGGCCGTTTAATTTTAAATTCCATATGATTTGATTCAAGCCTGACGAAGGGCAAAAGCTTTAGATATGGTAAAAATGTATGATTTTTCATATGTGAGCATAAGTAAAATCTGACACTGACCCTATTAGGGTACTTATTATCCCAAAGTTTCAAAATGTCGACCTTATTACAGTTGGTCATGCTGTACCACTCCAATACCTTTCTAATGTAACTAATAGATATATTTCCTAATAATGTTGAAAAAACTTTGAAATTGTAATATCTCATGATTACTTCATTTTTATTACGAGTTTCTTAATTTTTAACCTCTAACTCACAAACGGGCCAGAGTACTGTGAGACCGAGACAATTGCAATTTTTACTCGGCGAGAGCAAGACAATAATGGAATAATTTACTCTAATAATTTTATATTTGATCTTCTTCGAAGGGTCCTCTATTTTTGTGAATTTTCAGTTTTTTCAGTTTTCTCCAAAACGGCTGTACAGATTCTTAACAAATTTGTTGGTTTTCGTAACGGGATTTATTTATGTGTGCGTACACCACTTACAGTTATTTGACAACTACTATTATGAAACAAAACGAACTACTATGGAAACTAAACTTTCCAATGGTGACTAGAGTTATTCCCGGCACACGGCAGTGCTGTCCTAGACCTGCCTCCTTCGACGCATCAGGTCAAGGTTTTCCATTGCGATCCGCCTGTGGACTCTTGTAGTCCGGGGTCTGTGGTCTGCCTCGTTCGGCGCATCTGATCTGTCGTCGGCGGTGGGAGTTCCATCACTACTGCTTACTGGGCCCATAACCATTATTGGTTTCCTGGGCCCAGTGGACTCCTGCTGCGTGCTGGGCTCATAACCATTGTTGGTTTTTTGTAACGGGATTTATTTATGTGTGCGTACACCACTTACAGTTATTTGACAACTACTATTATGAAACAAAACGAACTACTATGGAAACTAAACTTTCCAATGGTGACTAGAGTTATTCCCGGCACACGGCAGTGCTGCCAACTCCAACGTGGAGAATAACCCTACAATCCCCCCCTCCGAAGGATCTCTGTTTCATCATGATGATCGTTCCGCTGGTCTGCTAACTTCTTCAACGGGGTTACTGCAACATCCGGGCGCGATAATCTTCATCGACGTCTCCGTCCAGGAACGTTGGTTTGACTTCCATCGGCGTTGAGACTCCTCTCGCGTCCTGTAGTCCGAATCGGTTGATCAGTTTATCGATGTAGTCCTCTTGAGAAAGTGCGAGACTGTTGTTCTCCCTCTTCTCAAACTGGACTTCTAGCATGTGAGAAATCTCTCCAACATGCTTTACCTCATAACATCTGCCATGATTGTTGGCACTTGAATTTGTTCTGCCAAAGTACGGCTGGCGATGTCGATGGCGACTTAACGCCCTCGTGTGTACACACACCACGCCTATTGCGTACCTGAGTCCAGTGGACTCCTGCAGTCCTGGGTCTGCCTCGTTCGGCGCATTTGGCCCAGTGGATTCCTGCAGTCCTGGGTCTGCCTCGTTCGGCGCATTTGGCCCAGTGGATTCCTGCAGTCCTGGGTCTGCCTCGTTCGGCGAATTTGGCCCAGTGGATTCCAGCATTTCGGGGTCTGCCTCGTTCGGCGCATTTGGCCCAGTGGATTCCTGCAGTCCGGGGTATGCCTCGTTCGGCGAATCTGGCCCAGTGGACTCCTCTTCGCTGTCCTAGACCTGCCTCCTTCGACGCATCAGGTCAAGGTTTTCCATTGCGATCCGCCTGTGGACTCTTGTAGTCCGGGGTCTGCCTCGTTCGGCGCATCTGACCTGTCGTCGGCGGTGGGAGTTCCATCACTACTGCTTACTGGGCCCATAACCATTATTGGGTTCCTGGGCCCAGTGGACTCCTGCTGCGTGCTGGGCCCATAACCATTGTTGGTTTTTTTGTAACGGGATTTATTTATGTGTGCGTACACCACTTACAGATATTTGACAACTACTGTTATGAAACAAAACGAACTACTATGGAAACTAAGGGTTCCAATGGTGACTAGAATTATTCCCGGCACACGACAGTACTGCCAACTCCAACGTGGAGAATAACCCTACAAAATTTTAGATTTGAACTCAGCTAACCAATAGCTACAACTTTTATTTGAAACATTTTTTTTTCTAAAATCTTTCAAAGGGCACTTTTCTCCTAAACATTTTCAATTTCTCAATATTTTGTTTTCCAAAAATGCTTTGAATGCGTTTATTAAACTTTGTATTTGATTTAACATATTAAATGTATACAAATTTTATTCGAAACCTTTTTTCCTAAAACTGTCCTAAAGGGAGATTTTCTCTTAAGAATTTTTATTTTGTTGTACAATTTTCTTTCAAACGGTTTTGGTGATTTACACCAAATCTCATAACTTAAGCTAGTTTAATGCCTAAACCTTTTATTCGAAACATTTTTATCTAAAATTGTCCTAAAGGTACTTTCTTAAGTGCATCGGGTTGTAGAGTAATTGTTTTGTCTAACTCATACATCTCCATCAAGTATAGTTGTTTTTATTTATTCCAAGTCGATGATTGGATTCTTATTTCGAAGTATGGACAATGAAATTTGTTGTTGTTATGTTACATAAGTAAATTTATTTACCGTTTCGATAAAGTTAGTTGTACTCAAAAACATTTTTCAGAAACCTTTGTCATCTAACAACCAACCAAAAGAAATAATTACTAATATGAGAAAATGTTAATATCCAGTTCTAAATTTATTTTATAAAACGGTGATAATGTTACCATGAATATTTTGTCCGACCATATGAGAGTGTTGCGATGTTACACATCGGCATTTTTGCTTTAGTAGTTCAAATGTACTTTCACACAAATATGTCGAACCAACTAGTGAATGGCGTTTGACATAAGTTTCGGTTATAACGGTTTGTAAAATTTAATTAAACGTAACTCTAGTGAGTGTAGCACCAAGATCTGACTTATTTAAAAAGGAGTGGATGTGCAGAACTGCATATTAGTTTCTCTCTCCATCTCCGCCGCATGGAGCAATTCCAAATGATTTCTCCCCCGTTATAAATTACATTTAGGGCGAATGTTAATAGGTCAGGGCCTGTCTACTCTGCAATAATTTTCACGGTTCCAGGGTGGATCTTATCTGGGCCACCAGTGTGGTAATGCTATCCCAGCAGAACTCGTGTGCCGAATATATTGCCCGGATATCTCGCGAAATTAAAAAAAGGGACCGGAATTCGAAAGTGGCCCGGGCATTGAAATGTCATCCGATCGAGAAACGTTCGAGAGGTGCGGAAAAGGATTTGTTTTTTCGGGATCCCCGAAGGAACGTGATCGACGCTCACCGTCCCACAAAACGAAAAATTATTCTCGAAATGACACGGCATAAAATTATCAATGAAATTAGAGGCAGCGATACGTGAAATTTCCAATTAGTTTGTTCGGCGACACGATCCCGACCAACTTTTTTAATATCATAGCCACTAACGCGAAATATTTTAACTGGATATCGGCGGCGGCGGCGGCGGCGGCGCCGCCGACGGTCGGGGGAGGCGAAACTTCGACTCGGGCATCGAAACTCCTCTCCTCTCCTCTCCCCCCTCGCCGTTCCTCCCTACCTTTGCTTGTCGGTTTGAAAAATTGGCTCCGCGAACGAGAAGGGGAGCTGTCAATAACGGCGCGATTCGACGCTAAAAAATTATCGACGAGCGATAACGGCTTCTACATGATTCGGATATCTCGGGCTTCGAGAGGATTTTTCCTAATTTCGACGTCTTCATGTCTGCCGGTAAACGAAATTTCAATAAACCGGGAATCCGCCTCGGCCCGAGACTGCCTTCGCTTATATCGTCATACGTCACTTGAAACAATATCGGCGGGGCTTTCGACTACCGCGAATGGAGAAATGTTAAGGAAACAGCGTCACGTCCCGTAGCCTATTTACTATTCTTTTTACTTTCTCATATGAGGTACTCATATATGAGAGTATTGTAATCGGGTCAATTTTTCGAAATTGAGTTATTAGCATTTCTGAACGTTTTGAGGTCCCCTGAGTCCAAAAAACCTTTTTTTTTTTGGAATACAGTCTGTATGTATGTGTGTATGTATGTATGTGTGTGTATGTATGTAGGTCTGTGGTAGGATTTTCTCAAAAACCAAAAACCTCAAACGGTCAAAACTTTGTATTTAGACTTTGTACCATACCAGGACGTGAAAATAAGCTTTTCATTAAAATAGGCCAGGATAGAAGGGTTGCTTACTCTTGTCATTTTTCGGTTTTTTGAATTTTTCTAGAAATTCACTCTACGAATTTTTATTAAACTTTGAATATTTATTGTACTATTAAATATGTATAAAAAGTTTTCTACCGTTTTTAGCTAAATGTTCTGTGAAGGGCACTTTATAATTGTCAATTTTCGGTCTTTTAATTTTTTTTTTTTCGAAATCCACTCCACGAATTATTTTTAAACTTTGATAATTTATTCTACTATTGAATATGTATAAAAAAGTTTTCTAACGTTTTTGACTTCTAACGACTTTCGCATCTCTGTAATTTGGGTAAATGCTGAAGTATTTGACTTTAAAAATATGCTCTCTTGGATGAACAATTATATCTCATAAAGTAATTGATGAATTACGCTGAAATTTGGAAAGCGTATTGAGAACTATAAATGCTTCGTTTTCAATACTTTCTAAAGCCCCACAACCCTTTTTGCCATAATTATTAGGCATTAAAGAAAATAGCGTTTCTAATTAATTTACATGAATTCCTCATTAATTAATTGATCAATTTTAATACGTCACGGCTCGTTCTATAGATATTAGAACTACCTACATCTTTCATACAAAACATTCCTTGCCTTTTACATTTCATCGATATCAGATCTCAGCATTTCCTGAAGCCACACATTTGTTTCAACGTAGAACTACGCGGGATACACATTTAGAATATTTTATAAACCATTCAATCTATCGTGCTGAAACTTTGTACAGATTGAAAGATCCCATAGAGGCTCTTAGAAAATGTACTAAATATAATTTCAGCTGATTTGTTCAGAAATTATTAATATTTCAAATAATTAGACAAATGAGGAGTTTTTTGCAAGTGTCTCGTTAAATCATTGACCCATTTGGATAAGCAGTAACTCAAAATAAAATACCTTCTGGTGCCTACAACTTTCGTATTTAACTTTTTCGCCTAGGATGAAAGAGGAAATTTTACAAGGAAAAAAACTGAATTTTCCAGTTATGAATATTGTGTCTTTATCCAGGACGCAAAATTAGCTGTACCTTTTGATGCAGTTATGTTCAGATATGCTCCTCATACGTGGGAAAAGTGTCACAATGCTATTAAGCTTTTTTCACGCTTTTTTTTTACCTGGCTTCGGTGCTCGATAGACTTAGAAGCGAACAACAAGAAACCTATAAAAGCTACTTACAAGGATACCATTTCGAAACGTCACAATATAAGTCGGTGGCAAACTTTACTTGCTTAGGGTACATATTATACATGTATATTGTATATGGAGGGTATTGATGCGACAGCATACCTAACTGTATTTATTTTATTGTATTTCGTACTCCTCGGAAAATGAAAGGAAAAGTAATCTTAAAAGCGAAAGATATAAATCTGTTTTCTCTTGAAAGTTCAACGACTAAATCACTAAATCACTCTTCGCCGTCAACAACAAATCGCCCATTCGCTCTAAAAAGTCCCAGGACCCGCGTGACGTTCCAACAAGAAATCCCCCTGGAAACTCTACTTTGTCATTTTCGTTCTTTTCCCTCCTTCTGTAGATGCAAACGTCCCATTCCCGGCTGGCAACAGCGTCCGAATAGTTTTCTCTCCATTCGGTTGCTAAATTTAAAACACCCTTCACACGACAACGAGAGAGAGTTCGAGTTCAATGGAAATGGCGAGGCGTGTGCGCGCATCATCGTCTTCGGCTATACTTAAAATACACCCGACTTAAGTATCAGATTGGATTTCAGGCTCGATTAAGTAAGTCTTTCGTTATGCTCGGTAATATGCGGTGTGTGCGCGGTTATTCATATGCACATATGTGTATGTATGCGTACGTACAACATAAGACGTTGATGGGCGTTGCTGGAAGGTCAGTAACATCGACGCGTCGCAAAATGTTGAATACACATGCATATGTGATAATGTGCTCTCGAATCCAATTGATACGTATCTTCCCCGACTCGAAAGTACTCTCGGTGCCTTAAGTTTCAGCGCTTTTGGTTCTTTTGTATATTTACATTACATGTTACTTATTTCAAGGGAACGCTTGTGTCTTCGTCCTTTTCACATTCCACTTTTTCAGATTCGTCCTTTTTTGAGCCCCTCTGTACATTTTTTTCTATGGTGATAATAGTAAAAAGCCTTAACTCGAGCTGTTTTATTTTTACAGAAGTATACAGCCCTTCACATTAACAGTATTAAATACTTTGAAAGGTTTTCCCAAAATCGAATCCAAAATGAAAGTTTTCTATAATTTGTTCAACAAAATATCAATACCTTTGAATTATTTATGAACCTTTAATTGCAAATGTGCGTATTAGTACGTCTAAATTTAAACTAAAAGGCTGTTGCCCCTTGTAATTTGAATCGAATTTACTGGCAATCGTTCAGATGACTTCTAGAACTCTCTCATTTGAGTTTTAACTGAATCTTTTGAGGTACTTTGCAAGTGAATTAGCCTGCTCATTCTAGAATTTTTTTCTTCAAAATTTCTATAAAAAGTGTAAGGTGAAGTGGGGTAATTGTAATAATGGGGCTATTGTAATACCGATTGATTGATTAAACTCCAATTTACTTACAACGATGCCATCTTGTCACAAAAGATTGCAAACATCCATAAACGCAACCTTCATTACAAGAATCTGTAAAATTGAATGGTGACAGTTATCTCATTAAATTTAAGTTTGTACTGATTTTTACCTTGACAGACAAGTATCAAACGAATATTTTCATCGGTTACTGTGGTTGTACAAAACGAGGTAGGTGAATATTATTTAGGTGTTTCTGCTAGTAGAGGTTCAATACGTTGTTGAATATAGTTGTTATTCGCCTAATTGAACATTTTTCAATATTATGAACTATATTACAATTACCCCGTCCAAAACGGAAACCGGGGTTAATGTAATGTATGCCTATGAGGTTATTGTAATATAGAAGGAAGGTTGTCTCAATAAAGCCCTTTTTATAAAAGATTTATTATGTCGACGTTTCGCCTACAATCTGAGGCATCATCAGGACAACACAGCTAAAAGTTACATTAAAAATCATACATAAGAAGGATTTACATATTTTACACTTACTATGTACGTTGTGATCTTATTAAAACGGATAATTACACTAAAATCTTCATCTCTGATAATGTATCACAGTGATTATTAATTGATCTTTTCACATGCTATCATTCAGCTGTAATCACGTTCAAAAATGAAATGCAAGGTCTCGAAAGTAAAACACAATATGGTCCCATCTTTCTCTTTTTTTTTTGAGTAAATTCTTTTGTTTATTGTTGATTTTAAATATGTTTTAATACCCATAATGCCATCTCACGTGAAATAGAAGAGTAAAAGGAAGGTGTATACTATGGTATTTTATTTCATTTTGTGATTAAATTATTTGTTAGAGTTTTGTTTTCATCAATGTTCGGATTGGTTATGTAATAGATTTTTGTATGTATTGATAAGACCTAGGAAATCTGTTTGAGAGTTACATGAATTTGGAGTAAGTTTGATAAAGATTGATTCTAAAAATAATCTTTTGAACCAATTGTTCTCTGTCTTAAGGATTTTAGTGTTCTCAAAATCAAATGTATGCCCTGTACGAATGGAGTGATCACTCAAACCAGAATGAATATTGTCTTTTTTCTTGATTGCTGACTGATGTTGTGTAAGACGTTTGTGTATATATTGTTTTGTTTGTCCAACATATTTTAATGGATGTGGATTTGGGAAACAATCCTTACATGAGATTTCATAGATAACATTATGAATTAAATTAGAGGGAGTTGAATCTTTTAGTTTAGTAAAAATAGAATCCAATTTTTCTAGATTGAACCAAGCGGGCGTGAGTTGAAAAGGTTCAAGAAGAGTTTGTGTTCTCTTTTCAATTTCAGAACAGAAAGGAAGTTTTATGTATTTGGCAACTGAATTTCTGGAATTGTGAGAAGTATTGGAAGGGTTGTTAATGGAAGGCTGTAATGAGGTGGTGAGAATATGTTTTCTTTTCTTTATTTTTGAGAGAATAAAATGTTCTGGGTACATGTTCTTAATGAGTGTATCTTTAATTAGTTTCAGGTTGTCATTCCAAAAGGTGTGATCTGATAGGAGACAGGCTCTATAATATATAGACAGGCTAATAAGATCACAACGTACATAGTAAGTGTAAAATATGTAAATCCTTCTTATGTATGATTTTTAATGTAACTTTTAGCTGTGTTGTCCTGATGATGCCTCAGATTGTAGGCGAAACGTCGACATAATAAATCTTTTATAAAAAGGGCTTTATTGAGACAACCTTCCTTCTGTGTTTGAGCTGCCCTGAGAACATCACTTGGTTTGTTATTGTAATATGTGTATTACAATTACCCCATTTTCAGAAAACGTCATGGTGAGGCTTTATATTTGAAAGAAACACGAAGCCACGCAGAATTATAGCCAGGAAAACCTGAAAAAAGCCATCGAAGAAGTGAAAAGAGGCTCAACAACTGTGTATAGAGCCAGTAAATCCTACAATATCCCATATCCAACACTATATACGCGTGTTAAAGGAACAAGAGGAAAAATACATGAAAAAAGCGGACGACTAACATGCCTGTCATCTGCAGAGGAAGATCAATTAGCCACAGGTTTGAGGGTAATGGAAAAATGGGGATTTGGGTTGACTCGTCGAGAAGTTTTGGAAATGGTAGGAAAGTATATTCGAGAAAACAACATAGAATCGAGGTTTAAAGATAGCATTCCTAGAGAAGATTGGTTCCTTGGATTCAAGAAAAGAAATCGCTTAAGCTTGAATGTACCTTAAAATGTAGAGTATGCAAGAAAGAAAGCAGTTGACCCTTTTACCATTTTCGAATATTTCAACCTTTTGGAAGAAACTATTAACAACCTTAATTTACATGACGAACCAGAAAGAATCTGGAATCTGGATGAAAGTAGTTTGAGTATTGATCCCCGAAGAACTAAAGTGGTTGGAGCTGTAAACAAAACGGCTTCACGGACCATTAGTACTGCAGGAAAGAAAAAGACCACGGTTTTAGTAATGTGCAACGCAGCAGGAGGCAAAGCCCCTCCTTTAATACTTTTTAAAGGATTGCATGTGTGGGATCAGTGGATGTGCGACAAAGATGAAGGATATCAGGGACAGTGTATGCTGCAAGTAAGAAAGGTTGGATGGAAACTGAGATTTTCGCCAATAATTTCTTGCCAATAATGTGAACACACCACAACCTTTTGCAAATACACCTGAACTCATAGATCATCCAGAAGAAAACGCTGAAGCCAGTGCTGCACTACCTCTCGGTATTAGTGATTTATCATTCACAGATGTCATACAGCCTTTAAATGATTCTTCTGTTCTTGAAGTTTTATTGCTTGAACCTGTTGTACCCCCAGAAGATGCCATCATCGCTGGTCCATCATTGGCTAGAACTGCCCTGCCTCTAGAAAATCCTGTTATTTTTGGTCCATCAACATCTGGAACTGTATTACACCTCACAGGTACTGCAAGCAATGATCTATCTTCCTCTAAGCCATCACACATTTCATTCGAGAACTTACTGCTTGCCAAGATTTAACAAAAACCTCTGCCAGTTAAACAGAAACCAAGAAGAATATGTCCTGGGTCAGAAATACTAACAGAGCAAGCCATTGATCGTATGAAAAGCCATGAAAATAACAAAAAGGTAAAAAGGGTAAAGATATCACAAACATACAACAGCAGAGTAGGAATCCCAAAAAGCAAAAACAGGAAAAATGGTTATGTGATAGTAGTTCTGATTCGGAACAACAAATTAATATAAGTTACATAGACACGGATTTAGAAGATACCATAAATTTACCTGAACATGAAGATCATGATGCTTCGTTTGCATTTAATGTGAACACATGGGTATTAGCGAAATATACTGCGAAAAAAACTGTAAAGCATTTTGTTGGACAAGTTGTGAACAAACGATGGCTGGGTTACTAAATTTACAAAAAATTACAACCCGCAATTTGTATGGCCAAAAATAGAAGACTCAGATACAGTAGAAGATTCTAATATTGTGAGGATTTTACCAGAACCGGAAGTCGCACGAAGGGGCAGTTTTCGATTTAATGTATCGTTTCATGGGTACAATTTGCAGTGATACACTTTATAAGATTCTTCAAAGAACAATTATCAAGTTATATTATGTTATTTAGTAGTTAGAGAACGTGTTTCTTTATTTTAACCCATAGACGAGTTTATAAATTTCTTGCATTGTCATATTTTTCCATGAAAATATAACCAATTGGTGTATCTTTTGTGTACTTCTACAATAGCCACGCCCTAATTTTCTATCATCAGTATATACAACGTTGCAAACGACTATTACAATAGCCCCAAATCACGGGGTTATTGTAATATAGCGACATGATTTAAAGAAAAAATCGTAACATTTCTGAAAATTTAAGTATCTCATTCAAACTTGCACAATTAATATGCAGTTCCCTAAGGCATGTACATAATTTTTTTCGAATTTTCTGAAAGAGAAACTTAGGGACCAAGGGCCATTAAAGTTGATATATTGAAAAACTATATTACATTTACCCCACTTCACTTATATCATTTCTTAACTATATCGCTAAAATGGTGCCGAACAAATCATCACAAATAACTACTTACCTATATTTTAATACAGCTTCGTGGAAGTTCATTATTTCAGCAATGAAACAGAGTTTTATTTTTTGGGGATTATCCAAGAACGTTCTGCAGTAGAAACAGAGAAGTATTCCTAAATATTTAATGAATATTATAGAAGATTAGCTTTCACGAAGATCTCCAAGAATGTCAGGTAAAGAAATAATAGAAGTAATTACAAGGGTACCTCAGGGTTCTGTTTTGGGACCAACATTATGGAATATCTTTATGATGATGTTCTTCCTTTAATAGTATCTCAAAATGTTAAGTTAGTAGCATTCAAGGATGATGTGGTTATCTTAGTCAAAGAAAATCTTCACTTAAAGTTAAAAGTTAAAACTGACTATAAATGATACTCTAGCAAATATTTCGTACTGAATGCAATATCATGCTTTAATATTGGCTCTTGAAAAGGAAGAAGCAATTATTTTAAAAGTAGGTAGAAAAAGAGATTTTTTATAGTTTCAAATTTTGATAAGAAAATAATTCCCAGTATATCTAGGTGTACACTTTTAATATAAATCAACATTTGGGTATCATCTAAAAATGACTGTGAAGAAAGCGAAGCAGAAATTAATCAAGCTAGTTAACTAGCTTGGTGCCAAATTTATAAGGTTTCATAACTGAGAAACTGGGTATTATTCCATAAATTCTTGTACCTATATATAAATGTCATAAACGTCTTCAAATATAAAAATTACCTTACGAAGATGCAAAGAAAATCACCAATCCGTGTATGTTGTGCTTACAGAAGAGTTTCTGCAGAAACCAAGAAATTAATATCAAACAGTTCCATTTGGCATAACTGTAAACTCAGTACTTTGAATAATTTTCCAACCCAGTTTCTGAATGGTTTATTTGGGTGTTTCACTTTTGTTAAAGGAATAATGCAAACATGTGTGTGCCGTTACTATAATCGTAATTTTAAATAATGTAGAACACATTTTAGAATAATGTAGAAATAATGTCATTCTTGATTGTCCACGATTGTCAACTAAACGGCTACATATTAATTTACAATTAAACACAACTATTTCGACAATCAACATTATGAATCTATATATAGTAATTATTATTAATTTATTACAAGAACCAGCCAATGTAACCAGCTTCGCTCGGACGTCCACCTAACCTCACCTCTTTCTTCTACCGCCTCAAAAAATGTAATTTGGGATTATTGGATTTTTCTAAACAATCTGGGAGCCCAATTTGTACTTACAAAAGTTTCAATTTCTTGCTACTTAGAACTATTGCATTAATTTCACCCTCTGTTCCACTTCCTCACTAAAGGAAAGTTCCTATAGGCTATATAACCTTGAAGGTTTTAAATTGTCTGACTACTCGACACGTAGCTTGAAATAAAACCACCAACAGTAAATTTCACCCCTATTTTTCACCCCCTTGGAACGGAAAATTCAAAGTTATACTGTTTTTCTGAAACATCTCCCAACCTAAGCTATATAAGCATCTCAAGCTAGATCTGACTATTCCGACACTTTTAAAACAATTTTGTTTCTTTTCTAACTCCTTGGTGTGGAAAATCGAGTTTCTTTACTTCTAGTTTTAATTAACTTGTTGCCGTACATAGCTTACAGTTTCTAAATGCTCGAGAAGTACCTCACAATTAAGCCGACAAAATAAATTTAACCCCTAATTTTCAGCCCCTAGGAAACAGCAATTTCAAGTTTTAGTATTTTTCTGGACCATCTTGGTTTAATTAATTTCATTCTATTTCCCATCCCTTCGGTAAGGGAAATTCGGGGTTTGAAGCCACCTTTCTATATTCGTTATTCCTTTCTAGATTTTTATAACCACCCAAATCTTCTATATTGTCCAACAGTTTCTCAGTTGTTACCCTAGTATTTCTTTTTAATTAATTGGTTGTCAATGAATTGTATAAAGCTTCTTTTGTAATGTTAGTGTTAATTCCTGCATTTCTTCTGTAGCAATGTGACCACGTTTTGATTCTTCATTCTGAAAGTAATACCTACAAAAAAGTTCATTTTATATAATTATTATTTTATCACACACTAGTTCTATAACATTCAACTTAATTTGTCAGATAGCTAAGCAGTTCCGT
The DNA here is from genome assembly GCA_946251905.1 of Cryptocephalus moraei. Lineage (NCBI taxonomy): Eukaryota > Metazoa > Arthropoda > Insecta > Coleoptera > Chrysomelidae > Cryptocephalus > Cryptocephalus moraei. Next base: position 23,388,703 of record OX276456.1, read on the forward strand.
CTCATTTGCTTCTTATATTTTAAGTGGAGATATGTATATGGGTAACTTCTCATATGAAAAAGTTACAGTTTAGCAGTTTTTACGACGAATGGAAAAGTTATATTTTTATCCTACATGATACATGAATGTGGACAATGTCACTTCTTGAAGATTTTCGGGATATGTCGCCAACATTATTTGTACGCATCAAGTAGTTTGATTTCAAGACACTTCTGCTTGTCAAACCGTTTGGTTCGTTACTTTAGTGCTTGAACCTGGAGCTTTTATTTCCGCAAGCACACCCGTCCGACCATAACTCAATTCGATACTTAATCGTAGTTGTATGCTACACAGATTTCTAGGACGAAATGTGATGCATGAATATACCTCACATTAATGCTGTTTTTACGCGATTGGAACGTTCGGATTGTTCGCGGAAATAAAAAAGAAGAGCGAATTTCACGTTCATGGCTACATCCATTAGTCGGAACTGGTTCGCGTTTTTTTTTTGCTCTCTTCACGGAAGAAAGTAATGGAGTGATTGTAACATTCTGATCCGGAGATATGAAATTCCACTTGCGCTCGTGGCGTTCATTAAAATAAAAAAAAAACAAGATCTATGAATAGACGCTTTATTTAGAAAAGTGAACGCATCGAGAAACCGTTCGGTTAATGGGTTTCGTTAATCACTATTGCCGAGAGAACTAAGGAGCAGAGCTTTATTGTTGTCATTGTTCCGTGGATAATCACCGCCCAGGTAAAGGGATTTTTCTTCATGTCGCAAATACGTACGAACGTACGTCTACTGCCGACATTGACCAAGTGCCAGATAATTACGTTCGTCTGTTGGTAACATCTGTTTACGATTCTTCGAATAACAAAGTTACAAAGGCAACGCTGTATTAAATTAATTGGGCGACCTGACGTGAATTACGTTAAGAAGTGTTGTTAGAATTCGAAGGCATGTATTGTGAAGATGAAACTTCAATGGTGCCTTAACTCCCCGAGTTATACAACTTTAAAAACTAACAGTCCATCCCAACCAAATTGAATAAGCCACAATAGTCCATTCCTTGGCCATTTTCCCGCATAATTTGCTGAAACTGCACCGATTTGTACAAAAATATGGATTGAAGTTCTACCAACCCTCAACTTCGTTTTTACCCCTAAAAAATAAAAAGCCACCCCCGGCACAGGGCTAACTTTATAGTAGAGGGTAGGTAGAACTTGAATTCAAATGTTGGTGCAAATCGGAGATATTTAATCATTCCAAGTTGCTACAGAACATTTTGAAGATATTTTTTTGAACTGTAACTAAGGGGGGCTTTTAAGGGTCGATTCTGCTTAACAAACTTTAATTTCAATTGACTTTCATTCATCTTATTTATCGATGATTTCAACCTATTACACGCTCCAATCTATAATTTTATAATGATTTTCGAATTTTGGTTCTTTTCACCCCTAAAAAATTAAAAGCACCGTATGGCACATAGTCAACTTTGAAGTAGAGGGTAAGTAGAACCTATAGCTAAATTTTGTTGCAAATCGGTGCAGTTTCAGAGAATTCTGCAGTTATGCCGTATTTTTACTTCAAGGAATGGACTACGAAAGTGTTACGAATTGCTCCTGTCCATTTCCAAGAACCAAATGACTCCACTCTGGTGTTATGGGGCGTAGCAATTTCACATCGTATGAATGACTAACGATAACAACTCTTCTGTCTCACACTGAGTTATCTGTCTGTTAGCATTTTGAGGAAGGAAAGAACAACGCTCCACCACGTGTAATGGATGTCTTTAATGTCAAAATCGTAAAAATAACAATGGGTTTTGTTGTGAAATGCATAAGAAGTCAAGTAACACCGGCATGCTTAGCCTCTTTCTTCTAACCATCCATTGCCTCACAAAATAGCTCTTTCGAGTTCAGTTTAGATTGTTCTAGATACCACTTAATAATAACTTTGACATCGAACTTAACATTATAACCCAGTTAGCCCCTAATAATGGTAACTCCCTGAAAATGATTGATCAGTGACGCTTAAAGTATGACTATGAGGGCGGGTTTATTCATTTTCAAGTAAACTAAACGGTAACTACTCGTTCAGTAAATTTACTTGACAAATCTACTCTGCGTTTTGTCATCTGCAATAGAGTATCAAGTTATTACTTATCAGTTCTGTTATGTTTTTAAAAATACATGAAGCAAGGGCGAAACTCATGGAACATACAGACATATATTCAATGGTACGCAAAAATTGTCCATTCATGATTGTAATTTGATATTTTTTAGCTTTTGTAACTTTGTAACTTTTCAGCTAATTCTGCGTTTCGCTGAATTTTCTAATTTGATGTGTAATTATGAGCGTGAGTAAATAGAGCCGAAACAAATGATAAGTACCTATGCTTAAATTGATTCCAAATTTTGTTATACAGTTTTTTATGATCATAAATTACCAAAATAAAGAATGTTACTTACTTTTTCTGAAATCATGTGCTGCTTGCCCTTTATGTTCTTCCATGACATTTCTTACAACTCCACGTGGTCCACGGTTTTTGATAAGTGACCAGTTCTCATTTAAATCAGACAGAGCCTTACCTGCATATGGGTACGAGGTCCTAGATATTCTTGTATTCAATTTAATAATTTCAACACTATGTCGAGTCCAAGTCATCTATATCTCTAATGTTCTTAAGTTCTATTTCTCGTAGTATCACGTCGCCGTACTATAGACTCTTCGTAGATCTCTTAAATTTCATTCAACTCATCTATTTCATTTAAATTGTTCATTCGTATAGAGAATCAATTTCTATCCATCTAGATATTCAATGGGAAAAGATAAAAAATAATGAATTGAACAAATCAAGAAAAATTCAAAACTTCACAATGGCGCATGCGCTGTGTCCAATAAGTAGTTACTGGACACTTTACTGGGTGGTAAGAGCATTCTATAAATTTTCTTTCTGGTAAGTAACTATACGCGGGACGTTAAATTAACTGAAAAGTGAATGAGCGATTACTGATCACTGATCACTTATGAGTATCCTTACTTGAAGCTGTACTGAGAGGTAAATAAACTAGACCTGAGTATAATTTATCCTTTAAAACCTGCAATCACTTGGACAAACTAAATTTTAGAGTTTATCATATCACTGTTCTGTCTCTGATATATTAGCAAGGTTGTATTTAGATATAACTTTTTTATTTCATATAAAACAGACACTAATTTAAACTCCTACTTGGTTAATACTAAAGACAATTTACCTGCTATTTTTAAATCTGTAATCTATAAAATAACTTGCCCTTCGTGTAATTCATTTTGTATCTGCCAAACAAAAAGTCAATTTATTACAGGATAAAAAGAACATTAAAAATTGTTGTTAAAATTTTGAGATACTGACATTATTGTTACGCATCATCCTTTGCAAACCATGTTGGCCACTCAACATTCGTTTGACATTCATCCTTGTTCCACACCTCTACATTTTGAATATAGATTTAAACACCTCAATTTATTGGAAACTTTAGAAGTTCTTATCAACTCGTATTAAGTTAGTCTATTAAATGACCATGAAAACCTGTACGCAAGTGCAATAGTATCATTTCTTTCTAATTATCTTAGGGAGTAACTATTTTCCTACAATTTTTTTTCGATATAGCCTTTGTTTATACTTTGATTTTGTATTTTTAAATGATTTATTTTTGAAGTTCTATGTGTTCTATTACTAATCTTAGGTTTTGCCAAGCTCTGTCGTTTCCGTTTCTCTTTCTAGCATTTTGTTGTAAATTTTATAATTGAATCTGTGTGCTCTCGTGGCAGAACTAGTCTATTCTCAGATCCATCTGTGAATGCTGTCGATATGCAACCCACTACTATTATTGGTACATCGACGTAACTCAGCGCCTTTGTTTTATTTAACGTAATATGCTACAAGCGCATTTCAATACGTAATTTATGTGGCGTGCAATGAAGTGCACGCCAATGGAGTACCGAATCGAATTACAAAATATTTAACCTTATCAATTTATTTCTCCCTGCGAAATAATTCAAAGGGCGCTAATGGCTGGAATACCCGACAATGTGTCATCCAGATGTTCATCAGTTGATCTCATAAATTTATGATTTTAAGAATTGACTGGTTCCCGTGTCTGCCGTTTAGGAAGTCTTCGTTTTATTTACCCATAACGGTCTTTGCGGGATGAGTCACATCACATGATACGCCTTCAGGTCGCTTAACCATCGGATGCAGACACAATTTGGATGTATCGATTGATTACAGATGTATTTCGGCACAATTTTAAAGTAGATAAATGCAGTTCAATATTAATTTGAGAATTAGGCGTTCCATACCAAATTTCAAGGTGTGATGACTTGATTGGAGTAATGAAGATGAGTCGTAATGCAGAGAAAAGATGTACTTACCTACCAAACATATGAGAACAATGGGCGCTATAAAATCATTTCACTTGGTACATTTTATTTTGTTGTACAATGGAAACACGCATATGTTAAAAACACATTTATTATTACATAAATTACAGGTTACTAAATTGCCATACATAGCTTTTAAAACAGTTATTTTCTAAACATTTAAATCTGCCACACTTACATATAAAAATAATGAAAAATATAGTAATATATTTTCCTAAAACAGGACGAAACTAAGGGTTGCTCTAAGTGTGCTATAATAAAATTTTACCTTTGAAATGTGGAAAGTTGTTGGAGCAACACATTTATTCAGATATCATTGCAATTTCCGTTTTATTACCGTTAATTATTATTATTATCATTATTTATTACGTATTAATTTGTGTTTTATTGTCTCAATCTGCTGTTAGGGGAAATGCAGAGAAATTAATCTTGGTTTCTGTAAAGATAGTTAGCTCTAATTGCTAGATCAAGGGAATTTAACCAAAATTGGCTTAGCAAAGACGATTCTGGTAATTTTCCGGTAATCCCGGTGCCTTTACGTAATAGTTTCTACGCTGGAAAGTGTAATATTCACAAGGGTAAATTCTAAAGGTATTGCATATCTAGTGAACTTCCTCTATTCTTAAAAATCCTCAAATCCTGTTTTCCATCTGGGAGATTTACTTAAGAGAGGTCATCGAAGGAAGGATAGTTGAAAATAACAAATTAAAAATAGAAAATGGCGTTATGACGAAAATTCAAAACATGCAAGACTTTAAATGGACCTGATAATTTGCTTACTTTGTAAAATATGCACTTTTTCGAAACCTCGAAACCATGTAATCATTATTGAATAGTGCTTCAAATCTACATTAAATTTTCTGAAAACTACAACTATTGAATTGTCTTAAATTACATCGGTCATACTCTACTTACGGACTCGGACCAACACAACTTCATAACTGTCCTTCAAAATAATCCACGGAATTAATTTATCCACTATCTTAATTTTATCTTTCGTATATTGAACTCGAAAAAGATATTTTGGAAGGTCATGTTACTTACGAATGTAATTATGGAAGTTTAGTCACATTGGCAACGTTGACGTTTTACCAAAAATGGTAACGCGAAGTTCGCTGTCAAGCCGGTCGAGGGGAAATGTCAATGTTTCAAATTACGATCCTTGCAGTTGCGATAATTACCGATTACCGTTGGATATCTCCAACATTATCTTCGGCAGTACTTACGGACATTGTGAAAAGTACCAAATGGCCGTTAATTGTAATTAGAGTTTAAAATAATGTTTGAATCAAAATGAGATAAGTTCAACTCAAAAATCGGACTTATTTAGTTACTATCTTTACATATTTGTTCAATTGTGTGTTCGTGAGGTTCGATTAAAGTTATTAACATTCGCATTAAGTTATTGTATGTCCTGGTGAACGCAATTAAACACTGTAACAAGCAATACATGAAATTGATTCAAACACCCGAAATGGAGGCACATTATTTTGTTCGGAATCACAAAATTGTCACTGAAATCTCACGGAACTCGCATCGTCACGTCACTATACAATCACTTCCGGTCGAAAAGGGGGGGACGCTTGCAGGTATGCGTAACGTGTATCCAGAAAGGTGACGGCGGGTCCCGGCCCTGTATGCTCCATACTTCTTTACATTCCATACGTGCAAAGTACTATGGGATAGTAAGGAAGTACGGAACCTGAAGGACCACCTCTCCTCCGTTCCCGTTGCAGAGGGTCGTCGTTCGTCCCTTTTGGTGAAGGCACCATTCCCGGCCGGCTCTTCGTCTTGAACTGAATCCACCACCAATTGCCTCGTCTTAGGTAGCTGAGATTCTAAAAATGGTTCCTTGCAGTCGATTGGCTGACAACCCCTCTTTCCAAATTTGTCTTTTCCTAAAATACATCTGGGATCATTCCCCACCGCTCCTCTTTAGTAATTATAGACCATGTGGTAACACATGTGCATGGCCTCCTAGGTTTACAGTTTGCGGCCCCGTTGCCAGATGCCGGCTTTCTGCGGGAGGTTCCCTGTCCTGCGTCTTTTGCTGCAGTACTCCCGCCAGACAAAGCCGAACAGATAATTACACCGCTCGAAGACAATCCATGTAATGAGACCTTCGCGGGGAAAGATGCACTTACTCACTTTCAGTGCAATATAATTAGCGGTACGCCTTTTCGATCAAAATTTTAAAATAGGTTGTATGAAACGGCAAACTTGACCCCAACCGTGATATCATTGCATTACAATTACAAATCCTCGGTTTGTATCAAACTTGACATTGAAACTCATGGGAATTTGACTGCAGATGAAACTGATACATTGCGCTACAATTCGCCATACAATTATTACGCTTACTTCTGCCTGTAGAAATAGAAGTGTCGACGAATCGAATGTTGTACACGGTGTGACCGAACTTACGTTCCAAACTTAGCTGGGCGATTAGTTAAATTCCTAACTTGAAACTGCCACAATTGTTACATTAGGTTTATTGTTATTTGCACAAATTATTAATTTCGGTTTAAGTCACTTATAACTAATGAAGTTGGTTTATTATTATAATTTAGGAGATCGTTTCAGACTCCAACGTTTTGAAAAACGTATGAGTAGTTTTCGGGATGTTGTAAACTACAACTGGGATATTTTAAGCTTCTAAAATTTATATAATTTGAAACGACCTTTTTTTTTAAATTTCTCAGATAGATTTTGTACTGCAAATTTTGTCATTTAATACCTGGAATTTCTTCGTTTTACGTTTCTTAAGACTTCCAGACCTAAAATAACGTTAAGAATCACCTCTCGACATTTATGAGATCAATACATTACATATACATGGGTAATAATTTATGTGAGATATTACTAGAAATTTATTTATTTATTATTACTAAAAATAATTGTTATTTAAATAAATTATTGAAATAATTTATCAGTATATATAGTAGTTATTTTAACGCTTTGATATGTTGTTTAAATATGTTGTGTTCTTAAAATTTGGAGTAATTCTTTGTTTAATTTGGAAAATATAAGTATTCCGAAATTAATTTGTATAATTTGGAAATATATATCAGACATATTATTTTCAAAATATCTAAGTGACATTACACTTAAGTTAATTACAAGTTAGCTAAATTGAGAGCGCCTCACTTATAGGTATTAAATTTGAGTAATTTACATCACTTGGTCACAAGGTAACGTGTCATATTAGGTAGAAAAAAATACTTTTTTTATCGATTGATCACTTAATTAGTGAAACAGCAATCTCCGATTTATATCACCTATTAGGTGGTGTTCGTGACACCTACTAAATTAGCTGAACACGTAATATAGCGAAAATGTGACCAAATAGGTGAAAAATGGTACCACTCATATTTTATCAATTTGCTACCACAAGTAGATTATTAACCTATTGGGTGATATAAGTTATGTAGTATCACAATTACCAATTTGATAATTGTGTTTTTGCGCGACCAGTTAGGTGATCTAATACTGCTTAATATTGCGAATCTTAAGAATATTAGGAATCTTTTTTCACCAATTTTTCATGTCATTTAATTGGTTACCTTGACCGATCTCACCCAATTCTCTGAAATATAACTCTATTTCTACATAAATAGGTAAAAGTAACTTTGACTGGTGAACAACGCCTAAATTATTTATAACTCGATTTCTACATAAATAGGTAAAATTAACTTTGACTGGTGAGCAACGCCTAAATGATTAGCTGCGTTCCATCATTATGCGATGTTCATGCACGTATTTTACGATTTTGAAATGAATTTTGTGTGATTCATTTAGGTACAACAATTCAGTGCCAATTGGAATATTTCATGGTTATCGATTTTGCGTACGGATATTGGAAACTGCCGGTAAATAACTAATAAAATCGTAACTTATCCGTAACTAATCACAGGGACGTATTGGTCGTGTTTCACATAATTTATGATAAAAGTGTGTTGATAATTTAATGCGCTGTAAAAGTAGATGATTACGTGCAGTGCGTTTATTGGAATTGGAATCATTTATTAAAGTAGAAGTTGTGGTTTTGAAAGGTGTAGAATGAAAGTGAAGTAGGCGATTAAACGAAGATGTTAAATCTGTTTGACTTACAACATGCTTTTGAATCGCTTCTTAAGCAAAATTCTTAAATATTACTCATAAATTTCCCGCAAACCGTACATACATGTAACTCCCGCCGACGCCGAATTCCGAACAGTTCAATTAACTCTCGCGCCTTAATGAGGCATAAATCGTTACTAACCTCTCCGTGTAATCCAGTACATTTCTGCGGACAGACAAGAATACCGAAATAAACCATCCCGAAAATAACCCATCCTAAGCGGACGACCACAAAACCTGACATGTTCGTTACGGGACAATCGCGCGGCACGTGTCATTGTCACTATACTGGCCCGATCTTTATCTCTCAGGGAAACGAATTTCCTCTCCAGACGTCGAACGCAAAGCGTCTTGTGGGCAGATGCTCAGTCACGTCTGCGTCATTTCTGTGCCTCGTAGGCTCTCGTTCTCGCCGAAATGGATGATACACGCCCGCCTTGTAACGATCTGGCAACGTTAAATTACCGGCGGCCGTTCGATGGAATACGTATCTACTTGAAATTACAGTATACTGATCTAGACGGGGTTAAGATAAGTGAAATACCCCCTTAGGGAATATTGAAATGAACTTAGGCTATCATCTTTGGAGCACTTAAGATTTGGCCGTATCAGTAGCTTCCGCCATCTTGGCATAACCTGTATATAACCTAGAAACCAATTTATTTTTTCCCTGGAAATAAGGATGATATCCTTATAAAAAAAATCGGACTCATACAATATATTACGACTAATATATGCAAATCTTTTCAGGTCATGACATGCATTTAGCATAAAATACAATAACTTTACTTATTAAGTGCTACTCCAATGATAGCTCCCACTGGATTTTTCTAGAGTGGTGAAAAACCGCGCGCACACGACTCGCGGGCAGACTTTCTGCTGTGACTCGGTTTGAGTCAAGACCACATTTGTTAAGGGCTTGATATTTAAAATAATTTTTAGCATTTTTATTGCGTCTAAAGTAATTGTTTCCTATTTCAAAAATTACATTTAGGAAGATGATGTTTTGTCATTTTTGGAATTTTTCTAGGGGAAGTACTGCTTCCCTTGCTTCCATGGACCGCACTCCGCTGTTATTTATAAATAATGTTATATATGCATTATAACCAACACTTATGTAAATGCTGTTTCAATAAAAATATTGATTTTCAGTTGGAATCCTCACGAAAAAATACTAAAACTGATTGTTTGGAGCTTTTAGCGTGGATTTTGCCCATTCACATGTCGTGAATAATTTGTAGGACAAAATGAATAACACCATTGAATTCTACAGGAAAAACTACATGGAAAACTTGTATGACACTTTCAGAAATAATGTTGGATGATTGTTAAAAAATTCAGCAAATAAAATAATTACATACAAATCGGCCCAGCTCATAGTAAACATTCAAAAATGTCCTCAATTTGAGATTTCAATCGTTTTCAATCGTTTGACGACTACAATACCATTAGAAATACATTCAAAAAATATCGTACAGCAAAAACTTCCATCTATCTATATACCGAATTTCGAAATTTGGAAACTAGATTTGGAACAAATTTGGAAATTTGTCAAAAACATTGAACATAAAAATAGCCGATTCAGACTGTTAATAATATAACCTCTAAATTGATCATTATATTTTTTTCCGCTTTTTTAGCTTTTGGTATTCGTTTTTGGCATTCTTAATTATTGGCAGTGTTTCATACAGTCACAAATTCGATGGAACATTATAGTTAATCACAGGCTCTACCGCTGGATTAAAAATGGTTTTACCCGATCAGTACATTTAATTATCAATTCCATAATTGTATAAAATATTAGTGAAAAAATGAAATAACTGTCCAACCATTGCACACCTATTGATTTCACATGGCAATTTTTAACTAGCAGATACAATCTTGATCTTATTTATTATTTTTATTTCATACTTAATTTATATATACCTTATTATTATAGTTATTATGTGTTCATACTCTTTAATACTTTTTATGATTTTTTTTAAACCAATGAGTGTCACCTTAATTTCAATTCAGTGTTTGAAAATTTCGGTTTTTCCTCATAAATATCTATAATTCATACCTCGGCAACAAAACATACTAAGAAACTATTTTTAAACTATGTATTACTAAAATATGTTCAAAATTATTATTGAAATATTGGAGTATCGATAAAAGTGTAAAGTCCTACTTCTGTCTCATTTTAACTCCATATTTGATAAGATTTCATTGTTGCATTTATAGAATATTTCGGAAAAATTATTATTTATACAACACTGTTTTAATATGCCAATAAAAGTTTAAGAAATCTAGTCACGTGACCCCAAAATTACTCGCCCCATTAAGCACCATCAGCTCAGAATCTGTTCAAAACTGGTGAAATATTATAACGGTAAGAAATATATAAAAATTGAAGTATTCTTACATCAATGCATCAATTTTCCAAAAATGTTTAACGTGTTTAGGTGTAATAATTATTTGAAATATTTTTAAGAACCCTTTTAAGGACATTAAGGAACTTCATTTTAAAAGTTTATTCATTTCCTGTGAACTATGTACTGTTACACCAAGCTCAGGACAGAGTTGGATTTGGCGTAATAGTCACCAATCTCGATCGAGACGGCACTTAGGAGGAGGAGGAGGAGGAGGACATTCGCCATGTATTTTTGTATTTTTCTTTTATTCATCGTCTCTTTTATTCCTTTCTCCTTGCCTCTACTCGTGCATTTACTTTGAATTTGGAATTTTGTGAGAAAAATTAAAGAGATATTTAGTAAATTTTAAAGAAAAAAATATTGATATTATTGTTATGCGCTACGTTTAAGGATCAGGTAACATCGTGCTGGATTTCATTTTTGCGATTAAATCCACAAGAGTGTGACCTCCTTGGTTTACTGCTAAGTACCCCCCTAGTCCAATCATCTTAGGCCAAATTAGGTGAATATCCCGGAAAATCGACATACCCAATATATTAACACGTAAAAACTTCTATTTTGGCATCCTAAAACTTTCCCCAAAATTCACATATAATTGGATGGCCGCAAGTTTTAAAGCCGGGGGTCAAAAGTTACAAAAATAGATTTTTTTCTACATTTTTTGCAAATATCTCGTTTTCTATGGGTTTTACGCTACTTATATGTAATATCTTTATGATACAAATGTAAATTCTCTACAACTTTTGTATTTAACATTTCTTCATACCTCGAACTGTTTTCGAGATAGAGAGCGGAGAGCGCTGGTCAGAGAATCATGTGAGGTCAACTGGTAGTCCCGATCAAAAACTCGTAATAGTATTAAGGTTATGTTATAAATTATTGCTAAATATATAAATATCATTTTTTATTAACTTTTTCATTAATTTCATTTAGTTTGGTTACTTATCTATTTTTAATTAAGTGTCAATTTATTCAATAACACTTACCTGGCCATGTAAGTAAAAAATTGTTGAGGAAAATAATTAAATTACATTTTAATTGTAATCTAATTTATACTAATGACTTTCTAAATAAATAAAAAAGAAAAGAATTAAATTTGTAATTAACGTTTTTATTAAAAGTGTCATTAGATTAATTTAATATTGTCAAAATTAATATAAAAGAATAAAAATTTCGAGAAGAACAAGTTTTAATTTCAATTCTCTTCTTCTTCTTCTTCTTTTGACTATAAATTTTTAAAATTATGAAAGAATTTAAGAGTTTACAGATTTTAAACAAGATTTACTTAATTATTTTTTACTTCAAATGCAATTAGTGTAAATGAGAATATAATTAAAATGTAATTAATGTATGTCCCTTAATATTTTTTCAATTACAGAAAGAGATTATGAGTGTTATTGAATTGATAAGTTTTAGAATTATCAGAAAGAAAGATTGAATTTAATGTGAAAGTTAATAATAAACCATAATTAAATATTTATCAATAATTTATAACCTTAATATACCTACGAGTTTTTGATCGGGACTACCAGTTGACCTCACATGATTCTCTGACCAGCGCTCTCCGCCCTCTATCTCGAAAACACTTCGAGGTATGAAGAAATGTTAAATAGAAAAGTTGTAGAGAATTAGATTCTCTACAATATCGATAATAAATATAAGTAGCGTAAAACCCATAGAAAACGAGATATTTGCAAAATATGTAGAAAAAATCTATTTTTGTGATTTTTGATCCCCGACTTTAAAACTTGTGGCCATCCAATTATATGTGAATTTTGGGAAAAGTTTTAGGATGCCAAAATAGAAGTTTTTACCTTTTAATATACTGGGTATGTCGATTTTCCTAGGTGAACCTCCTATAATGACTGGACTACCCGTGTTATGGCTCGAACAAATCAGTTACATCTGGTTCCGGTCCTGGATTACGTGATGAATAACGAGACATCCGGAATTTCGTTCCTCATTCTGCCACACTTCATTGTCTACAATTTGGCGAGACTACAGATCAAACTTTTAAAGTTTTGTTTACAGTGAAGTTCCTCCCGTCTTCCTTGTGATTGTTTATGAACTAGCTGCCTAATCTCTACAGTTTCGTTATATTGTTGACTTTTCAGCTTCTCGCATCGACGAGAATTAATGAATTATTATTAGCATTCGGGGGAGAGGGGTGGAGCGTTTTTGGGGAACTTGAATTAACTTCGAGTTTACTCCAGTTATTGTTCCATTTTCATAGGGGGACGTTTCGTCCTAAAATGACAGATATTAAAAGCGATTGACGTTCAGTTTTGAAACGTAAAAGTTGCATAATTATTTTCGAGTGCGTAACGTTTATTCCGACGGGTAAAAACTTTTGAAACGAGGACGCGATAGCGTTAGAAAAATAAAAGAAACCCAAAGGTTTATTCTTAGAAAATTCATTTCGGTTTATTTATAAGATTTGTGAATCTCATTAAATGAGTATATACAGCGAGATATCGGTCGGTTTCTCTCCCACTAGATTCAAGTATCTAAAAGAAATAGCTACACTCTTGAAATAAAAACTTATGAACGTCTTAAAATAAAACGGCGCTTTTCCAGAAACACACAATAATATAGAGAGAAATTTCTCGTCTCGAAATCTTTGCGGGGCTTATCAAAGAAAAATAACAAATTTCAGGGCGATATTTCATCCGAAAGTTTCCAGCCAAGCAAAGTAATGAGGCAATTTACAGTCTAATATCCCGAAAATAGCTGTAAAAATTCAGAACTGGACATAACTGAGCACAGAGCGCGTTTTTTGTAGCACTCTCGGGTGTGATAAAGTGCCCCTTTTTGTATTTATAGGCAAAACAAATTCTTACATAAATATTGTTTACATTTTGAATGAGAAGATTTTTGCACAGTTTTCAAAAATACTGTCTTCGTAAAATGCCCTACGATCTCGTCAAATGATACGTGTAGTATGCCTACGAACATTTGTGTATACATAAACCAATCGAATCATTACACTTCAAGTTATTGAATATGTTCTGTATACGAATAACCAACAGAATGTATTAGATACTTAGACGTATCGATATTAAATTTGTTCCAACCTTTGCATCGCAGTTAATTCCAGTCGGCCAGACATACTCCTTTGTTTAGTCATTGCTGAGATAATTGACAAGATTCCTTTGACTAACAGAAAATAATCGTTCTATACCTTAACGGTTTTCGTGGTGTCTAGAAACAAACCTAGTGTCTTTATATTTCTTCCTTCCGTCTAAATACAATAATAAGACAAGGCATGTGTGTCAGTCAGTCAGAGTTCGCCAGAACGACATCTTAACTATGAAATTTTGCATGAAAATTATTTGAATTTGGCTTAGTTTGTTAATGACAGTCCAACTTCCATTAAGTGGAAGCTTCTTTGGTGCCCAAGAAAAATTAGTCATAGAAAATGGGAAATAGAAAAATAGGAAATTCGAGTTACTGTCATATGAGACAAAGCGAATGTAAATGTACATTAGTTAATAGAGAGATATTGTAAAGGTGCACTAATGCTGACAAACAGTAGTTAAGTTGACCTTGATAAAATAGTGCTTACTATTTATTTATGCCTTAAAACAGAGATATTGCAGAGCACGAATCTACATTGCAATGACAACCTAACCACCTAACCTAGAAACCTAGTCAACTGCTAAGACGCGAATTTCTAGTACTTTGTACTTTTTAAGTCGTCCAAAGTACATATTAGTACATTAGGAACAGTCTAATCAGTCGTTAATAGGTATGGAGCAAGTTCTGAAAGCAGTTATTTTTGGAGGTGGAAATGATGAGAAAGTAGAATATTGTGACTCGATCTTTCTTCAACCACATTTTCAATAGAATTTACTTTTTTTTAAGCTTTATTAATTTATTTAATTTATTTTACTTCACAACACACAACCACCAGCACATAGCACACGATTTGCATGGTTACGTGTTTTGCGGAACTTTAACAATTATATGCTATTCCATCCAAGAGTGACATAAGGATAAAAATGATGCTCTAGCACTATGGTTATTAAACTATACCTTATCCCAAAAGGCAACTGCGTACACTCAGATGTCAAAATAACGTCTACCTTATTACTGTTTGACATTATGGACACTTGCAATATCTCTATTATTTTCACTGAAATTAGAGTTGCAGTATTTGTTTTGTAAATTTTTGAAAATCACAACGGAACTATATCATCGGAACCAAAAAGGCTCATAAATATTTCATAGCGTTCGATGTATTGAATTTCGAATTCTGTAAATTGAAACTTACTTAACTTCTTAAAGATGCTTCAGGTAGAGTTTTGTGTCATTTGAACTGAATGGGAGTTGCACTAAAACTTTGGCAATAAAACTTTCTGAATATCGTGATGTTGGTTTTCTTAGCAATTGGTAAAATTTCAAAGAAACTGAAGTTGCGATAAACGTTTATACGATTTTTCGAAAATTCTCACAACCAAAGGTACCGAAACGAAGAAACGTATTATTTAGTAAGTTACATGATAAGCTGAAACTTCTTAATTTTCTAATTGTACTTCGGTTAACTTCTATGTGAAGGTTCAACTGAAGTACTGTTGTAGCATTTTTGGAAAGTAATTTGCTGAAACGTGCTAATCTTGTTAAATGTACATTAGTAAATATAGGTACAGTGTTGCAATTAAACTTAGAGTTGCCGCGATTGGTTTTTAATTTTTTGAATATCACAAGAAATAAAGTTACCGGAATTAAAAGTGCTCATTGTCATTTCGGAGCTGATACTTATTTAACTTTTTAAATATATTGTGGAGTTTCAACCAAAAACAATTACATCTGTTTTTCGAATTTTCAAACTGTATTTAGCATGAGTTTCGGGTCATTCGTGGTAAAGCAGTCTTATTTTGGAAAATTTGTTCGAAAATAGGCAGAAACTTGCTGAATATCTTAAATGTGCTTCACTTAACACTGCTTAAAGGTTTCTAAAAATTCGTAGTTGCAGTAACCCGTTAGTACGAATTTTTGAAATTTGAATACTAGAAGTATAAGTACCGAAGCGAAAAATACTTTCCCATTTTTTGAAAATTGTGATAAATGATGGGCAGAAACTTGCCCAGGCAATATATATGTGAAGTTTCAGCTGAATTGGATTTTGAGTATTTTGCGAATTTTTGAAAATGAGTGAAGCACAAGTTTCAAATCATTCGAAATGAAACACGTAGATTATTTCAGAAAGTAAGTAATCTAGAATTTGCAAAAATTTGGTAAATTAAATTTGGTTGACAATTTTGGGAAATTTCGAAAACTCGAAATTACAGTAACCGTTTTTACGAGTTCCAGAGAATGACAAGCCACTTAAGCGTCGAAATGAGATACAAACGTCCATATTTCAGAAATTTTTGCCAATAATGTGATGGAACGTGCTAAAAATACCAAATATACATTACATAATACGCAGTACTAATATAATGGAGTCCCATTATAGTTAGAATAATTGGAGTATTTGTTTTGTAAGTTTTTGAAAATCATATAAATTATAGGTACCGGTATACCGTAGATTTGATCAAATATGATGTTATGGTGTAGTTATCATACATAGGTAGAGAGACAACAAATTATATTGTTTCAATTGTTTCAATACATTTCCAGTACGTTGGCCTTTACATAAACTTACATGTATAGTATTTTATTCACATCATTTGTAATATAATCAGTTCTCAAAATATTACTATTACGGCTCCATATTATATGATTTATATGTATTCGTCACTTCTTCTTCGCCACTTTCTTCAGAAGGACTGTCAAAATATGTTTCAGCCAGTTTCATAAATTTCAGTATTTTACTGGATTTTTCACCACTTTAGAATTAATCTAAAAAGTAAGAAAAAGTACATATCACCATTGAACACCACTGAACACAATCATAACATAGCATTGTTCTCGTCAAAATTAGCTACAATTAGCTAGTACATGCTGACAGAGTGTGTACTAAATATTTTGTAAATTTGTATTAGTTTCTCTTGCTTAAGGGCACGCTCATGTTCCATGAAAGAATTGTTATCCTGTGAATTTCTGTCACTAAATAGTTAATTTGAGGTTTTATTCCGCATAATTTTCGACAGACACCTAAGAAGTCACGTAAATTGAACACGGGTAAGGCTGTGTGTAATATTAGGTCTTCCTATGACATGTGTAGGGAGGTATTAGCATCCCCTAATTAAATTTATATTTTCGTGGTGTATTGTTATCGAAGATATATTTGTGCCGTGTTGAAATTCGAATTCTTTCCTGTGTGTGACAAATATATCTAAAAATATGTATATATCCTTGCCATGTATAAGTAACTAGTCGTCAAATTTAAATTATAACCTTTACAATTTGAAATTTTCGCGGTGAAGCTGCGGCGGGTAGCAGCTAGTTTCCGGTATCTAACTCAGCTCTCAACTTTAGACCTTTAAATTTTTATACTTAGATGTGCTGTGTTGTTACTATTTTTTGTTATTATTTCACTTGAAGCAAATCGTGGAAAGCATTCATACCAACAAAAACTGCGAGAAAATGCATGTGAAAGTGATGGAAATAGTGGTAACCTAAACAAACCAGGTTTGGAACACAGTTGCGCGCGCACGTCCGATTTAATTCCGATTACCTGTTTCTCATTTATTATCTTATCTTAAAACTTAACACAAAAGCATTAAATGATTGAGCAGGGCGATAAAATAAAAGCAAATTACTTTTACAGGGACATTCCTTGGTCGAATCAGAGGCACAGTTGAGGCGAGCTCATACGATGACGGGTTCGAATAACAATCAGGATCCCACACGATCGAAGATCGTCTATATATAAATCCGTTCTTACGCAAACTTATTAACAGAGTTAAATTTAACCTCACCGAAATTAAAACAGATGTTTTTAGAGAGAAGTTATTCAATATTTCACGGATTCATATGAATTATTAATAGAGTGAGAACGGAAAACGTCGTATTTTCGGATTATCGGGAGTCACGTGGAAATTGCTTGTTTCTATGAAATGTATACGAGTTCGCGATTGTAAATGCACTTAGTTTACCGGATTACGTTCACCGCTGGATGCGGTAACTGGTTACGAGCTGCGCTCACTTGCCAGAAAACAAGTACAAAACGAACGGAAAACTATTGCGAGTAAACGTAAGACTTCGCGAGATCAAAATACATGACTCGGTTGCCTGGATTGGCGGGATCATATTCGGCGGTCTAAACTTAACCTCCTCGCCTCTTGAGTTTCTCATCGAAACGGCGAAAAACTCGCAAAAATGGTCAAAAACTATGAGCACCCAACGTCATTCGGCGTGTTTTCGTGTTGTATCTATTCCTGATTCACCCCTTCCTGTCCGTTATCTAGAATTTTTCAGTTCCGCGCCTGTGAACAAAAAAGGCGTTGTACTTTAAATAAGTGTCACGAAGCAGCTCCTCCGATATAGAGAGATTGATTACGCGAGGGAAAATGGGAAGCTCTTGAGCTAATGGTCCATCAGGAAATCGACTATTAAACCTAATCAACGCAACCGCTAAACTAAAATCGCGCCCGTGAATCCATCAATGGGAAATAACCAAGATAAATTGGCAGTAATAAGTAATGAGATACAACGGAAGTGAGTGGATGATGATTTTAAACTTGTTCCTGGTTTTTCATGTACTTCAAAACTGACTTTTATTTTATAAATTTATTCATTATGATTTCAATAAATAATGCGTGTTTTATAAATTTGGAAAATAATCTTCAAATTTTGACTCCCAGCCCTTCAAAGTTTTGACATTTTAAAATCGTTTTTTTGTTCATAGTTTCTAAACGGCACTATCGATTTTAATGCTATTTGGTGTAGGTGTATGCCGTTATAGTCCAAGACGCATCTGTCAAAAATTTGCTTTATAGGCCGTGAGCCGAGTCCAAAAAAGTGTCTCATAGGAAACCACTTCAAATTTTAAACATAGATTGCCCTTCACGCGAATTACCGAAATGTGCAAGTCTGGCAGCTTTGAAGTGGGGCGTTTAATGGGGGTGTAATGTCAAAGTTACCCCTAATTGTGGGTCCCAAAGTGCGATAAGAAACCAAATAAAATTTGATGGGTTGCTTCGTTCGTGATGCACATTTCACTAAAAAAATTATGCCAGACACATAGGGTTTTGAGCCGGTTTCCTATCAGTCAAAGGGGGTCGCTAATATTGCTCTGTTTGGTGATGTCTGGCGGGGTGACTGACCCACCCTATGTGTCTGGCATAATTTTTTTAGTGAATTGTGCATCACGAACAAATCAACCCATCAAATTTTATTTGGTTTCTTGTCACCCTCAATTAGGGGTGACTTTTAAACTATACCCCCATTAAACGCCCCACTTCAAAGCTGTCAGACTTGCACATTTTGGTAATTCGCGTGAAGGGCAATCTATGTTTAAAATTTGAAGTGGTTTCCTATGAGACACTTTTTTGGACTCGGCTCACGGCCTATTAGAAGGACGTAAGAGGAAAGCGCAATGTTTTTACATGAATACCTCGGGAATAATGCCTAGAGTAAGGATTAACTTATCCTCCAAAGCGCAGAGGTCGGGAACATTGTTTAAAATGCAACAATTAAAAAAAATGAAAAACGCGTTTTTCCCGACTTGTTTAGCTTCTAACTTTTTAAGTATTGAATTTAGAAGGAAGTTGGAGAGAGAGGAAAGTTGTAAAATCGCTTTTTACATATGCCATAGGTTAGAAATTCAAAAAGTTATTAGCGGTTTTGCAAAATAGCAATAAACAAAAAAAATCGGCCCAAAAAAGTGTTTTCTTAATTTGTTATTTTAGGCACTTTGTTAGGACTTCCATATCACAGGTGGAAAATCATGAAGTTATAATAAAAGAATCCTGTAAATTTCGTTTCGATCGGTTTATTAGATTTTGCATAATAATTTTGCAATCCAGAAAAATCCAAAAATATTTAAAATTTTCAAAATTGTTTAAATTTTTTTTCCACCATTCGATTTGAACAAAACTGGCTGAGCATATATAAGAGGGAGCAAGCTTTCATGTGCTTTTTTCAGAATTAAAAAATATTTATTAGAACGGTCACAGTCATAGTTTAAAGTTAGTGTCGTTATTTTTCCATATAAACAAATATTATCTCGGCGAATTTTTTGTTAAATAAAATTCTGAAAACATAGTCGGAAAGTACTCGGAAAGACGCATCTTTTTATGTATAATAAGTTGCTATTTTGTTCATTAGCTTCTGAGATTTAACCCCTCAAAATTGATTAGTGTTTAATAAAATAGTGGATAATGGTTAATAAAATAACTATTTTTTGTGATATCTTAAGAAATCATTGCCTCTTACAGTAACCAGTATAGTACTTTTGTTGAAATTTACAATAAAAAGATTGAAATTTACATTAAAACAAATTTCTTGCTTCGAATTTTGACAAATTTATAAATTTGACACCAACTTTAAACAACGACTGTGACCGTTCTAATAAATATTTTTTTAATTCTGACAATTTATGAAAGCTTGTTCCCTCTTATATATGCTCAGCCAGTTTTGTTAAAATCGAATGGTGGGAAAAAAATTTAAACAACTTTGAAAATTTCCAATATTTTTCGAATTTTCTAGATTGCATAATTATTGTGCAAAATCTAATAAACCGATTGAAACCGAAGTTACACGATTTTTTTTATTATAACTTCAAGATTCTCTAACTGTGATATGGAAACCCTAACTTCATTTTAAAGTGCTTGAAATAATAAATTAAAAACCACTTTTTTGGGCCGATTTTTTTTGTTTATTGCTATTTTGAAAAACCGCAAATAAATTTTTGAATTTCTAACCTATTCCACATTATGTAAAAAGCGATTCTGCAACTTTTTTCTCTCTTCAACTTTCTTCTAAATTCAATACTTAAAAAGTTAGGAGCAAAACAAGTCAGGAAAAACGCGTTTTCTCATTTTTTTTAAATTGTTGCATTTTTAACAATGTTCCCGACTTTTACGCTTTGCAGGATAAGTGAATCCTTATTCTAGGCATTATTCCCGACGTATTTATCTAAAAACATAGCGGTTACCTCTTACATCCCCGTCAAAACATCCTGGACCATTACCTTACCTTTATTTTTTGAGGATTTAGTACATTTCGGCGCGATCACTTCACCGTCAGAGACATTTCGGCTCGATTATTTCTCTGCTTTGAACATTTGGAAATATTTTCAGGCATCTCTAATGAAAAATTAATTTAAATAATTTACATGTTATGTTAGTCTGTTTACTGGTAAATAATCATTAATATAAATAAATGATACTCTTGAAATTTACCCGATTTGCTTGTTTATCCTTACTCAAACTTCGTAATCCTTTAACGGTTTTTAGGTACCTAGTTTCTGAAGAATTCGGACTAATTTGTCAACGAAATTATCTTTTGAAGAAAAATCATGGTACCTTGTATATCCATATTCAACAAGTTAAGGATAATCCCATAGCACAGTGGCGTAACGTAGTAAAGGAGCGCTTTTTTGGGGTGGCAAAATTTAGCAATAAGTAATAATAATCTGAACTAAAAATTTAAACTATTTATTTTCATGTTTTCGTCGCACCTACAATGGGACCAGTTTAAAATGAACATGTTCGTTATTTACCCCGCTGTATGTAAAAAAATAATACCTATGGAATGAATTCCACCTGAAAGAAGGGTACTTCTGTTGAATTCTTAAGCATTAACGGTTTCGAAGATTTTTTTAATTTCTTGTAGCAATTTATCTCTTTCGCCATTTCTTAGGACCGTCTTCGTCGATTTGAATATCTTTTTCGATCAGCTGGAAAATCCATTTTGAGACGAAAATTGTGAAAGCGCCTCAAAATTACTCTTGTCACTGTAGATGTGATAAGGTCTCCTCCAACTTCGCTAATCATCTGTTTTCATATCGACACCTTTTCCGACGTTTCCATTTTCACTAGTCTCCTGGACAAATTTCGATCGGTGTGAAATCCTCCATTGGAATCGCCATCGGTGTATGGTAAACCATTCCTTGCATCTGCGCCACCTACGCGGCGACCTAACCCCCGTCCCCCGCTCCACCCCTCCGAAGTTAGATAAACGTGTCTCCGACTTGAAGAAACTGGGGCGAATCCCTTTTTTCCTCCCCCGGCCCGAGAATTAAACGTCACTCCGCCCGGTACAAATCCCGGAGTGAAACGTTAATTTAGATCTCCCGACCGCAAAGACAAAAGATAACCGGCTGTAAATCTACACCGGTGACATCATCATTCCGCCGATCACGGTTATCTTAATTGTAAGTTAACTTCGGCTCCTAAATTAAAGATTCGAGATTATCTCGACGCGCTCCGGTTTCCACATGTGGAGGGAGGGACACGCTCTCATTTGGTCTGTCACTGGAAGAATGCGATTCCGTTAAGCGGATCTCCCCCTGATCCCCCGCGGCGGACTTAAAGGATGGCGAGATTAGGAGGGATTTAAAAAAAAATCGAGTGGGAGCCCTCTAGGAGCTATTCCGATGCATGATAAAAATTGGGTCGAGTTGGGTGGTGCAAAGAACACCATGCTACATTTTACTAGAAGGAAATTAAGAAATGATTTCAGCATCGTTAGATTTCATCTGTCAAGTCATCATATTCACTGACGTTTTCTAGAACTAGAATCGTTGTATTGTTTGTAACATTCGCGTCTATTTTAGAAACTAAATGTTATGCTTGTTAACGAAAACAATTGGAGAATCTGCCCTGTCTCATGTTATCTGCATCGTACTTGCCAAACTTGTTACACTTGTTCGCAATTCAAACGGTTACTATTTTTGCTTTTTCCATGTTCTTCCTTTGTATGTGAGATACTCTCTTTTCAATTTGTTCTTAATCTCCCTTCCTGCTTTTGCCTATAATTCTGGCTTTCCATACTTTCCTAAGTAATATTGTCGATGGATATTAGATGCCTGCCCCTTTTAATATCTTTTCTTGTCCTGTCTATGATAAAAATTGGGTTGAGTTGGGTAGTGCAAAGTGAACACCATGCTACATTTTACTAAAAGAAAATTAAGAAATGATTTCAGCATCGTTTGATTTTATCTGTCAAGTCATCATATTCACTGACATTTTCTAGAACTAAAATCCTTGTATCGTTTGAAACATTCGCGTCTATTTTAGAAACAACTTACTTGTTATGCTTGTTGACGAAAACAATTGGATTATCTGCCCTGTATCATGTTATCTACATCGTACTTGCCAAACTTGTTACACTTGTGCGTAAGACAAACGGCTAACATTTTTGCTTTTTCCATGTTCTTCCCTTGTATTTGAGATACTCTCTTTTCAATTTGTTCTTGATCTCCCTTCCTGCTTTTGCCTATAATTCTGCCTTCCCATACTTTCCTACGTAATATTGTCCATGGATATTAGATGCGTGTCCCTTTTAATTTCTTTTCCTCCTGTCTATGATAAAAATTGGATCGAGTTGGGTGGTGCAAAGTGAACACCACGCTACATTCTACTAAAAGAAAATTGAGAAATGATTTCAGCATCGTTTGATTTCATCTCTCAAGTCATCATATTCACTGACATTTTATAGAACTAAAATCGTTGTATTGTGTGTAACATTCGCGTCTATTTTAGAAACAAAATGTTATGCTTGTTAACGAAAACAATTGGAGAATCTGCCCTGTCTCATGTTATCTGCATCGTACTTGCCAAACTTGTTACACTTGTTCGCAATTCAAACGGTTACGATTTTTGCTTTTTCCATGTTCTTCCTTTGTATGTGAGATACCCTCTTTTCAATTTGTTCTTAATCTCCCTTCCTGCTTTTGCCTATAATTCTGGCTTTCCATACTTTCCTAAGTAATATTGTCGATGGATATTAGATGCCTGCCCCTTTTAATCTCTTTTCTTGTCCTGTCTATAATAAAAATTGGGTTGAGTTGGGTAGTGCAAAGTGAACACCATGCTACATTTTACTAAAAGAAAATTAAGAAATGATTTCAGCATCGTTTGATTTTATCTGTCAAGTCATCATATTCACTGACATTTTCTAGAACTAAAATCCTTGTATCGTTTGAAACATTCGCGTCTATTTTAGAAACAACTTACTTGTTATGTTGTTGACGAAAACAATTGGATTATCTGCCCTGTATCATGTTATCTACATCGTACTTGCCAAACTTGTTACACTTGTGCGTAAGACAAACGGCTAACATTTTTGCTTTTTCCATGTTCTTCCCTTGTATTTGAGATACTCTCTTTTCAATTTGTTCTTGATCTCCCTTCCTGCTTTTGCCTATAATTCTGCCTTCCCATACTTTCCTACGTAATATTGTCCATGGATATTAGATGCGTGTCCCTTTTAATTTCTTTTCCTCCTGTCTATGATAAAAATTGGATCGAGTTGGGTGGTGCAAAGTGAACACCACGCTACATTCTACTAAAAGAAAATTGAGAAATGATTTCAGCATCGTTTGATTTCATCTCTCAAGTCATCATATTCACTGACATTTTATAGAACTAAAATCGTTGTATTGTGTGTAACATTCGCGTCTATTTTAGAAACAACTTACTTGTTATGCTTGTTGACGAAAACAATTGGATTATCTGCCCTGTATCGTGTTATCTACATCGTACTTGCCAAACTTGTTACACTTGTGCGTAAGACAAACGGCTAACATTTTTGCTTTTTCCATGTTCTTCCCTTGTATTTGAGATACTCTCTTTCCAATTTGTTCTTGATCTCCCTCCCTGCTTTCGCCTATAATTCTGCCTTCCCGTACTTCACTAAGTAATATTGTCCATGGATATTTAAATTTAGATGCCTGCCCCTTTTAATGTCTGTTCCTCTCCTGTCTATAATATGTTGATTTCTTACGTTACTTTCCACTTTTACTCGTGTCACCTTTCTCAACACCAACCAGTGTAATTAAAATTATATCTAAGTACTTAATTAAATATTTAAGCTTCATTTGAATCTACTACGAATTTCAACGACAGAAGGTTGTGACAAGGTTGTCCAGATTCCCAAAGTTGGCCATGGTAAATGTAGCCCAGAAGAGAACACACAGTCTTCGCCAACTAACAAATTAGTTGGCGAAGTTATTAACTAGTTGGCAAATATATTTTTTGAAAACAGCAGTGAAAATAAAATTCAGTTTTAGCAAAGTTGTGATCCTTCACTTGCATGCTTTTACATTTACCCGGAAGCCAAAATTTCCCTGGCACAGGTAACTACAATTTTCTCTAAGGAATCTACACAAAGTCAATTAGCTCAAAGAGATTTAAATCAATTGTAAATTGTCGAAATGCTAAGACTGTGTCAACTGTTAGCTTATCTCAAAATTGTTAAGTAACGCATGAGAAGCATTAAATGCTGCCTCAACCACTACTTCCTCGTTTAACTACAAGTCGCATCTCTTCAATTGATAGACAATAATTGCTATCCGAGAACTCGTTAACCAAATGCAACATTTTAAATCCTAACCTCACTCATTTAAAATAACAAACTACAATTTGTGGTTATAAAGTGTGTTTTTTGAGTTTGTCTTGCTAAATATTTACAGTAGAAGTATTTGATGCCGAACATGATTGCGATAGTAAATCACCTGATTGTGACAAAATTCTGGAATGACCTGGAGATCGACTTATTTGAAAACCAAAAGAAACCAAGAAATGAAAGTTATATCGAAGAAAACCTATTAAAAACACAGTTATTTCTATTTCGCCAACATTACATCTGCTTGTTAGGTTGATGTTATGTTTCCAACATTGTGTTGAAACAACCCAACTCATAAACTTAAAGACTGATTATACTTTTTAGTATACTATATGTTGGTGATTTTGATGAATCATCTATATTCACAAAATTGACAATGTGTCCATCAGACTATTTTCTCTATCATCAGACTATTTTGTTATAAATAATTCGGGAGTAGGAAAATATGCAAAGTTTAAAAAATTGTTTGGAGCGGCTTTCTAAAATATTTCAAAAAACTGAAAAATGGCCCTTAATCCCTGCCGATTTTAATAAAAAGCTTATTGGGATGTCTTAGTATAGTGCAGTGTCCAAATATTTTTCAAAAACATGTTTTTTGTGCTCCGAGTACATTAAAACGTCCAGAAATATTAATAACTCAAAAATCAACCATATTATAATACTTCTCATATATGAGTGTCTCATATGAATAAGTAAAAGAAACATGAATTCATGTAAATCGTATTTACTAACCTTATACGTTTACATATCCATATAAATACAGAGGAAAGGTCGATTTTTTGACATCTTCGTAATAAAGGTTTTTCTGTGCGGTTTTAGTTAGTTTTTATTATAATAGATTGACAATCGAAAAAAAAATAATTATTGCCTCGAGCACAATTACTCTACGTAATAACCCTCAACGGTAAAGTTGTTACAAATTGATTCAAGATAAGCTGTAATTTTCCAATTTTGGTCCAGAAGTTTCCGAGAAAATTGTAGAAAAAAATCAGCTTTTTTGTAAAACATATAAATATTAATAACTGTTTTCACATGAATACATGAAATTGTACATATCATAATTGCATTATACATGAAATTTTCCTGAAAAACAAAAAATCTTTGCTTTTCCAATAAAACACATTTTTCAACAAATTTCATCTAGTTGTTTCCCAAAAAAAATTTACAAAAAACAGCTTTTTGCAAAATGTATAAATATTAATAGCGTTTTTCACATGAATACATGAAATTGTACATATAATTTCATTACTCATGAATTTTCCTGAAAAACAAAAAACCTTTTCTTTTCCAATAAAACACATTACTCTTGAGAATTGAATGTATTGTTTTTAGGATATTAAAAAACAACATTTTTGAACTTTCAGACATTATCTGTAACAATTTGGCGAATGAAATTTCGTATGCATTTTGTCATTTTATTTACCCTAACTAAACCAAACTGGATTACAGAGATGTCACGAAATTCCCAATAGCTTTGGGCTAATATGATTGAGTCTGGATACATTTACAATATTGTTCTAAGACTACCTTCACTACACCTTTTTGGTATGTGTTTTCTGTGATTAAAACAAATTTAAAAGAAACCAAGACATTAAGTCAATTCGTGACATGAACTGACTGATTACTGATTATTTATCGATCAATGATTGAAATCTCCACTTCAAACTCAATTGTAATTTGCAGTTATTGATAACTTGTGAAGTGTGTAATGTAAATAGAACCTAAATGTGTTGGTTTCGACTAACTTGAAGGGGACCTAACGATCATATCTGTTAAAGTAAAACAATGACATTTCATTGTTACTTACTTTTGATAATTAGTTCGTGTGGAAGTCGTATTTATTAAACATTTGGATAAATACCTTAGTAAACTAAGTAAAGATAACAACTACATATACTTCCTGGAATATTCCGTTCGCAAGGAATCCTCTTCCATCTCATTTGAGAGAACGTATTTATCAATCGTTCCGACTGGAGAGGAAAAAAATGTTGTGAACAGAAACAAATTAAAATTCATAAATATCCAGAAAGTCCCGTCGCCGTCGCTTTTTCGATTAGGGGCCTACTGGAAGGAAGAAAAAATTCATAAGTAATTGTAAAAGAAGGCTGATTATACGGCTCGTTTCTTAACCAAATTAGTTTTTTATTCGGGAAATTGCTTTTCCTGTTCCTCACATCATCCCACCGTGAACAATTTTCATCAGTTCATTTATTCCATTGAAATTTTTCTTATTACGTATTCGTATATTCTCTGCTAACGGAATGAATTATTTCTTCGTTTTTCTCAGATAACAGTACTCTTTTGCGACATGTCACGAATATAACGTCGTTTCGAGTCGCATTACAATGCAAGCCATCGTAACTTATTACAACGACAGGCGTAACAATACTATTTTCGTGTGACGCGAGGAAAACTTAGGTTAATTAAACTTGCAAAGGGAGAAAAGCGTACGTAACTGCATACCTACGTATGTATATACGAGCTTCTGAATTACGCGATTCGCTTGGTTTCCCATTTTTCTGGTATTATTATATTAACTTTATACAACAAAGTTTACATTTACAGGCTAATTCAGATCGAGTGAGCTGTTTGGACTGAATTAGAGTTGACTCACAACTTTCTTTGATCTCTTTATGCTATTTGTGTCGTAATAAAATGCACGCAGCTCCAGAACAGAACATTTGGTTTCAGAAAATATACATTTAATTGGTTTATTAAGTACTCCGATAACTAATTATAATTTTAGGGTTGGGAAGACTGAAAATCCACTGATAAAACAAGTTGTAGTCTTCAATGCGTAAAAAGAAACTGTGCTCAAGAGAAAGAGTGCAATAAATAATATAGAACAATTGTGATGCTAGGTTAAAAATTAATTACCCAATTATACTCATAGATTAGTATGTCGTTCAATTGACAACATATAAGACTTCTTAAGTAAATAGATGTATGAACTTGGGTGAAAATTTAAATGAAATTGGAGGGTGGAAATATTCGAAAATTGCGTTGGTGACAAAATTTTCCTTTTTTTCTTATTGTCGAGTGTTTAGTATTATTTCCCGTTAAGATAGCCCTTTTCAGTACTCATCACATACTATTGCGTTAAATGTAAGCTAAAACTTAATATTAAATTTTTGTTTAAATTGAACAAGTTTGTTTAATGTTTTTGGTTGTCACTTAAAATCGCCTTCTCTTCTAACGTTTCAAGTTATCCCATTGCTTACTAATTTGAATATTTGCAATGGGAGACAGTTTTATCAAGACAAATAGCTTAACTTTGCCCAAAATTGATGTAGTGGTGGGAATGTTTTGTATACTAAACAATGATTTGCTTGATATATTAAAAAAGTTAAATCAAATCCTAACCTCTAAAGTATAAGTTACTACTTACTGGTAACTAATTAGACACTTAGTTAGAAATATAAATTCAGATGACATCAAAGTGGTCCTACAAGGTGTGAAAAGGTAAGTGTCACATGGATATAGCTCAAAATATGAAGAGAAGTCTTATTGAACGTGTGTCATAAAACGATTTTTAAGATATAGGGCGTTGAACTTTTTGAAAAAAATAAACAATTTTTCTCCAAAACAAATTTCAATTGCAACGCGAAAGTCACTACTAAATTTACAATTTTTTTTTTTTTTAAACAGGGAAAACTCTATGGAGGACAAATATAGATTCAAAAATGGACCTGTTTCAAGGAGAATACAATTTTTAGGGGATGTGTGGGGTAACAACAACCTTAACTTTTTTGTACGTAATTATATAGAGAATTCAACTTGAATTTGTAAAAAAAATTAAGCTTTTGACGTAAGACTTGTACTCTTGTTACATTTCGATACTTTCAATAAATTTTAGAAATCTTAATACTATATTACTAAAAAGGTTTATGGTGTCAAGATATCACAAACTTTGATGGAAGTAAATCATTTCCGGTCGTATTTTTACTGAAACCTGCCTATTTTGGACTATACCATCCTCCATTAAAGCCTGGGATCCTTTTTTGAACATTAAAAATTTATCAACAATTTTCAACTTTATTTTCTGGAAAAAGACCGCTCGTTCATCGAAATGAACCAACAATACACGCATTATGTTAAAGCTTCATTTTTCCATAATTTTTATTCAATATCCCTAAACAGCTCCGCACAAAAAAGTTAGGATAGTTTTTCCCCTCCCTTGAAAAACCTTAAAAACGCACTTAATTTAAAGTGATACAATTGTAATTAGTGCACCAAAATTAGTATTGGTCCTGAATTTCGTTTTGCTATCGAAATTAGTTCTGTAAATCATAACAAAAATGGTTACATTTTTCAAAATTTGACTTTTGGCACATGTTTACTAATACTCTTCTGCCTATTTTGGACCATACCAACCCCCCTTAAAGTTTGTGACACTTCTTTTTTAACACCCTGTGTAATCATGTATTCAACCACTTTTGAATTGTATTGAACTGTATTGAAACACTACACACCCTTTTTTAAACTTTAGAGTTCATTTCAGTGATTTTAGAGAATAAAACTATAGAAACAAAAGTAGAAAAATATTAACGAACACGTCAAAAGTATAATCTCTATAGGTGTATGTTACGCACGAGTCTGCGACCCACAAAACATATTTACTGAACCGTGACGTCACGTCAGCCGCCATGACAGCTATGATCGTTTTGGCGCTGAAATTTAAATTAATATGAAAAATATAAAATTTTGAATTTATACGTTTTTTTTAAATAACTTTTTGACTATAATAGATGCAGGGGTACAGTAAGGATTAGTTTTTAAAAATCAACCCTATTAACTAATACAAATTTGTATTATAATCGCACCTGTTGATAATGATCACGCTTGAGCCTTTGCTTTCGTAAACACTGATTTTCTTAGTGAAAATCAAATCAGATTTTTCACATTGAGCGGTTAATAGACACAAATTCTTATCACTATGGGGAATGACCAAAGTATATTTTGATCCATTATTAGAAATATTGGGTTCAGAGAAGCTGAATTAAATAATAATACAAATTAATTATTAAAAGTTAAGAATAGTGTGTAGTTTAATCCAGAAAAAATTCAAAGTAACTATTCCTTAATTATCACTATTGCAAGTAGGTAATATTGTCGATTATCCATTGTCAAAAATATATATTCTATGTGTTATCTCGTAAATACACATTTTAACGTTCATTATTTTTGCACTTTATTATTATGCGACCCAAAACATCCATGAGCCAAATTATTTCATTAATTTCAAATTAATTAATTTCAAAATTATTTTAATCGATTAATTAATTAAAGAATTAATTTCAAATTAGTCACGAAACGCGTTTTTGCTACCAAACAAGACATCTCGAGTCGCATTAATAAGCGAATATTTTCCTTTTCGGCATTCCTTTTTGTCTCTCCCAGTCCAATTCGACATACCGAGACGTTATTTCATCTTCAATCTTCAATATTATTTTCGATCGTCCTTGCAAGACATGTATACTATGTCCACCCAGACAGCACAAAACGTCTTAAAGACATCCATTTTACGCCTTTTTTATGCCTGGACGCCTTAAGACATAAAAAGTACATCTATAAGACGTCCATATCCGGACGTCTCTAAGACGTCCAAGGCCGGACGTCCTAAAGACGTCTAATTTACGTCGATTTTAAGCCTGACCTTTTTATGCCTGAAGTGGACGTCTTCAGGACGACCATTTCTGGATGTCTCTAAGATGTCTACAGCAAAATGTCTTAATGACATCTAATTTTCGTCTATTTTATGCCTGGCTCTTTCTTATGCCCGAAGTGGGCCTCTTTAGGACGTCCAGTTTTGGATGTCTGTAAGATGTTAAAAGGAGGACATCTTAAGGACGTCTGATTTACGTCAATTTTATGCCTGATCTTTTTTATGCCTGAAGTGGACGTCTTTATGACGTCCAATTCTGGATGTCTCTAAGATGTTCAAAAGCTGACGTCGTAATGACGTCCAATTTATGTCGTTTTGATGCCTGACCTTCTTTATGCCTGAAGTGGGCCTCTTTAGGACGTCCAGTTTTGGATGTCTGTAAGATGTTAAAAGGAGGACATCTTAAGGACGTCTGATTTACGTCAATTTTATGCCTGATCTTTTTTATGCCTGAAGTGGACGTCTTTATGACGTCCAATTCTGGATGTCTCTAAGATGTTCAAAAGCTGACGTCGTGATGACGTCCAATTTATGTCGTTTTGATGCCTGACCTTCTTTATGCCTGAAGTGGGCCTCTTTAGGACGTCCAGTTTTGAATGTCCCGAAGATGTTAAAAGACGGACGTCTTAAGGACGTCTGAGTTACGTCAATTTTATGCCTGATCTTTTTTATGCCTGAAGTGGACGTCTTTATGACGATCAATTCTGGATGTCTCTAAGATGTTCAAAAGCTGACGTCGTAATGACGTCCAATTTATGTCGTTTTTATTCCTTCTTTTAAACCTTCTTTATGCCTGAAGTGGACCTCTTTAGGACGTCCAGTTTTGGATGTCCCGAAGATGTTAAAAGGCGGACGTCTTAAGGACGTCTGATTTACGTCAATTTTATGCCTGATCTTTTTTATGCCTGAAGTGGGGTTCTTTAGGATGTCCAGTTCTGGATGTCTCTAAAAGTTCAAAAGCAAAATTTGCGACCCAATGGACCCTTTATTTCTATATCTGTAGATATCCATACATTCACATATACGATTTCACTTGGGCAACTGCACGAACACGAAACACCTGCGTTTTAAAACATACCAGTGCGTTTTTTAATAAGCAAAGAAATAAGTCCCATGGTTTTGTATAGAGATAACGGGCTCTTTTCGGATGTCCTCGGTAAATTCAGATTTTATTGAGTGTTCCAACTGCTACTGGTTAGAGTATACTTGGCATTTATTCCTCGCAATGTACGTTCCTTCCCTGCCAAGTCTCGGATCATGAGTTGGGGTTATTTCACTTAACAAATCATCCTAAAGGTAGACGCAGGGAACAAATTATTATTCTAAAAAGTAGGACGCTTGGCGAGGGATCGGAAACTTCTTTAACTCCTTAAACTCGCAGTGTGTGGTGAAGTAAAACCAAAGGGTGGAAGGCAAATACATGAAACTCCTTGAAGTTGGGTGGTACGTCGGAATAAGTAGCTGGGGAGGGAGTTGCGTTCATGAATAATGCTACTTGGGAATATTTAAACGCTTAAATGAAATTACTGGAAGTATGCGGTTGAAGATATTGGCGTCGAAAAAGTTACATTGTAATTTCGACGGGAGAGTGAAAATATTTCGAGTCGTTACGATGGACGTCAGAATCAGTTCAAATCCCGTCCAGTTTCGCCGTATCGTCGAGAGACAGTGTAAAATAATAAATTTTTGTTTGGAGGGCAGGCGAGAGGAGAAAAAAAGGAAAGGGCGCAGATAAGTGGATTAGACGTCGTCGGCGGGAGTTTTCTATTCCCCGGAAGCCTCTCCGATATGCATTTAGAACGAGCCGGCAAAAAGCAAACACTGCCGGTCATCTCTGCAGGGCAGGGCGAAAGACGTTGCCCCTAATCCAGGATCGAGGATTTAGGGTCAAGAGGGACAACGAAAAGACAGATATGTCCCCGAGGGCACTTAGCAGCACGGTCTGTCGCTTTTTAGGACGATGTTTATCTTGATGGCCCTTCGGAGTTCCATTGCGGCCGAGTAATAGTATAATAGGTTTTATACAGATTTTTATGGGCGACGGAGAGAGGGAAAGAGAGAAAGAGACGAGGATACCTAGCCATTACCTACGAATCTTCGCACCGTAAACATTGATCTACCTTAATTCCAACTTTGAACCGTGTAGTTCAGTCGGCCGTAACAACATAACAAATATGTATAATAACAGCAATGGACGGAGCGAATAATTACTATTGATGAGACACATAGTTTAAATGAGTACTTAAAACTTATCTCACAGTAGAGAAGGGTTTCCAGTTTGCAATTAGGAAATATACCTAACTAGACAAATTCGTGCAGAATGGAATGCTTGGTGTTTAGTAATGGGGCCTGTAGGGAAAACCCCTGGCATGTTGACTGAGCATGGCAATCAAATCTAATGATCAGACGGTGGAAAGTCGTCTTCGGTTTGTAAAACTATGAAATTTTTGCAATGTTAATTAAACACTGATTTTCAACAATTTTATTGCTTTTTTTATTGACGATTTTGAAATTGATGTCACACAAAATGTGGCTGATTAACTAAAAGGCTCGATAAAAACGGTGGAAAGTCGTCTTCGGTATGTAAGACTATAAAAATTTTGAAATGTTAATGAAACACTGATTTTTAACAATTTTATTGCTTTTTTTATTAAAAATTTTGTAATTGATGCCACACAAGATGTGGCTGATTAATTAAAAGGCTCGATAAAAATGTTAACCAATTAAAGATATTTTTACGAGGTCAAATCGTGAACAAAATAATTGTAAATTTAAAACCCCATGGCATGCCAGGCTGAACAGTAGATTTATAGGTAGGATATGGAGTAATGAACATTTTTCACTCAGACGCGAAATAAAAAATTTTGAAAACTTTTTTTCTGTACATTTCTCGAAAAAAATATTTTATACAAAAGTCGTTCGCCTCTATAAGATCAACAAAAAACCTAAGTAACATTTTTCTCTCAGACGCGAAATAAAAATTTTTTGATTTTTTTTTTTAATATCAAGCCGCCATTTTGAAACCGCTGGACCTATTTGGCCCATTAACGAACTCGACCGAGATTTTCGGCCAACAGATTTTTGTACCAAATTTCGTTTTGATTCATTAAAAAATGCGAATATAAGAGAAAATTCGCGACTTACCCGTCTAATTCCGTTAAAAAACGGTAACCACCGACACGTGTTTCTGCTTATTAGCTTCTTCAGGGTGGTATAACCAAGTCTTGAATGACAACGATGTTTGATACTTGGAAAAAAATTATACAACTCAAAAAGAACGCAAACAGTAGGCAGCAAAGCCCTTTTGCGTCTGCACAGGAAAGACCCTCCATTCGAGGGCAACAATCCGTCCGTGACGCGGTGGCCAACTATAGCCAACTGTCACGAATCTTTTGAATCTTCTGAAGAAGCTAATAAGCAGAAACACGTGTCGGTGGTTATCGTTTTTTAACGGAATTAGACGGGTAAGTCGCGAATTTTCTCTTGTACATTTGTTCCGTCACGAATTTCATATATATATATATATATATATATATATATATATATATATATATATATATATGGTACGTTCCACGCCGAATTTAGATTTTTTTTTAGATTTGGCCCAAAATCAACTTAAACGTTCCTTTTGGGCCCCCGAAACTCCCCCTAAATTTTTAGGGCCACAAGTGGAATAGAACTCAAGTTATGGATAGTTGAAAATTGAAATTTTCAGGTTCGGCTCCAAAACAAAAAATTTTCAACCATCCATAATTTGTAAAAATACCCATTTTTGTGAAAAAAGTTTCAAACAAAAGTTGTTTGCAATGCTTTAAACTTTCGGAAACTGCTAAAAAAAAGTTCATCCGACATGGTTCACTATTGACGAGTCTTGGCGCCATTAGTCGTCAGGCCGCCAAAAAAAAAACATTATCAGCTTTCCTGACCAAAAAAATCAGGAGCGTAGCTGGATTCGATATAAAACTTTTCAGCCCAAACAAAAGTTAGCCAGACCTAAGGGCTTCGAGAAAAAAAATGGTTTTCAGGTTCAGCTTCAAAACCAAAAATTTTCAACCATCCATAATTTGTAAAAATACCCATTTTT
The DNA here is from genome assembly GCA_946251905.1 of Cryptocephalus moraei. Classification (NCBI taxonomy): domain Eukaryota; kingdom Metazoa; phylum Arthropoda; class Insecta; order Coleoptera; family Chrysomelidae; genus Cryptocephalus; species Cryptocephalus moraei. The sequence goes on from OX276456.1 coordinate 23,423,853, forward strand.
ATGAAAAAAGTTTTAAACAAAAGTTGTTTGCAATGCTTTAAACTATTGGAAACTGCTAAAAAAGAGTTCATCCGACATGGTTCACTATTGACGAGTCTTGGCGCCATTAGTCGTCAGGCCGCCAAAAAAAAAACATTATCAGCTTTCCTGACCAAAAAAATCAGGAGCGTAGCTGGATTCGATACAAAACTTTTGAGCCCAAACAGAAGTTAGCCAGACCAAAGGGCTCCGAGAAAAAAAATGGTGAAATCCGGCAAAAATCCCTTGATATCAACAAAATTCCATTGAGCCCCCAGAAATCCACTGTTTGCCAGTTAATCTCAAACCATGAGCGACATTTTTTCTAGAAGTTGACTGGGGATCAACATCACTAAGGTTGGCATGCTATTTTCATATAAATAGAGCACTTTCCAAGTCCCCGGCGGCTCAAAAACTCAAAATTCCTCAAAATACTTGAATTTTGATCCCAGATGACTTCGCTTGACGCACATTTTTTATCCAAGAAGCGACTCTCACCCAAATTGTTGCTCTTGTTGATGATTTTGAAGGTCCACAACGGTTGACGACAACGCTGAAGCAACCTTCCACAAGAATTGTTCTGGAAATTTGAATTTTCAACACAAATCTTCAAATTTGGGACCAGCCCTTAGGTCTGGCGAACTTCTGTGTGGGCTCAAACGTTTTGTATCGGATCCACCTACGTTCCTGATTTTTTTGGTCAGGAAAGCTGATAATGTTTTTTTTTTTGGCGGCCTGACGAATAATGGCGCCCAGACCCGTCAACAGTGAACCGTGCTGGATGAACTTTTTTTTTTAGCAGTTTCCGAAAGTTTAAAGCATTGCAAACAACTTTTGTTTAAAACTTTTTTCATAAAAATGGGTATTTTTACAAATTATGGATGGTTGAAAATTTTTGGTTTTGAAGCTGAACCTGAAAACCATTTTTTTTCTCGAAGCCCTTAGGTCTGGCTAACTTTTGTTTGGGCTGAAAAGTTTTATATCGAATCCAGCTACGCTCCTGATTTTTTTGGTCAGGAAAGCTGATAATGTTTTTTTTTTGGCGGCCTGACGACTAATGGCGCCAAGACTCGTCAATAGTGAACCATGTCGGATGGACTTTTTTTTAGCAGTTTCCGAAAGTTTAAAGCATTGCAAACAACTTTTGTTTAAAACTTTTTTCATAAAAATGGGTATTTTTACAAGTTATGGATGGTTGAAAATTTTTGGTTTTGGAGCCGAACCTGAAAATTTCAACTTTCAATTGTCCATAACTTGAGTTCAATTTCACTTGGGGTCCTAAAAATTTAGGGAGAGTTTCAGGGACCCAAAAGGACCGTTTTAGTTGATTTTGGGCCAAATCTAAAAAAAAATCTAAATTCGGCGTGGAACGTACCATATATATATATATATAAACTTTTGAGAAATGTTTAAGTATGATCTCTAGATACCAAAAAACTGAAAACCACATTTTAATTCCTCTTTTTTCAAATTCGTTAACGAATGCAATACTAGATAAATCTACCAAAAATGGATAAAATAACAAAAATGCAACATTTTCGTACAACACCAACGTATTTAAACATTGAAATTCTGCCTTACTAAAGAAAAATGAACTTATTGGTCTCTCCAAAATTTCCAAAGCAACAAATTGCAGAATATGTAGGAACTGTTTTCTACATTTTGTTGTTTAGTTAAATGTGTCATTTGTAATGTAAAAACAAGGCAAATATGCATATAAAACTACAATCAGACGCATAGATAGGCACTTTTTTCAATACATTTGTGCCAAAAATTAAAGATATTGTTTTCATGAATTGTATCAAAATACAGAGTAATTAATTACAAACACAATAAATAACTACATGTTCCTCAAAATTGCCAAAAAAAACAAATACGCAAGAAATAGAAGCGTCGTTTTTAGGGAATCTACTTAAAATACAACTAATTAGTTTATATCGCAACAATAAATATGTTGCTCGATATTTTGAACACTTTTGTAGTAGGCCTATTGTTGCCAATCAAATACAAGTATGCACGTTGAACATTAAAAATTAAAAGGATCGATAAAAATGTCCACCAATTAATGATATTTTTAGTAGGTAAAATGGATAAAATAACAAAAAATGTAACATTTTCTGTGGATAAATGTTCTTAAACATTGCAATTCTGTCTTATTGAAGAAAAATGGAATTATTGGTCTCTTCAAAATAACCAAACCAACAAATTGCAGAATACGTAGAAACTGTCTTTGACATTTCATAGTTCAGCTCAATGTGACATTTGTAATAGATAAAACAAATATGCATACAAAAATCAGTCATGGCATAGATATGCACTTTTTCCACTATATTCATACAGAAAAAACTGCCAAATATGCAAGAAATGAAATGTAGTGTTTTTATCAAATTTATTAAAATACAAAATAATTAATTATAAAAATGATAAACCACCACTTGTACTCAACATTTTCAACAAAAACTAAGAAATACGCATGACATAAAAAATGTTTTTAGAGAATCTATTTAACATACAACATAATCAGTTTATACAGCAACAATAAGCAATTACATTTTGTTCAAAATTTTGAAAACTTGTGCCTTGCATCTATGGGCGTTTTCGAAACTCAATATTTCAGGATCTTATTCCGATTCATTAAAGTTTTCACTTGGAGAATAAACTGAAATACGTTATTTCCAACTACTACAAATCTTTTAAAATTTTGAAAAACTTCTTAAATCTCTCGTGCGTTAGTTGTAAATCGGATTGAAACTTCTACATGTGCTTGCTATAATTTGATCATATGGCCAATGAAGAATAAATAAAGGCAAAATGGCTAGGAAAAAATATAGCAATATCCAATTCTTCCTGAAACTTTATTTCGGAAGTCTGACTATGTAGGTATAGGAACATGATACACCATTTGAAAGTAACTTTAATTGTCTTTCAGGATATTTGAAATTATACAGAATGTTCCATTAAAAAATGCCTTTTTTTCTATTTTTGTATTTATCGGTAAAACCACAAATTTTGAACGACCCTGTTTAATGAACGCCAAATTCCCTTAGACGTAACTAATACACAGGATATTAGTAAAGTAGGTACGTACAAATAGCACTGAATTGGAGCCGTGTTTTGCACAAGAGGAAAAAGGAAATCAATTATTATCTCGAATACCACTTGAGAAATGTGTAGGGTAATGTTAGTACAAAAATAATCAGAAAACAATAGTGAAGCAAAAAAAACAATAATATACAGGATGTCTCATTTACAATATCAAAATTGTTGCTTCTTTTCAATATCAGCGAGAACGCCGCAGCACTGAAAATATTTTAGATCGATATATCTAATGGACCAATGATCCTAATCGATAATCCTAATGGATAATTGGACCCAATTATCCAAGAAACCCAATTTTCAAAATAATCCTACGTATCGTTCTCCGTATACATCTAATCTACCCTGTATATACATATATAAATTAGTATTAAACAGAAAATATTTACATACATACGAGTCTACCTTTGGTTGAATAAGGATGGCAACTTTGTCGGAATAGACACGTCTCTTTCCTTCGATTTATTTACACCTAATTGTTTTGAATCATATAATTTATACCTGTATAATTTAGTTTTGTCTAATTAAAGCCATTACTGTTCTCGAGTTTTCTTTTTCTTCTAAAAACAGTTTTTAAATTTAAACTTTGACGCCCTGTATATGGAGGTCTAAAATGAAGAGTGGCATGGTAAAAGCCATATTTAACGAAATGACCTCCTTTTAGCGGACACCCTGCATATGCATTACTCCTGGCACGTACAAGACAATGCACACATATTGCATTTGACGGGTCATAATTTACATTATTGTTTTCTACATTTTCCACTTACGGAATAAATATTAAATTATTATAACAAATACCATACCATTTTTACATAATTTTTCGGCCATTCTGATCAGTTACCTAGGTCCCTATTCTTGATAGCTTTTCCACACTAAATTCGTTACTATTTTGTCTGGCCGCATTTAGGTGATACTTTGTCTTTGGATACACAATCGACTAAGAATATCGTAATGCATATTATTTTCAGTGCAGTAACGCAGGAGGTCATAACAAGGAACAGATGGAGTTGGTCCCCCACGATCCTAACCGGTTACTTTTTAAAATTAGAGTTGCACCCGTTAACACGTTCTATTTCTGGACCATTCAGTATTAGAAACAACAAAATAACAAAATGTGGGTATTAAGATTCACTACGTAGGTACATCGACAGATGCCATTATTGGGACGTGAAGTGTTTTGTAAATACCAGTCTGGTTGCGTAATACATTTTTTTATATGTATTGATGACAGTAATAGGCAACTTATCTTAAATGTGACTTGAGCAATATCAAAACTCACCGTTTATGTGCCCTTCCGCCATTATATATACACACCTCAGAACCTTATTTCAGAAATTTAATAGTTCTTTCGCAACTGCGCCTTTCTCATTGAACCCAAGTTACGGTCGTCAATATCCCTATAGATTGGATGGTAATGAGTTAATTAATTGTAAAATAATTTGATTAAACTGCAGGTAACCAACAATTGTGATTGTGAGTGATTCAATTTCTTGATTCAGGTTACCGTTTTGATTGAGTTTTTCAAGTTTCTCTTTCGACCTCCTATAATAAACCTCTCATCATATTTTAATTATATTAATGGGTCGGAACGGTGACCGTATTGACTAGGTACGCATCCAATGCTCCTAATTACCATTACAAAATAAAATGAATAAACATTGGATACGACAGGATGTGACGAATCAGTCATACGTGTAACGTTAATGTGGCCGTTTTAATCGTGTTTAGAGACATATTTGGAAGCTTCAATTAACAACTTAATTAACGCTTGTGGAAAAAAACAAGCTTTGGACGAACCGTCGGTTATTTCTGAGCCCGACGGAACAAAGGGAAACAGCATAATTAACTAGATAAATGAAGCCAAACTAATAACCAACTAAAATACTTACATATCGTTAAATCGTTAAATTTCGCTTTAATAACTGGAACGGCGGTAGGTGTTTCGATAATAAAAAAGTCTATACTGTAGAAAGCGACTTTAACGCTAAAAATTAACTCAAGTGGATAATACGTGCGTGAATAGTATACTGCTTGAACTGTTATTTTAGTTAGGTTATATGGTAATTTATTTTAATATCGCCGTGAGGATGTATTGTAGGAAAATCTCTTGTACTGAACGTAAACCGGGCCTATTTGTATTTACTTTCTACGTTGAAACTTTGTGTTAGTTCTGTTAAAAGAAAAGAAAATGGAATTTTATATAACATAAGTATCATGTATTTGTGAATTTCTAAATAACAACCAAAATTGTTTTATCCAATCTCTAACGTAATCAATGTATTGCGCATCCATTTCATATACGATGCGTATCTGTCATTTAAATAACAACGTCAGTAACCAGCTAACAACTTAGGTGTTGTTCATCAAAGTAAAAAGTTAATTTTACCTGTTTGTGTAGAAATTGAGTTCGTTTAAAGTTAAGATAACCAAATAAGTGATGATGAAAAAATATTCCTAATAAGTCGCAATATTGTATTAAGTAGTTAATAAAACCACTTACCACTTAACAGGTCGCGCAAGAACACAATTACCAAAGAGGTAATTGTGATACTACTTGACTTATATTCCCCAATAAGTTAATAGTGTACTTGCTGGTAGCAAATTGGTGAAATATATGTGGCTCCATGTTTCACCTATTAGGACACATTTTTGCTATATGACGTATTAAATTAATTTAGTAGGTGTCACGATCATCACCAAATAGGTAACATGCGTAGTAGCCCAATCGAATTAGCTCCAAAAAGGGGCAAACCTTGCAAAAATTTTTGACAGCAATTTTCCTTCGGAATTGTTTAGGGGGGGTGACTGGCAGTCTAAATTTAGATTGCCGGGGTACCAGACCCGTTGCATCATCCGCCATCTTGAATTTAAGGGTGAACTTTTGTTTATTAAATAACTCGTTTATTTTCAATTTTAAACGAAAACTAGCCATTACAAAAGTTGTTTGAAATTAAATTTCCTACAATTTTGGTTCCTATCATTTTCTTCCTAGGATCGACATTTTTCGATTTATACCCGAAAACGTAGGGGTGAATTTTTGTTTATGGAACAACTCGTTTATTTTCAATTTTACGCGTAAAATTATAATAAACAAAGTTGTCTAAAATATTTCCTACAATTTTAGTTCCTATCATTTTTTTCCTACGATCGATATTTTTCGATGTATACCCGAGAAAAGGAGGGGATGAAATCTTATCAATGTCTTTTCACGTTTATTGTCACTTTTACGCGAAAAATTGCGATAAATAAAGTTGTGTAAAATAAAATTTCCTACAATTTTGGTCCTTATCAATTTTGCCGTAGGATCGGTATTTTTCGATTTATACCTGAGAAGAGGTGAGGGTGAACCTATAAGTATTGTATTCTCGCGTTTATTATTGATGTTTTCGTATTAATATTTTTTTCGATCCTACGAAAAAATTTATAAGCACCAAATTTGATGTCAAACAACTTTAGTCATAACAATTTTTCTCGTAAAATTGACAATAAACGTGACAATACGATAGTAAGATTTTACCCCCACCTCTTCTCAGGTATAAATCGAAAAATATCGATTCTACGGCAAAATTGATAAGGGACAAAATGGTAGGAAATTTTGTTTTAAACAACTTTGTTAATCACAATTTTTCTCGTAAAATTGACAATAAACGTGACAATACGATGGTAAGATTTTACCCCCACCTCTTCTCAGGTAGAAATCGAAAAATATCGATTCTACTGCAAAATTGATAAGAAACAAAATGGTAGGAAATTTTGTTTTAAACAACTTTGTTAATCACAATTTTTCTCGTAAAATTGACAATAAACGTGACAATACGATGGTAAGATTTTACCCCCACCTCTTCTCAGGTAGAAATCGAAAAATATCGATTCTACTGCAAAATTGATAAGAAACAAAATGGTAGGAAATTTTGTTTTAAACAACTTTGTTAATCACAATTTTTCTCGTAAAATTGACAATAAACGTGACAATACGATGGTAAGATTTTACCCCCACCTCTTCTCAGGTAGAAACCGAAAAATATCGATTCTACGGCAAAATTGATAAGGGACAAAATGGTAGGAAATTTTGTTTTAAACAACTTTGTTAATCACAATTTTTCTCGTAAAATTGACAATAAACGTGACAATACGATGGTAAGATTTTACCCCCACCTCTTCTCAGATATAAATCGAAAAATATCGATTCTACGGCAAAATTGATAAGGAACAAAATTGTAGGAAATTTTATTTTAAACAACTTTGTTAATCACAATTTTTCGCATAAAATTGACAATAAACGTGAAAAGACAATAATAAGATTTCACCCCCTCCTTTTCTCGAGTATACATCGAAAAATACCGATCCTAGGAAAAAAAATGATAGGAACCAAAATTGTAGGAAATTTCTTTTAAACAACTGTGTTTATCACAGTTATACGCGTAAAATTGAAAATAAACGAGTTGTTCAATAAACAAAAATTCAATTTTTTCGGGTATAAATCGAAAAATATCGATCCTAGGAAGAAAATGGTAGGAACCAAAATTGTAGGAAATTTAATTTCAAACAACTTTTGTAATAACTAGTTTTCGTTTAACATTGAAAATAAACGAGTTATTTAATAAACAAAAGTTCACCCTTAAATTCAAGATGGCGGATGACGCAACGGGTCTGGTATCCCGGCAATCTAAATTTAGACTGCCAGTGACCCCCCCCCCCCTAAACAATTCCGAAGGAAAATTGCTGTCAAAAATTTTTGCAATAGGTGAAATCCTAATTCGATTGGGCTAAGAAAATACCTGTTTCACTAATTAAGTAGTCGGTTTATACCAAAATGTATTTTTTTTACCTAGTTGGTGTAATATGGCACGTTACATTTTAACCAAGTTGTCAAAATTAATCAATTTTAATACCTATAAAAGTTATTCATCCCAATAGGTGCTCTCAATTTTCTTAGCTTGTAATTTAAGTAAAATGTCACTTAGATATCTTTAAAACAATATCTATATTTAATTTTGGAATAATTATATTTTCCAAATTAAACAAAAAATTGCTCCAAATTTTAAGAACACAACACATTTGACGTAGTAACATTCAGTTTAAACAACACATCGAAGCAGAAAAGCACTACAGCTATATATTACACTTGACGAAATATTGAAACAACTTATTTAAATAATTATTTTTGAGGTGCGTTGCTATTTTCGAAGTAAGTAGGTACAAGTAGAAGGTTGGTAATAAAATTTCTTATGTATACGAATTTACAACGCTAACTTGATCTAATTTAATAACACCTGTTTATGAAATATTTCTATCATTGACCTTTAATCAAGATTCTTTTAATCTAGATTAAAGGTCAATGATTTCTATCATCTAATGTTTCTGATACTGATGTCGACGAGAAGTACAAGTTTGGGATACCATTCCTAATTTTCACCATGAAGTAAGTTTTTAATGGATATATTTTTGTGACAGTCGTAAATTGGGAATGTGAGTATTTACTACCAAGTGACATAGCTACGGACATGATTTCGACGTGAGGCTTCACCTAATACGTCGTCGACGACTTAATACTTTATGATAGAATTCACCAAATTTACTAATTATTTACATAAATTCGACATGAAGAATGGCACCACTTTAGTCGAATTGCCGCTAAAATTTAGTAACTTTCCACCAAATACAGTTGACGAAATAACCTATGTAACGTAAAGTTCTAGTAATATCTCACCTGAATTAGCTGGGTAGTACTATCAATTTGATGATATTAACAAGTAAAACCTGAGTTCAGTTCAGTTTAATAACTGAATTTCTCAAGTGACAGTAATGGAATTATAATGCAACAAACTTTGCCGTACAAGTTTGTCGTATAAAGATAAAACAGCTTTATTAGCGCATTAAAACCCGATTGACGCGCCCAAAATATTGCGACTGCGTTCAGATTTGTGGTAACCTCTGAAAGGACTCGCAGTCTAAATTAGATGAGGCCAATTAACGATCAATTTGGAACATCAAACGACCTCGTAACGTTTGCAAAATGTGGATCAAATCAATCTTACGAAATAAAAGTCAATCACAAGGGATATACCAATAGAAACTCTTTGAAAATCGAAGGGTTTGTGGTCAAAGCGTCATTAAATGAGATTTGCGTCAATTCACATTGCCAAGTTTAAGGTCGTTGGAGGTTACTTTCATGTTTTGTTGTTTTTCTCTGTTTGTCGTGTATGTACGTAAATAGTTGATTTAAACTTGGCTCGCTCACAAGACGTGCTCCAAGTGGAAAACATATCAGTCTATAAAAACGTCAATGTAGAATATATGTTGGACCATCTCTTGGGCGTATCAAGATGGTGAATTCTCAAAGAAATATCCATCGTTCCAACAATATTGCATGACGTGTTATTACAGTCTGAAAACTTTAATAGAATTTGATTAAATTCCAATAAACTCGGAACGATAATTAATTGAAGTAAAATAAACTTAATATTCCTCGTGGGTAGAAAACATAAGGTAATGTCAAAATTAATTAACGGCCTCTCTTAATTTATCGCCAATTAAAGTACCTATCTTTAAATAATCGCATCTTTCTCTCTATCTCTCTCTCATGTCTCTCTCCCTCTTTCTCGCTCCCTCGAACGTAAATCTCTTCCTGTCGAATTCCCATTACGAATTTCGCGTTCGTCGAAGACGGTTTTTATCCCCCGACCGGCAGTTTTTCCTCCAATCAGGTGTCTTCACTCATTAAAACCGAACCGACGGAGGATTTCCGCGATTTTCCTCCTCAATTAGAGGTTCGAGCGCACTCGGGACTTGGCACAAAACAACACCCCGTCGACACACTCGAGAGAAGGAACCGAAGAGATTATTTAAAAATGTTAAAACTGGATTATCGTCGATGTTGTTTCGGACGAATAATTATTAGAAGTGTACTTATGGTAAGCAAATAAGGCGAACACTGCCCAGGCGAACACCGTACGCGGTTTCAATTAAAAGCGTTTAGATGAGGCGACAGCGTCGTAACGTGTGGAGTTTTGAGGATGGCGGGAAACATTTTTGTCTCATTAGATGCGATAACTTTAGGATAACTTGCATGTTTTATGCATTTTAATTTTTCTCCATATTTTTTTTAAAAAGCTGAAATCTTTTTTTTATTAATTAACGAGTGTGACAGTTCGTCTTATTAAACGTGTGTAATATACTATTTTATCTACTTTGCTTTATTAATTCATTAAATTTTGGCTGTTCAAGTTCTGGTATTACACTAGGGAATTTTGCTTGGGTTGGTCACACTGACGTCACTGACATGGACGTTTCGTATTTGAATTTGAAAATCTAGTAGCCCTAGGACAAATTCAATACCTACGCTCTTACTTACGTGCGAGAAATGAAAGATAAAACTGTAGAACTGACTTGTATAGCGTATGTTCAGGAGAAAAGCAAGACAAATAAGTCTTCGACGCTCTGGACATCGTACTGTAGCATGCTGGGAGCATGTCTAAATGCTTATAAGAACGCAGATATATCGAAGTTTTCACGATTGCATGCTTTTCTCAAACGGCAGTCTCAAGGATATCAGCCTAAAAAATTAAAAATTTTGGATATTGCTGAAATAAAACAGTTTTTAAGTCAAGGCGACGATCTTCATTATTTGGCAATTAAAGTAAGTTTGTTTTTTTTTAAATCATGTTTCAGTAATTTGTTACCTGCTTGTATTGTTTTCGTTCAGGTTATACTCATAATGGGATATACTTGTTACTTACGGGCTTCATCTTATTAAGAAATATGTCAGCCTTCGACCAACCGGTATAGCTTCAAAACGCTTGTTTCTCACGTACCGAAACGGCCGATGCATCACTAGCCCTATAGGGATTAATAAGATTAGCCAAGTGCCACGCATAATTGCTACGTTTCTGAATCTTGCTTATCCAGATCAGTACACGGGGCACTGCTTCCGTAGGTCTAGTGCATCAAACTTGGCCAATAATGGAGCAGACTTAAATACTATAAAAACCATGGGGCCTGGAAGTCTTGAGGAATAGCAGAGGGGTACATTGACACTGCGTTAACAAGGAAAAGAGATGTGGCGGATATGCTGAGATCATCGACATCCACTTCTGCTTCCGTCAATGCACAACCAATGTCCGAGCCAACACCCCCTAAAATTGGAACTATAAACAATATCAATTCAATCACAAATGAGACCAGTTTCGAACGAAATATTCAGGGAAATACTGACTTTAATCACCCAAAATGTCTCTGACGTTAGCATAAATGCCCAAGCCACAGTAATGTCGTAGTTAAAGTTTTCACTAATTGTACATTAGCGGTAAGCCTACATTAGCTACTGATTAGTCTTTTGAGTCATACCGTCTTTTGCAACTTGTAATGCATATTGTACTAGAATAATATAAAATTATACCAAATAATACATTTTTCATGTAAATTTTAAAGGTTATGTTTACTATAATTTAACCTTGGCTGCACACGTCTCTGTTAGAGGTTGACATACCAACTTAACAAAACTAAAAAGTTACCAAAAGGAGTGTAAGAATATGAATATTATTACACTAATTTCTGTGTAAGAATGAGATCATTAGTAACGCAAAGTGGATAAAATAATTTCTTTATTAAAATTTATTAACCAATAAATATAAATTAAAATAAATACGTGGAACCTCCGGTTGTGGACACCTCTGCAATATGGACACATAGGTTTATGGACACTTTTTCAATGTAACCGTCATTTTGCCATAAGATATTAACGTAAAATTTCCTCTACAATAGGGACCCTCTCTAATCTGGACATGGACACTGTACACACATTGTGTCCAAAAAACAATTAAAAATTACGGATTTTTTTCAGTAATCAGCAGCTGTTAATTTCATACAGTTATTATGGTTATATAGAAACATATATAAATATTAAATTATGTATTACATAATATATACATATATGTACATATATATGGATTATGTATATGATGAAATACATGTGAAATAAAATAATTTTTTCAATGGTTTCTTTTGTTTGCATACTTCTAAAATAGTAATTATTTGTGTAAAACCATTTCAGGAAAATTATTAACAATATTTATACTTAACTCCCTAATGTGGACACCTCCCTAATCGTGGGATATCGTGGAAATAATACGGGTGTCCGTATTATAGAGGTTTCACTGTAATTAAAAATTTATCACATACAAATTGATACAATGTAACAAATTGAGACATAACGCTTTGAAACCCTAAATACGTTAATTAGAATTAGAATTAATTTTATTTCAATCGTTCCCATTTGATGTAGTTATAATCTAATTATCCCGTTTAATAATCATACCCAAATTAGTTTAGTTAATTCAGAATCTTTCTAGACGATTTGCGCATACATTGCACTCAGTGCGTTCCTTGTACGTAAATCTGCAATAATACTGACTTTCAATAGGAGTGGCAACATCGGTTCGTATGCTTTCAACGTGACATATGTTTCTTTACATCGCACTTTGTAAATTATTTTATATAAAATTCAATAATGACGATGGTTGGTTAATAGGTGCAAGATTTTGTAAAGTGTATAGCAATAAACTAAATTATTCCTTCATAGCTAAATACGACAATTTAATAAGGAAATTTATAGAGGTTATGTATTTTCTCAGTGGCGTTCTATCTGTTTTCTTATTTTAGGTCTCTAGCAGATCCCCTTGAGACAAATATTTGGAGTTCAATTTTGTGACTTAATGAAAGTAGTAAAATAACAATATCGGCCTATACCTACTCTAAACATTTTAATGAAAGTGATTTTGAGTGTAAGTAGGTGCAACCAAATATTAAAGAAAATTCCTTAAACATAATAGTTTTCAACTTAATAGTAGTCCAATATAATTACTAATTTTTACACAATGTATTAACGTGACCTAAGTGACCTAATAGAGTATTTATCATTTGCATCAACTCTTAAGTCTCCTAAAATAAGAGGTGATTAATTTGTTACTAAGTACTTTACTCTACAAAATATTAGCTATTGAGTTGTGTTCTTTTACAAATAATTTAAACCCCTACATTTATATTACTAGTTCATAGTTAATAACTATATTCGTATAGTATGTGAATTCATCATCCCCCCAAAGAAGATAAAATTAATAAATTAGATTATAGCAATGTTTTAATTAAGAAAAGGCAACCGCTTAGAAGGCGTGACAGCTCAGGTCGATTACAGCAGTTTTATTAAAAGGAACGTCAAAGTTTCGTTTGAGATACCTACAATATAGTCTGATATGTAAAATGGGTGAGAAATACTTTAGATGTTTCAATAAACTTTCAAAAGTCATAAAAGTAAGAAATGAGTGTAAATCATCTTTTAAAAGTACTGATGGTAAAACTGTGGAAAATAAATTTAATATTTTTTAAAAAGAGGTTATCTAAGATATTCTTTGAAGTTTGCAAAGAGCTTTAAAGTGTTCTAGGGAGAAATAATGGATTTGAGCTTCTATCTATAGTTTGAGTGTGATGAAAATAAAGATTTTAATTGGAACATTACCAGTTTATAAAATACTCCGATTATTGTTGTTCAAATAAAGAAGAGTATTTTTCAAATTGAACTAAATATAATTACATGTGTTTAAGTAGTAAATAATAAAATATAACGAAAAATTGGGAGCAGCATTTGATTATTATTTTTCCAATTAGTTTTAATAATTTCTTCATTTCCCTTAATATAGTAATAATTATAACGCAATTGTGTGTACTTCAATTCCATTAAATATGCTCCTTTAATTGCATATTTCAAACTATTATTGCATAAATTTCTTAAATTTTATTCATAAATATGCACATAATTTGGTATGTTTTCATGCATATTTGCCTTTCTGTAGTGATAACTATTATCATGTGGGTATGCAAAATAGTTATGCAAAGTACATTTTTACATATTTTCGCTAAAGAAACACAGGAAAGCGATACTGCCTTACTAATAACAATAGTTATTTGCATATCACTAATATAAAATTTACTTACAATAGAGTTTCATTAGCAAATTGCCATGTAGACCTCTTCATATTCATACAATCAGCTAAAAATGACAGCCAGACACTTGGTCCACAACTTACCACTTCGAAAACAAAAAACAGTGCAACGTTAACATGCTGTATCAAAAAATTAATAGCAACGCTCTATTCATGTAGATATTATATTAGTATTAATATTAATACGTCATACTTAATAGAGATCCATGATACGAGAAGTAAGAGCTTATTATATTTAATAAGTTAACTTATTAAGCGTATTATTAAACTTATTGAAGCTAATTGTCTCATTATACACACCTTAAACCTTTGCTACAACTTCTTGACACAGTTCTAAAGAACAGTTCCTTAGCCGAACAAGTCTATTAGCCTAGAATCCAACCTGAATAGTTCCCCTTTATTTACTAAAATCAATTTTTGGTACTGTTACATAGACTACCAATATCATAGTGTAACGTTTATTTCTAATTTATTTACACTGTCCTAATTTTACACTACACACTACTTAATTTATCTTAACTATTTCCTAACGAATTAATTTATATCGCACTCTTAATTATTAATTTATTTATACGCTCTCGCTTGTCCGTTTTTCGGCTTGTTTATTCACTCGCGGCTTCACGTCTAATCTCCTCTCCGACCGCAAGCCCGTTTATATACACCTCAATTGTATTCGCGATGGTTCCTGAAATAACTCGAACCTTCTTTTTTTATGTAGAAACGTCCAGAAGGTAATAAATCATTCTTCCTTAATAAGATGTTGCCGGGACTCAATTAAGCGTAGCGGCGTTCCTTTGAGGAAAGCCACCGTCCGATAAGGGTAAACACATTTCGCGCTGCTGTTTACATTTTGCGTTACAATAGGTTTGTTTCAAGGGATTACAATATTCATATGAACTCTTTAGAAGATTGAGTGCAAAACTTTGCTGGTTTTATAAATTCTTTAACTGTAACAACGCTACCGTTACATGTGCGTTATTGTTTTAATTATTTATTTTATGAGTTGAAAACCATTGTTCTACTCATGTGTCATATTTTAACTATCGACTTGCAAAGATTGTTAATTGTATAAGAAGTTTAATGGCATCCTAACAGGTGTGTGAAATAATTTTCCGACGTCTCTTGACAGAACATTACGTTTCCTCTTTGTACATATTGTAGCTGATGATGGACTCTAGAATGTCCGTAACATGTCCTTTCAATAAATTTGAATACCTAAGACCGTTTGATAAGACGTCATCCGTTGTGGTAGAGTAACTTTAATTGACTTATAGAATAGATAGAGCTGTAGAACGTGGGCGGACTTTCCAATAAGCTAAGGAAACGAATACCATCAAGTTAGTTAAGTCATATCACTGAATTCAGTGTACAATATGATTGGTCAAACTAGCGCCTACTTAGTTATGGCTGCAGGGTGGATTGATGTAGCATTCAGAAATTTAAATGCACTTCTGATGTAATGCAATGATCTGATTGACTACTAAATCCCAATCATTAATTGTCGTCATCAGTTATCACTAACATGACTTAATTCTTTAAAGTGGAGAAATGAGATCTGAGTTATTGTCCTCCGTTATGCTTTATACATTATCTTAATTTAAGTGCATTCTTATTGAAATTGTCTCCATTTCAAAAAAAAACTTTAAAATTTCCTTTTTTTTTGAGTTTTAAATTGAGTTGTCCTGGTACTTATGTGGCTATAAAGCTAATATTGGTATTTTTTACTTCTCATGAAATATTCACAGTTTTTAATAACCCTCGTAGACCATCATCATACACACATTTCTCGCGGCACTTATCACACACAAATCGGCCACACGTAACCATGCAGGCACGTATTACACATAACATCGAACGTATCGATTTCGAATTATAAATTCCCTTTTGGACGTCAAATAGTGTAAATTTGCGGTCTCTGTTCAAATTGCGATGTTCGAGTTTTAAGTAAACATTTACGTTTCCATGGCGTTAATGGCCGAGATCCAATCATGTGTAAAAATACTTCTAAATAGATGTCGATTAGTAAAACCGCTCTCGAAAACAACATTAAGGCCGTTCGATGTTTGGGGACGCATTTTTTGGGGGAAGTTTACTGGAATTGTAATTGAAAAAAAAATTTGACAAACGTTAGTCCATCTTTCACGTTTTTATTACTACAAAACGTTTGGTGTTTTTGGATCAGGATTAACGACAGGAATGCTTTATGTGCGTTTTAGTGATCGATTTTTTAAGATAAAATTAAGATATAAAGACAGTTTTCTAAACCAAACTAAAATTTCAATTATCACAAAACAAACAACTATCTTATTATAACGAACATTTATAACGTTTCAGAGGTTTTTTTCACAAGAGAAATACGGGCACATAGAAGCAATTTTAATTTTGTCCTGAAAATTTATGGAACACGTTACATTACTCATTATTCTTTGAAAACTAAACTTAAACTAGTAAACTAGTCTATCGCACACTTTTGACCCCCTCTACTCTACCTTCCTTTCTGCTTTGTTCTGCGGCACATCTTAAGACATCTTAGATAGCTGCAAAGTCGACGTACCTATATAGTAACCTACTTTACAAGTATCCGTCTAGCAGTCATAGACCCATCGTAGGAGTAATAGATCCCACCTTGTCTTCTCTGTTGTGATAAATACGTAAAACCACAATAATATAAATGCAACGACCACAGCACTAAAAAGAATAATGAGACTGAACATAGTAAGATTCGGCACATGGAACATTGGCTTGTGGAGTAAAAAGGACCAGAAAATACTGAAGGAATTGGAGTCCCACAAAATTGAGAAATATACAGCGGAGTAGAGAAAGACAAAATAGCACAAGGTGGAGTAGGTCTGGTACTCCACAAAAGATATAAAAATAATATCTCAGACATAAACTATATCAATGAAAACGTGATGGTGGTAACACTAAAACTATAAAATACCGCACTTAATGTTGTTTCTGCATACGCTGCTGATATTACAAAAAGTAACAGGGAGAAGACGCATTCTATCAAAATCTATAAGACCTCCTAAGTCCTAGATGCAACAAACATAAACAACAACATAAGTTTTTTGAGTATTCCTCCTTGAGAAGAGGAAATAAAACACACAAACAAACAAGTTTCAGAAAAACAGAAAAGTACCAGGTCTAGACGGCATCCACAATGAGCTTGTAAAGTATGGAGGTACAACACTACACAGATATCTCCTTAAATTCTTTAACAATATACTGTAAGGAGAAGTTCCGAAAGAATGGAAAAATAGCTACTACGACCCATTTTTGAACGGGAGATAGAACTTACCCAGAAAATTACAGACGCATTAGTTTAATGAACATAAAAATAAATACAATACACCATGGAGAGCAAGGTACAAGTGACTGAAGCATAGAATTAATACTTCTGAGATCAATAAAAGGTGTAACGCTCAGGGACAGACTAACCAATAGAAGCAAACGCGAACAGTGCAACGTTCAGAACATCAATAAATGGGTAAAAACAAAGAAGGAAGAATGGTACGACCACGTGCATAGAATGGATCCTAACAGACTGGCTTACATATCCAGGAACAACACACCCTATACTAGAAGACCACCGGGAAGACCAAAGAAAAGGAGGGCAGACAATCTGTTATCAACAACAGAGACAGGATAAGAGAGAGGATAAATCCTAGTCTGACAATAAAGTCGTTATATTTGCACGCAATTTACTTAATATAAAAACAGGAGTAATAGAAGGGAAGGGTACCTGAAGTAAAATCCGTTTCATGACTTCAAAGCAATAAGGTTCTCAACAAGAATCCACAGCTTATTTAAGACTCGTAGCGTAGGTATAGGTGGAGGGAGCATTCAGTTACATGACAGAAAGACAGAGGGAGTGTGAATAGTTAGACCTGTATTTGTCTCTGTCTCGCCCCAAACGCGATTCATATACAGTTCTGTACGTTTCAATTGCAACCCAGAGCAAGTTTTTAGAACATCAAATAATCGCCAATCAAATAAAATAATAAAAAACTATCGTTGCCATATAAATATCCACAAATCCCCATATTGTTATTACTACGTTCTTATTAATATTAAAACCTCTCCTTTATTTGATAGATCATTACAACTTAGCACCCTCCAATAACTCATGTCATAAAAACGCGAGTTCTAAAAAATTGTAGTGGTCTCTTTTTTACGAGGAATTACATTTTTTATGCTGCGCACACACACGCCACTGTAAGGGAGGGTCTTCGAGGAGGATCGACACAATCCAGAATTACTGCGTGATACATTAATGGCTCTCTCTCCCTCTCTCTCTATCTCCCACTTAAGTACATATAACGCATCAACATATGTTGATGATGATGACGAGATGACTTAAGTCTAGCCTCTGCCTACCGAATAATGTAACGTGCAATATTGGCAGCACAGGATCGGACCAGAAAATTGTCTTTTCCCGCTTGACATGAATCAAATTTAGCTATATTAGCAAGTAGTGGTCAGATATTGGGATCTAACTTTAGTCATATGGTTCAAAAGTTTGCAATAAAAGTCTAGTGCATTGAAATTTTAATTTTTAATTCAGTTAAATAAAAAATGGTTGTTCGATAGCGGAGAGGTAAGAACAAAACTGAATCTTAATTTGGGTTTATTCATTACTAAGCCTTACGTGGATTTCGGTACTTCCATATATGCATATAGGAATTTTACACAACATTAAAGTTAAAGTTTCTATGCATATATTAATAGAGTCCATATTTTTAGATTTCAATAACTTAAACATATTAGATATTTGAAAATTCCTCTTAATATAAATTTTAGCATAACTCTACAGCGATGCTTTAATTTTTAACGTTTCTCTCTCTTTCAGTGCTATGAAGATCCTCTTAGCGAAATTACCTAGACCATGGATAGTGGACGAGAAGAAAGACGACGGTTATACTGCTCTTCATTTAGCTGCGTTGAATAATCACGTGGAAGTCGCCGAACAACTGGTTCTTCACGGAAAGGCCAATATGGACCTTCAGAACGTTAATCTGCAAACGGCTCTTCATCTCGCCGTGGAAAGGCAACACACCCAGATAGTCAGGGTAATGCATACCTAAATTAATTGGTGAAAAAATCATTCCTACACTTGGTTAATCAGATCTGAATGCTTTCTTTATTCCGATTACAAATTTTATTGTCATTACCCTTCTGCTTATTTTGTTATAAGTTAAGACGTGTTGGTAAGACTATGGGTTTTTCCTTCCTAGATGTTAAGAAGTTTAAGAACAGTTTCCTTTAGTGCTTTATTTTTAAGCTTCATACTGTGAATATATAGCTTCTAATCGTGATTGTTCAAAAATTCGTCTTGTCACAATAATGTTGGACGTGGTTCTGCATATGATTTTTATGATAAATGGCTACTGAACTTCACCTTATCCTTCAATATTTTATTTGTTGTTTTAGTCCAAAGCAAGGGAAAATGTAATATATTTTGCAATAAGAGGACCTGAGATTCATCTTAGTCTATTAATTTGGCATTATAGCCATGTGTACAACACCTGTAAATTATTCATTTTTTGTATGTATAAAATGGCTTCTAATATAAATTGGGCGAAGTGAGGATTTTTTTGCTTTTTAAAGCGTTATTTAATACCTGTGTTCGCTCCAATTGATTTCTTCTGACATATTTTTGGCACTTGCAGATATACGCCATATTGTGAAAAATATTTCATTTGAATTGCTCGTTAATGGGAAAGAAGAAGAAAATAAGTCAGCATGTTGCGCACGCCGCGTTACCTTTTTTACACACAGTCACAGTTTTCCTATCTAGAACCCTTGGTATTCTATGGGCCGTTCGGGTCACTACGGTCGTTCGTTTTTTCGGCGTTCATGTCTCTCAGCTCCGAGCGAAACCCACTATAAGAAAGCTATGCTTCCAAAAAGTTACGTCGACAGCGACTATAAATTTTTAATCACTATCCATTACCCGGAATAACGTCGACCTGTCGTACTAAAATTCGTTTCGTTTCAGCTTCTCGTGAGAGAAGGTGCGAATCTCAACATAGCAGACAAGGACGGCGACACTCCGCTCCACGAGGCGCTGCGTCACCACACGCTCTCCCAGCTGAGGCAGCTCCAGGACGTCCAGGACGTCGGTAAGCTCCTCATGGGCCTCGGCACCCAGGGCTCCGACAAGAAGTCGTCGGCGAGCATCGCCTGCTTCCTCGCCGGCAACGGAGCAGACCTGACGATAAAGAACAAGAAGGGCCAGACGCCGTTGGACCTCTGCCCGGACCCCAATCTGTGTAAGACGCTGACGAAGTGCCACAAGGAGAAGCAGAGCGGCGAGATGGAGATGGGGCCGAACCAGAACACGCAGCACTCGAACATCAACTCGACGCTCGACGAATGCCTGGTGTGCTCGGACGCTAAGCGTGACACTCTCTTCCAGCCCTGCGGGCACGTCACGTGCTGCGCCACTTGCGCCCCGAGAGTTAAAAAGTGTCTCATCTGCAGGGAGTCCGTGGTCAATAGGATAAAGGTCAGTAGAGGTTGTAAAAAGTATGCAGGTATGTATTATGTTACATTCCTCTCAAGTATGGTACCATACTTCTCGTCACTTCTTAAAGCTGTCTTATAAAGTACCATTGTTCTTTCCTCGGTGCGGTAAGTGTACTTTGCTCACTTTTCTGCTTCCTTTTATTTCATTTACTCTGTTTCAAACAATAAGTATTACAATCTACTCGTCTTTTCTCCTTTTCCCAACCCTTCACAGTCACAGACACTTCAAGCCATTATCAATGAAAACTCTATAAAACAAAGCGAATAACTATTAACTACTTAAGACATACCTAATTTAAATTAATACTTACTACATTAAGCAATGGTCCATAATCAGGAAAAAAATATACAGCTATGCATAAATGGTATGTTAAATAAATTTCACGTCATTCGACTGTTGAAAGGAAGAACCTCATATGATATCTTTGTAATGATGTATGTACTAGTGGAATGTATAGTAGTGTGGGAAATATCACGTTTTATTGTTATAGCAACAAAACGAACGATATGTAATAAATTTACCTTATTTTTACCACATATATTGTCATTTCGATTCATTTCTTCACAATAGGGAAAAATGTAAGCGGTTGCTTCTTGTGTGATTATACTGATTATGCTGATTATACACACAAAGCAAATGCGTCCGGTACCAGTCCACCTGCCCCTCCACGACCCAACTTTCTGTTCTTCCTTTACGCCTCTTTCCAATAATTTACTTTTGAAAATTAATGACAACTTCTCAGAATTCAGCTTATCATTTTCTTTCATTACTTTTATGCAAATTAAGGTTGAAAATTTTTACCAGTTGTCCTTATTAAGCTTAATAAAAGAAGTATTTTGCAACCTTAAATGTGAAAATTTGCTGTGCTAAATATATTGAACGTTTCTGCACATTTAAGGATGTAGATTTTACCAAGTCATCATTTTTAAGCTTAATGAAATAAGTGTTGTGTATATTACACTTGGTTAATTAGCAAGGGGAGCTCCATAGCAAGTTCTTTAATATCTTACACATGTAAATTTACCAGAACAGTAAAATGTAAGTTTGTTGTGAATTTTTGTAAGTTATCATGTTTAGTGAACCTGGTAAGTTAAATTATAGCGTTGATTGAAGAGGGGTGGAAGATGCGCCACCAGTGCGGAAAAAGTGTTAACACCAAAAGTGTGCTGGGAATCGCCTAGCCATCTGTTGACCAGCACAGCGAATCTTCGGACTTGAGTAGCAATACTTTCGAGGACGACAAATGGCCAAGAAGGTAGAAAACTACCTCTATGATCCCTACAGCGTTGCCAAACCCCGGCTCGAAGCACGGTATCGCGCTCAACCATGCCTCAACCCTTATGCGATAATATGGAAAGCGTATGAAAAGGAAGATTTTAGGCGTGCGGTTTACGGTTTGGCGTTTACGAGACGTTTGAAATTGTAATACCATTCACGACCATGGTCTTTAATAAATTATTGATGAGCCCTTTTTTCACTTAATAGAATTTTTTCTTAAAATCAGTGTATTCTTGAAATATTTTTTAGATTAAGTGTTAATTATATTATTATTATTAATTATATTGTTAGGTAACCTACTAATAAAAAACCTTGCAAAAAGAAACGACCACCAAAATAAATATTTTTTAGGAAAACAGGAAAAAACACTTTTTAGCGATTGAAATGTTTTTGGAGAACGCTCCCATTTTGAAATCTTTGCGATTGTATAACGGAAAAAAAGGAAATTAGAAATTTTGTGGAAATTTTTCCAGTAAAAACTAAAGCTCCGATTAAAAGCATAGTTTCGATCGAACTTCCAAATGTGTGTAAACATTTTTTTAAGATCAAACATGTATGCGCCTGCGCGCGCCTCAGCACATTTCTTGATAGTCGTTTATTTATATATCGATAATCTTGTTTATTATCAGATAAAGAGTTGGCTCGGTAATGAACTATCTTCACAAGATCGGGGCTGGTAGAGAACAAAGTTCGTGTTATTACTGACAATGACAGATAAACAGATAAAGATGTGTGTGTGTGTGAGTAGTTAACGTCTCCTTTTTGCTGCAAGGCTAATCTGGACGGGACCTACAGTTTAACGTGGGCTCCGAACCACGGTCCTCGAGCACGGTTGTACCCCTTAAGGCTCTCACCCCAGTTGATCCACTCCGTGCTCTACCGACTCAGGATGTGTGTATAGATAAAGATAAATGACAATAACAATGACAGATAAACCTCCAGCGCCTAAAGAACAACTTGAACAGATAATAAGAAAATTGTAATGCCGTATGCCGTGTAAACGCTCACATTTTCATTTCACATTTATTTATAATATTCTCATGTTACTTTCAATAACAAACGAGTTTAAAACAATCTATGGTTCTGTCACTTTTATCAACTATGCAATAGGTATTTATGCTACAAGTGTGAAAAGTGCATGTTGTTTACAGAGCCAGCGCAACGAGTTCTGTAATTCAAATAAGTGCCTTAAACGCACTTTTCCCACATGTATCATACAAGATTTTTTCTCATTCACAAATAATTAAGATGTTTCGAAAAATATCCGAAATAAGTCAGATTCTGAACTATTCCAAGTTACAATCCAATTATCTTAGGGCCGTATTTATAGTCGCCACTTGAGTTTGACTCAAGTTGAGTATGACTCAAGTTCAACTCAAGCCTGGGTTAAATTTGTGTCACCTCGTACCCGGACTTGAGTCTTGCTTATATAAGTAAATGACATTGACATGAAAATTTCACTCCTGTCAAAACGAAATCTTACCAAGTTTAATTTGTAAACCAGACCTCCTGGAACGTAATGGAAGATTTTTTTGTAATGAGCGTAATGATAAATATCTTTCAAAATTTGACAGGGGTTGCTGTAAACTATGGAAACATACTACTTGTGACAGTCTCACCCGAGTTTAGCCGAACCTAAGACTAAAACAAAACAAAGTATAAGCAAAAGCTTATACTTGAGACGTTCTTACCCAAGTCGATCTTGAGTTTGAATTATAAATACGGCCCTTAGAAATCATTGTAACCAAGGTAATGAAAGGTTGTTTCGTAAAAAAAACTCTCAAACTGACAGCTACTTTTAACAAGTGCATTAAAATTGTACTTTTCATACTAAAATGACAATCTAAAAGTACAACTTTTCAATCGTGAATGAGAAAAAGTATATATTATTACGTCCTTCAAATACTACAGCAAATATTTAAAATATGATAGAACATAAGTTAAATAAATTATTAGGTGTGAAATGAACATTATTCGTTTTTAACACTATTCAAAGACGTTTGTAGAGAATGAAAAAAACCTTAAAAATGGTGTTTTGCATACCATCATCGGACCGTTTTAAACTAAGAAAAACCGCGAAAACGATGAAAAGGGACTTTTCTACATTTATTTAAGTTAGTTAATTTCGGCGATTCCCATCTCGGTACAAGAAACAGGTAAACGGATTAAATTTAAAGAGCTGATAATTAGGCAAATGCGTTTTGCCTGACTTTTTTGCCTTTTTAGTGTGTTTTTTACATTTGTGCCTTTTCCAAAAACCATATGCCTTTTCTTTAAATTATGTATATTTCTTTAAATTCTGCAATATTTCGTAGTTTGAAATCTCTTAATCATTAACTATCTTTATCCTTTCAACAAACGGTTTCATAATATGCCCGTTGAGAACATCCGGCTGATCCTATAACTATCACCGAGAATTACTTACCGTTTAGAACTGGGGAATTCCAGGGAGTATTGAGGTGGTTGACTGTATAAACTATAAAAATTACTGTGTTTGTTAGAGTTAAGGGAAAGTAAAAGTTTTGTGGAGTATTTCAATAGTGACCATTTGATGATTTGAAATCATTGTGAGCTTGTGGTTTTGAAAGATCAGAAAATGTATACAATGCCGCCGGTAAAGTGCTCTTGGACCAATCACAGAAACTTCAGCATTAAAATTTGCTCCAGTGACATCCTGTAACGTAGAACGATCTTTTTCGCGATACAAAGATAGTTTAACAGATAAAAGACAAAACCTCGCCTGAAAATACTGAAAAATATTTAATTACATCCTGAGAAACCAAGAAAGTTTCATATACTTAAATTCAATTATATATTATGCAAGTTGTATAGTATATGTATAATTAAATTACATAAATTTCAGTAAATTAATTATAATTAATTAAACGTATAACAAAATTTTTAAACGAGAGTATGCCTTTTTTCTCATTCGATATTATTCATATTACTATTACATATCTACCTTTTTCTCTCAAAAATGAGAGTATTTTGTAAGAAAAACAGGATGTATTAAAATTTTTTTAGTCATTTAAGTTGCCTTTTTTGTCATTTCAGTACCTTTTTTTGTTGTTTGAATTGCCTTTTTTTCAAATAAATTGTGCCTTTTTTATTATTTTTTAGTGCCTAACTATCCGCTCTTTACTTATTAATTACTAAAGAGCGGATAGTAAGGCGTTTACCTCGTAAATACCTTCTTTTTCGACTGAACTAGCCATTTTTTGAGGTTGTGGCCTGATATATCCAATTTTATTATTGTTATGCCTTTTTTATTTTTTAATTATTTTGAGAATTTTGAGATAAATTCAGAGAATTTTTGAATTTTTTCCAAAACCCCAAATGCCCATACCTGTTGAAATACTTATAATATCTATGCGAAATAAGGCTTTTTGTAATCAATCAGTAAGGCATTTAGGCCTGCCTTTTTGTCCGAGTTAGCTAATTTTTGAGGTTTAAATGTCCCGCATAAGTCCTTTTAGTTATTTAAACTATATGATAATCCGGATGTTTAAGGTTCATTTTTGCATCATTTGATATTATAATTGCCTAATTTGGTAAGTTTTTCTTACCTATTTGATTTTTCATTTTGCCTATTTTACGATTTTATCGTGCCTTATTATCCGCTCTTTACATAAAATTACATAAATACAACCGCTTTACAACAACGAAACGGTACGTTCATAAATGTACAAACGGGCGGGCGACCCTACTTATTTCACTTTTCTACCTGTTGTAGCTACCTGTTTTTAGCTGAGGAGATGATCGAGGTAAAAACGGCAACATCGCGCTTTGTTAGAACCCCATTTTACAATACACCCTCAATACAAGTTATTAGTTTCAACTGGGTTCAATATATAACCGTTGAAATCTGCGGTGGCGACACTTTCCTGACGGTAAGCTTGTGGGTAAGAGGGGAGTGCGGCAAGGAAAGAGGGTGTACGGTTTAGTCCATAAGGTGGCGTATCTATAACCCTCTTCAATCAACGATTATAGCAAAAGTCTAGCAAATTAACTATCTCCTTGAAGTCAGGCTCAAAACGATCCATTACCACAATGTATCTAATATAACAATAACCATTTTTCTTTTCTTTTAAACTCAGATCGAAGAATGCCTGGTGTGCTCTGACAAGAAATCCTCTGTCCTCTTCAAACCTTGCGGTCACATGTGCGCCTGCGAGTCGTGCTCCCAGATAATGAAGAAGTGCGTGATGTGTCGCGCCCAGATAGAACGTATGATACCAATGACAGTCTGTGCAGGCGGTCTGGGTACCATATCCGAGGTGGAGGCCGACATCGAGGAAGAGGTGAAACCTTCCACGAGCGAAGCCGTTGTGGATCAGAGACCGATCATGAATAATGGCGGAAGGGACACGACAAACACGAACGATATCCAGAAGTTACAACAACAGTTGCAGGATATTAAAGAACAAGTAAATATATTAGGTCAATGCGTGATATTGAGAGCCAACGGAATTGATTCAGTTGTAACAATAGTTACAATAATCATGTATTCCAGAATTGGGAAGCTGCTATCATTGCTAACTTTAAAATCTGTTCATCCATGTTGCAAATTATCTACATAGTTACACGCTGTCTGCAACCTAGTAAACAATTCTCTATAGATTTCAATTGCATAAAGAGCATTCTTCTAATATGAACATTGATTTACATTTAAAGATAAGTATACTGATGCAAAATTGACGGTAGTTTGCGTAAAAACGGTAACATGTTTGTCACTTCTGAAATCGACATGACAAGTTAGTTGTCTTAAATAACGACCTGAAACACTGAAGCTCATTGGACGTTTTGAAACTTACTCTTTTACAATACCTACATCTCTTTCCAATTGTTTATTTTTATTTATTTTCCGTTTCAGACCATGTGTCCAGTTTGCCTGGATAGACTGAAGAATATGATCTTCCTCTGCGGCCATGGATTATGTCAAATGTGTGGAGACCAAATGACGGAATGCCCCATTTGCAGGAAAGCTGTGGAAAAAAGGATTCTTCTCTATTAACATTTTCATGACCTGAATGAAATTCAATCTCAACTTGAGAATTTTTAGTTTAGGAGATATTTATGTATGATTATTCATATTCAGACCACATGGGAAAAGTTTAATGTATACTTTAAATGATTCAATTAGTTTTAAAGATTCACGTTATTTACTATACTTACAATTTTTCCGAGTAGGCTGTGTAAAATGTAAATATATACGTGTTGAATGTATAACATAAATGCGAAAACGGCAATTTAAAAACTTTTTTTTACATATATGCTTACTTATTTGTGCTTTATTCTTATATATATTTGTTAATAATGTAAATGCTGTTCTTTTTTTAAGCAATACATTAATAATTCTCACTATTATAACTTAGGATTATATTTATTAGTCAACACAATGTAGCTATTTTAATATAGTGTACTGAAATTAAATAAACAGGCCTTAACTAGACTCAGAAATTAATTAATTCAGAAATTAAATGGGACTACATCTTTTATCATAATTGTGATGTGGTTAGCATTTTTGTTGGTTTGATTGAAGGTTATAAGAAAGCATTTATTGCACTTTACACTTTATTTTAGAATGGAGACTAATTTCAGAGAACAGTTTAGTGTTGATCATAGTTCAACTAGTATCAATTACCATCTGGAAACTCCACCTAAGCTGTGCCCCATTAATTTCACCCTGTTAAAACGATATATAACATTGCAATTCTTTTATGATAATCCGTTTAATCACCTTTTGAGAAATCTGTTAATAAAATCTCATAATTTGCTTCATTATTTATTGAACTTCACATATCCAGCAGTTATTACAAAAAAATGGGACAAAGCATTACATCATTTTGATATTGCAGTTCTAAAATGTTTCTTTAACCATAAGTGTTATATTTGTGTAATGTGGGATGTTCTCAAAAAAAGAAGCGTTAAAAATTAAATGAGAGCGGACATTTCAAATAAGTACCTAAATACCAAAATATTCTATTACATTACATGAAAATTAAACTCAAAATTTGAACTCTTTCTATTTCTTTGTCTGTTTAGAATTTTGCTGCTGCCTCTTGCGTTTACTCTTCTGTTTCTTCATCTTCTTCAAAAAATTGCAATTCTTTTAGGGTAATCCGATAATACTTTGAAAAAACTGTTAATAAAATCCCATAGTTCGCATCATTATTTATTGAACTTCACATATCCAGCGATTATTACAAAAAAAATATGGTACAAATTGTTACGTCATTTTGATTATAAAGTTCTAAAATTTTGTGTTAACCAAAAGTGTTCTATTTGATGTGGGATGTTCTAAAAATATGAAGAGCTAATATATTAAAAGTGGGCTATGACATTTTAAATAGGTACCTGAATACCAAAACATTCTATTACATTACATAAAAATCCAACTCAAAATTTGAACTCTTTGTATTTCTTTGTCTGTTTGGAATCCTGCTGCTGCCTCTTGCGTTTACTCTTCTGCTTGGCGACATGTTCGGCCAACATATCGCTAAGATCCTCCTTTTGGAGTTGAGACTGGTTCTCCCGCATTTGTTGCTCATACCTCACCGCCATTGCGTCAGTGTCCATATCTAACTCGGAGGGATCGAGGGCCAACTCTACCATACCTTCTCGGTCGGACGTCCTCTTCGATATCTGAGGCGGAGGCGGCACATTGATGTTACTCATATCGTACACGTGGCTGCTTCCCATCATCGCATTCCCGATCCTCTCGTTCCTCTTCTCCGGAATGACGTGGTAAAGTACGGGAGTTTCGCTTCCCTCCATCTCGCTCTCTATTTTCTTCTTACGCAGCTCAATCGTCTCGGGCGTCTCCATGCCGGCAGGTATGCTAGTCAGGCCGCTCGGAGTGACCAATCCTTCTGCCGGCGTCACGAGGCCGGACTCGTCCGGAAGGACCTGCGACTCCTTCTCTTCTTCCTCCTCTTCCTCTTCGCTCTCCTCCTCGGATTCCGACTCGAGCTCGCCCCACAAAGAACGATCGACGTTTGGATCTTCCCCGATGTCGTCCAAGTTGCTGGCATTCGTCCCGAACACGTCTCCATATAAAGGTTTGCCGTTCTCGTCGACGGGTGGTTTTCCCCAGCCGCCGGCGTGGTATCCGAAAGAACACCCTTCTGGTATGGGGGCGTTCAAGCCTGGGATCTTCAAATTTGGGTAGCTCGGGGGTGGTCCGTATCGTTGCATGGCAATCAGCCATGGTGGAGGGACTTTGTTAGCATTTGGGCCCACAGGCATTCCTAAAGCCGTTCTCAGTTCTTCTGACAGATCTCCTGGTTTCTTCTCTTTGAGCCTTGTTTCGAATTCTTTGCCTTCGTAGTAGAGGTCCCCATGTATGGTCATTTTCGGTTTTGTTTGCCATTTGAAGAAGGCGTCGTGCAGTTTCTGATAGTCGATATCAATTTTTCCTAACTTAGGTCGTGCTCTCTCCCTCATTTTGGCCTTTAGCGTCTTGGATTCATCCTTGTCTTGTAAGGAGGCTCTCATTTCCATGATGCCAGTCTTCTTGATGAAATCCGGGAGATTGAATGGTGGCTTTTCAATACCACGTTTCCCTTGGAGATACTTCCTTTTGAAACACCAATGCCTAGGAACCTGAACGGTATTCCTATGTGCCTTTAATTGCACTAATAGTTTCGGATCTCTAGCAGTAACATCGTGCATTTCAACCACATCTGGTCGATTTACTAATTGTTTTAACTCAGCGACGCTTAGCCGTGTTAACTTTTTCATTTTTCTCTTCGACAATTTGGATTTATCATCTAATTTTTTATCTTCATCATCATCAACTTCCATTTCTTCATTGGTTACGTTAACTTTGTTAGATAATGAAGTGGGAGTCGCTAAAACGGGAGGAGCAATGTCGGCTTTCTGATTCGATATCTTGAAAGATTCGAATATGCTATAAAACTGTCGATACTGTGGTGCTAATTCATGCAAACCGATAGTCTCTGGGACGTATTCAATCTCGATATCTGGTTTTGTGTCCTGTGCTTCTTTGATTTCTCCATTTTCTTTCTTCGAATCGTGTGCGGAGGTAGCATCATTTTGTTCCTTCTTCTTGTTCTTTTTCCTTTTCTTTTTCTTTTTATTTTTACTAACTTTATCTTTCTCCTTCTCCTTTTGTTGTTTTTGTTCCGGTTCCGTTTCTACATTGGTGTTCTCAACGTTTTCATCCCTTTCCCACAGAGGATCCTTGGGATCGGTCTCCTTTTGCTGAGACTCCGCGTTTTCGTCATTTTCTGTACCGAGCTCGAGAGCTCTTTGATTTTTCAAAGCGAGTACTTCTTCGAGCACCTGAGGGAGAACTACCTCAGACGATCCGCTGTTTTCCGCCAATTCTTCTGGAGGATCGACTTTCAGGGAGAGTAGAGACGGCAGCTGCTGCTTATCACCTACGGACGGCGGCGGTTGTTGTTGCTGGAGGAGCACCGGCGGCGGACCCATGGTGGAGAAATCGTCATTCGCCCAGTTCTGGGTACCCGGAGGACCGAAACCCGGAGGTGGGGCCATCATGTTCTCCAATGAAGGCGGCTGCATCAGAGGCGGATTCTCCGGAGGAGGCATCTGCATGATGTCCAACATCTGAGGGGGAGGGCCGGCGTTGGGTTCAGACATCTCTATAAGGGTATGTAGATTGAACTTAACCTCAACTTGACTAAGGTCGCAGTGGTGGCACTTGAAGTCTGCAAGTCTCTCATAAGTGTTTATAACTTTATGACACACCTTTACAGACGATATGTGGGTATTTCATTTCTTAATAACAGGTAATAAGTACCGATAATCTTTTTTATCGACGCCCTTAACGCAGAACGAAGATGTAGCTAGCGCATAAACATGTTTTCGTGATGTTTTCTTTTTTTGTTTCATTCCCGTTTAACCGTTTTGTGTTCCTTGTTGTCACACAGACACTTCAAAAATCATTATGTCAAAAATCCTTTCACATTTCACATGTTCTGTGTTTATCTAGTTCTACGTTCTATGTTTGAAATTTCGAGGTGTGCATCCATTTTCTTCGTCCGTTACTGTTTTGTTTTTGGTTAGTTTGTTCAAGTTGTGGTTGTTTGTATCGTTTGTATGTTTGTTGTGGTTAGAAGTTGAAGAGTAGAAGTGCCTTTATTAAAAAGACCCAAGACCCAAACAGGTAAGCATTTCAATTCGTCATTTCCATTAATGGCTCAACAATACCATGTCAAAAAGCTCGTCAAAATATTCGATTACAAGGCCCAGGGCAAAATATATTTGTTTAATTTTCTCCCATATTTCCATTGCATTGACATATTTCAGAGGCCTACCGAATATTAATTTAAAATTTAAACTCACCTACTATCCTTATCCGTCAAGTAAATGTTAATAAGGTTTTAGAGTCTCTCTACATATACCATTTTAATTTGAGGTTTTTCTTTTACTCTTAGTTGATTAAGAGTTTGTTGTTGATGTTTACAGAATTCACGGGGTGCTACCTGGTTAAATTCCAGTAATCAAAATGGCTTATGCGAACTTCGTCATCCCGGAGAAGTTGGCTGATTTATTGAACACTAGGTTCAGCGATCATTATTATGTTGCTAACGTCGTGAGTGTTAGAGAACTATCTGCTGAACTTGCAAGTATGTGCAGTATAAATTTTTTATTCGTTTCGAGATTAATAACTAATGTTCTTTTAGATTCAAAGAAGGCGTTACGTGAGGAGGGCATTGAATTTATATTTTCTTGTTTCGACACTTATTTCTCCGTTTTGCACCATGGAAACTCACTTACAATAGATCTAATAAATAAAGCTTATCTTAATTTACATAAAGGTATGTTTCTAATTAGGTACTATTGTATATACAGATCTATTGCACTGAGGTTTCATAGAGGTTTCATTAATACACATTTAATTTTTTTGGGTTGTATTACGAAATCATAACCCAATGGGTTTTATTGAAATTTTATGGTTTTGAACCTTCATTGTCTTAGATATTACTTGCTTGTTGGAGTTTCATAGACACAGTTTAATGTCTTTATTAGTTTCTATTGTCATTCTATTAATTCACCTCTCTTTTCTTTTCTGGTGTTTGTTTCGTAATATTTAAAGAGCTGCAATATGTAGAACACTATTAACAGTGAAGTAAAATTCAGTACTTTTTTGATACGATCAGACATTTCTGATGAACTTACTTTTCAAAGAAACTCAAAATATGTTTTAACCTTACTGTGTTTATGGATTCATTAATTCAAATCCTTGTGATTGTTTCTGTGTTTCCTCAGGTGCAATAGAATAAGCAAATTTTTTAATTAACGTTTCTAGTTTAACTGATATGTATGAATTACTTTTCAGCCATTACAGAACTGAACAAAAATTTGAGCTTCATCCTCGAAGACAAAGACAGTATTGTTGATGAGGTTAAATGCAAATATGTTAATATTGTAAAAATGATTGTATACCTTTATACTGAAATTGTACAGGTGATCGAACAAAAACTATCATTGCTGAATTCCCAGAAGGGGCTTTTGAGAGGACGGAAAACAAAGAAATCTGTGAATGAGGATAAAGAACAATTCGCTATGGTTAAAATCGATGTTTTACTGGCATTAAACAATTTAATTCAACAGAATATTTCGTTGTTTTGGGAACCAGAGTCGATTGAAGAGAATTTTTTGAATTGTATTGGCAATGTGTGCTATCAATTTTTGCAAAATCCGTCAATTAAAAACGAAAAAGATGAGCAAACACACCTCTTCAATACATTTGGGAATTTGATCAAAAGTTACCAACACGGTTCCACTTTCATTATTCGCATTACACAGTTAATTAAAATACATGAACACCTGACGGTATGCATACCTAAAGGTATACAACAGATCGTGGAGAACTTTAACTGCAAAGGACTCTTGCATGATTTGATTGAAGAATTAACAGAGTGGCAAAGTGATGAAGATCAAGTCGATTCTCAGGTATTGTAGATAGGTCATGTTATGAGGTCATAAAGATTAATTTACTAGTAATATTTAAATTGTAATTTTAAATAAAAAATGTGCACGTAGGCCGAATATAGATTTACAAATAAGCTACTATCGTTATTTTTGAGGAAAACCTGTTTTTCGTTTCGTTTAATAACATCTTATTTTGTAGGGTGCCAGATTTTGTTCGCAAATTTTGTCGACTCTTGCTGCATTGCTTCCAAATTTGATGGTTCCAGAAGTTATGTTTTTGAACACCTATTTACATAAAGATGTGAGTGTTACTGAAGTCTTGAGCTTCTCAGTTGATACTAAGTCATCATTTTAGCCGCCCGCTCTTCGCATGTCGGTACTGACAGTGATGGTGGAAATTATTCTTAATAATCTTACCATAGAGGATATAAGTGATGAACGTAAAGAATTCAGAGATGAACTATTTGATATCATCTTAGAACACTGTAGTGACGTTTCAGTTTTTGTACGGGCTAAGGTTTTTCAACATTGGTCGAAGTAAGGATGGAATGTACAACAGCGCAATACATTTTTATTCTTGTCGTTTTCAGACTACAGACAGAATCCGCTATTCCATTGAAATTTCAAAATGTGGTTTTGGAAAAAGCAGTTGCACATTTGAGTGATAAAGGTGCGCTGGCCAGGAAAGCGGCAACCAATTGTGTAACGACTTTTCTGTCTTATAACTGCT
Source organism: Cryptocephalus moraei (assembly GCA_946251905.1). Classification (NCBI taxonomy): domain Eukaryota; kingdom Metazoa; phylum Arthropoda; class Insecta; order Coleoptera; family Chrysomelidae; genus Cryptocephalus; species Cryptocephalus moraei. The sequence continues at coordinate 23,457,433 of OX276456.1, forward strand.
ACAGCGCTAACGTAAGTAATAATTAGCAAAGTTGTGAATAAATTAATGATTTTTTTTTACTTAGTTGTCTCTGTCAGATGTGTGTAAAGAATTGGAAAGGAGAGAAAACGAATTTAAAAAAATGAAAGAAGATTTTATCGACGAGAAAATGGAGAAATTGATGTTGTTACAAAAGGAATGGGATGAAAAAAAGAACAATTTAAAAATTGCTGTAGAAGAGGGTTTACAGACAGATCAACAAGGTAATATAAATTACTATTTGCACACTACCATTTATATAAACCTGTACTAAAACATTATATTTTAATTTTTACAGTGAATGATAAGAGTAATAGTTCCGAAGAGGTGCCTGTTACCAAAGCCATTGATGAAGTCCTTAAATTCTTAAACGAGAACAAATTTGATGAAGCCTTTTCACTCCTTCGAAATAGTTTAGATGAAGTTCTTACGCAATTTCAGTAAGTTTCCAGACTAAACCTTCGCTCACAATAAAACTTGGTTTCCGTATTTCAGAGGCACTTACTTCGGTGACGTGAAAGATCTAAATTTCTACATGAATGTCTTACATGCGATATTTTTTAATGTGCCTGAGCTAGTAAATCAAATTCAATCTAAGAAGTTGGTAAAGGAATTTACTGCAGAAGAAAGGAACAAATTTTTCGCATTAGAAAAGCAGGTGGAGTCGTTTCAAATGTGCAAACAATTTTTGGAGCTAATGGACATGGCCATTGATAAAATGGATGAATTATTAGTGTCCACTTCCCCTGCAGATATGAATGAGGCTATTGAATTTTTTATTGCTGCGTTTAAATTCAATATCGATAGATCTACAGTTGGAATTTTGTGTAAGTTCTGTCCTAGGCGTGTTAATCCCACCTTCATTACATTATATCTTCGTGTATAACCTTTATGTAACTTTCAATTAATTCTAAGTTGCAAGCGGATTATTCATATATTTAGTTTTTTGATGGTAATTACTTACATGGTAATTATCATTTCTAGTTGACCAGCTGGAATAAATTCATTTGTTGTTTGGTTTAATCGCAGATAAATTTCTTGTACATCGATATAAACCTAGATAAACAACAACTTTATAATGTGATAGATGTAAATTTGTTTACTCCGTAGCTATATTGAAACTAATGCAGAGAATTGAGCAGGACCGTAAAGATGCTGCAACCAAGGCGTTTGAAAAAATATTTCTTCATACAGATGCAACAAATGCTGCGTAAGTATCGTATGTTCAATGAAACCACTCTACTTCCAACATAGAAACTTTTTTTCCGGCTGCTTTCAGTAATCTAAGATTATCTGAAATTTTGATTCTTTCTTAGGGATCATGCCATGGCTATAACGACTAATTTAGTGAAATTAGTAAAGACAATCCCTGTTCTTTACATAGACGATTTGCAAGACATCGTTTCTAACTGGAGTGCCGAAGGTACTTTAGACAATTTGGTGATCGATACGCTCTGGAAATACTTCACTTTAAAGTTGCCTGTATCAGAAACGGATTCATGTGCAGCTGCCGAACTCTTAAGAATGGCAGCTGTTGGTAAAAAGTCTATTATAACCAGAAATATTGCTTTGGTATCGACTATCATAGGTAGTGAACGTAAGTGTCTCATTTTCTTGGGGTTTTTTTTCAGAATTTATCGATCATTATTACTCTAGGGCAGAAAAATCTTTTGTTCCTTGCGACTTGCTGTCGTCTCCTTACAGCCGCTTCAGAAAAGGTGGATATAAATTCCAGCTCGCCACCGTTTACGTTGACGCCGGAAGAGCCAGTTTTTGAGACCGTACTTAACGTTTTAAATCAACAGTTTTTAAAGCCCATACAGTTTTACCACAAAATAATAACCTCTGGTATCGAGTTAATTTACAAGGTTAGTTACACTAGTTTAGTGATATATTTTCTGAGATTATTATTTGTGTTTACAGCTGTGTTCGAAACCTGAATCTCTGTGTGAGAAGCTCATAAATTGTATAGTGAGCAAACTATCACATAATGAAAATGAAGATTTTATACCGCATTATGTATTAATCAGATTTTGTCAGATAGTTGGATTCATAGCCCTTATGCATTTACAATATTTAGATGAAACTGTTTATAAGGAAATGAAACGGAGACAAAACCTTGATGATAAAAATAAAAAAGAGAAACCAAACAACAAATCAAGAAGGTCTTTACTTTCTATGTCAAAGAATCGCCAAAATGTGTCGGCATCTATGGCTGCCCAAACAGTGGTATGTAAATTAAAATATATTATGTACTCATTACTGTAAATAAGATGTCAACTGATTATTTGTAGATGGAAGAATCAGTATTGGAAGGTGCCCAAGCAGAAGATTTAGATGCTGAATTCATAACGAATTTACTAGAAACTCAAACTCTATCTGATTCTTCTGGTCTTGGTCCACTGGTGACTGCAGTTGCAGGGATTTGCAGGCAGCCAAGCGTATATACAAATAAAGAGGTGCAGACAGCAGCCATTACAGCTTTAATGAGGTAGTTTTTACACCAAATTATATCATTAGTTATTAATTCTTCCTGTGATTTTAGGTGCATGCTGGTTTCATCTAAATGCTGTACAGAACATATCCGTCTGGTATTCACCATTTTTGAGAAAACATCATTTCCTGAAGTGAAAAGTAACATCCTTATTCACGTTTCAGATTTGTTAATTCGGTTCCCTAACATTATCGAACCGTGGTCACCCAGACTTTTCCAAAGGTAATAAATAATACTTGAATCTCTTTTGAAATACAATTTTAAATTTTCAGCCTGCAGGATTCTACAGACTCCAATCGTCTCGAAACTTTCCATTTTATGTCATGTCTCATTCTTAGAGACATGATCAGGTCTCATAGCCATGTACCAAAGATGGCGGTTATCCTAGCAGATTCGAACGAAGAACTTAGAGCCATGTGCAAAACGTTTTTCGTGAAATTATCCCACAAGGAAATTAATTTCTATAGTATTTTGCCAGACATATTCAGTCACTTGATTATTTCGGAGATATCTGATGAGGATCTGCGAAGCGTCATGAAGTTAGTAATTTATTAAGTAAAACGATGTATCCATTAAAACATATTTTCTTTTCAGGACACTCTTCGATCTGGTCCAAAGCCCAAGGCATATGGAAAATCTCGTTGAGAGGTTTTGTAGCAAATTCATGTTGTCGTTAGAAGTTTCACAACATCGTAATATATCATATTGTCTGTCTCTTATTCAGTATAATGAAAAAGCCCTCAGAAAGCTATTGGACAGTTTCCCTATGTTTAAAAATGTTATGCACGATGAGGAAGTTTATGCCAATTTCAAACTCATTATGCAAAGTTGTAGTAAGCAGCAGCCTGGCAAACCAGATCTTAAAGTAAGTGTTTATATTACATCATATAACAATACAAGCTCAAAACTACACAATCTGCAATTAATTTTGTGTCTTTTTTCCTGCAGCCTATTGTTGCTGAACTAGAAGAACTTATAAAATCAGTTTTTGAAGTAAACGAAGATGGCCCAGCTCCAGTTAAGTCTAAACCAAAACAAACTAAAAGGAGGAAGGCCTCCAATCGAAAGAAGTCCAACTACAGTGACGAAGACTCCAATGATTCATTTGAAGACAACAATCAAAGAAAGAAGACTACAAGAAGAAAGAAAAAATCTGATATGAGCTCAGATTCCGAATGAACATTAAATAACATAGAATTAATTAATATTTATTATCGTAATTTCCAATAGTTAAAGTCAGAAATCGAAATAGAAACAGTACTGTTTCTCTATATTTTTTCAAAGTATATTTGTTACCGGTTAAAATAAAGTACAGTAAATAAAGTAATAAAGTAAATATGTTACAACTCAAGTTGTGAAGATCGAAGTAGGTAGATAGAAATCGCTTTTATTGCTAGCTATCGACCAATGGATACATATGTAGGTTCGCCTGCGTCAAATTATCCATGGATTCGCTATTTCCGATACGTTGATCGCATCATCGAGCGACGACTATACATAATGGGAGTTTCCTCGATTTCAATGAGATGGTGCTGCCTTGAGTGAACTATTAACGAATTTCCACATTTTCGTCGCCATCTATAGAAATCTCTCCGAGTAGATACTATACCCTTAAGAATTTTTATTTTGTTGTACAATTTTCTTTATAATGGTTTTGGTGATTTATACCAAATCTCATTTAGCTGTATAATGCCTATACCTTTTATTTGAAACATTTTTATCTAAAATTGCCCCAAAGGGGCACTTCCTTAAATGCATCGGTTTGTAGAGTAAGGGCATTGTCCCACCAAAGCGACGCGACAGCGACACGATAGCTTGGGTGTTTGTTTGCTATAGCGTTGGTGGGTATGATGTGTATAGAAACTATAGGTTCAACACGACAGAAACACGGTGGCGACAGTGACACAATTTCGAGATGTAGCGTTGGTGGGTATGCTGTGTATAGAAACTATAGGTTCAACACGTTGGCGACATCGCGTCGCTGTTGCTCCGCTTTGGTGCGACAAGGCCCTAATTGTTCAAGCTAACTGATACATCTCCATCAAGTAAAGTTGTTTTACTTATTCCAAGTCAATGAGTCTCATTTCGAAGTATTTAGTTTGCAATAATTTAAGGTCATTATTTAATTTATTATAAATTATAATAATAAGTAGCTGTATATACATGACATTTTCGTCCAATTTCTTTACATATTTTAGGTAAACCAATATAATTTAATAAAATTCACTGTTAGAGATATGCAACGATTAGAAAACTTTCGAAAACAAGTCGCAAGCAAAAAATATCTGTTGTATAAGTGTTATTAGAAGCAAAAATCTAATATTACATATTAAGGAACGTTCGAGAACAAATAAGTGTGCAAAAAGGCTCGTTAAAATAAAATCATCGTTAAGATAAGCATTATTAGGTGTCGAGATGATTAATTGTGTAATTCTTCGTAGGGCCGAACAGTTTGTGTTAAGAACCCGTCACGTGTGGATGTATGCGAAAATTATTGGGAAATAGTGCTTTGTTATTGTTATTGTGAAAGTGAATGAAACTCGATCCTCCCATCACTGAGACGCTCGCTCTTAGATTTAATTTAGATATAAACTTAGATAATATATATATATAATAGATATATAACTTGAATATAATTTTGGTAGATAAACTGGGGAGTCACACATATCTTTTCCAAATTACATTGATTCTATGTGACATTCAAATTAATCAAATTTACACTGGAACGTCAGTTCAAAACTTTTGATTGTTAGGGTTAATTTTTGATCACTTAAGGAGTCCTAGAGTGTTGATGTCTTTTGGATGGCGAGGAAAAAGATGACGTGCCTCCAGGATCCACATATGAGAGGAGCGATGAGATTCGGGCCTTGGGAATCCTTGGGTAAGTGGTAAGTATCCCGCCAAAAAAATTTTTACAAGTTACATTGAACTCTTATTAATTTCTATCATTATTAGTGAATCTTATAAATGTAACACAAGTAACCAAATAATTGTGCTTTTCTATTGTATTGTTTATAAGATTGTGTGGTTAGTCTGAGTTTGTGGTGTCTGCTACATTCAGAGTTTGTTAAATTTGTTTCAATTTCACATAGTAAGGTAAAATTTACTTAGAACAATTGGAAATGATTAGATATATAAAATTCAATTGAAAAAAAAAGGAGAAATGTATTTGTTATCTGATTATATAATCTTCGTCACTTTATAACAGAAATTTTGTTGTGTTGTAATTTTAAACTTCTCTATTTTACAAAAATGAGTCGTCTCAATGTTCATTCATTAATTCGGTTTATCCCTTTTACAGAAAATGATCATCGGAGAGCGCCTTCGCACACAACCGAGACGGAAGAGATTTTTAAGGGTCTTAGAGGTATAATGAATCCAAATTTTCTTTTAATTTCAACTCTAATAGACTTTCTTCTTTATTTTCAGGTAGGTACACATTTTCTTATGGACGCGCCTTTACTGTTAAATCATCGTTTGACGTTTCGAAGCTAGTCTGGCCATTGCCAAACATGGTTTCCATTGGAAAAATCGGAAAAGTTTTCGTGAATCGTGGTGCTTTTAGTGCTGTCCGAGCGAGTTTTATGTTTTGGTTTTCTGGTAAGTACGTATGTTATAAATAATTTTTTTTATTTGCAGTATGTAACAATAATTCTTTCATTTTTTTATAGGTATTAGGTACCTAAATCTTTTTATGTGAGTATAGTATTTTGTCATTTTTTTTTTAATTTCAGGTACTTCAATTTTTTTTAACAGTACCATTTTTTACTTTCAGGTTTGTAAGGTGTACTTATTTGTTTTGCATTTTCAGGTATTTTTTTCAGGCACTTTTATCCATTTTTTAATTGTTTTGTTTCCCTTTGTTGTCTGTTTTAAGTAATTTCAGGTAGGTATCAGACATTCTTTTTTTTTCAGTTATACTGCTATTTTGGCATTCAGGTATTTCTTTCATTTTCAGGTATTTTTTTCAGGCACTTTTATCCATTTTTTAATTGTTTTGTTTCCCTTTGTTGTCTGTTTTAAGTAATTTCAGGTAGGTATCAGACATTCTTTTTTTTCAGTTATACTGCTATTTTGGCATTCAGGTATTTCTTATGGTATTCTTTTTCACTATTTGTTTTGTCCATTCAAGTACCTACATCTTTTTCTTTTCATGTACTTTTATAATTTTTTAATTAATTTGTTATAGGTACCCTTTGCATTTCTTTCTGTTTTAGATAATTTAAGGTATTTAACATTGTTTTGTTTCAGATATACTGCTCTTTTTACTTTCAGGTATTTCTCAAGGTGTATTTATTTTGTTTTGCATTTTCAGGCAACTATTTTTAGAGACTTTTCCTTATAATTTTTAATTGTTTTGTTGCCCTTTATCCCTTTTTTTCTGTTGAAGAGTGAAGAGGTGTAGAGGTATTTCGGGGCACGTAGTTTGTTCCTTGTAACTCTTGTAAAGTTGCGCGGTACGTCATTAGTGGGCGTGGCCATCAATGAGCGCGTTGCGTATATTTGGTTACCTATCTCTGAAAATGTTTATTATCATTTGATGACATTTGGGAAAGGGGATGATAACCCATGGCAACTGTTTCTACATATTTTTTTACCCTCTTATGGGAATTAACACAGATTAATGGAATTAACATGGGGAACATCTTCAGGCAACTGTAGTGTACTGTAAAATACTGTATTACAGTATTTTAAAAATACTAAATGATAGGTGTGCTGACATTTTATTGTATAAAAAGATTATATTAATTAATGGCCATGAATCAACAAATTACCTTCTAGTAACATTTTTCCTTAATCTTGTTAATGTACTCACGTACGTTTTGAAAAGTTTGTTGACATATGTCTTGAAGACCTTTGTATGTTATTCAAATTTGATTTAATTCTAGATTCTACAGTGGCGGACTTTGTACTTTTCAACAGCTCTTTATGTACAAAATTCTTATCAAATTCACTTGTATTTCTTTCAATCTCTTCCTTCTTGTTATCCTCTCGGTATTTCTTTAAATTATTGCTCCTTTCTTTCTCCCTCACTTCTGCATCTTTCATCATCTGCCTCCTTAGTTCTTCCTTTTCTTCACTTGTTAACCTCTTGGCACGTTTTTGGACAAATTCCTTTTGAGGTACCTTAGGTTTTGTTGGTTTCTCTTCCAGTTTCAAAGGTTTTTCCTTCAGAGGTATTTTTGTACCATCAGATTTAATCAAGCCAAAATGTTTCACTTTGTAAACAGGTTCATCGTTATCACTGTCATAGTGAGAATACAAAGGAGCTTTATCAGTTTTGTTTGAAAGAACATTGTCTCTGAGCATATGTAATTTTTTCAGTATCATTTGATCTAAGTCGGAGGAAATGTTTTGGGGATTACCGTGTTGTTTTTCAATGTTTTGGGATTTGTCAGTCAAGTCTTCACTATCACTACTTGAACTTGAATGATTCCTTTTAGTTTTTTGATACCTGTTTGACTTATTTTTCTTAAGTTTTCTCTTCTTTTGCTTTTCATCATCATCACTACTTTCGCTGACATATTCTGTTTTACGATATTTACTGCTATATTTACTTTTCTTCTTTTTTCTCTCATCTTCACTGTCGCTGCTATCACTCTGACGTTTTTTACTTTTTGTGAGTTTTAACTTTCTATCATGTTGGTGGGTGCCACTATATTTTCTTTTCGTTTTGCGTGATTCATCTTCACTAGAATTGTCTTCCTCCGAGCTAACCTTCCTATTATTTCGCTTTGAATTGTCACTATCAATTTTTTCTCGTTTCTTGCTTGAATAATCTTTTTTGCCTTCATCTGTATATTTCGACTTACTGTAACTATATTTTGCATCACTATCTCTTCGAAGTCTTTTATTTTCTTCTTTATAATATCTCTTTTCCTCTTGATTTTCGCTATCATACTCGTCCACACTTTTTCTTCTTCTGCTTGCCATCTGTCTATTACTATCTTTAATATCTTCATTTGTTCTGAATTTTTTCTTTGTGTCACTTTGTCGTCTTTCTCTTTTCGAATTTTCGGAGTTTTCACTGTCACTGCTGCTACTAATTCGCCCTGCCAAGATATCGTCCAAATCTTCTTGTGATAAACTATCCTTCAATTGGTTGTACTTATGCATAAGGATGATATCTAATGAATTATCTTTTGGCTGTTTCTTTGATTTCCTTACGAGTTGGTCTGTTAATGGATTGTGTTTTAAGTATTTCAGTTTTTCTGCTATTTTCTGATCTAAGTCGGAATCTGACTTTTTCCGTTTCTTCTTCTTCTTTTTCTGATCCTGGGATTTGAGCGCCTCCTGTAATTTTTTCAATTGGATAGGATTCTGGAGGAACTGTCGTCTCGCTTCCTCCTCTCGTTTCTTTATGGCCATCAGAGGATCCTCTTGCAGTTTAGCTGATAAATCCACCTGAAAAGGCAGTTCAGTAAGTGATGCCTGAAAAGGTATTATTCTACTTCTTTTCTTACCTGCTCTGCCTGAACGATTTTGTTGAAGTCTCGAATTGAAGGAGGTATACATTCATGTTCGACATGATTCTTTGGAGGGAGGATCCCAAGTTTCCTGTCTCTTTCCTCTTGGTTTAAATTTTCTAGTGGTTTGTCTACGGATCTGCCTAATAGATATTCTTCACGGTCCACTAGGCTGGTGGCCCCCTAGAGCATCAGACAAGGATATCATTGAAATGTTGGATTGCAAATTCAACATTATATTTGGTTTTAAACGAATGTTCACCCACCTTGTACATCCAATCTAACTTTTTATCATCTTCGTTTCGGTTCATTTCATGTGTTAGATTGATACTTTGGGAGGTAAATATGCGATTTAAATAAAAGTATTCAAAATGAACAAATGAAGACACACTTCATAAATAACCTAACTCATACGTCACTTCACAGAACACAGAACATCGTCACTTAAAAGCATAGAACATTATAAAGCGTGTCGTAGTCGTTGCGGCGTTGCCGTTGTCAACGCAGACGCAGGCGTCCCGGTGAGCACGCGTAACAAATCGCAGAAGCAGGGAACGGCAACGGGGACCCTGCCGTCGCCACACACCTCCTCATTAGAACCAAATTAATCGGGTATTCCACCCTGGGGTATTCTATTCCACAGTTCTATTCCTTCCCAGGTACTCTCCCGAGGCGAACACCTCACTCACGTCAAACGTCAAACTGTCAAAGTGTCAAACAGAGTCAATAGGTAACGTAACTGAACATAACTCGTTCGTAAGGTTTTAGCGTCAGGGACCGGAAAAGAGTTTCGCCTCGCCGCCTATCTCTCCGTCTCCGTACACGCCAGGCCAGGCACTCGGACTCGGCTCCTCTCGTCTCATTCAAAAAGTGGTAGAAAGTAAAACGCATACAGAGATGAGCGTCGAGGAGGACGTCATGAGGATTCAGAAGAAACTCAATAAAATGACCTCCGACGACGGAACTGTATGTTGAATTTTATAAATAACTACACTTATATGTTCCTGCGTTTCTTGTGTACCTTTTTGCCACTGGTTATACTTTCGGTACGAGAAGCAGTCCCTACTCTTGAACTTGAAATGTTTCATAGGTTATGTTCCCAACAACTCTTATCAACAATAATAATGATTTACACTTAACTGATTGTCCGAGATTATTTTATGTCAATCATGAGACTATTGAATACCATGACACAAATTTAGTAAATACCAACATTCAAGGAGCCGTTGTAGAAAATTCTATAAATTGGTCGACAATAATGTCATTTTATATTAAATAACAAAAACATTTTGATCAGATTAAAACTGGACAAACAAGTTGCTTTAAACAATTTTGGTTAGAAATGGCTGTGCACGTATTTGGAATTGAAAGATCTCCAGTCTACAGGATGTAACACATCCTAGACAGCATTACTCGAATAATTTCATCTAATTGGGACGAGCCCAAGCGTATGTAATGAAACTACAAATTTTGATTGATGGCAGGATTACATTCGGTCTGCCAAAGCAATACAATTGCTTAACAACGTTGTTTATATACAAAATGCAGTATTTCACCTGCATAGTAAATTAAACAGTTTCATTCTAAAGCACTGTAAGTGTGATTTTTCACGACATCCATCATTTGGAACGTTGCAGTCAGTCAACTCTAAAATTGAGACTACCTAAATTTAACTATCATGCCATAATATTTCATTTTAATCTCATTATGTTACTGTAGTATTATCGCTTGCCACTTTGTACTAAAGATGAATCGGTAAAATTCCGTTCAACACAAAACTTTTATCCCTTTCTATACTCTAGTTAACATCAGTTTTCCGTTCAAGGGCCAGGAACAAGCCTTGGATCTACTGAAAGAACTCCAAAAGTTAGACATAAACCTCGAGGTGTTAACGAAAACCCGCATAGGAATGACCGTGAACGCCCTAAGGAAGTCCAGCAAAGACGACGAGGTCATAAGTCTGTCGAAGACGCTAATAAAGAATTGGAAAAAATTCCTGTCAGGAACGAATTCGACCGAGAAGACGCCGACCAGTAGCTCGTCCAAGCCGAAAAAGGAGAAAGAGGAAAAACAGATCCGGGACGATAGAGAGAAGGAGAGGGAGCGGTCCTCGCTGCCGAAACAGTTTCCGGCGAGCTCGAACACGACAGATTCTGTCCGACTTAAATGTAGGGAAATGCTGGCCAACGCCATTAAAACAGATTCGAGTACCGATGATTTTGAAGGTAAAATTTCCTTATTCAGTAGTTTGGCGGATTAGTGATTTATTGAATAATTGAAAAGTCCTCGTGTTGACTTGGCTGATTGTTCTATTTTTACTTAAGAAACGAAATGGGGCAATCCGGGAATGACCGAGAGGGGAAGCATAGCCTTCTTAGAGCACTGCATCACAAGTGGATGTGATAAATTTTGGAAATTCAACAATGACACTATCAGATTTATACGAAATTAAATGAGATCTTACCAAATTAAAATTAAGTAACACTAAACCATATGATGGTCATAGCAATATACTCAATAAATTCATTTCTCGTGAAAATTTCATGTGAGACTATGAAATTCATAGAGATGCGAATCTAAAGTTTGCAAAAGAAAAATTGGTACTAAAAGCAGAAGACATGGCACCATTACCACTTGGAAAAACTTTAAAGATGTTCTAATTCGATGTTTTTCTGACAGACAAAACTCAAATTCTCTTCTACTAGAACCTAATAAAACAAACCTTTCAAAACCGAAAATATGTTGATAGATTTTGATACTACACTCTAGAAGAAGTCAAGTTGTTCAAAGAATTAGTAATACTAATACAATTTAGGAACAAAAACTACGCCAATCAACCACTCTGACAAAACTCGTGGAACACATTCTTTGCAGGCTGTTTTGACATTTAAAAAAATAATATACACTTGAAGAGGCCAGTGTCTCTTAAAGATTCTAGTGAAAATGCTACTCAATGTAAGCTTTAAAAAGCTTACGTTGACGAATTTAACAATTTTATAAGACTTTACAGCAACTCTGACGGACAACGAAACCTCTTCCCGAATAATAACCAATTAAAACACCAGAATATGAGTCCTAGACCAATCTTTCAACCAAAATTCAATCAGTATTACCAGCCAATCTCTAATCAGTAACACTTCAACTCACTAAATTCCAACTATTCAAGAAATTAGGTATGGACAAAAAAGTATTTGGGCCTCCATAAAATGTATGGAAACCAAGAATAATTCCACCGAATCAATTATCGAAAACCAGAACCCATATCATCATCCCAAAATTCATCTTTCAGTACCAGACGAACAATAAATCCCTACCCTAGATTAAACTTCAACCAACACAGACACCATAATTTTCACTGAATAACAAGTTTTCCGACATTTCTCATCCTCTAGAATCTAGAACACGACAATTTGTAACTTTTCCATTTCATGCCTCGGAAGGAAACAGTACAATATAGAATTAAATATATAATTAACTAATCCCTTGCCTTACACAGAGATATTATAACCGCAATCAAAACTAATTGATACAGGTAGCATAAAATCTTTAATTAAGCCCACAATTGCTGGAAAAAAAATTGTCCAAATTGTATTTATCACACAATTGTATATATTAAAATATCTCTCGTTTGTAAACGTATCATGTATCAAACAGAAATATAGGCTTGCAAGGAATTTGATGGCGAAATAAAGATGTGAAAAAAGTATGACCTAACGTAAATTTATTAATATTAAGGAAACATAGATGAAAAAGAAAATAGTTAATTGAAGGTTTGTCTTACATTGATAAAAAGTATACTTTGATGTGTTAAAAAGACTAATGTCTTATGTCTAATGTCAAATATAAAAATATTATCTATTGATTTCAATTGCATTCTACAAAGGATGCAATTGATTTATGGTAGCTAAAATAAGAAACGCAAGTCTGAGATTCAATTTTTTCTAAATAGTATATTGAATAGACAGCATCAATGGTTGTTCAATATTTGTTGAGATAGAATTCCAAGAAACTACTAAGCCGATAAACCCCTTCTTATAGGAACTACTGTAACAATATACCGCGACAGAGGCGTGTCTTAAAAATTTCGACATTATTCTCAATGTCGAATGCACGCACAAGCTGATATGTAAGTGCTATGACCGCGCCGTCAATGACTATCTAGCGCTTCTCATTTTCCATTTTCTCTTTATCAAAGTGGTCAATACCGAGAAGAGAAATGTAGCCTATGGGTCTTCTTGGAATTCTATCTCAAAAAATATTGAAGGGACTGTACCATACTTTGTTGTAGACTCAAGTGGATTATTATTTAACCTCAAGTTAAATGTTGTACATGTTGTAACGTCCCCTCTCAGGTACCTACTCACCGACTATGGCGGTTACGAATAGAGCATCATAGTCGGCGGTCCGTTTCACACATCATATCTACAGAATAAAATTTTGTCAGGATATGCACTTTATATACATTTTGCGTATTTGCCGAGCTGTACTCATCGCGGCCGTACTCTCCCCTCAGGTTGCGCTCCGGCGGAGGAACTGGCCGAGGAGCTGGAGGACGCGATCTTCATGGAATTCAAGAACACCGACATGCGTTACAAGAACCGCGTCCGCTCGAGGATATCAAACCTGAAGGACCCTAAGAACCCCCAACTGCGGACGAACTTCCGCATCGGCGCGATATCGGCGACGAGGCTCGCGACGATGACCGCCGAGGAGATGGCGAACGACGAGATGAAGCAGGTGCGCGAGAAGTTCGCCAAGGAGGCGATCAACGACGCGCAGCTGGCGACCGCGCAGGGCACCAAGACGGACATGCTCAAGTGCGGCAAGTGCAAGAAGAGGAACTGTACTTACAACCAGCTGCAGACCAGGTCCTCCGATGAGCCTATGACGACGTTCGTTCTATGCAACGAGTGCGGTAACAGATGGAAGTTCTGTTGATTTCGTGAATTATTTCTATTTAATGATCGATCATGGAGTGATCCGGTTCTTTTTTTCAGCCCTTGAAATATTGTGTAATTGTTAGGCGTACACCTTAGTTTTAATAAAGTCTTATCTGATCGACACGCCGAATTCTCCTTCACTTCATGTTTTAGGGGTGGTAACTAGTCTTTTTTTACTCATTAACTGATTTATAAAATCTCTGCAACTCTTTTGGTGCATTCGTTCTTTTCATTTCTTTATATCAAGTATGGAATTCTCTTCTTATGGGCATGTTTTAAGTGCTGAACTTGTGCGCGTACTGTCAATTATGCCAATGATTGTAGCACAAGTTTTGCAATTTACGTTGAATTAAAGAACAGTTGGCAGGAAACGCTTTTGGTGTATTCATTCTTTTCACTTCTTTATGTCGCAAATATGGAATTCTCTTCTTAGGGGCATGTTCGTAAATTCAACAGTGTGCTGAATTTGTGCACGTACTGTCAATTGTGTTATCAGATGATAGCACAATTTTTTTCAACTACATTGAATTAAAGACGGTTTACGAGATTTTCGTTTTCTGTCATCTGTATGAGAACTTTTAAGTTGAGGCGGTTTTTCATATGTGGTCCGAGTTAAATATAAATGGATAGCTTTCTATAGATCTCCTATAAAGTTTGAATCAATAAATTTGTTCGAAAAATATTGCTACAATACAAGGACAGAAACTACAATATGAATTATTATATTGGAGGATGAAAACGGGCAAAAGTTTTGTTGTCTAGTTCCTGGGAATCATAATAAATGCAGTGAAATAGTTAATGGATGTATATTAATACTTGTCTATTTCTTGGTAAATTATCTTCATAGATCTATTACTTGTCCAAGAATATCTAAATTTAGACTAAATAAGGAAGTATAACTACAGAACAACAAATTACAAATAGTCACAACTGGGATACTTACCAAGGTAATACAATAGTAATTTGTTTATACCAAAGAAATTGTGTAATCAGCTTGTAGCAATTTCAATAGTAAATAATGGGTACACTATAACAAGAAATATGTGCCATATTAAGTACATATCTCAATGTATTGTGCACATATATATAAGAACAGTTAAAATAAACAGGAAACATGTTGGTGGTATAGAAAAACCACATTTTTTTTAAATTTATGTACTTCCTTAGTCATTAATATTTCTTCATCTGAATGAGAACTACTACTGCCGCTATTTGATGTATTTAGTATTTTACGCACTGCAATAACTTCCATATCAACTTAATTGCAGTTCAGCTCAAAACGCTAAAAGTCTACGTTAAAAATCAATACCTGACCTCAAAATCCGTCGGAATTATAGAAAACAAAGAAAAAATATCATTTGTCTCTCTTTCATTCTTGTGAAACATTGGTTTTCATGTTGAATGGGAGAGATGAAATACATGAAAATACGCAGAGATTACAAACGCAGTGTAATTGAATTTGCGGCTGATCCATCCATAATTCACTTTATGAATTATGACTTCATAAAATTGCGCTTTATGCACATCTTCAATTGCTGAATTTACGAATATGTCCAACATCTCTATACATGTATCGTATGTCATCTGAGACTTCCGAAAGTAATCGCAATTTAAAATGTGACTAGTCATGGAATATTTTTACTTTCTCATATGAGGCATTCATATCTGAGAAATATTGTTTACCAGGCCGATTTTTGGAATTTGAATTATTTCAGCAATTATAGATCGTTTATGGTCGGGGTCCAAAAATCATGTTTCTGAAAAAATACTGTTTGTTGTGTCTGTGGTACGTTTTTCTCAGAAAATGAAAATAACAAACGTTTTCAATTTTGTATTTGGAGTTTCTTCCTATAATAAACTTTTTTTTAAATCAACTAAGCAAAAGCGGTATAGTTTACTCAGTTTTCGATTTTTTTGAAATGTTCTCCAAATCTGTCTCAAGATTTTTTTAACTCTGAATACTTATTCTACTGTCGAATATTTAATAAAATATGAGAAAGTAGTACAATGGACACATTCCCATTTTTTACAGTTTTGTACAATTTCTTAAAAAAATTATTTCTAGAACTTGCATTATGATTTCTTCTTTTCTTATCAATGCTTTACTGCCACTACCGAGGGTTAGTATAACAGTCTCCTGGTTGCTTATATATCTTCTAATCTTATTTTATAGTGTTCTCTCGATAATTTCACAGATAGGAACTACTCTTCGGTTCTCTCTTCTGATACTTCCGTTGTAAGATATATCACAGCTTAAATATTTGAATCACAGCTTAAATATTTGAATCTATAACCCGTTCTTATTGGGCATTTGCATGAGAAAACCTTTATTTCAGTTTCGCTTGTCTGATCTCGTCATAATCTAATAATTTCTACAAATCTTTTGTATGTCGAATAATCCGCTTTGTGCACATTGAGGTGGCTTATATGGATGTCTTATTGTACTTTTCACAAGAATAAGTATTTAAAGTCACAAATTTAAATCTACTGGATGGATTTCTTTGATCCCTTGCTATTTTTATGAGTGGTCATCAGATAACAAGTATTTCTCATTGGGAAGGGTACTGGAGTATAATAAAAACTATACTAACTTTCAAGATGCTTTATTCATGAACTGAATTCTATAATTTTTTTTAGAGGTAGATCTAGTTTTTCAAAATTGCAATTCTTAAAATATCTATATTTATGAATATTTTCTTGATTTTCATTAATCAATACAACCTCAATCACCTTCAGATTTGAACATTTTGTTCATCCGATTGATTGATAAGTTTAAATGTTGAAGATATTATCTAGTGTCGATCTGATTTCAATCCTAGCTATTAAAATACATTGCTGATGGTGAGTCCCAACCCTAATTAAGCATCTGCGTAGGCACCTTTCCTATTAAATTACCATAAAATATCACTGTAGGGAATACAAGTAATTGGAAAAATATAACACAGCTCTTGAAACCCTCATCATTAACCTTCTAAAATCTATCTTTTTGATATTTATATTTGGCCTTGTTAATATATACAAACTAGTTTGAGGCATAGGAATCTAATGGGATTACTTCATAGGTACTTAAAACTGATAGGCATTTAAAACTTAAATTATTTTGATGCTCATGCAATTTGTAACTAAGTTTGTATCACTTTAAAAATCACCGTAACTGCTAAAGAAAGGGCTAAAATACTTGTAATTTTTTGTTTTTAATTCCGTATATCCAGGAAGTGTTATTGTACCTATGAGTAATTAGGAAATCTATAAAATGTGCAAATTTTGAAAATATCCATATAGAATTGGAACTGTCATAGGTAGTGTGTTAGATTTCTGCCAAATATTATGCTACAAAACAAAAAACATGCATAAGTGGCAAAAATAAATATAATACGGTGGTGGTCAGATGAGAAACAAGTATGTTATAAGGATGATTTGAAATGGTAGTAACAAAAAAACAAAAAGCTAAAAAACAATCTATCAATCTTTATTTTAAATATTTCAGAAATATAAATACAATATTACCATAATTTAATAAATTTCACAAAGACCTAACATTACATACCTAATCAATCATAATAGTTGGCAGCAGCGTTCATAATAAAATAATCTGTGTAAAATGGCAAAAATCAACTAGAACTAAAATATTGGAAGGAAAAGGATTTGAAACCTACTCATTCTTGTATATCCAAGTAGCAAATTGCATTATGTTCTATTAGCTTACTGAGAAGATCTTTCAGAAAATTAGATATGTCTAGTTGATTTTTGAGCTTGTGAAAATGGTAGCCATAAAAAAAGGATAATTATGATAGCATTAAATGTGTTAGTGACCAGGAATCGGTTTCAGCTCCTTTATTTGCCTAATTAGATACGCCTTTTCATCATTAAATTGTTCGTCTTCCCTATCTGTGTGGAACCTCATTAAAAACTCCACCAGTTTCTCTTGATTTCGCAATAGGATGTCTAGAATCGGTTTCGGCTTATTGGGGTTCGCCACAAATACCTGCAAGTTATATTGTTTAAAATTTAGCTATTGCTGTTTCGAATATACAGATCGTTTCTACAGAGTCGCAGAATGGCATAAACGTGAGAGCGAGAGAAAGGCCATATATTTCTCGTTAGCTGAATAGAGAAAGAACTTTTGCGAAGTTGCTAGCTCACGAAACATCTCAGTCATCCGCCTCGCACGAGACGACCCGGTTAAAGCGATACGCGTTAGATGCTTGGACTTGGACTGCGGCCGGCAACGTTGCAAAACATCGTTCTCTGTCATACTAACGAACTACTATAAGTTTCTCGTTTGCTCTTGTTGATTTCCCACCATGCGTTTCGATAGAAAAGCTCCGTATGTGCACGGCGATTTACCTTGAAAACATGGAAGGCTTCAAACTGAATGTTTCTCGATCGTTCTTTTAACATGTTCATCATAAGTTTTAAATTATCAGGGTTTGAAATATACCTTGTCATTACCTACAAAAGAAGTTTCTTAAACATATCCATTGATTAGGTTTGTTCCAACAGCGACAGAAACTGGTTTCAAACTGTCAGAGGCATGCTCAGTGGAAAATATTTGTCCTATTAGGTCCAAATTGGTACGAATAATTTCTACTGCGTGTGCCTCTGACAGTTTGAAACCAGTTTCTGTCGCTGTTGGAACAAACCTATTATCTTCCTAATGTAAATGTATCTTTATATTTAATTTTCCTTAATGTTTGATCAAAAGGTCTAGAAAGAAATGGTAGATAGTTTTTCTTTTAATCTTAGTAATGCTTGGTTCAACAACAGAAAATTGTTTTTTACTTTTTACTTCACTAAAAAGTGTTATTGTGCAAATTACAGAAAAAGTACTTATTGCGACATCAAAAGCAAATTCCAATACCGGTGATTCAATAACTCATTTCAAAACCGGTGATTTTAATAAGACAGATTATCCTTATCTAACAATAAATGTGGAAATCAAATATTTAAATGAATCATTCTGTCAATCAATCTTATCATAACAACATTTATCGAGGAAAATAAATACTCACTGTAAAATTATGTCGGTCTAAAAGTAGCTCCCCAAGCAGTTTCAAACTCTGACGTCTGGTCACATAGTTTTCGGAATTCAACAGTCGTTGGTAATGGCCGAAAACTTTATCATAATTAGTCTCCAAAAATTCAGCACAAAGGATTTTATGTCTAGTTAATAACTCCTGAAAAATTGGAATGTACATGGGTATGTCGTTGATTATGAAAAGTGTTACCTTAAATGTTGAGAAAGCGTCTGAGGCGATGTCGAATGTAGACACTTCAACATATCGGAAAAAATTATAAAAATCATCAGAATACAACATTATCTTAGCGAGCGCTTCGTATCTGGCGCACTCACGCAACATGGTACCGCAATTTAAAGCTATTTCCTGGTGTTCATAACTGAAAACAAGTGAAAGTAAGCAAAGAATTAAGAAGTGAGGAAAACACAAACCCAGTCATTAATGTAAATAAAATCTCAGGCTTAGTGCAAATGTATTCCACTGTAGGAGACCTCGTGCCTATCTGCCTACGTAGAATATTGTTAAAAACCTGTGCTACATCCTTCTTTCCTTCAAAGTCGATGCGGTTAAGGTTCTGGATCAACAACAATAACAAATTACTGTTATAAAGTTCTTGAGCTAGTTGTGCCACTATTATATCGGCCTGGGGTTCGGCGTCAGAGGTCCCATACAGCATGTTTTTTATTAAAACTAAATTCTTGGAGACTTCCTCTTGCGCTTTCTCCGCCTTCTTATCGCCCTTTTCCAAGGAGTTGACGGCCTCCTTTAGTGCCTTCACGACTTCGGCTGGTCCCTTCTGCGATTTCCCGAAAAGCGGCATCCTAAATTATGATAATTTTCGAACAAATGACGTTTTTCCTTGAGCTAATTGTATGCAGATTTCGCAGCGAGGACGTCGGCGG
This sequence comes from Cryptocephalus moraei, assembly GCA_946251905.1. Taxonomy (NCBI): domain Eukaryota; kingdom Metazoa; phylum Arthropoda; class Insecta; order Coleoptera; family Chrysomelidae; genus Cryptocephalus; species Cryptocephalus moraei. The sequence goes on from OX276456.1 coordinate 23,477,272, forward strand.
GATCAGATGCGAGGCCCGGTGCGGCTGGTGCTCAGGTTTGCTAAACGACCACCCCGTTCGTAACAAACCATTTATTCCCCTTTATAATTACATGAACAGATTCTAAGGGAACACATTTGACAACACTACAAGATCGTGAACCTCTTCTTGAAGTTCGAAGTGTGAATTTATTTTTGACAGACGAAATGCCAACGCAGGAACTTTTCACGCTCTAGTTACCCGCAGTTGCCAACATGTCAGGCGCCGAGACGGGGCTTGAAATGAGAGCGAAACCAACGATGTTTAAAATTGAAGACTGCACCTGTAAAGGGCGATTGCTGCAAGAATACGATAACAAAAATTAATACACGTGTTCTTTGGTCACAGAGGTTTGCCTATACGTGTACCCTATGATGACACTAAAGGTTGCTCAACCTGGAGACGATTTGACTGATTTGACGTAAGACGTAACTTCGATTGTCAAATTATCCAAGTCGACAAGGACGACAAGACAAGAGACAAACAAATCGACAAGTAGCTGTAACTTAATTGCCGAATAGCTAGTTCCTTTACAATTTTTAACAGAAACTTCAGCGGCGATTACTTTCCATTAGAAGTCGACGAGTGATGGTGTAGTGTTATTCCCCCTGTTACTCCCGACATTTTAAAAATGGTTAAATTATACTGCATCAGTATTTTGTACAAAGGAGCAACGACTGCCACTTGGCTAAAGTCCGCCTTCGAGCTACAAAGCTTCAGCTTTTTCCAGAGGGGCTCCGTGCAGGAGTTCATGCAATTCTTCTGCAAGACCATAGTGGAGAGGACGATCCCTGCTTCCAGGCAATCTGTTAAAGAGGGAGGCAGGTGCATTCATCTACCACCCCCGCTCGTCCATTAATTAAACCTATTTGCAGAGTACATGTGCCACGTCTATGTTAGGGCCGATAACCTGGCCGGCGTAGTAATATCGGACCAAGAGTACCCGGGAAGGATAGGGCACACGCTTATCACGAAGATTTTGGACGAGTTCGCTCAGAAGTTTCCACCCGCCAACTGGCCCAATTTACAGGAGAGAGACGTCGCTTTCCCGCAGCTCAACGTCTACCTAGCTAAGTATCAAAACCCCCGAGAAGCAGACGCTATGACCAAAATACAGAATGATCTAGATGAAACCAAAATTATCCTAGTGAGTTACATTTTTGGTTAATTATTCCATTAACCCAAATTCTAATCTGTTATGTGGGTCACCCAGTACACATAATGTGATAATGTAGAAATGTACATAATGAGATAAGTTTTGAAGATATTTGCTTTAAATGTTATATAGTAATGCCTTAAAATTTTATTAAACAATCACAAGTGTATGAATTAATTATGTTTATGACAATTATCTCTTTAATTTTTCCACTTTTAATTTTGCCTCTAAAATCATAAAATATTATTCGTTATTAACAAACACAACATTAATCTGTAGTGATTAAAAAACTTGCTTGATGCTCAACTTTTGTTTTTACTGTCTCATCCTCATATACATTATAGCTTACTAAATACTACATTCATATTAAAAATGACCTGGGTATTTGTTTTATCATGAAAACAAATCGAGCTTCATATTTTGAAAGTTTTGAATTTGCCAAAATACTCATTCAATATTAATATAAAATGTGTGTAAACTTTGTTACAGCACAACACAATACAGGCAGTTTTAGAAAGAGGAGAAAAATTAGATGACTTAGTATCCAAATCTGAAGGATTAAGTATGCAGTCTAAAGCTTTCTACAAAACTGCGAAGAAGACGAACAGTTGTTGTACTTTCAGCTAAAGAAACGTCATTCCGATAAATTCCTGTTCCGACCGTCAGAACTGTTTTGTATCAATGGGCGAAACTTAAATATATATTTTGTCTTTTTGTTATATTTATAATGAAAGTGATGTATTAATTTTATTAAATCGATGTATACAGCAATAAGTGTTATACCATTAATCTCTGTAGCAGTGATGTGGTGGACTGTACATCTATTAGTATTATTTAGTGAGATTAAATTGCAAGTGATTCAAAACTGAACAAAACCTAATGAAACAGGGTCAGTAGCGGTTTCCTGTGAAGGCAAAGTGGGCATTTGTTAAGGGCCTCATGCTTGCCTAATCGATGTGAACAAAACATGTCTCCTCAAGTGTTACAGGGTGTTATGTAAATTATAACTTGTTCTGTTGGAACTTGCACTTTTACATGTGTATCTAGTTTTGTATTTGTCTTTTAGCTTCAATAGTATACATTTTATTTACCTCCGGTGAAAGTGCAATTTTACATAGAATGAGTGATATCTGTGAAAAATGTTAAAAATTGTTGTCTGAAGTATTTATTAAAGCAAAATATAATATAGTAAAACTATGTTTTATAAATATACACCTTATACAAACAACGATTACTACCAAGACTTATATTTTAGCAGTCCATCACTGCTTAGTATCTATATGGAATGGAATTATATGCTTTATTGTTGTATGTATGTTATATCGGAATAAATTGAAGTATTTAAAAGAATCCGTTTATAAAGGTGTTCAATACCAAATTAATGCATATTGGTGTAAAATATTATTAATAAAAAGCCATGTTAAATTTGAATTCGATTATTTGACCTCTATAAAATCTATCTTTCATTTACAACCGAATTTTGAATTATATTTAAAATATGCTTATATAAAATAATGTATAAAGAAGGCAAGGGGTTAATTAGTTGTTAGTTAATCTGAATTATTTTTGGGTCATATTTCGAAACTCGCAGTGTCGGTTAAAGGGATACTTTTTAGTTATATGACCAAATTTCATTTCGTTAACATTCATGGTTTCCGAGATGTCGACATTTTTGAAAATAATACCTACTCATTTTTCAGTAGTTCATATCTCGAAAAGTAAATGCGTTATAAAAGAATTTCACCTTTGGCATCAGGAAATCTTCTTTTTCGTTCGCGATCCAATTTTTGAAAATCTATTTTTTTTTTTTTTGAGGTAGAGTATAATTAACCATTTATAACTTAGAGTCGGACAACAAACTTTTGAATCTCGTAACAAAATTCACAGGATAGGTCAAAGGAATAGTTTCTTGGTTCTGTGGCCAAATTTCATCTCAATTTCAAATTCCAGTAGTGTTATCAAAAATCAATATTTCGAAAATTAAATGCCTTCAGCTATAAATTCCTCTACATTTAAGGATTTGGGTTGTTTTGCATGTTTTAAACGACAGTTATTTTTGTAATGATTTGAAGATGAATTATCTATGATTTGAAACAGCAAACTTAGATTGGTTAGTTCATTACGCCGAAAATATTCTCGCACTCCTTATGGACTTCGTATAACTTCGTATAAAAATTATTTCTAGCGCTAGCACACTTCCGAATCTATAAATTGTAAATTAGAGGCGACCAATACTTTTGGCGTGTAGTGTATACTACTTTAACTATTACTACTAGGTACCTACTACTTATTTATGCACCTAAAGGCAGCTACCATTATCATAAATCATTTCCTATAATTATGCGAAACACGTTAAAAATTATGAGCTTGCCATTTTTTAATTATTGTTTACGCCATAAAATCGAAGTAGGTATCTTACACTTTAGATCACAAATTCCAAAATATGTTCGTATTTTACGTCAGTCCACGCTAAATGTGTAAGATATTTTTAAATTCAACAGAGACCGTTTTGGCAACTAAAGCATTCAATTTCTGTATACACTATTGTAAATCGAGATTGTATGATTATAGATTGATGAAATAATTATATTCACAAGTATTGCGTAATAAATAATAACGTATTTAATTTTAGGACTGGCAATGAGTAACCTAATAAGTATATAATTGTATGTATGTAAAAGTATGTATACATATAAGTACCATCGGGAAAATTGAGGCTATTTTCAAACTTGCTTCAAAATTGAATTTCCCAAATGAACGACTGAAATGCTAGTCTATATCAAAAAAATCGTGATATTTCAGATTTCGGAAACTATTTTCTTTATAGTGGAATAACATTTTAGCATCAGACTCGAATCTTCCACCTTTGGTGAGTTTTGTTGCTAAATTCGTAAATTTACGTTTTTACCCCCAAAAAGAGGAAGGTAACTCCTTGCGGTTTTTTACAAAAATGGCGATTTTCAAAATTGTAGTCGTAAACGAAATAGATAATTTCGTTTTTTCAATTGCGCGGACATCTGCAACAACTCGTCCTACCATCGCGAAATTAAATATTGTAATGCGAGAAGTAAACAAAGCGACACATGTTTACTCCTTCAAAAGAATAACTACGACGCGTACAAAACAGGTGGATGAACATTTGCTGCGTAGGCTTCTAGAATGTACTGGAATGTTCTCGATCAGGGTTGGGGATGTATATATAAGGGGGTTTGTGATCGAGGGAGTTAGTTAGAAGTAGAGAAGCAGAAGTGAACGCGACATACGATCCGAAAGCGGAGCAGTACAAATAAATTATGTAGTGTCTAGTCTAGTGTACAAGTAGTTTAGTGTGTTAAATAAATTAGTGTTCAAGCAATGTAAATAAATTATAAAATAAACGTTACATTGGTGTCAGAAGAGCGGATCATGAAGAAGTTACGCGAATTAAAAGTGGCCGAGTTAAAAAAAGAACTCGAGGAACGAGAATTGGAAACAGGAGGGAAGAAGACCGAACTCCAGGACCGACTCTCCGCATTTTTGAAAGAAAATGGCCAGGACCCGGAAGTTTTCGAGTTCGAAGACGACGACATAACGAAGCAGTTCGCCGCCCAGAAGGATGACATCACGAAGCAAATCGCCGCCCAGAGGGAAGAAAGCGCCGCCCAGAGGGAAGACATCACTACTCAAATCGCCGCCCAGAGGGAAGACATCACTGCTCAAATCGCCGCCCAGAGGGAAGAAATCGCCGCCCAGAGGGAAGAAATCGCCGACCAGAGGGAAGACATCACTGCTCAAATCGCCGCCCAGAGGGAAGAAATTGCTGCCCAGAGGGAAGAAAGCGCCGCCCAGAGGGAAGACATCACTGCTCAAATCGCCGCCCAGAGGGAAGACATCACTGCTCAAATCGCTGCCCAGAGGGAAGACATCACTGCTCAAATCGCTGCCCAGAGGGAAGAAATCGCCGCCCAGAGGGAAGAGATAACCGACCAGATTGAGGCTCAGCGTAAGGAGATGGAACAGAAGATCAAGCAGTTGGAAGAACGACTAGAGCGAGTCAGTAGCGGCGAGACGAAGGAAGAAATAAAGGCGGTCGTTCAACAGAACTCGATATCCACCAATCGAGTGACGCCCCCAACGTTCGATGGAAAAATTCCGTGGGCCAGCTACAAGAAGCAGTTTGAGGCAGCAGCGGAGGCTAATGCTTGGTCCCCTCACGAAAAAGCTGTTTCCCTAACGGTAGCCTTGCGTGGAGAGGCGTTGGAAGTTCTTCAGACGCTATCCACCGAGGAAGCCGGGAATTACAAGGAGCTGCTAAGGCGACTGGATATGCGGTTCGGCCAAACACATCTGGAGCAAGTCCATCAATCCCAGATGTCCAATCGCCGTCAGAAATCGAACGAGACCCTGCAGGAGTTCGAAGCGGACGTAGCCAGACTAGTGAGGTTGGCGTATCCCACGGCACCGGAACAGATGATGGAGTGCCTCGCAGTGCAGACGTTCGTGAGCGGGCTGCGGGACCAGGAACTGCAGAGGGCCCTGAGACTAGCTCGACCGAAAACATTAATGGACGCGCTCGCCATCGCACTGGAGCATGATGCAGCCATGGAAGCCTCCCGCGGTCACGGCCGTGTTCGAGCTGTTACAGAGGAAGTAGACACTGAAAAGCTCGTGGAAAGGGTCCTACAGCAGATCATGGAGGTGCTGTCAGCGAAGAAGAAGGTAGTTCGCTGTTGGAACTGTGGCGAAGTGGGCCATGTGAAGAGTTCTTGCAAGCGGCCCAGAACAGCGGCGCCGGCGAAGGCCCAGGAAAACTAATGCGGGTCGATAAGAAAGGGGGAACGTCGACCCGTAGCAGTGGAAACCCCCGGGCCAGTATAGCCTCGTTTTCCCACCAATTGGGGAGCGCGTACGTCGATGGCACTATCGACGGGAGATCCCACGCCATGCTTGTGGACACGGGAGCTACGAAGACGATCGTACGCTCGGAAGTTGTGAGGGACCGTAGGAAGATTAGGCCAAGTAGGTGGCAATTAAGAACTGCCACTGGGGAGAAGGCAGTAATACACGGTGAAGCGACGGTTAGCATGACGTTGGGACGAGTAAAGTTTGACCATCCTGTTCTCATAGCCGAAATTGAAGAAGACGTCATACTGGGGATGGACGTCATGAGGAATCATGGATTCCAGTTGGATTTCGGACACCGAGTGTTGAGGATCGGTCAAGAAGAATTACTGCTACACAATCGTGACAACTTTGTGTTAGACGTAATAATGGCAGAAGATGTGATTCTCCCGGAACGAAGCGAAACAATCACCTCTACCTGTCTGAGGGGTGTTGTGGAAGAGGGAATCCCAGCCGTGATCGAACCAGAAAACGATGACAATCGACTGGCTCGGGGGGTACTGGTGGGAAAGGCGCTCGTTACTCTCTCAAGTGAAGTGCCTGTGCGACTACTCAACATCAATCAGTACCCGGTCACCATCAAGAAGGGTACGAAGCTGGGCACATGTATAGCCGCTTCGGCCATCGTAAGGGGCGTTAGTGAGGAAGAAAGGTCCAGACACACTCCGCAGGACTTGAAACAAATTCTTTCCCAGACCAGTGCGTTTCTCTCGCCCACACAGAAACAAAAGGCCAATGAATTAATAAATAAGTACCAGGACATATTTACCACCGAGAATGGAAAGCTGGGAAAGACCAAGGTCGTGACACATAAAATTGACACGGGCGAGACACGACCGATTCGACAAACACCAGGACAGCTACCCGCTACCACGTATCGACGACACACTCGATACCCTTGCTGGATCCACGATATTTTCGACCTTGGATTTAAAAAGCGGCTATTGGCAAGTCGAAATGAACCCTGCCGATAAGGAAAAGACGGCATTTACCTTCGGTAACGGCCTGTGGCATTTTACAGTCATGCCATTCGGACTTTGTAATGCCCCAGCGACGTTTGAGAGGCTGATGGAGAGCGTGCTAATGGGTCTGACGTGGAAAACGTGCCTAGTCTATTTGGACGATGTCATCGTGATGGGCAAGACCTTCGAGGGACATCTGAAAAACTTAGAGGACGTCTTCCAGAGACTGCGAGGTGCGGGGCTGAAACTGAACCCTAAGAAATGTCAGCTCTTCAGAAGGAAGGTCTCATACTTAGGGCACGTAGTGAGCAGAGAGGGCGTCGCCGTTGATCCGGATAAGACAAGTACGGTGAAGGAGTGGCCAATACCGGTAGATAAACACCAGTTGAGGAGTTTTCTGGGCCTCTGCACGTACTACCGACGATATGTCCGGATGTTCTCCGACGTCGCTAAGCCGTTGACAAGGCTCACGGAAGAAGGACGAAACTTCTGTTGGGATGAGGAATGCCAGTCTGCCTTCGACGAGCTGAAGAGGAAGTTGACCAGTGCCCCAGTGCTGAGTTTTCCTCTGCCAGAAGGACAGTTCATCCTGGACACCGACGCGAGCAATGTGGGAATTGGAAGTGTTCTGTCGCAGCGCCAGGAGGGACAAGAACGTGTCCTTGGATACTTCAGCAAGGTACTCTCCAAACCAGAAAGGAATTACTGCGTCACCCGGCGTGAATTATTGGCCATCGTCAAGTCCATCGAGCACTTCCATAAATATTTGTGTGGAAGGAGGTTTTTGGTCCGGACCGATCATGCTGCTCTTAAATGGCTCCTCCAGTTTAAGAATCCCGAAGGACAGATCGCTCGCTGGATCGAGAGGCTCCAGGAGTATGACTTTGTCATAGAACATCGGCCAGGACAGAGTCATGGAAACGCAGACGCACTCTCGAGAAGACCATGCCCTGATGAGTGTCCTCATTGTCATAAAGCTGAGGAAAAGTCCGAGAAAGTCTATCGAACGACCGTGGTCGCCGAGGAATGGACACCATCCTCGTTACGACAAGAGCAAGGAAAAGACCCGGTTCTCAAAGAAATCCTGGTTTGGAAAGAGGGAGGAGAGCGTCCTGAGTGGCAAAAGGTATCACCTGGCTCGCCAAAACTTAAGAGCTATTGGGCACAGTGGGACTCGCTAGTGGTTGAGGATGGGCTACTAAAACGCGTACTGGAGAGCCAAGACGGGACGGAGGAAAGACGGCAGTTGGTAATTCCCTCCAGTAAAATCCCGGAGGTCTTGCGGCACCTTCACGACGGATCGTCTGGTGGACATTTAGGGATCAAGAAAACGCTGCAGAAGGTACGGGAGCGCTTCTACTGGATCAATTGTTCAGACGACGTGAAGAACTGGTGCAAGAAATGTACTACATGCTTTGCAAGTAATGGGCCACAAAGACGACCGAAAGCTCCCATGAAACAATATAACGTCGGAAGCCCCTTCGAAAGGATCGCTATTGATATAGCAGGACCCTTCCCTGAGACCGAAAAGGGGAATAAATACATCTTGGTCGTGATGGACTACTTTACGAAGTGGGTAGAAGCGTACGCTCTCCCTAATCAGGAGGCAGAGACAGTGGCCGATGTGCTAGTGAAGGAGACGATCTGCCGGTTTGGAGTACCCATGGAATTACACTCGGATCAAGGAAGAAACTTTGAGAGTGGCCTATTCCGGAGGATCTGTGAGAAGTTTGGGGTACGAAAAACAAGAACCACGGCCCTCCACCCTCAGTCTGACGGCATGGTAGAACGAATGAATCGCACCCTCAACCGCTATCTAGCGAAAATGGTCTCGTCACATCAAAGAGACTGGGACGAACACGTGCCGTTCTTCCTGATGGCCTACCGCTCGGCCGTTCATGAGTCGACAGGACAAACTCCAGCCAAAGTCCTGTTCGGGCGAGAACTTAAACTACCCTGTGATCTAATCTTTGGCGCTAGACCGGACGAGGACGTTTCGGGGGAAGATTACGTTTCCCGGATGCGGCAAAGGATGAACGAAATTCACGATCAAGTCCGGTACCAACTAAATATCGCCAGTGATCGCATCAAAGAGCGTTACGACATCAACGCTAAAGAGGGTGGCTACCAAATGGGAGACCGAGTTTGGCTGTACAACCCACAGAAGAAACGTGGTTTGTCCCCTAAGTTACAGACCAATTGGGAAGGTCCCTATGTTGTGAAGAAACGAATCAATGACGTGGTCTACCGGGTAAGCAAACTACCAAACGGCAAGCCGAGAGTGGTGCACTTTAATCGGTTGGCACCCTATGAGGGGTCGCACGATGAGGCGGAGGTCCCCCGAGTAAGAAACACGATGGCGCAGGAGAACGAACTTTCGTTCGAAGAATTTATGAGCGCCTACGGGGGTACCGGAAAAGCACGGTATGGGGTAACCTGTGAAAAACAACAGGATTTGTTCAGCGTACCTGAAGAATACTCGTTGGCCCATTGCGTGTCCGCCGACCTGGTAATGTCACGAGGTATCGCCACGGTTTTCAAGAAGAAGTACGGGCGCTTGGAACAACTCAGAGCGCAACTCCCGGAAATTGGCAAGGTTCTGGAACTACGTGACAACGTAAGACACATCTTTTATCTGGTTACGAAGGAGATCGGGTCCCTTAAACCATGTTATCACGATGTATGGCGAACCTTGCATAGGCTACGAGACCGACTGCTGGAGCTCGACATCAGGAAGCTAGCTGTCCCCAAGTTAGGTGCTGGACGAGATCAGCTGGACTGGAGGGTTGTCCGGAATATGCTGGAAGTAGTGTTCAAGAATACCGGAGTGGAAGTTTTAGTCTGCTGTTTTGGGCCTGCACCATGTCGACTCGGGAAGACGGTCCCCTGTTATTTTGACGCCACGTCTCGCTGTAAGCGGGGGACTAACTGCAGGTTCCTGCATGGGCCTACCAGGGATACGTTCCGAGACGAAACGTCTCTAAGGCGGGGGCAGTGTAATGCGAGAAGTAAACAAAGCGACACATGTTTACTCCTTCAAAAGAATAACTACGACGCGTACAAAACAGGTGGATGAACATTTGCTGCGTAGGCTTCTAGAATGTACTGGAATGTTCTCGATCAGGGTTGGGGATGTATATATAAGGGGGTTTGTGATCGAGGGAGTTAGTTAGAAGTAGAGAAGCAGAAGTGAACGCGACATACGATCCGAAAGCGGAGCAGTACAAATAAATTATGTAGTGTCTAGTCTAGTGTACAAGTAGTTTAGTGTGTTAAATAAATTAGTGTTCAAGCAATGTAAATAAATTATAAAATAAACGTTACAATATGTAATCAGCGACGTCCAGTTATATAGCTATATAGATAAGCGATAAAATGATACACTTATTTAGATAGGAAATTTTTCGGAAAAATAAGTAGGTATTCAACTTCCTTTTGAGCATTGGCAAAATTTTCAATTACTCATATCTCCGGAACTACTCGTCGTATCATCTACATATATTTTTGAAAAATATCCATGCGCGAAACAGTGAAACTCCAAGTTGATTCCGCAAACTGTCCTTGTATCTGCAATTATATATTATCTTTTTAAATTTTTAATAAATAATTTATCAAAAACTACCTTGAATGTGGGCATGAAATTTTCTCGTACAAATATGCGTTACACCAAACGACGTCATTTGAAAGCAATTATTATATTTTTGGATGCTGTCCAAGAAATGTTGTCATTTCCCACCCTAGAAACTAATGAGCGTAATGGATCTGATGGTGGGACCAATTGTGGCAATTTTACTTTACCACCACCACAACATAATCCAGTAGATTCACCGCTGTATTTTAACGCTTTACAATATTGGCAAATGATTGTCATTTCTCCAATCGTTACGGATTGGTCGGCACAATAATCTATTTCCGGGTCGTAGTAGAATATGCTACTCGTTCCAGATTTACAGGAACACTGCGTCTGTGGAATCGCTCTATTTCATTATGTCGTGCTCGCTGCTGTTGTATTTGATGTGCCCGAAGTCGTTCCATTCTAAGCCTATATATTTCATAATAATTCACTGTTAAAGGCAATTCTGTCATACCAATAGGAATGATATTGTAATGCGAAAAGTAAACAGCGCGAGACGTGTGTACTCGTATCGGACCTGAGCGGCTACCTCAAAAGAATTGCCGCGACGCTTGATTGAATTCTATACAAAAAGACAGCTTCATGAATACTCCTGGATTATTATTTAAGGAAAGTAATTTATGACCTTCTGGACATTTTCTACGTAAACATTATTAAAAGAACAATCGAGTGCTTTGTGGAATCATCGAGCAAATACCAGAAAACACTATGGGGGACTATAAAAGTGCACGCGGCGGACGAGAGATTATTAGACGTGAGCGCGATATAGTAAATAGCGAAAGACCGACAAGTGAAATAAATGAACGATTAAGAGTGTGATATAAATTAATTAGTTAAGTGTGTTATATAAATTAGTTTAGTAATAGTGTAATTTAAGTAGTGTCTAGTCTAGTGTACAATTAGTATTAGTGTAAATAAATTAGAAAATAAACGTTACAATATCATTATCGGTCTCTCGCTGGTTGTCAGTGCGATTTGCAAGTGAGGTAGCTCGTCGCACATTTGATTGACTTCGACGACCTAAGTCAGGTTATCTTCTCATTAGCAATTTAAAATCAATAAAGTTCTCGCGCACTGACAAACTGATGATAGATTTTAATAATCGTCTTGATATTTATTTATTTGATAACCAATTGACACTACACTTTTATTTGTTTGATTACACATGTCAAATTACAAAACGTATTGTTTTTAGTATTACCCTGACTTAATATTTATGTTTCTCACCGCTTAAACCTTCCCTGAACTGCCACAAATATTTCAATATCAAAATTAGCAAAATCGTCCAGCCATTCTCGAGTTTAAGCGAGACAAACGAACAGCAATTCATTTTTATATACCTAGGTATATAGAGATGTTCTCATGAAAATGTAATTAAATATGCAAAATAAACGAGAAATATGCACGTGCATATGCATTTATTGGAAAATGCTCAAATATGTATTGTAATGCGAAATGTAAACAGCAGCGCGAAACGTGTTTACTCTTCTCGGACCTCGGCGGCTTACCTCAAAAGAACGACGCTATGCGTAATTGAGCCTGCCACCAACATCTTATTAAAGAAGGAATAATTTATTACCTCCTAGACCTTTCTGGACGTTTCTAAGTAAACATTATTTGGGAAAGGAATGACCTGGAACTATCGCGAATACAATTAAGGTGTATATAAGCGGATTTGCGGTCGGAGATTAGATTTGACGTGAAGCGCGACATACTAAACAAGCGAAAAACGGACCAGTAAAAATAAATGTAAGCGATCTCGCTGGGCCAGCGATTTTCGGGGACGACGGACTACGTGCCGAACGAAGGTCTCCGGATTTCGTCCAGTCGTTGGGTTTCGTGGGAACCCCCGCGAAATGGGAAGGCCCGGAGGAATCGTCACGGAGATTCGGCAAAACGGGAAAAAGGAGAACACTTCTGATTGTTGACGTGTCGCGCACGGTCGACATTTATCTGACTTAATTAATATAGAGGACTAATTTAATCTGTTTGTTTTTGTCTTTTACGCCATAATTATTAGCGTTTACATAAATTACATTTAAGAGTGATATAAATTAATTAGTTATGAAGTAGTTAAGTGTGTTATATAAGTTAGTTCAGTAATAGTCTAAGATAAATTAAGTAGTGTGTAGTGAATAATTAGAATAGTGTAAATAATTCAGAAAATAAACGTTACAGTATGATATGCACTAAAAAAACATAAAAAACGCATTATTAGGATGGGAAGTAGATAAGTACAAAGACATTTTGAATAAAATCCAGTCTATTTATTAGGTACCTTTCACAATAAATTGATAAATGTGGGCAACTTCCACCAAAAATTACGAAAGAGCATAATGAGCGAACGACGATGATTCGACAGTTTTTCGGATTCGCAAAGTTATTTGAACCCTCCCGACAGGACGGGGAAAACTTGTGTCGAAATTGGCGGCCGCGTCACCGGGAAAAATCGGTTTTTCTCCCCATTTGGGAGGCTGTCCGAGCGTCATCAGTTGCCCAAACTCGCAGTGTATTCAGCGAGAGTGTAGAGGGGGACCGCGTCCAACGCCAACCCACCAACCTTGAAGCTATAAATTAAGTTACTCGTCGGGAAACACCGCGAAAATCGTTTTCAGGTGATAGTTTTACGTCGCGGGCAGTCTGGACCGTCGAGAGCGTCGCCACAGCCGGACGCCCACGAATGATTCGTAGCGAGGAGCTTATCGTGACCACATCCTTTTGTCGGCGGTGTATATTAACTCGAGGGGTTCCCCAACGGGGAGCAGTGTAGCGTTTTTCGTTAGCGAAGAGTGCGCGTACCATGAGCACGAGCACCATGTCTCATAGTACTCCTACTCGCGCGATGATGACGAGCGACGATGACTACCAGCGAGAGGCGCACGAACTTTCCGCGGTACCACTGCTGCCGAAGCGCCATAAGTGCCCGATAGCCACATCGGAACTGGACCTGGACGACGACGATGATGACAACAGGGAGGTCGTTAACGACCCCTATCCCGGCGTCGACGACGGCTTCTTCGACCCCAGGGGCGGCCGGGGTACCGACGTGGAGAGGATCGACCCGCCGACGACGACGCCCGGCATCGAGGTCACCCCTTCGACGCCGGAGCCGCCCGACGACGCTGGGCCGCCGCCGCCCTCGATCTCCCCCAGGTTCGGATCGGAGGGCGGCTCCGACGTCGAGCCGGACGAGATCGACGGCGTGAAGCGCGAGAACGGGCGTCCGACGTCGGCGACGCCCCTCAAGCCGCCCCATTTCCCCAGTTTCGACGTCGAGGGGGCGAGCGCCTTCGGCGACATCGACCTGCCCGACTTGAACATCTACCAACACAGGAAGACGCTCGCCCAGGGGATGATGGACCTGGCGCTATTCTCGGCGAACGCGAACCAGTTGAGGTACGTGCTCGAGAACAATCGGCACTCGTACTTCTATCCCAGCGTCGTACTCATCACGTTCAGTTTATTGATGCAGGTGAGGTACTTCTATCTATACAGCCTTAATCAGTCCATTTTTGGACATAGGCCTCTCCATGATGCCTCCATTCTTCCCTGTCATTTGCGATGTTGATCCATTTAGATCCAATATGCTTCTTCACATCATCTGTCCATATCATTTGTGGTCTTCCTCTTTCCCTTTTATAATCCCACGGTCTCTAGTGGATCATCTGTTTGTTCCATGTTTCCTCTTTTTGTCTGATGTTCAGTGGCGGCGCCAGGGGTGGGCGCAGTTGGGCGAGCGCCCAACCCAAATTGTCCTCGCCCAACCATTCGCCCAACCAGCTAAATTAAGCATTTGAGCAAAAAATATATTTAGAGAAATAAATTATTTCCATGTTAAAACAAACAAAAAACAAAGTTTATTCAACCGTTTATTAGTCGGAAATGATTGAAACCTAGGTAATCGATTTTTAAAGGGATGCACGCCAGCAACGCTGATAAAGGTCCTGTGGCTCTACCTGATTTGGCCCAGCCCCTGGACTGCCTAGAACCTCATTTGCTTAGTTTCCCGAAAACAAGTCCTATAGCTCCACCTGATTTGGCCCAGTCTCTAGATGAACCTCCAAGGCAACCACCTTTGCTCAGTTTTCCGAAAACAAGGTTTGGTTCTGATCTGCGATCTTTTAAATCAGACTATTACAAAACCTATTCGTGGATTGAATACAGTATTTTAAAAGATGCTGTATTTTATTATCCTTGTAGATTTTTTTAACGAAAGTTACAGGGGCATTCAAAAATTTTACTTCTGAAGGATACAAAAATTGGATACGAGCTTCAGAAAGAAAAGCTGGATTCAGATATCATCACAATGGCTATCAACACAAAACTGCTATGGTAGCTTGGCAATCCTATGAAAGTAGTAAAAATCAGCAGTCAGTAGCAGCTCAAATAAGCACTGCGCATACTGAATTGATTCAACAAAATCGAGTGTACATTAAATCTATCATACGTTGTATAATATATTTGTCTACCCAGGGTCTTGCTCTACGAGGACACGACGAATCCAATACTAGTCAAAATAGAGGCAATTTTTTAGAATTACTAGATCTGATGTCACGTGATAATGCCATCATCGCAAAAAGGCTATTTGAGGGCCCAAAAAATGCTAAGTATACGCATCACTCTTTTCAAAATTAGTTGATATATTATCTAGCAGAACTATCTATTAAACATATTAGTAAAGAAGTTAGGGATGCCCGTTATTTTGCCATTATGGCTGACGAAACGACAGACCTAAGTAAAACTGAGCAGTTATCAATAATAGTAAGATATTACTTAAACGGTGTGTTGTACGAGAGGTTTTTGGGATATGAAGCTGCAGACAAATTAGATGCAACGTCATTGTTTCAGTTTATTAGGAAACGTTTAAGTGAGTGCGACATTGACAGTTGTTGCGTGGTACAAACTTATGATGGAGCCAACGTTATGAGTGGCAAGGGTAGGGGGTTATAAACGTTGTTTAAAAAACAAGTTCCACAGTCTTTTTATGTACACTGCTTTAATCATGCCTTAAGTTTGGTAGTAGTAGATGTATGTAAAAATTTAAAAGATTGCAATATCTTTTTTTCTGTTGTTGAGAACCTTTGTTTATATTAGTGGATCTTCCGTACATAATACCTTTTTACAAATACAAAAAGAACTACACCCGAAAGATAAACGTATAGAGCTAAAAAGACTTAGTGATACGAGGTGGACATCACACATATCAAGCTGTTTGGCTGTAAAAAAGCACTGCCAGCAAAAAATATCTAGATTATAAAATCTATGCTTATTACCCGAAATATAGCACATGCATTTTTGCTGCCCACACGCCAAATTTTTCTGCCGGGTGTCGCCCAACCGAAAAGAAAAAGCTGGCGCCGCCACTGCTGATGTTATTATGTCTTGCAAATTTCCACTTTTGTCATGGTGCTTGTTCCCTGACGTCTGTTACTTGGGTTATGTTTCTAATCCACCCGTTCCATTTTTACTTTCTCATATGGAATACCCATATGATAAGAGAAAGTATTGCAAAGAAAGAGAAAAAAATTAAATTTGTTAATTACAAGAAAATTAAATCATTTAAAATCAAGTGTTATTTATAGTTTTATCTATATATAAAGATTCTGAATCAATTGCACTATTCTGTCAAAATAACATTAATATTCAAAATATTTGTCATATCATATGAGATATTGTCATTTCTGGACGTTTTGAGGTCCCCTGAGTTCGAAAAACATGTTTTTGGATACATGTCTATTTGTGTATGTATGTATATGTATGTGTGTGTATGTGATCAACGTTTTCTCAGAAACTATAAATAGTGAAAAGTTTAAATTTTGTATTTAGGCTGGGTCCTCTGAAAACTCGAGACCACATAAATTTCATCAGAATCACTTAAGGGCAAAGGGCTCTTTACTCGTCGTTTTTAGGTTGTTTTGGATTATCTCAAAAACTGGTTCAACTTTTTTAAACTTTGTATGTTTACTTTACTATTCAATCCTTATTGATTGTCGTTATCGTTATCTTGACTGATTTTCTGCGAAGGGCCCTCTACTTTTGTGAATTTTCAGTTTTTCTGTTTTCTCTAAAACCGTTTTATCAATTCCTACCAAATTTTAGATTTGAACTAATCTAACTAATGACTACCACTTTTATTTGAAACTTTTTTTTCTAAAACGCTCCCTAAAGGGCGGTTTACTCTTGAAGATTTTCAATTTCTCAAATTTGAATGTTTTCACTAAACTTTATGTTTGAATTAACATATTAAATGTATACAATTTTTATTTGAAATATTTTTTCCTAAAACTGTGCTTAACGGCACTTTATACTCTTAAGCTTAAGAATTTTTATTTTGTTGTAAAAATTTTTTTAAAACGGTTTTGGTGATTTACACCAATACTCATAAGTAAGTTAAGTAATTGTTAAGTAAGTTGTTTAATGCTTATACCATTTGTTTCAACCATTTTTCTCTAAAATTGCCCTAAAGTGCACTTTCTTAAGTGCATCGGTTTGTAGAGTTCACTCTAAAGTCTAACTGATACATCTCCGTCAAGTAAAGTTGTGTTTATTTATTCCAAGTCGATGATTGGATTCTTATTTCGAAGTATGGACATTGAAATTTGTTGTTGTTTTATTACATAAGTAAATTTATTTATCGTTTCGATAAAGTTAGTTTTATTCAATAATATTTTTCAGAAACCTTTACAAACAATTAAAAGAAATATTTACTAATAAGAGAAAATGTTAATTTTCTATACTAAATTTATTTTGTGAACCGGTGACAATGTTGCCATGAATATTTTGTCCGGCCATATGAGAAAGTCTTACGATGTTACACATCGCCATGTGTATCCATATTATCCATATTTGCTTTTGTGAATGTCCATGTTTGGGAGACGTAGGTGAAGACCAGGAGTACACGTTGGTTGAATACTTTTGTTTTAAGATAGTGCAGGAGTTTCTGGTTTTTTAAGATGTAGTTGAGTTTTCCAGAAGCTACCCAAACCAGTCTGATACGTCGTTTTATCTCTGCAGTTTAATTTTCTTTGCTGATCTTTAAGAATTTTGCCAAGTATATATATATTCATTTACTTGTTCTATTTTCTTCTGTTCTAAATTTATTGTGGCGTCTTCATCTGTATTTGTCACGATTCTTGTAATTATATAAGCAATTTCATTAATATATACTCCTTGCTTGTATAAAGATTGTTCAAGCAGAACATGCCCAACTGAACATGTTCCTTCCAAAGTAATACCCTCGTCCTTATCTCAGCGTACTACTCATCATGTTCAGTTTAATGATGCAGGTGAGGTACTTATAAACTCAAATCTTCGCTTTTATCTCCTGCTTTGATGTGTGAGGAGTGGGTGGTTGGATGCGTTAATACTCCTTGCTTATATAAGGGTTGTTCATGCGGGCTGAGCATATTTCGCCTAAAGTAATTTTTCGTGTTCTTTGGTTTAGACTTCCCGTTGGAACTTACCTGCAGTTGATTTCTCAAAAAGTTAATGCATTACGAAAGGAATTCTTTAACTTTTAAGATCACTTCTGACGTAAGGAAACATTCCTTTTTCGATCGCGAGCAAAATTACCAAAATTTAATTTTGAAGAATCTTCAGACAAACTAGTATGTATTACTTCATGTATTTTACTTTTGGAATTTATTTCAATGATATTCATATCCATAAATGGATGAAATCATTGATTTCATAACAATTTCACAACTGCAAGTTTCGAAAAATGTAATAAACTGCCACTGTTATTAATTCAACAACAGCAGAATCAATACCCTCTTATCAGATAATAGTAATGCATTATAAACAAATGCACGATATAATAATTAATTGGTAATGACTCTCTCTTGACTTAAATGTGGTTTTACAATGATCGACACAATTAATATTAGTCGTCATCGTTTTGTTCCGTAATATTTTTTTTGAGTAGGTCAAACAAGATAACATTTCCGGAAAGTATTGTAATTTCTTTGTAATGACGGGTCACGGGTGGATATGTTATCAGCTTTTGAAAAATTTTAAAGAATGTAGGCTAATGAGAAATTGTAATAATAATTGTGCTTTTTATGATAACCTTAACCCCTTTTCACTTCACGGAATAATTGCCTTATAACTCTTATATCGCCTTCTTATTCTGTATACTCGTGAACATTATTTGTTATTTACACAGCATTATTTTCATTCTTCAGGTTGCCGTGGGGATAGGTCTTATATGGAACTCTCTCTACAACGTAAAGGACGACAAGGAGATTTGCAAGGCGAATAAAATAAACAATTTCACTGTGATCGGAATATTCCTAGTGACTGTAGTGAACGTTTTCATTTCCGCATTCGGCGTTGGCGCCCCTCAAATGCAACCCCCGACATAGTTACCATGTAAATATGACATTATGTGTGCCTTATGTGCTATGTATGTTCGAGGAAAAAATGTGCTCAAGAGTGATAACATAACTGTATGTATGGACGTTTTGTTCCTCCCTGAAAAACAATTTGTGATATTTTTTTTATATAGTCTTAAGAATAATAAGTTATAAGTACCTACATAGCCTTTGGATAAGTTACATTAGTTACTTTGGTATTAATGCTCATGCTGTTCAAGCTCAATGACTGAATTTTCTTGGTGTAGACTGCCAGTAGACCTTTTTTGTAATTCGTAATATAACATCATTTAAATATTCATTTGCTTGATACTAATTCTAATTTCCATGAGATTAAAATTGAATGGTTAAATAGAACCAGTTCAATTATGTCTGTTAAATGCGGTGCTTCGCCTTGAATTCTACAGGTATCTCATATTTTTATTGTAAGTGATATTTTTGTTTATATCGTCAATGCTTTATACAAAATCGAACTTTGACGGGTTTGTTGATATATTAGGTTTACGTAATTTTTTTTTTGTAATTATAATAAACGTAATACGTAACGCATAGTGACGTTGCTATTATCATGCGCATGTTAATTTAACCTTGCCAATTTTACTTATTACACGTTAACTGACTTAATAACGTAAAAAAGTACAATGAATAAGTGTTGTATATATTTTGCGTTAGTTATTTTTGTACTTACTTAAAATTAAAAAAAAAATCTTTTAACGTTATTTCATGTTTTATTCAAAATTTATGACCAATTTGCCAGCACAATTTGGTGTTTTATGAAGTGCTTAGTCAATTTTAAGACATTTGTGTATCGGTCTCTTTAATAAAACATTTCCAACTTTTGACCGCAGCTGCTAATTAAAAACCTATGCACTTGATAACAACTTTATCAGTAAACTACTTCATAAACATGTTTTTGAGTTGAGTAGATTAGTGCTTATCTATTGTCGATTTTCAATTAATTAGCGATTAAAGAAACCGCGAAGTTTCCTCCAAAGTTGCTCCCACACTACTGCAACCCGACAAATACCTCCATAAAATTTTCCGTTATAGAAAGACATTAAATTACACAGTTTTACGTAAAGTTTACGCACGAATGACATCACCATGAAATCCCGTAGTAATTAGGACATTCTTCATGAATGGAATGCTCAAACGAGAGTAGTACCTACGGTATAAATTCCGTTTCTTGCCTTTACCTACAAATCACTGTGGCGCACTTCATATCCAGACACACTTTCCATAAAATAATTATACAAGTCACTGTGATTGCACTGATTACTTCTTATCTATTAATGTATTTCTCTGAATGTCCATTTAACAGTTTGCAGGCCACCAATTTTACAAGTCGTCGTTTGTTTAATGAAAGCCAGTTTTGTAGCACGATAACAGCGATAAATTAAATACAGTCGGGTCATTGACAAATAAAAACGTGGTAAGATGGTCACGAAATTGAGCAGATTGTTGGTCAAAAGTGCCACGCAGCTGAACCAGCTGAACTTAATTGCAGTGAGGCGCGCATCTCAGTATTATCCCATAGACGAATACGTTTCTGGATTGACCGAGGAACAAATACAGGTAAAAGTTGTGAAACTTATTTATATGCTTATATATGAGCAAGTAGTCAGTAGCGTTCATGTTGGCTTTATGAAGGGATATTTATCATTTAAATCATCGAATGCTTGTTGAGTAATTTTATTACCGCATGTGTAATCAAGCAGGCGTTTTTATTAATAATTCATCAGGAGATTTAATGATGTCATTCATTCCACGGGATATCGAATAAACGTTAATACACGAATAAACAGTAATACACGCGAGCAATAATAATATAACATGCATTTATTATTATGTTCGACTTGGTGATACATACATTTTTATTAACAATGGGTTTTTGCAACATTACCAAATTTGAGAAAAATATTTATAGTTAGATAATAAATTATAGTTGTACAATACGCAAATTGTTTATTTTTTTTTTCAATACCTAGTTGCGAGAGACTATCTTCAATGTGGCCCAAAAAGAATTGGCACCATACGCCTATGAAATCGATAAGAACGACAAATTTGATAACTTCAGAGGGTTCTGGAAAAAGTTAGGGGAACTGGGAGCATTAGGTACGACCCACAAAAATAGAATAAATGTATTTATTATTTGTTTATCGTTTGTTTCAATCTTTAAGGTATAACTGCAAATTCCGAATATGGGGGAACTGGAGGCACGTACCTGGATCAAGTAATTATAATGGAGGAAATATCGCGAGCTGCAGGTGGAATCGGGTTAAGTTACGTCGCTCATTCCAATCTATGTGTTAATCAAATAAATAAAAATGGGAATGAAGCTCAAAAGAAGAAATATCTGCCCAAAGTAAGTAAAATTGTTGAAGTACGTTTTCTTTTAATTACTTGAGTGACTAGGGAGGACTATCCACAATCATATTCACCTGTCACAGTTCATCATTTTAACGTAATTTCTTTGAAACATACTAGTATTATCATAACTTAAATTAGTTTGCTGGAAACTATAAATATTGTAACGTTTATTTTATAATTTATTTACATTAATTGAACACTAATTTATTTAACACACTAAACTACTTGTACACTAGACTAGACACTACATAATTTATTTGTACTGCTCCGCTTTCGCATCGTATGTCGCGTTCACGTCTGCTTCTCTACTTCTAATAGCCCAGTCTGTGTAGATTTTTCACGACATTAATTCAGTACCGGACGGGAGTGGTCAAATGTTGCAGACGCTGATTAGATGATCATGCCTATATAGTTTTAAACATTCAAAAAGTGTGCATTAACAAATGGGAGGGGTCCAAAGTTAGCAAAAACAAGTTTTTTGATTCTACAAGCCAAAGTATGCATTTTGTGGAGAAAAGTTTCAAATATAAGTTGTAGAGAATTGAAAAACCTATAATTTGAGCTACAGCACGATTAATTTTGTTAAACATTTATTGCAAAAATGTCAAAAAACCACTGAAAATGGTCATTTTTTGAATATTGATTATTTACTGCAAAAATGATATGATTTACGTTTTTACTGCTCTAAAAGATAGCTTTTAAAGTTCCAAATCTAAACACCTTTTATAAAAGTCAATTGGTTAATTTGTTGCTGAGATATTGCTATTTGTTTATCCCAAGACGCATAATGTTCATTGCTGTTACGTCTTTTTGGATAAACATTTGGAGATGTACAAAGACTTATTCTCTTTATAAACACCCTTATTTTCATATGCCGTTTAGAAAATATGATAAAAACAATTGTCAACCCCTTATTTATCGCTTTAAAAAAGGGGGTAATTTTTTTATAAATAAATAGAACTGGAGCCATTTTCATAACTTGCACAAATTTCTGACTTACAAATTCGGATAGCTGGATTCAAACCTGAGAACTGAAAAGAATTTTCTTTTGAGACTGAGATACGGATATTTTGTCCGTGCTCTGCGGATTTAAACGCTTCAATTCGGTTCTCTCGGCGCGAGCGGATACCATTGCCATCCCCACCACACGCCTTCTCGCGTAGCTCCGAGAGTACCTATACACCTTTATTCTGCATATACTGCATAATACAGCTTTTTTAACAATAACAATCGGTTTTTTTCTTTTATAATAAACATTTATAAAAACATGAATTTTTAGCTATCGAATAGGGCAAAATTCATTTCTTAATTGTTACAAATAAAAGGACTGCGAATTTTTGAAAAAAAATTCCTATCTCGGCTCCTAATGGTCGAAAAAAGTTGTTGTTTTCTTTCAATTCTCCGTTTTGAATCCAGCTATCCGCATTTGTAAATCAGAAATTTGTGCAAGTTATGAAAATGGCTCCAGGTCTATTTATTTATAAAAAAAATCACCCCATTCTTTTAAGCGATAAATAAGGGGTTGAAAATTGTTTTTATCGTATTTTCTTAACGGGATATGAAAATATGGTTATTTATGAAGAGAATAAGCCTTTGTGCACCTCGAAATGTTTATCCAAAAAGACGTAACAGCAATGAACATTATGCGTCTTGGGATAAACAAATAGCAATATCTCAGCAACAAATTAACCAATTGACTTTTATAAAAGGTGTTTAGATTTGGAACTTTAAAAGCTATCTTTTAGAGCAGTAAAAACGTAAATCATATCATTTTTGCAGTAAATAATCAATATTCAAAAAATGACCATTTTCAGTGGTTTTTTGACATTTTTGCAATAAATGTTTAACAAAATTAATCGTGCTGTAGCTCAAATTATAGGTTTTTCAATTCTCTACAACTTATATTTACTTATATTTGAAACTTTTCTCCACAAAATGCATACTTTGGCTTGTAGAATCAAAAAACTTGTTTTTGCTAACTTTGGACCCCTCCCATTCGTTAATGCACACTTTTTGAATGTTTAAAACTATATAGGCATGATCATCTAATCAGAGCCTACAACATTTGACCACTCCCGTCCGGTACTGAATTAATGTCGTAAAACGTCAAAAAACGACTACACAGACTGGGCTATAACTAACTCCCTCGATCACAAGCCCCCTTATATATACACCCCAACCATGATCGAGATTCTTCTAGAAGGTACGATTGTTTCTTTAACAACGCCTACGCAGGAAATGCCCAGAAGGTCACAAATTACTTTTCGTAAACAACATTCCGGGAAAATTCATGCGGCTGTCTTTTATGCGTCGTAGTAGTTCTTTTGAAGTAGAGTTTCACTCGGAGCGAGTAAACATGTGTCGCTTTGTTTACTTCTCGCATTACAATATATTCTCCAACACTTTCCACAACAAGCTCTTCCTTTTTTTGCAAAAGCAGTAAGGGTAATTTTACTATATGAAATCTGACTGTTCCTTCTATTTAGTTGTTTGCTGTTTCCAGTTATGTTCCGGAGAACATATCGGCGCTTTGGCAATGTCAGAGCCAGGCTCAGGGTCCGACGTGGTCTCAATGAAATTGAAAGCTGAGAAAAAGGACGATCACTACGTTTTAAACGGGAACAAAATGTGGATAACGAACGGCAGTTTTGCGGACGTTTACGTAGTTAGTATTTCCATTGTGCAGCTTCTCTTGTTCGATGGTTGCGTTATCCATACGAATTCGATTTTACACACATTGTTTTAGGTTTACGCCAAGACAGATCCAACTGCAAAGAAAGCTCAGCATGGAATCACGACTTTCTTAGTGGAGAGGAACTTCGAAGGTTTCACTACTGCCCAAAAATTAGACAAACTAGGCGTACGTGCTTCCGGAACCTGCGAGCTAATCTTCGAGGATTGCAAAGTTCCTAAAGAGAACGTGTTGAACTCCGAGAACAAAGGGGTGTACGTTTTGATGAGCGGATTGGATTTCGAGAGGCTTATCTTAGCCGCAGGACCTTTGGGTATAATGCAGGCTTGCTGTGATGTAGCCTTCGCGTACGCTCACACGAGGAAACAGTTCGGGAAGAGGATCGGGGAATTTCAGTTAATACAGGTATAAGTAGTTAATATTTGGAAAGGAATAATCTAAGGAAATTTAAAGGTAATTCATTGGCTACTAAATGACAGAATACATTTTTTTAACTTTCTTTAACTAGCTTAGTTATGTCATAATTTTGTTACCGAAATTAAATAAGGGCACTATTTACAATGCGATCTGCTGTACATTCCAAAATCAAGCAAAACCTGGAAGAAAATCTTCTTTACAGGGCAAATTGGCTGACATGTACGTATCACTCAACGCCTGCAGGAGTTATTTGTACAACGTCGCAAGAGCCGTGGATAATAAGAAAATAAGCAGTAAAGATTGCGCCGGGGTGTTCCTGTTTTGTGCAGAGCAAGCTGTGAAGATGAGTCTGGAAGCCATACAAATTCTAGGTAAGTTTTGTTTTACTGTAGCAACAGAAATACACATGATTCATTACAGGAGGAAACGGATACATTAACGATTATCCAACGGGGAGGTTTCTAAGGGACGCAAAATTGTATGAAATCGGCGGAGGTACTTCAGAAGTCAGAAGGATGTTAATAGGGAGAGCGATAAATTCCGAATATTCTTAAAATGAAGAAAAAAAAAATCTAATAGATCATAATATAAAATACAGTTTCTATGTTCGATTTGGTTAATTTAAGAATATTTTGTATTCATTTAAATTTTTTAATAAACTTAAATATATTGTATTGTAACGTTTATTTTATAATTTATTTACATTAATTGAACACTAATTTATTTAACACACTTAACTACTTGTTCACTAGACTAGACACTACATAATTTATTTGTACTGCTCCGCTTTCGGATCGTATGTCGCGTTCACGTCTGCTTCTCTACTTCTAACTAACTCCCTCGATCACAAGCCCCCTTATATATACACTCCCCAACCCCGATAAAGAACGTTCTAGTACATTCTAGAACGCCTACGCAGGAAATGTTCATAAGGTCACCAATTTACTTTCCGTAAACAACAATCCCGGAGAATTCATGCAGCTGTTTTCTAGGCGTCGCAGTAATTCTTTTGAAGTAGTAAACATGTGTCGCTTTGTTTACTTCTCGCATTACAGTATCATTTACACATTCAAAACAAACTCATTGTATCATTTTCACAGTCACACTTAAACCCTACTTTCTGTTGATCGGCCAAGACATTGTACAAAAGAATTTTAAATAACAAATTACTCTTTATACGATTTTCTTAAAACATTTTATGTGAAAACCTTTTATCGTCTTTCCGTTGTACAAAACTTGCTGCTTCTTACAGTTTCTATTATAAAACAAAATTTACATCTGGATAATGCCCCGATTGGGGCGAAACGTCAATATCGTGTCTTATACTTAATATCAAAACCATTTTATTAAAGCGAATTCTTAGTGGTGAATTTTAGATGTTGTTTCTCCGAATATTTATTCAACAGTTTGTAGGCAATCAATTTCACAAGACGTTTGTTTAATAAAAGTCAGTCTTGTAGAACACCAGATAAGAGCGATAACTTAATCCTCTTAATTTTAATGTTGTACCAATAAATCTAGTCGTTTATAAACCCAAAATTGATAAAGATGGTCACAAAATTGAACAGACTGTTGGTTCAAAGTGTCACGCAGTTGAAGCAGTTTAACCTCTTTGCAACGAGGTACGCATCTCAGTATTATCCGATAGACGAATCCATTTCTGGATTGACTGAGGAACAAATAAAGGTATTTTTTGAACTCTGTTGGAACATACAAAAAAAAAGTTTAAGGTCGTAAAGGATGCCGCCACTAAAGCTACTTTATTTGTGCTCGTTACCGTGTTACGACTCTAGTGACCCGATTCCATTAGTCGACACAGCTCTTCGTTTCTCATTGGTTATGCTTTGTGTAGGCGACTGTGGTGAGTCCGCACCAAATTATACGAGAGTCGTTAGTAAAAAAGTAATATAAATAAATACTGTACTTCGGTATAGTTGATTGACCTCATTACGTCGACAGTTTCCTTTGTAACTCAAGTGACTTATTAAAGACTATAAAATTTGTTGTAAGTGCAGGTGAGTAAAACATCAACATCATACATACTACATAAATAAATGTGTATGTATAATTAAAGTTATCACATGGTGGTTGAGTAATTTTATTAACTTATATATAACGTGTTTTGTGGTAAGCACAGACGTTTTCATTAATAACTAATTAGGAGCTTCAATATTGACATTTATTTTTCGGAATGTCATGAAATAAGTTTGAAACTAATACACAACAAATGATAATACTATAAAATATAGCTAATATACCCCTCAGGTACTTAGTATTATTTAAGAATATTTTGTATTATCTATTGCAAAATTTAAAGGGAATTAAAACATACGCTGTCATTAAGTTAAAGTTATGTGCTAGGTAAATATTTAAATTGTTACAAAATTTTAAAATCTTTCAGTTGCGAGAGACTATCTTTAATGTGGTTCAAAGAGAATTGGCACCATACGCCTATGAAATCGATAAGAATGACAAATTCGATAACTTCAGAGGTTTCTGGAAGAAATTAGGAGAACTGGGAGCATTGGGTACGACCCACAAAAGATATATAAACATGTTTCATATTCGTTTATTGCTTGTTTCGATCTCTAAGGCGTTACTGCAAATTCCGAATATGGAGGAACTGGAGGTACGTACCTGGATCAAATAATTATAATCGAGGAAATATCGCGAGCTTCCGGAGGAATTGGGATAAGTTTCGGGGCTCATTCCAATCTATGTATTAATCAAATAAATAAAAATGGAAATGAAGCTCAAAAGGAGAAATATCTGCCCAAAGTAAGTAAAATTGGAAAATGTTATAACGTACCAAATACCTTTGACGTAAGATTTGCCAAATATATCAACTTGTTAAAGTACATTTCCTTTTAATTACTTGAGTGACTGGGGAGCACTATTCACAATTTTATTCATATGTCATACTTCATCATTTTAATATGATTTCCTATGAAACATATTTAAAGATACTAAACATACTAAAAAAAATGAAAATTAATGATACTAAACATACTAAGTAACTTAACCCAAGTTGATGAAGAATATAAATTCTTCAAGCATTATTGACAACAAAAGCCCTTGTTTTTTGCAATAGCAGTAAGGGTAATTTTGCTATATGAAATCTGACTCTTCCTTCTAATTAGTTGTTTGCTGTTTACAGTTATGTTCCGGAGAACATATCGGGGCCTTGGCAATGTCGGAACCAGGATCAGGCTCCGACGTGGTCTCAATGAAATTGAAAGCTGAGAAAAGGGATGATCACTACGTTTTAAACGGGAACAAAATGTGGATAACAAACGGCAGTTTCGCGGACGTTTACGTAGTTAGTGTCTTCACTGTGCAACTTCCCTCGTCCGACGTTTGCATTTTCCATATGAATTCGATTTTACACACATTCTTTTAGGTTTACGCCAAGACAGATCTAACTACGAAGAGAGCTCAGCATGGCATCACGGCTTTCATAGTGGAGAGGAACTTCGAAGGTTTCACTACCGCCCAAAAATTAGACAAACTTGGTGTACGTGGTTCCGGGACCTGCGAGTTAATCTTCGAGAATTGCAAAGTTCCGAAGGAAAACGTGTTGAACTCGGAGAATAAAGGGGTGTACGTTTTGATGAGCGGCTTGGATTTCGAGAGGCTTATCGCAGCTGCAGCACCTTTGGGTATAATGCAGGCTTGCTGTGATGTAGCCTTCGCGTACGCTCACACCAGGAAACAGTTCGGGAAGAGGATCGGGGAATTTCAGTTAATACAGGTATAACTAGTAAATATTTTTAGAGAAATGAGCTAAGGAAATTGAAAGGTAATTCATTTGTTACTAAATGGCAGAATATATATCTTTAACTTTCTTTAACTAGCTTAGTTATGCTACAGCTTTGTTGTCAAAATTAAATTAAGACACTACATATTTACAAATTAATCTGCTGTACATTCCAAAATCAAGCGACACCTAGGATGATAAAATCCTCTTTGCAGGGCAAATTGGCTGACATGTACTTATCACTCAACGCCTGCAGGAGTTATTTGTACAACGTCGCAAGAGCCATGGATAATAAGAAAATAAGCAGTAAAGATTGCGCCGGTGTGTTCCTGTTTTGTGCAGAGCAAGCTGTAAAGATGAGTCTGGAAGCTATACAAATTCTAGGTAAGTTTTGCTGTATTGTAGTATCAGAAATTCACATTATTCGTTGCAGGAGGAAACGGATGCATTAACGAGTATCCAACGGGGAGGTTTCTAAGGGATGCAAAATTGTATGAAATCGGTGGAGGTACCTCAGAAATCAGGAGGATGTTAATAGGGAGAGCGATAAATTCCGAATATTCTTAAAATGAAGAAAAAGAATATCTAATAGATAATAATATAAAATACAGTTTCTATGTTCGATTTGGTTAATTTAAGAATATTTTGTATTCATTTAAATTTTTTGATGGACTTAAACATATTGTATCATTTACACAGTCACACTTAAACCCTACTTTCTGTTGATCGACCAAGACATTGTACAAAAGAATGTTAAATAACAAATTACTTTTTAACGATTTTCTTAATAAAATTTATGTAAAACCTTTTATCGTCATTCCGTTGTACAAAACTTGCTGTTTCTTACAGTTTCTGTTGTAAAACAAAATTCACATCTGAATAATGCCCCGATTGGGGCGAAACGTCAATATCGTGTCCTATAATATCAAATGCATTTCAAAGAGAAATCTTAGTGGTGAATTTTAGATGTTATTTCTCCGAATGTTTATTCAACAGTTTGTAGGCAATCAATTTCACAAGTCGTTTGTTTAATAAAAGTCAGTCTTGTAGTACGCCAGATAAGGAGCGATAACTTAATCTTCTTAATTTTAATATTATACTAAAAAATCTAGTCATTTATAAACCCAAAATTGATAAATATGGTCACAAAATTGAACAGATGGTTGGTTAAAAGCGCCACTCAGTTAAAGCAGTTTAATTTCTTTGCAACGAGGTACGCATCTCAGTATTATCCGATAGACGAGTCCATTTCTGGATTGACTGAGGAACAAATACAGGTATTTTTTGAAACTCAGTTGGAACAGACAAAAAAAAACGATTAAGGTCGTAAAGGATGCCGCCAATAAGGCTACCTTATTTGTGCTCGTTACCGTTTTACGACTCTAGTGACCCGACTCCATTAGTCGACACAGCTCTTCGTTTCTTATTGGTTATGCTTTGTGTGGGCGACTGTGGTAAGTCCGCACCAAATTATACGAGGGTCATTCGTAAAAAGCATCATAAATAAATACTGTACTTCGGTATAGGGCAAAAAGCATTTTTTGAATGTTTCCTTTGTATCTCAAGTAACTTTGTAAAGACTATAAAATTTGTTGTAAGTGCAGGTGAGTAAAACGTCAGCGGTATACATACTAGATAAATGCCAACATGCTGGTTGAGTTATGTTATTAACTCATATATATATATATATATATATATATATATATATATATATATATATAATATATATATATATATATATATATATTATAACCTGCTGTGTGGTAAACACGGACGTTTTTATTAATAATTAATTAGGAACTTTTATAATGTCACTTATTTCACGGAATGTCATGAAATAACACTGATACAGTATTACACAATAAATGATAATAATATAAAATTCAGTTAATTTACCCCTCACGTACTACGTATTATTTAAGAATATTTGGTAGTATCTATTGCAAAATTTGAACAGAATAAAAACATACACTATGGTTAAGTTAAAATTATGAACTAGGTAAATCATTCGAATTTTCACACAATTTTCAATTTTTAGTTGCGAGAAACTATCTTTAATGTGGCCCAAAAAGAATTGGCACCATACGCCTATGAAATCGATAAGAATGACAAATTCGATAACTTTCGAGGTTTCTGGAAGAAATTAGGAGAACTGGGAGCATTAGGTATGACCCGCAAAAATTATATAACTATGTTTATTATCCGTTTATTGTTTATTTTGATCTGTAAGGTATAACTGCAAATTCTGAATATGGGGGAACTGGAAGCAAGTACCTGGATCAAGTAATTATAATGGAGGAAATATCGCGAGCTTCGGGAGCAATCGGGACAAGTTATGTTTCTCATTCCAATCTATGTGTTAATCAAATAAATAAAAATGGGAATGAAGCTCAAAAGAAGAAATATCTGCCCAAAGTGAGTAAAATTGGAAAATGCAATAACCTACCAAATATCTTAGACGTAAGATTTGCCAAATATATCAACTTGTTCAAGTACGTTTCCTATTAATTACTTGAAAGGCTGGGGATGACATTCCACAATTTTATTCACTAGTCATACTTCATCATTTTAATATAATTTCCTTTGAAACATACTGTTATCATAACTTAACTCAAGTTGCTGAAAAATGTATTTTCACCAGGAATTTTAGGCAACAAAAGCTCTTCCTTTTAATTCGCAAAAGCAGAAAGGGTAATTTAAACATCTGAAATCTGAATATTCCTTCTATTTATTTATTTGCTGTTTTCAGTTATGTTCCGGAGATCATATCGGCGCTCTGGCAATGTCGGAACCAGGATCAGGCTCCGACGTAGTCTCAATGAAATTGAAAGCTGAGAAAAAGGACGATCACTACGTTTTAAACGGGAACAAAATGTGGATAACTAACGGCAGTTTCGCGGATGTTTACGTAGTTAGTGTCCTCACTGTGCAACTTGCCTCGTCCGACGTTTGCCTTTTCCATATGAATTCGCTTTTACACACATTCTTTTAGGTTTACGCCAAGACAGATCTAACTGCGAAGAAAGCTCAGCACGGCATCACGGCTTTCATAGTGGAGAGGAACTTCGAAGGTTTCACTACCGCCCAAAATTTAGACAAACTCGGCGTACGTGGTTCCGGAACCTGCGAGTTAATCTTCGAGGATTGCAAAGTTCCGAAGGAGAACGTCTTGGACTCGGAGAATAAAGGGGTGTACGTTTTGATGAGCGGCTTGGATTTCGAGAGGCTTATCTTAGCCGCAGGACCTTTGGGTATAATGCAGGCTTGCTGTGATGTAGCCTTCGCGTACGCTCACACCAGGAAACAGTTCGGGAAGAGGATCGGGGAATTTCAGTTAATACAGGTATAAGTAGTTAATATATGGAAAGGAATAAGCTATGGAAATTTAAAGGTAATTCAGTTGTTACTAAATGACAGAATACATATCTTTAACTTTCTTTGACAAAATTTTTTTACCAAAATTAAATTAAGGCACTATTTACAATCTGATCTGCTATACATTCCAAAATCAAGCGAAACCCAGGATGATAAAATCCTCTTTACAGGGCAAATTGGCTGACATGTACGTATCACTCAACGCCTGCAGGAGTTATTTGTACAACGTCGCAAGAGCCGTGGATAATAAGAAAATCAACAGTAAAGATTGCGCCGGGGTGTACCTGTTTTGTGCAGAGCAAGCTGTAAAGATGAGTCTGGAAGCTATACAAATTCTAGGTAAGTTTTGCTTTACCGTAGTAAGTAGTAGAAATTCACATTATTCGTTGCAGGAGGAAACGGATACATTAACGATTATCCAACGGGGAGGTTTCTAAGGGACGCAAAATTATCTGAAATCGGCGGAGGTACTTCAGAAATCAGAAGGACGTTAATAGGGACAGCGATAAATTCGGAATATTCTTAAAATGAAGACGAACGTCTAATACAAAATAATATAAATTACATTTACTGTCTTCGATCTGGTGCCACATATCATTTCAGAAAATTATTTAGAAAAATGTATCGTTTTTAGAAATTAACTGACTTAATTTGATATAAAACAAGAATATTATTACCATAGCGTATTTGTGGTGACGTTTGAATTATGCTTACTGTAGGTTTATTCCTGTATGTTTCTGGATAGTTATTGTACAAGTTGATAATATTAAAATTTGTTTAGGGACCAACCAAACCAAACAAAATTTAAAAAATGAGATTTGACTCCAGTACTAAACAGGTGCCCATTTATCTACTGTGTAATTGTTGTGACAAGATTCTAAAGTTTACTTTGACCCAAAATTCTAGTTTCCAGATATCGATCGTAAACGAGAGGGGGTGATTTTCTGATACCAACATAGAAAGGATATATTACAAAACAAAGTTTACTTCTGTCGAACTACTTAACTGTCATTTAAGTTTTCCAAAGATTCGCAATAATTTGGAAACTATTGAAATAAGCCGATTAAAATCTCCTATCTAATAAATAGTAATATAAAGTACGATTACTACAATTGGATATTTTGTAATATCAAATGCAAAATTTAAAAAAAATAATAACATTCATTGTTATTACATCAAATTGATGTACAAGGAAAATCATTTAATTTTATTATTAAATCTTAAGCTTAGCATATCATTTAAACATTCCCCCTTAAATTACACTCTCTACTGTTTTATCAAGACATTGTACAAAAGAATGCTAAATAAAGGAAACTAGTAATAATCATAAAATATATATTTTTAATATATAAACATATCGATATAGTTATACAACACTCCTGTTTTATATGTACGAGTAATTTAATTCACTATTATTAGCATAAGTACAATAGGACTAAGAATTAAGAAAGTGTGAATCAACAGTACCTGTGAAGCATTTTCTTCCAAGTAGACTTAATCTATGATAAATAATATGACTTAGTACTATTCGTTATATTTTTTTCTTTTGACTAGAATACACTCGACCAATAAACTGTTGAAAGTAAAAACAATAAACACAAAAGCTAAAGAAAATCAAAAATCATTTGCCTAAGCAAATAACCTGATAATCACATAACACATCGTTTAAAGCAAGAAATAAAAGGAAATAGTTTGATATCATTCACCATACCTATCAAATTAACCTGCGTAATGTGAGTTCTTAACGGTTTTACGTGTTTGCATATCTGTCTTGATTACAACTGATCAATTTGAAAGATAACATTTTTTTACAAGTTTTTTCGAACATTTGTAAAATATTCGTCGTTTTGCTTTTCGTTTATCCATTTTGTCCCACATTTACGAAATATTCCAAGGGAATAATTCGTAATTGCTCCATATTTTTTTTACCAGACTTTCAGAGTATTTTGAAAAAATTTTTTAATAGCTGCTACCGGGGAGGACGCTCCACATTAACCTCTTGAAGGAATTGCTCTGCTGGATAACCTCCGGGTCGTTCCCGGCCACAGAACTGTACTGCTGTGGGTTTTGGTTGACCACTAGAATAGGTTTCTGGAATAACAGATTTAATGGATTATGTTTAACGTGTGAAGAGGCTAGATGTTATTCCGACAGAACTAATGAGCGTAGGACTTTAAACTTGGAAACTTAAGAGTGATAGAGATGGAATCTTTAGTCAGTACTCACGTGGGTCCAGAGAATTTTTAATGGGGGAAAATTATTATATTAATTATTATGACTAATTAGGATATTACTTGAAAAATAACACTAAATGGGAACTCAAGGTTCAACTCACCACCACAATATCAAATTCTACTTTTAATAAACAAATTTATATCGTGGAGAGTGAACAGAATTTGTTTAAACTAACTAATATGTTTATTTTCATCGTCCATTATTACTGGATCCGCGTGAGTACCACATACCCACATCAAAACATTCATAAGACAATTAATACAAGTCATGCATTTTTAAAATTGTACTCGACAAAAGCGTAAAACTGTTTAGATTTTCAAGCGACACTCAACGAACGGGCATTGGAGAAACGTACTTGCGGTGCTAGCGAAGAAGCAATTTTTAATTGTGTTTTACCTTGCTGGGGATAGTCTTGTTTGGAGCGTAGATTTTACTTTGCGGCGGCACATTTACTTCCTGGACGTGATCGCCCAAAGACTCCTCCTGGAGAGCTTTGTAAGTCTCGCTTTCCGCAGGATTGAATTTCACCTGCCTACGGACTTGTCTGGAAATTTATTAAACCGTTATAGATTTTGAGGGTTTCTTCGGAAGAAACATGTAATATTTGGTGTAAAATATGAATACATGTTTGTGGCGACTTGTAAACAACCAGCGTAATCGTACTCCTTATCGGACGAGGCGGCCCAC
This sequence comes from Cryptocephalus moraei, assembly GCA_946251905.1. Lineage (NCBI taxonomy): Eukaryota > Metazoa > Arthropoda > Insecta > Coleoptera > Chrysomelidae > Cryptocephalus > Cryptocephalus moraei. The sequence continues at coordinate 23,511,828 of OX276456.1, forward strand.
CTCAAGGGCAGGCCGCTCCGATAATTGAGTCATAAAAACAGTTCCAAAATAATCGAGAATATTCATTTAAAGAAAGAATGATTTATTACTTTCGGGTCGTTTTTAGAACAAACAAATTAGGGAAAAGAACGTCGAGCACTATCTAGTAGGTTCTCGAGACATAATGGAGGACTATAAAAAGCGAACGCTGCGGACGAAGAGATTAGATTAGACGAGAAGCGGCGTGAGTAAACAGTGCGATAAACGGACAAGTGAAATTGTATAAATAAATTAGCAGTTAAGAGTGTGATATAAATTAATCAGTTAGGAAATAGTCTAGATAAATTAAGTAGTGTTAAGAACAGTGTAAATAAATTGGAATAAACGTTACATATGGATAAAACTTACGGTTTCAATCCGGTTTGTTTATGGATCGTATCGACGACATTCGGCTCACTGTACAAGTTGATCGGGGAATTAAATTGTTTATGGACCAGCTGGAAATATTTTTGTTATTAAACAACATATAATCAAACTTTTCTCTTAACAAACCGAAACGTGGAAAATCATCACCTTTTTTGTTCATAGTAAAAGGTGAAGACATGCTTTTGAAACATGCATCTGTATAACACAAAGTAATATTAGCCATTCACTTTTAATAACAGTAAAATTCATCAAGCATGCAGATAACAGCGTGGAAAAATTTATTTTGTATAAGTGACAAATAACGTGGTCGTAACATAATTTTCTGCTTGCCGAATAAACTTTAAGTAAGTACAACTAACAAGAAGAAATTAACAATTTTAATTTTTGACCCCTATTTAACGGTAAGCAACCCTTTGCATCATTCCAACTTGGACCTTCCATATATCCTACATAAAACTTCCAATTCGACTATCCATAGATTGGCCCGAAATTCAATTTTGGAGTTTCACGAACGAAAAGCAGTACCTAATTTGCTTGTGTTAACACTGCAGAGATTTTACTAAAAGTTCGCTTATTTTCGAGATAGGAACTGCTAAAATTCTCTTTTAACTTTTTGAGAAAAATGTCGATAATCTATTAAAGTCATCTAATGTTAATTATTAAGCCTGTCTCCTTGACCCACCCTGCGAGTTTCGTGACGAAATTCAAAAATTTAATTTTTGATCACTACAAAGGGTAAGTTAAGTCCTTTCGATTTTTTTGAAAAAATAACCCAAAATTCAATATACGAAATGTCGAGTGCAAACGAAAGGGGATGATTTCCTGGTGTTATTAGTGAAGGAATTTTATGAAAAATACGTTCACGTTTTGAGATATATACTGCTGAAATTTGGGATTTCACATTTTTCAAAAAATCGTGATAATTCAAAAAATATTGAAGTTAGAAAAATGAAGCATCATTACTGAACTTGAAATCCCTTTCTCTTGGCTCACCTAAAAGACTTTGTCAAGAGAAGGTCAACCTTTGCCATATTTTTCAAAAAATTTGTTTTTAAAAACACTAATCGAAAATCAAAAGGGATGATTTTCCATTAATAACATTTAATTTTTTTAACAGTAAATTTAATAATTAATCTAACAGTAACAATAAGTAAATTGACAGTAATCTAACAATAAGCAATTTTACGAAAATGTCGTTTACATGATAACAGTAGATCATTTCGGTTTGGGTTTTCATTTTTTCCAAAAAAATCTCTAAAATTTGGAGCTTGTTGAAGTTAGTGAACTGAAACTCGACTACACCTCAAAAACCTTGACCTCCCGTGTGAGTTTCATGGCGAAATTCGAGAATTTAAGAATTTTATGATATGAACGTTTAATTTCAGAGATATGAACTAATGAAATTTGGGTTTCCATTTATTCAAAAAATCGCGATAATTCTGAAAGTATTAGAGTAGCAAAATGAAACTCCACTACTGAACTAAGAAATATTCCTTTGACCTACATGGCGATTTTCGTGTCCAAAATTGAGAAATCCCATTATTAACCCTTAAAAAGGAAGGTTTAACAACCCTGTGCAATTTTTTCAAATAATGGCCCTGAACTCGATATTCAAAATTTCGATAGTGAACGACAGGGGATGAATTACAAATGTCAACAGTGAAAGAATTCTACGAAAAAGACATTCGTAATATCATAATATTATTATTCATATCATTCATGAAGACATAGAATATTGAAATTTACGTTTTAAATTTTTTCAAAAAATCGAGATATTTCGAAAACTGTTGGAGGCAGCGAACTCGACTAGAGTACAACTCGGCAACACTGAAAAGCACATCCCCATGGCATATCCTACGAGTTATGTGATGAATTTCAAAAATTTAATTTTTGACCCACTTACAAGTTTTTCAAAAAATGTAGCGAAATTCGACTTTCAAAATATTAATTGCAAACGAAAGGAGATGATCTACCTGTGCCAACAGTTATAGAATTTTACGAAATAGTCGCTTAATTTTAGAGATATGAGCTCTGAAATTTAGATTTTCTATTTTTTCCAAAAAATCACGATAATTCGGAAACAATTTAAGTTAGCAAACTGAAACTCTGCTGCAGTACCTAAAAACAACCCCATTGATCCACCCTACGAATTTTATGACCAAATACACATATTTAATTTTTAACCCTTAAAACGAGGAAGGGCCTGCAATTTTTTTTAAAAAATGGCCCAAGATGTAATTTAGAAAACATTGATTGCAAAAGAAAGGGGATGGTTTTCTTGTGCTAACAGTGAAAAAAATTTACAAAAAGAAAGTTTACTTTGCGAGATATGAACTACTGAAATTAGGTATTACCCTCTCTTTTTCAAAAAATCCAGATAATTCGAAAATTTAATCATCACCCCTAAAGCCTAAAGCCTAAATAAGTTAAATACTGTAAATAACATGTGAATGGCTGATATTCGTGTAGACAATCTGGTGTCACCTAATAATAAATCACAACGCTATATTGTCGATGAACGTTAATAAGAACCCTAAAATCCACAACATAAGGTAAAAGCAGATTTGTTCCAGCAGAAGTTAGGAATTTTAACATATTCTGATGTTGTTATTCCTTACTGTAACAGACCAGTTTTATTAAAAGCAAGTCAAGTTATCAAAAAGCTTTCGAAACATTCACTGAGTTCTCCCAATGTGACTCAGTAAATCCACTGAGAAGAAAACTTCCATGAAACACAAACGTCGAAATTCAAAGCGCGCGACCAGCTAGCGAATAAGTCACGGTCGCATTAAGAATGATCGCCTTGACTATAATTTATCTTTTACTAAGATTTTACTAAGGATGTTCATTTCTTTCTTTTCTGTATACATTTAAAATAATGGTTTTCTCTCCGCAGCTTAAGTATGTTCCAGGTCTCTTTTTGGGAGGCGAGTAGGGAAGGTGTCTTTCCATAATTGCAATAGATCACAGAAATATGTTTATACAAATTTATATCAAAAACCTGAATAACAATAGCGATACGTTAAAATAAACCATCAACTAAAAGTCCACTATCACCGTCAACGACATACCTGATCGCTTGTAAACAGACAAACATAGATCAGACTTGTTAATTTCACTGAACCGACTCTGTAGCACCAATAGCTAACGACGTGTATTAGGTGTTGTCTAACTTTACTACCTTTTCTCGTTTCGTGTGTGTTTTCTTCTCAGTGGATTTACTATAGTTACAATCAAGAAACATTTAAACGTAGGTCCAACCCTTATTAAAAATTAAATGTTGCAGTGTCGTGAATAGACGAAGCAGTTTTCTTCCATTTTCCACGTTTAAGCTTTGAATTTTTGATCACCTAATAATGAAAGCAATTAATCACCAATACCAGTTCAATACGATATTGAACGTTGTTGTTGGTTTATTCACGACTTGTATTAGCTCCATCAGCAGTGTTTCTTAAGCTTTTTGATTCGTTAAATTATGGTAGTCATTGATCGTCGGTGAACGTTAAACTTACATATAACATGCGTTAAAATTAAACAGCTTTAAAGTAAACTGAAAACCGTTGGAATCCACATTTCAATATCAAGTAATTTTTTGCGTTTAGCGAGGCAATAAAATGTTTTAAGCGGTTGAAAAATGGATTCCAAAATTCACGAAAGAATATTCTCAAAAATCTGACATCGAACATAAAAAAGTCTTAACCTGCTTATTAGGGTCACCCGTTGAGACTCTTTCCAAAACAGAGTTGGCAACCTGTTTGTAAATAGATCATGTAGTATTTCGAGGAGTGTAATTATTATTTTCAAAATAAGTATTATATATTAAGGCGGTTACGACATCATTTAAACACTTCACTTGTGCATCACTGGAATAGTCTTCCAGAAATAGCATTAAGGTCAAGATAATCTAAACCTGACTGAACGTACTCTTAAGTAATACGACTCATCTACAACACATGGGGTGTGTAATGGATTGATACACTCTAAAGCCGCCATAAAAATAGTTAAAAATCTGTGATTTTATGTGTTATGTACATTGAAACACAGTTTTACTGCAATCAATCCTATCTCATCTTTGTATAATTTAACAAACATTTGAGGTTCAATTATTCGAGTAAAAATAGTACACTTGCAATGTAATCTTCAAGAGCAACATACCTCATAACCGATGAGGACGAAGCAAGAAATCAACGACTGTATGTATTATGTACAGCATAATCTACATCTACAGCATTATAAGTGCAATTAATTCTCGTCTACTTGCGGAATTATCAAAAATAATTACGTTTCCATGTACCTTCTGCTTGATGAGATGGTCGGGATCTAAGTGATGGGGCGGCGCCCTTACAGAAGGATTCGGATGATGACGTAGGTAACTCTCAGTTGGGCCAGGCTCACGTTTCACTTTAGCACCCGGAAGTACTAACGGGGTAGTACGATAGGGCTAGAACAAATGGAGAACAGAACAATACATGCACTGAAACACACGACAAAGGGTAAATGAACAATATCACAGATAACAGGAGAACAGATTTGTGGTCAAAGGAAAACACGCTGGACCGCTTGTTTTGATACAAATGTGTCAATTCTGAAATAAGTGCTTATAGTCCAGTCATCTTAGGTTGAATTAGGTGAATATCTCGGAAAATCAACATACCCAGTATATTAACACGTAAAAACTTCTATTTTGGCATCCTACAACTTTCCTTAGAATTCACATATAATTGAATGGCCGAAAGTTTTAAAGTCGGGGGTCAAAAGTCACAAAAATCGATTTTTTCTAAATTTTAAAATTTAGAAAATTTTAAATATTATTGCTAAATTATATTGTTATATAATAATATACTGTCATAAATTATTGCTAAATATTTTATTAGCATTTATTATAAACTTTTACATTGAATTCATTTTTTTTGTTACTTATCTATTTTTAATGAAGTGTCAATTTATTTAATAACACTTACCTGGCCATATAATTAAAAAATTGTTGAGGAAAATACTTAAATTATATTCTAATTCAAATCTAATTAATACCAATGTAATGATTTTCTAAATAAATAAAGAAGAAAAGAATTTTTAATTTATGTTTTTATCAAAAGTGTCATTTGATAGATCTAATATTTAAGAGTTTACGGATTTTAAACTAGATATACTTAATTATTTATTACTTCAAATGCAATTAGTGTAAATGAGAATATAACTAAAATGTAATTAAAGTATGTCCCTAAGTAATTTTTTAAATACAGAAAGAGATTATGAGTGTTATTGAATTGATAAATTTTAAAATTATTAGAAAGAAAGATTGAATTTAATGTAAAATTTAATAACAAATGATAATTATATATTAAGCAATAATTTATAACCCTAATATTACGAGTTTTTGATCGGGACTACCATGACCTCACATGATTCTCTGATCGCGCGCTCTCCGCCCTCTATATCGAAAACAGTTAGAGGTATGAAGAAATCTTAAAGACAAAAGTTGTAGAGAATTTAATTCTGTACAATATTGATAATAAATACAAGTAGCGTAAAACCCATAGAAAACGAGATATTTGCAAAAAATATAGAAAAAATCGATTTTTGTGACTTTTGACCCCCGACTTTAAAACTTGCGGCCATCCAATTATATGTGAATTTTGAGAAAAGTTTTAGGATGCCAAAATATAAGTTTTTACGTGTTAATATACTGGGTATGTCAATTTTCCTAGGTGAACCCCCTATAATGACTGGACTATTAAGAATACATATAAGGGTTTTTCTGTACATAGGGCATTCAACAGGCGATTTTGAGTGAACACAATATGTACGGGCGAGGTGTGGCCAATACAGCACAAAAAGTAGGTACTTATCGATAAATCAAACACTGTACCAGCTTGGTTTGTAAACTTAAACAATGAAAATGTTAAAAAATTCATAAATCAATGTTTGTTCATCTATTGAGGAAAAATTAGTTAAAAAGTACTGCATGTTCCAGTGACAACTTTGCAAGTCATTGGAAAATGAGTTATGGCAAGTTAAAATCGGTCCATTTGTTGCTTTTAAAATTAAGGAAAGAGGTAAAAAATGGAAATAGCTTAATTTAATACATAAACGTTTTATAAAGGGAAATATAAATTAAAACTTCAATTAAACAACCCTTAAATGGGCGTAAACTCTTACAAAAAATATCTGTCTGACAAAGATATAAAAGTTTCACTTCAAAAAACAGTTTTTAAGTGATTTTGTAATAACTTTACTGTTTAACTTTACAAACCCGGCCTGATACTATATTTGAATTAAGTATACAGATTACTTAAACACATTGTTAATCACCCCTCGCCTATTCGTACTTTTGCCACGTAATGATTTTTTAAATTTTTTCCTTCTATTGATTGTACACAAGTAGGGTAAGTAAGTCTTGTGGTACAAAACGAAAGATTCCATTGGATGTTCAGTACATCTGCTGAAATAATTTTATTGTAACGCGAAATGTAAACAGCAGCGCGAAACGGGTTTACTTTTATCGGACGGCGGCTTACCTCAAAGGAACGCCGCTACGCTTAATTAAGCAATAAAAAAAGTTCCCAACGTCCCGGCAACATCTTATTAAGGAAGAATGATTTATTACCTTCTGGACGTTTCTAGATAAACATTATTAGTGAAAAGAAGGATAGAGTTATTTCAGGATCATCGCGAATACAATTGAGATATGTATATAAGCGGCCTTGCGGTCGGAGAGAGGAGATTAGACGTGAAGCCGCGAAAGAGTAAACAGTGCGAAAAATGGACAAGCGAATGAAGTGAAATAAATTAACAATTATGGGTGTGATATAAATTAATTAGTTAGGAAGTAGTTAAGATAAATTAAGTAGCGTGTAGTGTATAATTAGGACAGTGTAAATAAATTAGAAATAAACGTTACATTATTATTATTAAAATGTAACGTATCAAAAGTTTCCAATGACCATTGATGGTACTTTATTGATATGGAAATTTCAATTCTTCAAATAGTTGTAAGCTAGGGGAACATTGTACTGAAACTGTGGAATAATCAACGATATACTCACTACCAATAATTTAGGAAATTGAATGTAAAATACCAAATTGAAGTTTAATTTGACATAAGGAAAACCCTGTTGGTTGATTTTGGAGGTTCAATTTAACAAATCTAAGGTAATAATTGTTGTATTGGAATATTGATTAATTAGCGACATACCCATTGCCACACAAATTTTAAAATCCCAAATTTGGAGAATATAATTCTGATTCGTCTGATTTTTTATTCTGAAATTTCGTTTTTATTAAATACGCCAAAAAGTCATAGTAGTATTGCCACGAAACATAGTGTAAAAAAATGAACAAGATGCCCATTAACACTATAGGGCCTTAAACTGAAAATTCCAAATTGGAAGAATTTTTTTGAAAATATTTTATTCCCATACCTATTAATTATGAAATTTCAATTCTTAGAAATTCTAAGAAATATCTTAGAGTTTGGGAAATATTCAGAGAAATAGAGAGGGGGAGAACGCTCATCAACCTTCTGCGCATCATAATTACCGAGGGACACCATGGTGGCAGCCATTTTGACCCATCGATTTGTGTATTGTGAATATATAGATGTTCTGTGTGTGAATTTGTGTATATTTTTCAACTAACCTAACCTAACCATATAAACAAACTCTGTATCTATGATAGGTACATTTCAACCAGTTTTTAATTAATTAGTGTTTTTGAACAGTAATTATGTCGTGCGCCGCGGATGGTTGTACGAGTACAAAACGTTTTAAACTTGAAGCAATTACTTTTCATAGGTTTGTTATCTTTAGTTTTAATGATTCTTCGACTAATGATGAACCCATTACAGATTGCAGCAAGGACCTATTTTTAAAAGATGGGCAGAAATGGGGAAACCAAATACTTGGCAGTGGTCAGAGAACAAATTCATTTGTTCGAAACATTTCAAGGAGAGCGATTTTATTAAAAGCAAACAGAAACGTCGACTAAAATTTAATGCCTTGCCATCATTACATCTCCAGTCAATAGTGGAATTTCCAGGACCATCTAATTTGCATGGGGACAATGAATTGCAAGTGTCGAAACTATCGTCAAACTCTTCTTCCGATGTTTCAATAGAAAAATCTGCACTAAAAAGATCACGGAGGTAAAGAATTAGTAAACTAATAGCAGCAAAATTGTGACAATTTTATGTTGCAGTAAGGCGTCAGGTCAGAGCAGTTCCCGCAGTACAGACAATAGTACAAAAGGAAAACAAAATTTTTACAAACGATTCATAACTACAGGTTTTTTGTTCTTTCAAAGTACTTAACATATAACATTAATTTAACTGTTTTAGCGTGTCTCCTGGGAAGTTCAAAAAAAAATATACAGAACTGCGAAAAGTGCAATCCAAATCAAGAAAAATTGTATGTTATTACAACTGAAAACATTAAAAAACTAAAAAGAAAGATCACAACATTAAGAATTATGGTTGATGATTTGAAAACGAACACAAGCTTGTCAGAAGCGGCCCTTTTCCATTTGGAGAAGTGCTATAAAGATATTTCCCATGTGTTAATGAGTAGATACATAAAAAATATGCAAAGATAATAATGATATGTTATACGGAGTAAATAAAGGCTAGTACATTACAAGATGAAAATAAATCAAATACTAAAGCTTTAAAGATAACTTAAAAATGCTTAATAAGTACAGTTAATATGAATAGAATACATAAAAGAAGTAAAATAGTAATTTGCTATAAAGTGTAATTACTACCAAATAAGTGTACAATTATAAATGTAATAATTAGATTTAGTAATTAAAATGGTCTAGTTTTAAGCGCCACCCTACACACGGTTTTTGTAAAACCCCTGTAGGATACATACTATATTCGATGTATAGTTTTATTTTTGAATTTACATAGAAGAATTTTGTATTTGAATCTGACTACTATGTAAAAAAGACAATAAATAATAATAATATTGCCAATATCAATACTGTTTTCTAACAACATTAAATAAAATTAATGTTTATTGTTGTCAATATCAATAAATTACTGTTTTCTTACATTACTGTATTTTTCGTTTTTAAATTTTACCGCGCAAAATCTAAAACCAACTAGGTAAAATTAAGCAAAATCCCTAGACGGCTGTTGGCATTTCTGCCCAATGGGTCAAAATGGCGGCCTTCAATATTCCGCTGTTCGCGCAGGTTGATGAGCGTTCTCCCCCTCTCTATTTCTCTGGAAATATTGCAATGAAACAATCTGTGGGATAATCAGCGATATGGTGACTACTAACTTAGAAGCTCGAATTGAAAATTTCAAATTTGAATATTTTTTGGAATAAGGAAGAATCTCTTTTATCAATTTCGAAATTTCAATACTTCTTATCCCAGGAAGTAAAGGGTGCAGAAAGTATGGAATAATTAGAAACATACCATCCATTTATAAATAAAAAAATTCCAGATTAGAAATGTTATAAATTTATTTTAGAATGTTATATTTACAAATTTAGGGTAGTAATTGTCGTATTGCAATAAAATAAAGTGTGGAATAATCAATGGCATACGCACTACGTAATTAAAGACACAAATTTAAAAATCCGGAATTTGAAGTTTTCCTGAAATAAGTAGTCGTCCGATTTTAGATTTCGAAATTTCACTTTTTTGTTAAAAAAATTTAATCCAGATCCAAAATATCCAAAAAGTTAATGTAGTAATAAATGTAGTGAGTAGTAATCAGCCATATTTAGGCACTTAAATTGAAAATTCCAAATTGAAATATTTTTTGAAATAAGAAAGACTCCTTTTATAGATTTTGAAATTTCAATTTTTCACATCTCACAAATCAAATTTGTCGTAGAATGAATAATTTGTACGATTTACGTATAAATGAAATTTCTGGGATAATTAGAAGCATGCCAGTTATCCAATAAGGCACTTAAATGCAAAATTTAAAATTTAAACTAAACTAACAGTGCAGTTGCTATTTCAGTCAAACCAGGTCAAAAACAGAACTCTGTAGATCATTCTATAAGACTTAATAGACCAAGAGCTGGGCACGAGATTTCAACATCATCAGTAATATGGAATTCGTAAACAGGAATAAATTCTATTACCATCAGTTATTAAAGTTCCGAGCAGGCGGACAGCTTACTGGTTGCGAAGGGTAGTTATAAGGGGTGAAAGTGATTAATTTTTAGGGGAAGTTTCGGCATCGATAATAAGCTTAAAAATCTATGTAATGATAGTTCTTACCATACCTAAACTAAATTCCGAGCGGCGGACACATAAGTAGGTGCAAAGGGGGTGGCGGACAATAGTAAGGGGGTGAAAACGCGAAGAGCTAGAGCCGAAATTTCAACGTCATCGTCATCAATAATATGGAATTCGTACACAGGAATAAACTCTACTACCATCAGTTATTAAAGTTCCGAGCAGGCGGACAGCTTACTTGTTGCGGAGGGTAGTTATAAGGGGTGAAAATGATTAATTTGTATGGGAAATTTCGGCATCGATAATAAGCTTAAAATTGTATGTCAAGATAGGTCTTACCATATCTAAACGAAATTCCAAGCGGCGGACACATAAGTAGGTGCAAAGGGGGTGGCGGACAATGGTAAGGGGGTGAAAACGAGGAGAGCTAGAGCCGAAATTTCAACGTCACCGTCATTAGTAATATGGAATTCGTACACAGGAATAAACTCTATTACCATCAGTTATTAAAGTTCCGAGCAGGCGGACAGCTTACTCGTTGCGGAGGGTAGTTATAAGGGGTGAAATTTGTTAATTTTTCGGGAAAATTTCAGCATCGATCAGATGCTTCAAAATTTATGTAATGATAGATCTTACCATAAATGAACGAAATTCCAAGCGGCGGACACATGAGTGGGTGCAGAGGGGGCGGCGGACAAGGGTAAAGGGGGTGAAAATTGGAATGGCAAAATTAGTGAGTTTATTCCTGTTTATGAATTCCATATTACTGATGACGATGACGTTGAAATTTCGGCTCTAGCTCTCCGCATTTTCACCCCCTTTACCCTTGTCCGCCGCCCCCTCTGCACCCACTCATGTGTCCGCCGCTTGGAATTTCGTTCATTTATGGTAAGATCTATCATTACATAAATTTTGAAGCATCTGATCGATGCTGAAATTTTCCCGAAAAATTAACAAATTTCACCCCTTACAACTACCCTCCGCATCAAGTAAGCTGTCCGCCTGCTCGGAACTTTAATAACTGATGGTAATAGAGTTTATTCCTGTGTACGAATTCCATATTACTGATGACGGTGACGTTGAAATTTCGGCTCTAGCTCTCCGCGTTTTCACCCCCTTACCATTGTCCGCCACCCCCTTTACACCTACTTATGTGTCCGCCGCTTGGAATTTCGTTTAGATATGGTAAGACCTATCTTGACATACAATTTTAAGCTTATTATCGATGCCGAAATTTCCCCTACAAATTAATCACTTTCACCCCTTATAACTACCCTCCGCAACAAGTAAGCTGTCCGCCTGCTCGGAACTTTAATAACTGATGGTAGTAGAGTTTATTCCTGTGTACGAATTCCATATTATTGATGACGATGACGTTGAAATTTCGGCTCTAGCTCTTCGCGTTTTCACCCCCTTACTATTGTCCGCCACCCCCTTTGCACCTACTTATGTGTCCGCCGCTCGGAATTTAGTTTAGGTGTGGTAAGAACTATCATTACATAGATTTTTAAGCTTATTATCGATGCCGAAACTTCCCCTAAAAATTAATCACTTTCACCCCTTATAACTACCCTTCGCAACCAGTAAGCTGTCCGCCTGCTCGGAACTTTAATAACTGATGGTAATAGAATTTATTCCTGTTTACGAATTCCATATTACTGATGATGTTGAAATCTCGTGCCCAGCTCTTGGTCTATAAGTGTCAGTAACTGCGCCCTGAGATTGCGTTAAAAGAACTGAATATTAAGAAACACTTTGTACAGCATAGTTTAATATGTATAAAATTCGATCAAGAACTATCCAATATTGGCTAGAATTAACAATTCCTTACTCGGAATACTTAGCTTCATTCACAAAACAGAGATTATAAAGATTTTCTAGAGAGAAGGGCGAAAATTAACGCTTAAAATATATTTTCCAATTTTTGACGTAAACCAGTGAAAGCGACAGTAGGTATATATATCCGCCAGTAACAGAAAACAGTTCGTCGCTCATCAAAATATTGTCCCCTCTTCCAGCACATTCCATTTCTCTCGTTTTCTTTGGAAAACATCGTAAACACGGCTATTCACGAATCTCAAAAAAAATTATAGGTCGCAATTTTATTTCTGGTTTTGAAAGCGTGGGATGGTACTTTACGCTTCACTCATTTTTCCTGCCAAGCTGTATGTATATTAAACTTACAAGCTCGATTTTTCTTATCCAATCGAGATATTTATATTTACGAACTAGGTTAACTCTTCAACTAAATAAAAACGCAAGGAGAACAAACAGTGAGTACAACATTTTTATAGATAGCAATAAATTCATTGCATTAGAGACTTCTTATAGAACTGTGTCTGTCTGACGTGTGCATCATGAACCACTACGACTTAAATTGCATAGGACACTCGTTTTTGCTGAATATAAACTTTGTACGGTTTTACGGATTCATTTCAGATTATTGCTCTGGAGGAGCGTTCTGCCAAAATACCAAAGTAACGCTCCAATATACTTTTTAAACAATATTGTCGAAAGAACACCTTCTCACTGTTATCACTCTTTCCTTCTACAAGTTATTTCGGAACTAGGTTAAACCGATAGCGTAATCTAACATTCCTCGGGAAATGGGACGGATCTGTCGTTTTCTCGCCTTACATAAATTTAACGTACCCACTACAGAATTTATAATTAATCGTACCGAGTTGTATAGCAATTTTTTTATAGTGTCGCGTACGTTACGGATTTAGAAGGCCCAGAAATAGCGACTAGAAACCTGACGAAACGCTTTGCTTATTTTCCGCTAAGCAATTCAAGTGACGTTAATAAGGCTTTTAATTGAAAACATCTCAAGAAGAGCGAGTTACGTAAGTTCCTTAAACGCTATTTCGGTTAAAGTGGGAAAGATAGAGCAAACATCGGTGGCGTGAGATTATTTTACTACGCACGTTTTTACATGCTTGCAGTGCTACATATCTTGAAACATTTGGAAATACCATTAAACTATAAATTAGAGTTTAACATTGAAAAATATTCGGAATTTTCTGAAACATTGTTTAAAATATAGCTTATTTTTCAAGCAGTTTTAATTATGAAAGTTATTTTTATGCTTCTGCAGTTCTGTGCTGAATTGAAACCTATTCTCCCAATAAACAAAGAATACCTTATGAATATTCATTTCATGTCCATAACTGCTTCATAAGGACGAACATCTGTTAGTGGACATCCCATGGATATCCATTTTCAGAGCAGCTATCACATTCTACATTTTCTGATGGAAAGTTAACAGAAATAACTACCCCTATTGCTCCTCCTTGCTACCTCCTTAAGCTTTGAACTAATCATGCTGACCCTTGTGTTTCACTTCCCACTTTTCCCTCTAACAGCTGTTATGATTAATCTGGTAAAATGTTTCTTTGATGACCAATTGAAAATATGTATTTCACGGGACACTATTTTGGCTCTAGACATGATGTATTGATTGAGGTAAGAACATGTAACCATATGAGCTGAGGTTACCAACATGGTAACCCTATGAGGAATTATTACTAGGCCAGTTCACATTACACCGAACCACGAGTTAGTTGTGGTCTATAACAGGTCCCAGTCATGTCCACAATGGACCTGGTCCATGTCCATAACATTCACAGTTGATTTATATCATGTCTGCAGTATGTCCAATTCAAGTCGTTCCAAGAATAGTCTCCATCAAAGGTCCATGGCATATCCATTCTGTCCAGTCTATGTTCATTCAGATCTAATGGTTTCAATAGATCCAATACTCAGATTCATATTTTGTTCAGAATGGATCCACTAGACACATTGTCGAAAATGGATGACCAGTGGATATCAATTGGACGCACTTTGGAAGATAATGACGTCCATTACGCTATCCATATCGACGGTTTTCGGGAAAAGTGACATAAGTAAAAAGAAACTAGTTTTGCAGATAACGTAGATTCATAGAATATATAGGAGTTTGACTGCCTTAATACCTAAGTAGGTTTGGTATTTGATGGTAATTGTTTGAAAACAGTACCTTGAGACAAAAATGTATTTCTTGCTCTTGGATGATTTGGAAGTAAAAATGGCGATGTGTTCCACTGTCGGACTACTTTCTCATATGTTAGTATAAATCTTCGATAGTTGAATAAATCTTCAATGTTTAAAGAATCTTGGATCTGATTTAGAGAAAATTTAACAAAAACGAAAAACGGTAAGTTCAAACTGCCTCTCAGGGAAGATTTACTTAAAAATCATAAAACCATATAATAAATATTTGAAGTTCAAAAACAATTCTTGATGCAGATACCGAGATTTTGAAGAACCGAAAAAGGACAAGAGTAAAGTGCCCTTCGGAGACGATTAGGCCAAAAATGTTATCAAACTTTATGATACATATTCGATAGTGGAAAAATCTTGTATATGTATCATACCAAATTTTGAAAATCTGAGGAATTTAGGGAAAGCGAAGGGACTTACTATATATTACCCACGCCCTTCTAATGGCAAATTTTGTAGACTAAATTATAAGTATAATTGTTTAGAGATGCCACGTTATTAAACAAAAGTTAAATTAAATTGAACTAAATTAAGTAAAAGCAACAAACATCTCCTTTACATTCATTTGTTGAAAAGGTTTTTTTTAATGTTTTACTGTAATTTAATAAAACAAAATTTATAGTTATTTTATCACTTTACTCGTTTTGTTATTTAATGTATCACGGCAACATATAATTACACAAAGCAATTGTCCTCGTTTCGATGTAAAAAGTTTAATAATTTTATCCAACACGTGCTTATCCCAACTTTGACATAGTTGGACAAGAGAATTATACTGATTGAATAAAATAATTACCCTACTCATTTCAATTAGAATATACTTTAAATCCATTATATGAATTTATGTCAGCTACAGTTTAATATGAAGTTCTTTTTCCGCCTAATACTTCTCCAGATTTGTATGCAAGCGTTATCCTTTGAAGCTCAATTTCCCATAATTCTTGTCGAAGTTGTTGGAATTTTTGTCTTTCTTTCTCTACAAGCCTGCTTGTCAGTCTTCGATTTATGGATATTTTTCCTGTATGCAAGGAAATATAAACAAAGCCTTCCTGCCAGGTCGTTTTGACGTCCTTTCAAGCTTCCAATGCAATAACTCATTATGTAGTTATTTGAGTAAAGGTTAAGGTAAACAGGTAAAAATAAACATTATTCTTAGCCCAACTTCTAAATTTAACGGAAATGCGTTGGCGAAACTTTAAAAAAACACGCGTTAGTTCTTTAGAAAATGGAATTTCCATCACGAAATATTTCATAAACGCCTTATGTAACAGGGAGTCTATTTCTGTTTGATTTGATAGTGACGGTATTCAATATTAACTTAGTTCAGAGGATATTTATTGTTGTTGTGATTAATTCAGTCTTTGTTTTCCATCTAAAGTCTAAGGGGAAATGTTTATATTCTTCCCCGTCTGACATTGAAGTGTCATCCAAAATTATCTGTAGATTTTTCCTTATTGATCATTTCCAGGACGTTGGAGGACGGCCAAAAGCGCAACGGTCAATTCCATTCCAGCGAACGGTTCCTCGGCAGAAAAGCACAATTCTTTCATTCCTTACCCACATGTTGGCGGCCTCTTCTTGCTTCTCATGGAAAATATCTCTGGAATACCCGTTCGACAGGAGCATATTTTTAACTTTCTTCCCTCACCGCACGCAACTCGACTTATTGAACTGCCGATCTTAACTGACCGTCAATTTCACATTATTTCACGGAAAAATGTCCCCACCATAAAACGTGGAAAACGCGAAACGCTTTCCAGCTCTTACGTTTTGAATATAACCAGAGAGTGTGGAAGTACAGGTTAGAGATTTACGCGCAAATAGGTATTCGGTTATCCGATCGGTACGCTCACGGGTAAATATTTACGGTTTATTGGAGGATTTGTTTGAATTTCAATTAAGGATGAACAATGACACGTTGAAATTTATATATTGTAAATTATAAATGCATAGTATATTAACTTGTCGTCGTTGGAAATCTGTTTAATTTCCGAGGCAAAACATTCAGCATCCGCAAATGGGTAATGTACTTTGAAATGGATTATTTTGAATCGTTTCAAAAATCCCAGAAACATGGTCGTTATTACTTTGATGGAATTTCCAGGGCCCAATATGGGGGTTTTGGTAAATCCTACACTCACACTCCCATCCCAAACTTTTAAATTGTTGAAATGGAGGTACAGAATGACGTGGTCTAGATCACTATAAATGATCTTCTTCTGCACTTCAATGATTAGGCTGGCAGCCTGTTCCGTCTTCATGTTTGCCATCTTCTTCTGGGCCTACACACGTCTCGTCTTCCTCTTGGTCTGTAGTGTACCTACTACTTGTTTTACTAACCTATCATCGTTCACTCGCCTCCATTTTAATGAGTTCTGTTGTATTCTGTCATCATTCACTGAGAATATGTTCAATTCAGCCCTTATTTCTTCATTTCTTATTTGGTATCTTATTGTGCAACCTTTTGTCCTTAATAATTTTATTTCAGCGGACCGTATGCGTTTTCTATCTTGTTTCCATAGTACCCAAGTTTCACTTCCGTATGCCAATACTGGTGCTGCCATCACCTTATAGATCTATACTATAGAACCTACTATAGATGATATTTCCCTAAATGTAGATAGAGGAACAGCATAAGCACTTGAAAACAGTACTTACGTTCAATTTCTGTATAATTAGGTATTTTGGGTTAGTGTGGGTATTTTTAGATCCAACCAACACACAAGACATAACTGCTCAGTTGAATACAGTACAAGTATTAGAAGGTAATATTTTGAAACTACAGAATTAGCGATACTAAGCATTTTTCTTAAACTAACTGGGTTTCGGTGTATCCTCAAAGTCTTCAAAAGAATCATTTCAAACTTTTTTTTTTAATTTTAAGTAGTCCAAATGTGCTAAAAATAGAAGAAATACCCAATAATAGCCCAGGGCAACACATATAACCGCTCAATATAAATTAACCCCCACTTGATTGTCACTTTTGGGTTATCACTTGCCTGGACTATACATCAGAAGCCGTTGGGTATTCCGTGACATCTTCGGTATTAAGACGATTTTATTTAATTTTTATGATAGTAAATAAAATGCCATAACTTGCCAAATTGTTATTAACAACGTCGGAAAATCGAAAAAAATAATATCTTAAGAACAGTATTACTCTACGTAAAAACTTTTATATTAGAATAACACTATATAGAAAAAAAACATTTAAACATAGAAAATATGTTAATTATGTAATGTGTGGTTTTTTTTTGAAAATATTATGGGAAATGTCTCGTGAATGTAGTGCTAAAACAATTTTAAGTATCGTAGGTGTGCCGGTTACGAAGATTCCTGTAATTGTCGGTAATGTGTGTTGTACACTGCGCTGTGGATGGGGGAAGGGGGAGGAGCCAGACGACGTGCCACGGACACGTTATCCCGCAGCGCTCGAATTTACTACTCAACGCGCCAAAAGGAGTTTTCACACCAAAATACTTATTTAAATACTACTCCAACACAAAGCAGAAATATGTATTTGTATTTGGGATTGAATACATTATCAAGTGAAGGATTTAAAATCCAGGTAAATACATTTTTAAAAGTAAAACAACATGTACGTTTCATAACATTATGTTAACATCGACGGAAATTAGTGAATCGATAAATCATTCATCAAAGAGCATAAATATTTTGCAAGGATTACATACGACCTTTGGGAAAGTGCAACTGCAAGCACCATCCAGAATTGTTCTAAGAAAGTCGGGCTCAATTTGCAGAACATCATTCGATGGATTTGAGGAACCTATATGGACGCCATTGAAAGAATTCCTAACTCCATATCGTTCCCAAGTGGTTTCTAAAGATAACGTTCAACCGAAAAGACGAAAGATAATTACTACAATACTCAAGAAACAATGAACCGTTGTCCGTTTTCAACAATCAAAACAGAAGGAGGAGAAGCTAGGGAAGAAGAAAGCTTAGTCGGGAGAAAGTAAATTCCTCTGAAGCACTTCGGTAGTTAAGCAATTATCAGCATCATTTAGACGAGAACATTGGGTCCAAACAATAATTAAAAACTACTGTGTGTAAATGCAATATTATGCATCAATAAATTTTATGTTTGTCAATTAGAGTCGTCTACATTCGCAACCTTGTTGTAAGTAATTGCATGCAGTGTAAGTATAAATATTTTTTCCCAGAAGTTTACAGGTATTTAAAACTGACTGCTAAAAAAGTGATATTTCAGTTAAAATCATTTCTGGTAAATTATTAAAAATATTCAAGTAAAACTGTCATAAGTCTTATTACAATCATAATGAGAACGTGTGATCTATGACAACAAGAAATCCAATGTGGACGTCTCCCTAATTTGATAAAATTCCTGATCCCACGGGTTATGATCCCACATATTATCAAGGTTTCAATGTATTTGTTCACTTAGCATTACTCGGTCAATTTTCATTGGAAATTCAAACATTTTTTTGTGGTTCAAGGGAATTTCATCAGCAATGCAATTGTTTCATGTACCAATTCATTTATTGGTTTTGAAAAAGTTAATATTGTAACGTTTATTTGTAATTTATTTACACTATCCTAATTTTACACTACACACTATTTAATTTATCTTAACTATTCCCTAACTAATTAATTTATATCAAACTCTTAATTATTAATTTATTTATACGGTCTCGCTTTTCGCCTTATTTATTCACTCGCGGCTTCACGTCTAATCTAATCTGCGACCGCAAACCCGCTTATATACACCTCAATTGTATTCGCGATTGTTTCAGGTCATTCCTTTCTTAAATAATGTTTACTTAGAAACGTCCAGAAAGGTCTGGGAGGTAATAAATCATTCCTTCTTTAATAATATGTTGGCGGCAGGCTCGAGACGGTTTTTATTGATCAGTTAGTGTAGCGGCGTTCTTTTGCAGTAAGCCGCCGTCCGATAAGAGTAAACACGTTTCGCGCTGCTGTTTACATTTCGCGTTGCAATATATATTTTTGCAAAAAAACTGATTTTACTAATGTCTTCGGAAACTACTGGAACGATGTTGAAAAATTGAACATTATATTGAAGGTAAATCAATATAACCCTACTGCTGAGAGTTTTTACGTAGACTGTATAGCTATAAAGATATGGTGACGTGAAATGTAAACATCAGTGTGAAGCGTGCTCCTTCTCTACCTGACGCAGGCGGCGCATTTCGAAGGGGACCATAAAAACTGTTTATAAATTTTATGTTTGTCAATTAGAGTCGTCTATATTGGCAACCTTGTTGTAAGTAATTGCATGCAGTGTAAGTATAAATATTTTTTCCCAGAAGTTTACAGGTATTTAAAACTGACTGCTAAAAAAGTGATATTTCAGTTAAAATCATTTCTGGTAAATTATTAAAAATATTCAAGTAAAACTGTCATAAGTCTTATTACAATCATAATGAGAACGTGTGATCTATGACAACAAGAAATCCAATGTGGACGTCTCCCTAATTTGATAAAATTCCTGATCCCACGGGTTATGATCCCACATATTATCAAGGTTTCAATGTATTTGTTCACTTAGCATTACTCGGTCAATTTTCATTGGAAATTCAAACATTTTTTTGTGGTTCAAGGGAATTTCATCAGCAATGCAATTGTTTCATGTACCAATTCATTTATTGGTTTTGAAAAAGTTAATATTGTAACGTTTATTTGTAATTTATTTACACTATCCTAATTTTACACTACACACTATTTAATTTATCTTAACTATTCCCTAACTAATTAATTTATATCAAACTCTTAATTATTAATTTATTTATACGGTCTCGCTTTTCGCCTTATTTATTCACTCGCGGCTTCACGTCTAATCTAATCTGCGACCGCAAACCCGCTTATATACACCTCAATTGTATTCGCGATTGTTTCAGGTCATTCCTTTCTTAAATAATGTTTACTTAGAAACGTCCAGAAAGGTCTGGGAGGTAATAAATCATTCTTCCTTAATAAGATGTTGGCGGCAGGCTCGAGACCGTTTTTATTGATCAATTAGCGTAGCGGCGTTCTTTTGAGGTAAGCCGCCGTCCGATAAGAGTAAACACGTTTCGCGCTGCTGATTACATTTCGCGTTGCAATATATATTTTTGCAAAAAAACTGATTTTACTAATGTCTTCGGAAACTACTGGATCGATGTTGAAAAATTGAACATTATATTGAAGGTAAATCAATATAACCCTACTGCTGAGAGTTTTTACGTAGACTGTATAGCTATAAAGATATGGTGACGTGAAATGTAAACATCGGTGTGAAGCGTGCTCCTTCTCTACCTGACGCAGGCGGCGCATTTCGAAGGGGACCATAAAAACTCTTCTCGAATAATCGGAAACGTCCAATTAAAGAATAAACCGGAAGTTTCTCGAAAAGACATTA
This sequence comes from Cryptocephalus moraei, assembly GCA_946251905.1. Lineage (NCBI taxonomy): Eukaryota > Metazoa > Arthropoda > Insecta > Coleoptera > Chrysomelidae > Cryptocephalus > Cryptocephalus moraei. The sequence continues at coordinate 23,532,871 of OX276456.1, forward strand.
TTAGGGGCTATAAATTACGAGACGGTTCGGTGGCAGATAGAGTAGACAAGGAGCCGTCGTAAGTGAAAAGTGCGATAAGCCGACTAGCGATATAAGTGTACAAATAAATAAGCGCGTTAAGTGTTTAACATAAATTACTTAGTTAAGGAATAGACTAAATAAATTTGGTAGTGTTAAGAACTGTAAAAATAAATTAGAATAAACGTTATAATATTAAGAAAATAACAATTATATATTCTAAAACATTGTCAATTTGGTGGTTGAAATTTTGTACATCTTTAATAAAAACTAGCTAAAATCGTCGTGAAAACCTGTATTACCAAGATGTCGAAAAACTGACTTTATCCGTTAATGGCTCGTAAATAATTAATTTTACACTAAAAAAAAATAAAGTTCCAAAATATTCTCACAGAATTAAAACTATGAATCTCAAAAAACGCCTTAGATATACACTAGACATATAAAGTATAAGTTCACTGTTCACACTGTGCATTTCACAGTGCCTTGCCTTCTCAATCAATCAATCACGGTAAAGTAAAGTAACAAAACCGTCTATCACGGTCACATTTTTTTCACAAAGCTCGACAGTTACCATCGACCAATCCTGTTGTATTTGGACTGCGAATGCCAATTTTCTGAATGTAAATACCAACTTTCAGCATTCGCTAAAAATCGAATTTATTAAGTTTTCAAAAATCCGGTACGAACCGAACCTCCCCCCTTCCCTATTCGAGACCCGATGTTACAATGTTGTTCAACAATTCGAAAGTGTAAACATCCACGTTCTTCTAAGAATAGAACTCAGATTTCCGTTGCATGTTATCGAATTGGGATATCCGATATCCCAAACGAACATTTATACGGACTTCCGGATATGCCCTTAGGACGAATATTCGAGTTTCGTAATTCGGTTCCGGTCATTAGCGAAACGTATCTATACGTAAACTATATAATACATAATTACATTAATCATTTTGCGTTTTTGGAAGGGCGCCAAGGAACTAGCTTCCAACGAAACAAGGTCTTATAAAAATAATACAATGCAACAGGAGTCGTCATTTGTTATGAATAGCGAGTATGAATTGAACTTCGATTCGTAGATACCTATTAAAAACACGTCTGAATACACTTCGCTTTTCAAATTTTTGGCTCGTCGCTATTTGATTATTACCTCAATTAACATTAAAAATAGTCTTCAGATGAAATAATCATTGTCAAAAAACAATTCCCAAAAGTGATCGTAAAATTTTTGGTCTATTCACTTGTCTGGGAGTCTAATTGTAAACTTGATAGCTGATGATTAGTTTAAATTTAATTGATTCGCTTGAAATTTGGCGAAATTGATAGCGGCATTTGATACAATTATTTCGCCTTACGTTTTGCACGTAAATATTTTTAGTTACTTCGCAGTTTCTAGCGAATTTCGATATTGACAAATTTATTTGGCATGACCTCAAGAGCTCTTTGAATGAAAAAATATTACATTAGATTCGATCGGGAAAGTACCGAAAATAACGTTTTATGTGAGAGTCAGCGTTGAAATACATATTTACTTTTTGACTAAGAGGCTATAAAACTCACTGTATTAACCCCGACGGAGATGAAAATAGATCGGCTTTATAGACAATTTATGGGTTATTAGCTTCCTGATTTTTTCCAGACGTACTCGGAAATTGCCGCCTTACTCAAATCTTACATCTCGAAATCTCTTTACATCTCGAAAATTCCTCTTACTTGTTTAGTGACGTGGACGTCCTCCTGATCGTCGCCCGACTTCTTCGGCCGGTACTCGTAGATCTCGAAGTAATTGTTATCGATGGGCGTCATGGACGAGGAGTAGTAGGGCGTGAGGGCGGGCGCCCCTGGGCTGTATCCCGGGGGAGTGTATCCGGGACCTCTGGGCGACAGATGAGGCGAGACCGACAAGGGACTGTAGGTGTGGGAGCTGGTCCTCGACGAGCCTGTGCTGGGATTCTGGCGAGGTGCATTTTCTCTGGAAAGAGGAAACGACCCTTGAATCGTCTCAAAGAGCCCTTGCATCGTTTTGGCGCAATGCAGTACGATGAAAACCGTCTAAATATCTTTTGGGTACGTCGAAATTGGCAGCATTACTTTTTGGGTTTGGCGTCTAAGTAACGTTACATTTTTGACGCTCTAAACTTAACTCTCTACCAAAGAATACTATAACATGGCTGTAACAGCTATAATATTCTTTACCTCTTCTTCTTTAATGAAATGTTCCTTTATAGATTGTTATTGTTTAGGATATTTTAAGAATGGTAAATGTTGAGGATGTAAATACTTTAATGTTCGAAACTTATAAATAATCCCGAAATCTAAAATGTGGAGATTCGCTTGCCAATTTCTTCACTTTGAACACCCAGCCTTACAACATTATTTATGTGTGTTTACATTTACATGTAACAATTAGTTTATATTACTTATTTGGTTTCAGTCGTTGAATTCAAAAAATATACATTAAATTTACGTCAAATTCAATTTAGAAACAAAAATCATAAGAGTGTAGTTAAGTATTTAAATACTGGTATTTACAATTATATTTGAAATACCTTTAATGTACTATTTAAATGCATAATTAGCTTTACTTGCATTTACTGCTTATTTAAAAAACATTTTTGTCGATGCTGTAGTTAAAATTCAAATACATGTTTCATCTTCACTTGCACATTTACCTGGACAAGAAAATGTCTCTGGTAGCTTAAAATAATTACAATTCAACAACTTGTTTTAAAAATATGTATGGTATGTATACTCTGTGTAGAGAGAATAATTATTTGAATTATTTTATTTTAATATGTTGATAATTTCGTCCCATATCATGTTCTTTTCGATATTTAAAAATACGTTCACAGCTAAAAGACAAAACTTAACTGTAGAATATTTCGAAAACTATTTTATTGCCTATTAATATTCAGAAATAGGACGTTATTCTAACTATAATGTTTATGTGTATCTACCCACGTTGAGATAAATAATAAAATAAAAGCTAAATAAGGATTTCGTTTATTGCTATACCAACTTCACACAAATATAAAGTAATTACTCTTACATTTGTTTGTAAATTATTTGTGCATTTGTTCCGGCCCTAAATTAAGTGTTTTATTTAGGTTTATGTATATGTACTTATTAGAAACAGCTTACCTGCTTGAGTGTCTAGGTAGAGAGCTATCTAATTAATTTGCGATATTAAACGAAAAGAAATTACAAGGACAAAATATTTGACATTAAATACATTACCCCACATTACTAAGTGAACTATTGAAATTATATTACAGGTAAATACATTTTTTGAAGGATTTGTATTTGCACTAAACACATCTTGAGTAATATTTTTAGCAACTGAACAACATTAATCAGTATCATGAAATAAACAAGTTTATATAATTACATGTTGCCTTTACAATTATTTTTGTTTATTTTTTGTAATAAAATATTTTATGGAACAATAATACAGGTATGAAAAATGTGACTTTCATTATGTGCATGTTACTACTACTACGCTATACATACAATATTATACTATTATAATTAATAATACTATAATATTACCCTACTATATTGAATCAGTTTAAAATTAAAGGAATCATTAGAACGTAGGTAAGTATACTTATGTAGTAGTGTATTTGAATAATTTGATAAAATTAAGAATATGATAGTTTTCTAACGAGTTGATAGGTTAATTTTTACTTTCTCATATGAGGTACTCATATATGAGAGAGTATTGTAATCGGGTCGATTTTTCGAAATTGAGTTATTAGCATTTCTGAACGTTTTGAGGTCCCCTGAGTCCAAAAAACATGTTTTTGGAAAACCGTCTGTATGTATGTGTGTATGTGTATGTGTGTATGTGTGTATGTGTGTCTGTGGTAGGATTTTATCAAAAACAAAAAACCACAAACGGTCAAAACTTTGTATTTACACTTTGTACCATACCAGGACGTCAGAATAAGCTTTTCATTAAAATCGGCCAGGATAAAAGGATTGTTTACTCTTGTCATTTTTCGGTTTTTTGAATTTTACTCGAAATTCGCTCCAAGAATTTTTTTTAAACTTTGAATATTTATTGTACGATTAAATACCTATAAAAAAGTTTCTTAATGATTTTGGCTAAATCTTCTGTGAAGGGCACTTTATACTTGTCAATTTTCGGTTTTTTCAATTTTTTTCGTAATCCACTCCACGAATTTTTTTTAAACCTTGAATATTTATTTTACTATTGAATAAGTATAAAAAAGTTTTCTAACGTTTTTGGCTAAATCTTCTGTGAAGGATACTTTATACTTGTCGATTTTGGGTTTTTTGTAGTATTCTCGGAATTCGTTCCAAGAATTCTTTTTAAACTTTGAAAATTTATTGTGCAATTAAATATGTATAAAACGGTTTGTAACGCGTTTGGCTAAATCATCTGTGAAGAGCACTTTATACTTGTGGTTTTTCGGTTTTTGAATTTTTCTCAAAATTTGCTACAAGAATTTATTTTCAATTTAGAATATATATTCTACCATTGAAGTAGTATAAAATAAACTTTTTTTTTGCTTAAATTAACCGTATCTATTGCCCGTTCGGATTTGGCAAACGCATATTGAAACACCCTATATATGAGAAAGTACTCTGATGAACACATCACGATTTTTTTAATATAAAATAAACGGTGAATTATTTAAAAATTATCATAAAATGAATTTGACGTGATTTATGTAACAACAGCGAATAGTTAAAATAAATTTATCATAATGTTGTTATTAAAATACTTTCAATTGACTGAAAATGTTTCAATATAGAATAAACTTTGATTAAAAGGTTATTATATTGAATATCATTACAAAAAGTATTAATATACTAAAAATTATTCAATCTGAACATACCAGACGCGTTCATAATTTTAATGCCCATATAAGAACTTACGATTTGTTTGCTTTGAAGCGGTTATATTCAAAATTTTTATGTATGTATCAACAATGACTTGATATGTCTTGTACTTAATTAGTTTGTACCAAAAACAAGTTATCTTTTAAAAGTCCTATTTATTCTTGCCTTACCATGTGAATATAGTGTTGGTAAAGCCTTCCATTGAGTAGATATATCAATAATAGCTATCCTTAAAAAATTTGTACATTCTCGTCTTTATTCAACCTTTTTAAAACTGCTGTAAACTTATAAGGATACTAACAGTAAAGTTATGAGTCAGGTTTTGTTTAATACAGTAAAACACCGTCTTTGGAAGAAGTTTGAAAAATGTAAAGAAATGATCCCAACATGAAAGTTCAGTTGAGTCTTGTATCCAAAATTTGGTGTTTTACAGCACAACTTTTAATGTCTCGTTAATCTAATATTTGTATGAAGTTAAAATTTGAAAAAATAACTATATTGCATTTCTGCAAAATCTTTCAAAGGAAAATGCTAGAAAAGTTAAGATATATTGTTTTCCGCTTGAAATGCACAATACAAAAATAATCTGTATAATCTAGACAATTCACATCCAAATTCTGAGACTCAAGATGTATGCATTCTAGTACCAAGTTAATCTATTCCTTATTTATCGATCACCGTAAATTCAAATCTGAGCATTCGCCAAAAGTTGGGGAAATCCTATTATTTGGCGATTTGCCAGAAATAAACAAATACCGAAACTTTGTTTCAGATCATCACAGCCATTAAATTAAATTTACCTAATTAATCTAACGTTAATCTACACTCACTTAGAACGATATAAAATGCAATTAATCTCATCACAGTAAGAACATTCGCAAGCACATCATCTAATTTTTAAGTAGTACCTTCCTAGGAACTATCTGTTTCCTTCAGGAACCTCCCGATACGCATTTCCTATTATTGGTGCCGTAATTATCACATAAATATCGACTTACCTTTGAACTACAACTCGGATGTTGCTGCCAGCATTTTTAAATAAGTTCTGCGCGTCCTGGTGACGAATGTCCCTTGAATCATAGTTCCCAACCTTAGTGATGATATCGCCCCGATGAAGGACGCCCTCTACGGGGGAGCCAAATCCGACCTGGCAACAAAAAACTTTCGCTTTTAATCATTGTCACTATTTTGAAACAAACTGCGTTCCAAAACTCTCATTTCAAGGCACTTTTCACAGGAAGTGTCCTATAAATGAAGAGGTTTGTGGCATGTTTTGTTTTTGATGTGAAGAGCTGGAAAAGTGCTGTGATGGGGTGAAATGTCATCGGTTCTGAGTAATATTATTGAACAGGCAGAACGGTTTTCAGGCACTATAGAAGAAAATTTGTTAATTTGAACTGAAATCACAAGTAATTAACCTATACCTACGTAGGTACGCAAGCTAGGATTTAAACTAATAAATTCATAGTTATTGAAAGTAGTATTTTGTTTACTCAAATAGTAAATTTTGGGATTTGTAGAACGACATGTTATCATAGATTAAATGTGATCAAATTTTGTTGTGAAGTGAGTGTAAAATGAGTGACGTTAAGTGAAATGGTAATTCATTTGAACGTTTTTGGAACAGTAGGTATCTAAAATAATCAGTTTATCAAGTGCACCATTTGATGGTCCAAACTGAAAGTGATTAATCGAGTAACTTGTGATGAAGCTAAAGGGATTTCCACCTTAACTACCCTTCCCTTGATCGGAAAATACGTTTGATCGGAGGAAAACGTGGACTTACTCTGGTGACAATTAGGGGTGTTTTCACATCGGAACCGCCGACCAGACTGAAACCCCACGCCTCGCTAGGGGAACTTCTCCGCAAATCGACCGCAACTTCATGTGTTCTTCCCATGGGATTTAACTAAAACCTATATCCACAAATGCCGGCCAGCACTAAACAGCATAAACACTCGTCGGGAATTAAATCTTAAAAATAACCGGATCGAAACGTTAAGTATATTTAAAGAAAGTGGCCGGAAAATTCGAAATGCCACCGACGTGGCCGCGGTCCCTGCGAGACGTCCCGAAACCAAAACACAACAGGTTTCGAATAACTGACACAATTAGTCGGTAGAGGAGCGGGACAAAGTCAGGACGAGAAATCAGGATAGTCGGTCGGCCGAAATTTCTGGCGGCCCCTCCCCTCTCTGTAGACTTTTTTTCCTGACAATGCACAGAGGCAGAAATAGCTTTGGCCGCGGCCCTCCTTTTGCGTTTCGCGTAACCACTTTTCTTACATGCAACGCGTCTGATTCCGTCCCACGATATATCGAAAATCGACGATCCGCATCAGAAAATGAAATGTCTTTCAGTTTAGTCTAACGAGGAGACATCCACAACAGATTGTGGCTATTTCCATGTGACCTTTTACTGAGGCTTCGAAAAAGGGAATGAATCTCACTGTGGGCAGGACACCGAAAATTTAGTCATTGATTGTGTCACAATCATCCACATCCACTCCTGGATGTAGGCCTCTTCCATATTTTTCCACAGCTTTCTGTTTTGGGCTTTTGGTATCCAGTTCTTTCCTGCGATTTTCTGGACATCGTCTCGCCATCTTTTCTGGGGTCTTCCAACACTTCCAACACACTCTGTTACCCCAGAGGGGGGTAACAGGACAATAACCCCCGAGACAATCAGCCCCAGACACCCACCCCGCGGATATTTACCCCGCATACCAAATACCCCTCGGACATATACCCCCCTCCATGAAATCATGCAGGAAAAAATACCATAATTTGGACATAATGTTCAGTGAAAGCAAGCAGGAAAAGTACAAAAAATTGAATTTGAAGTTTATTGAGAATTTACAAAACTTCTAAAACTACTAAGATACATATATCTATATAATTATACCTTAAAAAGAGAGATTATAGGAAATTTCGGGAATATAAGTACAGTGATCCGGGTCCTGATAAGGGTGCATTTATTTATTAAGGTGTCCAATATAGTCCTTAATGATAATCCATTTTTAAAATCCCTATGGCGCCTTTTGTGAGAACCATTCTTGCGTTAAATAGAGGTAATGACATTAAGTACAGTGATCTGGGCCATCATAACTTAATGTTAATCCTTTCTCGAAATTGTCACCTGATAAGAGTGCTCCTTAATTCTATATTGAAAATTTCTGTAGATTTTACTTGGAAATCGTTTAAAACATTTATACTTAAAGAGTTGATAGATTGTAAGGAAGTCGTACGATCTACATAAGTTTTTTGCTTATTAACTGCAAAACTTTGCACCCCTTTTGGTCCTTTCTGATCGAGGGGTATATGTCTGGGGGGTATTTGGTACGTGGGTATAAGTCCGGAGGGTGATTGTCTCTGGGGTTATTGTCCTAGAACCCCAGAAGGGTGCTCTGGTTAGGGTTGATAGCTCAGTAGAGACGGTAAAGACATAAACACATTCAAAAATGCTTATTGAACACCAAACACAGGAGAGAGAGAAAGTGAGCCCGTGTTAAAGGGCAGCAAAACAAAGTAAACATGAATGAAGGGTCAAAACCACAAAAAAGGACAAACATAACCAAATGGTGACAAATGTGTGCTTACAAGAGTCCCCAGGGGGCTTGGAGGGGTAGCTGGTACAGGGCTCGCTTCATAGGGAACATCTCTCTTCACAAAAGGCAGCAGGCGGGCACGAAGTCAGACGGACAGCGTCACAGGATACTAGATCACTGATCACTGACTAATCGGTTCCGATTCTCCCTATTTATTCAATTAATCGTGTTTCTAATTGCCCATGCGTTGCTTGTTATGTTTGAATATACGTGCCTCGCCGGAAGATTCCTTTGGGAGGGCAAGCTATGTTGATTTGTGTAACTGCTCGACCTAGTTCCGTTTTGTGAGGTCGCTCGTGATATTAGCAGAAATCCTCACTAAAATTCCCCAAACTATCCACCAAGTAGATACTATTACTATCTGGATAGAGATCTACCTATCTCTACCCAGTAGAGCGTGGCCACTCAATGCCAAACCCTTCCAAAACAATCATGTTAAGCTCTAAAACAGACGGAAAAATACCCCAGGCGATTCAAGTTAGTAACTTATCATCTGGCACTGATAATTCAGTTCACCTCGAGGATTCTGGGGGAGACAAAAACTCAATGAACCTCAAGTATAACTATTCTTCCGTAACTACACAAATCGAAATCGCCCCTTACAATATCCACACTATGAGATCATATGAACATCTTAAGATCTCGCTAAACGAATTAAAGAATATAAAATTGGATATACATTCTTAAATCTGGACACCTACTCTACCAGAGGAATAGCTACACAGACTCATACCTTGGAGGAGTAGTAACAATGGCCAATAAGAAACTCAACATCAAATTACAAGAATGGAAATAATTTCTAACCGTGTCATCTGGTTATACTTAGGAACAACAAACTATTCTCCCTTAAGCAAGTAACACAAGTATATGCCCCAACAAGAGCCTCACCAGATTTGGAACTCGAGAAGTTCTATAAAGGCAAAAAAAGCGCAAAGACTAGGAAACGCTAAGTTTAAAGTTATTATAGGGGATTTTAAAATCAAAATTGGACAGAGAAAGGTAGACGATCCAAAGAATATCGCCCTGTAGAGACCGGGAAATACAAACGCCAGAGCGGAAATGCAAATCTGATGTTATTTATAACTTTTCCATTTATTTTCCGAGAGTACAGCTTCTGGAAAAAATGCCTCAATGTATAGATTGAAGAGCTATAAATCTTTGTTATTTAAATTTTTTGTTTTCAGTATTTCAACAAATTTTTCATGTCATACCTTGTCAAAAGCTTATTTAAAATCCATAGAAAAAAATGTATATGTCGTCCTTCATATCTAGGCACATTTGAATATACATTGAATGCGAATAACGCTTGTCTTTTTCCTAGTCCATTTCTGAAACCAAATTGGCTGTTGTTAATTCAGTCTTCTATTTTCTTGTGTATGCGTCCGTGAATAATCTTAAAGAATATTTTTAGAGTGTGACTCATTAGGGATATAGTCCTGCATTCACTATATTTTATGGCGTTCTCAGTTTTGGGGATGGTGAAGAAACTAGAGACTAACCATTGCATAGAAATGTTGCTTGTTCTGCGTATTACGTTGAGCATATCTAACAGTATTTTCAGTGAATCCTTGTCCACTTTTTGTGTTGTTCTTTGTAGATTTTAATTCTTTTTGTAATATATCCAGAATATTACTGTTTTCTGAGTTTCTGGTGTCTATTTCTGTCGATCTGTTCTCCTTAACAAATTCTGATATATAATCCATTTGTTCTCCTTCGTGTTTGCTCAGCAGCTTACAATTTTTGTAAATAGTACAATGAAATTTTTATGGTGTTCACCACATACTTCACATCGACTTCAACCATTAGATGTCTCCTTTGGCGCTTTAAAAACCATAGACCACGAGATAGATTTTTATCTAAAAAATATTCAATGTGAAGGACTGAGACAGTATAGCATTGCTTCTATCTTCAAATGTGCCTATGATGAGGTGTCTTCATTGGAGAAATCTGTGGAAGGGTTTGAATATACCTGGAATTTTTCAATAAATCCGAATAACTTAGATGAGACTGAGTTTATAACTTCTGCTGAAGATTTTGATGCAGGTGTTTCTGAAATTAAAGTTGCAAGCGCTTGAAACGTGGATGTCAATGAGAATGCAGTTTCTGGGCTTTCAAACATGGCTATCGCCAGACCCTTGAATATGGATGTGGCTGAGCTCTTTAATATTTTCTTTACATAGGAAAGTAATTGAAACCACAAAAATGGAAATTGGTATTGAGGTCCCACATATCACCTCAAGTGATTCCAAAGAGGGTCAAAAAGGCCAGGCACGTCCAAAAGAAAAATTTTGAAATACCCAAAATACCCAATTTTGAAACAAGAAAAACCCAAAGGGCCCAGTTACGAAGAAGACGATTTTGGAAGTTAAACAAAAAGTATTTAACAGCTCATCATCAGACACTTAATAATAAGGCCATCTACGGTGATGTTGGCTATGTTGTCTATGTTGATGTTTAAAATTTATAACTTTTAATCTACACTACAGGATAACTTACTCAAAGTCTCCAAGCCCCGTATACTTATTACAGAAAAATTGACAGCGACAACATTACATTAAAACGTTTTAAACAGATTTATACTTACGAAAACTTATCCCACTCTGTATCTACCGAAACAAAATTTATCCGTTTAAATGTTTAAATGCATTAGAAGCCATTAGCCGATGAACCTCATACCAGGAAATCTGAAATAGATGCTGCAATGTTTGATTACATTCTAGGCGAGTTTGTTTGGTTTCTCTCTATAAATCGAGTTCAAGCTAAAATTATGGACAGTTCCGAACCTAAACCGAGACTACTTTTTGAAGTCGGCGATTAAAGTGCGCTAATCGCTAATGTGGAAACTATGCTAAGAATGTGGGTGTGTTGGAAGTAATATTGTTTTGATTTCTGGAATGCAAATGGAAGCAAGAGAGTAAATCTCATTCTTTTCAAAACTCACATGGTTACACAAATAAATATAGGTATAGTACTTAAATTGTGTTGCGAAATTATTAATTTCCTTTCGGTATCTGTATCCACACATTATTTGATAAAAGTTTTACGATCGAATTCAATAAACACAAATGGGTCGAAAAATTATATAAAATACACAACTGAATCGCGTATTACATATCTAATTTTAAAGTTTACTTGATGTTAGCTTCCTTGACTTTTAAGCTGCAGATGATGATGCTATGTATATGTTACTGCTCTATCAAGTTTGTCACTTATTGAAGCAGAAAAATGAATAACAGGATGTTTACTGAACATGTTTACAAACATAAGACTTGAGTTTACATTTGCCTACAACTTATGTCCAAAGTACAAACGAATTATTATTAGACTTTAGCTCCTACGAAATATAAGTTTGATAGGGAATAACGTAATGTACCAATCTAAAGATTCAGGGAGTTCCCAGAAACATCAGAAATGTTGTAAAGAATATGCTCTAAAGTCAGTTTTGGACTTTGTTACACTTTTTTCCGGACATAGCAGGAAAAATACTGCACAATAGGTAAGTCCCACACTCGACGTTCTATAATGATGGGTAGGTACAATTTTCAGCAAGCAATTAGTTCTAAAATAGGGCAAGATATTGAGACAAAATTGTATGATATTGTAATGGAATATTAAACAATTGGAATTTACAAGAATTGCAATAAGTAATAAACCGGAAGGTGAGCGACCTATAATACAATACACCTTCGTCGTTAAGTAAAACTGCTAAGTTGACAACTATTGTTAATATTTCGATTTACTGTGTTATTTAGAATAGTCAGTATTGGATTGTTAATAAGGAGACTTGTATCAATAAGCGTGCCAATAAATGTGCCTCTATGGGAATTCTTTAGTTTCATTACTCACGAGCCACCCTTCAAGAGCTACCATGACCCGAGAACATCACAATATTGCTCACGAAACTAAATTTCATTTATCTAATTAGGTAAAAAAATAGTATTATAGGTAACTAGTAGTATTTGTATATTAAAACTAACTGCATTAATGTGTAATATATTGTGATTGAGACAACATTGTATGAGATTGCGCACGAAACTAAATTTCATTTATTTAATTAGGTAAAAAAAGTAATATAGGTAACAAGTAGTATTTGGATATTAAAACTAACTCTATTAATGTATATTATATTGTGATTGAGACAACATTGTATGAGATTGCTCACAAAACTAAATTTCACCTGTTTAATTTGGTAAAAAAATAGTATTATAGGTAACTAGTAGTATTTTGAATATTAAAACTAACTGTACTAACGTATATTGTATTGTGATTAACTTTAATAATTATGTAATTTGAAAAGTTAACAAGAATTTAAACAGTTCTATAATATTGGTTTGTTCATAATTATCACTAACATTAAAAAATTCAATATTCGCATCCCTAGTGCTATTCCCTGACCAATTGCTGCTCTCCAAGCAGTTATTGCAATATTGATATGTAAGACATGTTTATAAGTGAATGTAAACGAATGTTACATTAATTAATAATTACAGCTTCTTATATAGGATGTAATAATTAAATGTTTCTAAACTATTTCAATAACATTTTTTACTAGATATAATATCAACTTCGACCTTTAATGTTTATAAATATTCATTTGGCGAATTTAACAACACCAAACAATATTTCATGGTGTAAGGAAGGTCATGGATAGTAAGGCATTTACCTTGTGCCTGCTTACTTTTCCTAAAACGTACCTTTTTGAAGTGTTTGCCAATTATTTTATTTTTTTTCTGTTTATTATGCCGTTGTAACAATACATTACGTAAGAGTGTAATATCATTGCAGGGTTCACGGTACCTAACATTTTTATTACATCCTAATAGTAATTAGTATGTATAAATAAAGGGCGTTTTCTAGGTATAACATCGTTTAAACAGATAAGCGATAGTGATAAGCACTATATATGAAACATATACGAAGAAACCTATCTTAACTTACTCTTCTTTCTATAAGCACTATACATTCAGGCAGGATAGTGGAAATGGGTAATTTCTTACTGGATACATCCCTAACTTGTTCTACAAATGTCTGTAATCCTTAAAAATACCTAAACTGTAAACATTTGACGGTTCAGCTAGATGAGCCATTTTGGTTGGCGGCAATGGGGTCAAAAAATCTGATTAAGCTACTCCAAAAATTCCTTCAAAAGGTTTCCTTAAAATGTACTCAAGACAATTAACTTTTCTATACCTAACTCCCATTACACAATGTCATAGTTATAAAATCTACGAAGATCCAAAAGTCTAGCTGAAAATTTCTCAAATAATTTAACATATGTGTTCCAATTATTTTTTCAAAACACATATTTGAAAGATTTATCACACTCGCCTCGCGGGTTATTCAACCGGCTCCCAAACGAATCCACAAACAAGGAAAGTCGAAAAAAGCCCAATGCAAAAATAAGCACATTTTCTTTGTGCGGCGAGAGTTAAACGGATTCAAAACGACTTCGCCGAATCTTAAGAAATATTTCTCATTTTACTCACAAAGCGGAATGTCTCAGTAATGTTTCCAGGATCAAATATTTTTTCCTCGCGCACTCTTTATGTTTCCTGGACTCGTAAATAAAGCCGCGTCGGGTAATAGATCAAATTTTCGGATCGTAACGAATAGTTCGTTCAGTGGAGCAAGATCTCCGTGCCAAATTTCAAATGGATTTAGGTTGCGATAACTCGCAGTACTCTGGATCGGCGCTAATGAACGACTTGCATAAGGTTATTGGAGTGAAATTGACGACCTATCGAACGGGACAGTTCATAATTTTGAAGGTTGTTTTACCCAGTCAATCGATTGAAGGTTTTCGACCTGTTGGCGAACATTTGAAGCATTCAGAGTGTTACCAAATTTAAATACCTAGGCTCCATACTGAGTGATAAATGGGATTGTGATGAAGAAGTCAAAATGCGGGTTGGTATGGCCAAAACAACTTTTGCTAGACTTAGGACTCTATTAGGTACATAGACATTTGCCTTTGGAGTTACGGTTAAGAGTTCTCAAGTGCTACATCTGGCCTGTTCGGTGCCGAAACTTGGTCAATTGTAAAAACAGTAAACCGCATCGAAGCATTGGAAATGTGGACTTCGCGTCGTCTGCTAAGAATATTTTGGACTGAACACGTAGGTAACCAATGAAGAGGTGTTGAGGACAGGAGGCGAAAGACAGCTAATGGCTGAAGTAAAGCAGAGAAAAATGTCACATTTGTGGCATATACGAAGAGGTGGCCGTTATTCAATCCCAAAACTGATCCTACAGGGAAAAATAGAAGGACGCAGAGGGCCCGGAAGAAAACAGCATTCCTGGCTCCGGAATATTAGGGAATAGAGAGGACAAATTATATTTCATCAGGCTGAAGACAACACTCTTACATTGTTGCGATGAGAAGATGAACTTAATGACCCCCATGATGAGCATTCGGGACCCGAAGAAGCGAACATTTAAAACCGCTGCTTCTCTCCTACGGTCAGTTACACAATACGTAGCTCGAATCGGAATTTATTTTTAAAGATATAAAATTTTGATTCAACAAATACGCACACGCGCGCGCTCTCGTCCTACTGCCCGTCTATTTTCAGAATCGACATAATTCAGCGTTTTCTGTCTTAATCAAAACGATGTAAATTCGTTTTCATTGAACATCCTAAAACATTTTTAAAATCGAAATCGAACATCTTTATTTTCGTTCGTGTTAAAAACAGTCCAGTCGTAAACAGATTTGAATGGATATTCCACAATTTCGTAACGAGAATCGAAAGAATAATACAATTTAGGGCGTATTCCAGCTAGTGAGTACATTACTACTAGATATTTTGAAAAACATTACATGAATGTAATGGTAAAAAAATATGGTAATACCAGAGGTATTCAAAATTTCGTATGGTAATGGTAAAAAAATATGGTAATATAGGTATTCAAAATTTCGTGGAAAAAACAACTCCCTATTTTTTCCTGTAAAAAAATCATTTTGTTTTTCGGTTAATATTTAATGGGTTCTGCTGTAATATAAATCAATCGATGATGTAGAAATAAATTATTTTTATACGCTGAAAGGAGCCAATGTCAACAATTTCTTAACCATCAAAGATTCTAATTTGTACACTGGCACACAAAAATCTTTCCTACGTATATGATAATTATGTAATTTTAAGTTCCGAATGCTTGTAATTTCAAATTAATTCGTACGAGACATTTTTGGCAAACATTTGAATTTTTTTTGATGTTTTAACAGGATATTTTCGTTTGACAAGTTCATTCATTTAACAAACGAGAACCATCGACATTATTATGCTTCATTATCACCGAACATTTTGAAAACCGTCCAAGTAATTACCATCGACGCAAGATGTCGCCAGATCGGCACCACTAACAACAAAAACGGCAATAAATACAATAATTTCTCTGCTACTTACTTTTTTCTTGTTACTTTCAGACCTCCATTGCCAAAAGGATGGGCGCTGATAGGACATTCTTTTTTATATTAAAGCACTGTAAGCCTGGCAAAATACTGTCGCGATTTTCGAATAATTGCGAAGATTTTTATGGTGGGGGAGGAGTCCGGGCCTAGAATTTATATTTAGGCACTTTGTTGTAGCATTTCGGATTTTAACAGCTGTTTGGCAGACTTTATACGTGCGTTAGTGGGATTCTACAGGTTGGTCGCGACCGAAAAATCGAAAAAGAAAGTTGAAAAATAATTAAACAATATCTAACTATAATACCGAAACATGTACACTAGCGTTACTGTTTCTTAAATGCTGTCAATTAACCCAATTCAATAAATAGATCCTAGAAATAGCTGGAATTATATAAACTTGACTCTAGCTAATTTGCCTTCAGGTTGGCAATCCCATTTTTTTCCCTGATATGTCCAGTATCAGTAGGGGTTCCAGACATTAAAAATGTCAGAAACAATTGTTAAATTTCTAGAAGACAACTGGGAAACTTTCAGAAATTAAATTTCACCACCTGTCTGACCAATAATACCACCAATAATTAAAGACAGAATAGTTGGATGAAACTGTAAAAAACAAATTCTTTTATTTATTACACCACATAGATACGGTATATTATTTCCTCATGTGTAAATGAAAGAATTCAATTACCTGCAAAAAAATTTCTCTACACCGACACCTTCGCCTTAACCCAGCAACCTAGAATTAAAGAATATAATGGTTCTCCACCAATACACCATGAACCAATAAACTTGCCCCTCGGTATTACTCTTCGTAATTCCCCAAATCTCTAGCACCATCCTCTATCCATCCATTTCCACCTTCAACTTCAACGTCCCCTTCATATTCATCCGCCATGCTTTCGGAATACCTGTCTCTACTCTCAGTTGTATTTTCCGTACTGCCAGTTGTACCTTCCTTCTTGCTCGCCATATCTTCTGCTTCGCCCTCTACGTTCTCCGATTTGTACCTAAGATAATCGACTTTCCAATCACTGGAAAATTGTTTCGCTTTAATACTGTTTGCAATTCTGTTGTCTACGTCTTGAATGGCTCTGATGACCCTCTGACAAGCTTCGTCGTCCTCGCATTCCATGTTGAACATGAGGTATCTTATGTCGCAAACGTAAATTTGCCTGCTGCACATCTCGACAGACAGTCTGTTTAGTAAATCGACTTCTATCACTTCGGTTTCATAGTTCAATTCAGATAATTTACCTAAATAACGATTTCGATTAAAACGTTACTTGAAGCGAAGAAATGAATATGAATACTTAACAATCCCCGCAACTTTTGAGGTCTGTGGCGGATGATTCCGTGGAGCAGGTATGGACCATAATAAATTTTAACCAAAGTCATAATGACAAGTCATATTAGACATTTGCTAATATTTTTTATTTGGGGATATGAAGGGACTTGACAGGATTTCTCGAGGTATGCTGAAATAAAAGCAAAAAATATGTTGGTGTATGACCTAATTTCATTCAAATGTCTTTCATACAATTATAATAAACAAATTACAGTTTAAAATACTTTAAAATACCATTAATACAGGCGAAAAATATAAGCTTTACGTTCTTAAGTAATCCACTAATTAAACTGCCCGCTCTTTCAACATAAACAGAATACGTTGGTGCTATTTACATAATTACATTAAACATTACAACTTCTATAAATCTGTAAATTGGTGCAATTGAACAGAAAAATGAGGACATTTCCATGTTCCTTCCAACGTTTGTTAAATTGTTCTCCGAAAAATAAATATGTATATCTATCATTAGTCGATATCTGCGATTTGCATCTACTAATAACAATTAATCGATTCTAGTAGCATCTCCAAGAAAAGCCTCTAGTTCTTTCAAATGCTGAGCTTTGCTTCCTGTCGCTGTGCTTGCAGATGCCGGCCTACCAATGTAGCTAAAAATAATACTAGTTATTATTGTCTCATCATTAAAAATGTTAAAAACACATCCAAAATATTGTTTAATTTATTTACAATTACACAAAACTCATGGACAACATCAAAAGTCAACCTAGATACTCACAGCTTGAGATGCCTGAAAAGTGGAGTAACTTAAAAAGAACCAAGGAGGACGAAATAAAACAATTGCTCTACATTTAACCTTTTCTCCTTCATATGTACATGTGAATAAATTACATTTAAACTTAATCGTCACAGAGCACGCATATTAAGTACAACTGATCCATAACAATCCACCTTCCCCAATATTTACAATTAATGTACAATATTTATATGAGTTTGAACACAAGGTTTTGATTCCCATAAAGAGTATTGTTACTGAGCATTACTATCTCTTCTATAACATTTTATCTAGTCGAGACTCAGAGCGTCTGAGAGGAAAGCATTTAATTCTCTTATGTATTGTGCTTTGCTTCCTGTTGCTGTACTAGCTGCTACAGGCCTACCTATGTAACTATAAAACAAAATATAAGGCTTAAGTGACCAGATGTACATCATAGTTAATGGTTACTGTTGAAAATAATAAAAATCCACTGAGTCACTTTCAGTTTTATGTTCAAACATCGGAATAAACTACAATTATGATTGTTCGGATCATATGTCGAGGTAAAGAAAAAAAACCCACTTTTCATAGTGTTTTTGCAATAGTTACCAGTAAACAGTATCAAACTTTTGTTAGTGGTTATATGAAATTATAAATGCTCTAACTACATGCTAAAATGATGTCAAAATCGGCCTATCAAATTAAAATGGTTAGTAAAGCATTGCTACAAATAAAACTAACAATAACCAATAACATGCAATGATCATAACTAAAATTTAGCGTGAAGATATGGTCTCCATTTCTCACCTAATAACTCTTGTGTCTCGTTCACTCGATTGTTCTTTCGGTTCAGGTTCAGGTTCAGGTTCAGTTTTGCCAAATAATCCACTGAACCAACCTTTAGATTCACTCTTATTGGCACTAAAACATCCACACGCAACGTTAAAGAGAAAGACAAATCATATCTTCACTATTTACTTTGACGGAGGGAATCAATGAATTTTGTGTAATAGGTATTAATTAGTTTTCAAATGACTGATGACTGGACACCCTCTGTCGAAGAAATTTGATCTTCAATAATTATGTTAGTAAAAACCTTCAACATGCATTTCCATTTTCATAATACTTACACAATGTCACGTTGTCCAGAGAGAG
The DNA here is from genome assembly GCA_946251905.1 of Cryptocephalus moraei. Taxonomy (NCBI): domain Eukaryota; kingdom Metazoa; phylum Arthropoda; class Insecta; order Coleoptera; family Chrysomelidae; genus Cryptocephalus; species Cryptocephalus moraei. The sequence continues at coordinate 23,551,994 of OX276456.1, forward strand.
TTGTCTCAAACCTTGGTTGAACATACGACCAAGCTCCCTGGTTCTTGTGCTCTTCTTGGACCCAAGCGATTTTCGCATTAGGGTACTTTGCACATTCTTGTTTCAGCAGATCGAACGGGAAAGGAGTGACCTGAAGATAAAAATATGTTATTTAATATATTAAAAATAAGTAAAATTACATCATACTTGTTCAACACGAGTAACAGCAATCTTATCTTCTAACTGCTTCTCTCTGAGGGCCTTCATCAGATCATAGTACACCTTCCCACAGCAGAAAATCAGTTTCTTAACACTGTCTGGGTTTTTACTGGCCGGGCCCTCATCAGGGATAATCCTCTTAAATTCTGTACCTTCGATCATGTCATCGAAGCTGCTCCTCGCTTCCGGATGACGCAGCAGGCTCTTGGGAGTCATCAGGATAAGAGGTTTTCTGAAAGGTAAGGCGATCTGTCTTCTCAGGATGTGGAACAGATTAGCGGGAGTGGTGCAATTCGCTACGATCCAGTTGATGTCGTGGAGCTGACGGACAGCGAAGTCGTCGCTTTCAGGTGGGAAATAGTCCGGATCATCAGATGAAAGCTGGAGGAAACGTTCTAGACGGGCACTAGAATGCTCCGGGCCTTGACCTGTATGAAATGACATATAACGTAATGACTCAGTTAAAACCACAGACAATTAATATAACGAGACCCTGCTTCTCATAAGAAAGTATTATTTGTTTACATGCTGACATATGTGATGGGGCAAGCAAATAGGGCCACCCGAATTGTGATTGGCAACCAAACAGATGTCCATAGGTGTATCAATAATAAGGGTCAAAAAGGAGCAAAACTGAGAAACAAAAAAAATATTTATGTTCATTATATAACAATCAATTTTATTCAAATGCATATTTACTATTTTGCGCCTTATTTTACGCCTTTTCTTCATTTCTATACACTTTGCACATCACGCACCTAACTTATTAACCATTGTCTGTTTTGCATTTTGTCGATTATTTTGAAAATAAACTGGTTAAAATAAACATATTTATAATTAATTCATTTAATTAATAAATTAATTAAAACGTTCAGTTATACATTTCCAGAGAAGATAAAAAACCAATGTATAACTTAGAGGTGAACTTGCAAATAAAGAAAACGAAAAAAGGATATTCACTTACCTTCCATTCCATGCGGCAATAAACAGACCAATCCAGTTTGCCGCACCCATTTAGCTTGTCCGCTGCACATTAAAGTGTCAAATACGCATTGAGCGGTGTTAGCGAAGTCTCCAAATTGTGCCTCCCAGATAACCAAAGCATTAGGGTTCGTCATCGAATAGCCAAGTTCAAAACCTAACACACCGTACTCGGACAATGAACTATTGCACACTGTGTAAGGAGCTTGATCGGGGTACAAGTTGCAGAGTGGTCTGAAATGTTACAAATTTACAAACAATAAAACTAAATGAATAAACTTACGTGTAAGTGGCTTTATCGACTGTCTGATGGTGCAAGACATGATGTCTGTGTGAAAAAGTGCCTCTTTCCACATCTTGTCCAGATAATCTAACGTGGATGCCTTCTTTAAGCAAAGAACCGAACGCGCATGCCTCACCTAAGGCCCAATCGATTGTCCTGTTCTCTACCATCTCCATTCTAGCTTTCAAAATACGTTCAATACCTAGAAAGTTATAAAAATAGATAATTTTAGGAGCTCCAAAAAATTTTTTACAACAGCCATATAGCTACTAAGGAAATATTAAAGTGATTATACCTTTATGGATGATGAATTCAGCCGCATTCGGAGGAGGCGAAGAAAATCTCTTCCCGATGTGAATCAAAGTATCTTCGATAACCCCAGTGGGGTTAACTTTCAACGGATCTTTGCCCTCAAAGAAACCAGACCAAGGGCTGTCGATCCAATCCTTGTATTTAATGTGAGTCTCCTTCTGCGACTGATTTAAAGCCTCCTCGCAGATCCTTTCATATTTCTCTTTGACATCCTTCACCTCTGCCTCATCCACGATACCCTCTGCAATGAGCTGCTCAGAATATTTCTGCAGGCAAGGCTTGGTCGCTTTGATCTTGCGATACATGAGGGGTTGGGTGAACATCGGCTCGTCGATTTCGTTGTGTCCGTTCCTACGGTAGCAGACCAGATCGATGACGACGTCTTTGTGGAAAGTCGCCCGCCATTCGGCCGCCATGTTGCATACGTGGATCACGCTCTCTGGGTCATCCGCGTTCACGTGGAAGATGGGAGCGTTCACTACTCTGGCCACATCTGGAAAGAAAATTCACATAGCTTGTTAATGATATATCTCACGAATTTAGTAGTACATAATACATTTTTCCATCTTATGTTCATAAAGTACAAGTAACACAAAAACACCAAATTATAATGTACACTTTAACAAGCTTGTTCTTTAGATTACATTACATGAAAACAAAAATTGCTTTCACCTTTTAATTTTCCTATAACTTCTGAACAATGATACATCTCTGTGATAAAAGGTGTTAGACTATAGATTTGTAATACACTCTAGAACGCCAATAAGGGCGTCTGAAATTCAGTTAAATGACTCCACAAAACGAATAAACACCTACTACTTGTACATTCGCAGAACATCCTTTCTTGCCACACCGTTGCAAATTTTTTGTTGTCATTTTCAAAAAAAAAAAACATCACCTTACATAATTAACATATCTTCTAAGTTTAAATAACCCAATCTGATGCAATTGTATCAATGGAGCTCGCCTATGAGTAAATATCTCTCTCCTATGGCCGCGAAGAAGTAAAAAAGCAAAGGGTTGTTTTACAAGGGCTAGTGCACTTTGTAGCCTGTATACTCAAACATATTTAGAGTAGAAACAGTACATGAACAACTTTCCTTTTTTATGAAAAATCAATCTATACCGTGGATTAAATTTTTTTTTATAAGCTCAACATTTCCATTTTCAAGAATTCAGCTCAGAGAAATCAAAAGCCCTTAGTCCTGCCCTGATGACATGATGAAATATCCCCCTTAATACACTATTTATTGCGCAAACTCAGAAATAGGTTAATTTGCTCTATGGAGTGCCAAGTTGTTCAGAACTGATCGGAGTTCTAGAGCTTATTACATTTCTGTGTATTAGACTAGTTACTACAGTGAAACAAAACTATTTTAACAAGTTCGACAATTGGTAAAAGTTAAGGAAAGTAATACTTAGTCACCTGTGCAGTAAGGGGAAGATCTCGAGAAACGTGGATCAGTGGTAAAACCTATCTGATTATTCACGACAATATGGATCGTTCCATGAGTCGTATAGGCTGGCAATTCTGACAAGTGCATGGTTTCGAACACAACACCTTGCCCGGAGAACGCTGCATCACCATGAAGGAGAATAGACATCACCTAAAGTAAAATAGGTTCAGACATTTTTACAATATTAAATCTTGTTTTACCTTCTTTCCCTCTCCATCTCCTCGGTAGAACTGTTCTGCTCTAGTTTTCCCTTGCACCACAGGATCTACTGTTTCCAAGTGAGACGGATTTGCTACTACAGCCAACCTGATGTTCTTGTTCGTCGTTCGGTTTAATCTGCGGAAATTCGGCCAATTATTATCACTCAGAAATGATGTGCCTCATTACCTTTCAATGTACGTGCCCAAATGGTATTTTACGTCTCCAGAGCCTTCATCGGCAGCTTGCAGCCCAGCGAATTGAGTGAAGAGTTGATGAAGTGGTTTCCTGCAGACATTAGCCAATACGTTGAGACGACCCCGATGAGGCATTCCCATAACTATACTCTCAACACCTAATTCAGTAGATTTATCTATTACGGTTTTCATCGCCGGAATCAATATCTCGCAGCCTTCGAGCCCGAATCTTTTCTCCGAAGAATATTTTTTCGCCAAGAAAGACTCAAAACTACAAAAAATCGCTTTCAATTTCCTGCGAGATTTCTTTACAAGGCCCTTACCCAGTGGCACGAGTCAACCTGGCAAGGATCAACCTTTTCTGGTCAGGTTTTAAATCAGTCGAGCCGGGCGTCTCGAGTCGTTGCCTGATCCAGTTACACTGTTCCAAGCTATTGATAAACATGAATTCAACGCCAATATGTCGACAGTAAGTTAATTCTAAACGTTTCAGGATTTCGCGTAATGGTAAAGCTTGTTCTTTCCCGCCGATAAAGGTTGTTGAAGGTAACTTAAATACCCTGTCCATATCCGTTTCCTCTGTTCACAGCAAATGAAATTATTAAAGTTGTAGATTAGATCTCTAGTGATATTGTATTGACATAAAAATACAAAGAAGTCTGGATACAGCTTGAAACATTTCAGAACAAAAACTGTGTTGAAAGCAAGGAAAGCCAATATGTGTAACAAAAGAAAATGAAAAATTTCAATACTACCTTTGCCTAATGGTTCATCTCAATGGACTAGTGAAACACAAAGAGTAACAATACTTAGTAATACATCAACAAACGTGTATACACAAAGTAGCAGTGAAAAGTGTGTTAGATAAAAATTTTGAAACAATTTACCTGTATTGATGTTATGGAGTTAAACTTACTTTAAATTAATTAAGACAATTGCAATTTACTACAAACTATTGTAAGATATACCTACGTTTGATACATAAAATAAACAAGTCTCTTTACATAACTACTCCTCGTCAGCTAAGTAAAATGAGTTAACATTGTATGTTGTTGAAATATATAATAGTTATGTGAAGAGCTGCCAAACAATTGACTCACAAAAATATTACAGATTAATAACAAGTGTGATATCTTACTTTCCATAAACTGTTGAACCTGCCTTTTGAGTTCCTCCGAGTATGTTTTAGATGGATTGTCTATATTCAAAAATAACAAGCGAAAACACAAAAAAAATGTAAGTAAAGTTAAACAGATATAATGGGTATGTAATTAAATATTAACTGATATGAATGAAATCAACACTAAAACTTGCAACTGTCCCTTTACGAAATTTTTATCCTCTAATTTGAAAGTAAAGCTACAAACCCTTCCTCCGAAAGAATGAAATTGATACATGTAAGAAGTGGGAGGCGGGACAATAAAAACGAAAAAATTTAAACTTGTACGCCAAAATGCAGAAAATGAATGTGCAAGTTAAATTAGTCTGTCAAGTGCCAAACACGGTCAACAAGCGATTATAAAAAAAGACACTACAAAATCTCAAAACCCTAACATGAACACATCGATTTCATTCTCTGGTCTTACCAAAATTGTAGTTTTTGTAGACAAGTTCTTGTGGTGTAGCATCATCCAAATCTGCACTGTTGATACCGAGAGGGTCCAATTGTGCTATATGATGACCACGAATCTAAAAATTATCCAACACCTCTATCGACCCATCACCTTACTTTGTTTTCTTTTTTCTAATAAAAAGAGTTAACAAAGAAAGACAAACCAAAATGAACTCGAATGTATAAATCCGTAAATACCTATTTTGAATACTCGTTGCTGTGTGTGTGTCTTTTCAGTTTAATGGGCCATTTTAATGGGACTATTCCCTTACACAATCTTTCATATAATTATATTAGAAAACAGTGCAAAGATTATTACATTACGGGTGATGGAATGAGATTTAGGCGAGTTCAAAAAACGCTTACAAGAAACGTTTTTCACAAGGCTTGTTTCTGCAGCGATTGGAAATGGTTTCAAACTGTCAGAGGCATGCGCAGTAGAAATTATTCGTCCTATTAGGTCCAAATTCGTCCACATAATTTCTACTATGCATGCCTCTGACAGTTTGAGACCGATTCTAATCGCTGCAGAAACAAACCTACAATGAACTAGCCTAGGGATAAAATGAGGGCGCGTTTGGTTAACAGCTTGCAGGACTGTTAAAACAGGCTAAGCGAATGTCAAGCTTCCTAAAAGTTACACATGGTTTGTGTACAGGCACATTCTACTACATTACATCTAAAAAGATTCCATTTTGATTTGTCAGCCAGAAAAATCCTAAAAACTCCTTACCAACTTAAAATGCGCCAAGAAAAGCAAACATGCACTTCAACAAATACAAGATAGAAGCAAAATATGGAAAAACGAATAATGGTGAATGTTTCAAACTGCACGACCCGTTTTCCTACCAAAATGGTTTGTTTTCTTTTTTTCACAAAACAAAAATCATTTGATTAGTAAAAACATTTTGCTTGAACATAAATTAACAATACACTTAAAAACAAATCATTTTTTGAGTACAACATTTAAAGAGATAGGTTGGGGGTCGTACCTAATTTATGTTGACGTGTAATAACCTCAGGGGTGGTACCGATGGTGTCTGATATGGTGGTAGTACGGTCAGAATACATGATACCCAATGGATCCAATCTAGCTATTAAGTGGCCACGGGCCTAAGACAATGAACAGTAAAACATACAGCTTCCATGAATGCATTTCATGTAAATAACATATTAATTGGATTAAATTACAAAATGAACATATTCACATGAAATACATTTCACACATTGTTTTCCTGTGAAAATAAAGAACACTTCCCCATGCTCAACTAAAAAGCGTAAGTAATAACACCTTAAAAATTTCGACATCAAATCTGTTTTCATTTCCAATATACATAACTTCCATTTCTGATATGAAGCGAAAATTATTCGATCAAAAGTGCTAAAAATAAAGTGAAAAACATAACATTGAACGTGCCAAAATCAAGACAACAAGGAAAGCCAAGAATATATATTTGGAGGGAGTCCAAAACGATTGATGTCTAAAGAATGAGTAAATAAAAAAATAAACACAAGGATGATAATGGTTAAGTTATAACCTGCATCTGTTTTAAGAAAATGAAGTTATGAATTACAAAAGTGAAGAACACTTTTAAATTTCTTACAAGTGGTTTACCTACTTTTACGAGCCTTAAAATATTTCAAAACCACAACAATTTGAAAATCATCCAAAACATTTAAATTTCACAGAAAATGTTTGTTATGAACATTACTACCCAATATCTCGAATACTGATTGAATAATTTTTAATCCAAAATAAGCTTTTGAAACATAAATCCTAAAACATCATCCAACCTCCGGCTCTTACCTGGTAACTTCTTATAATCGCTTGAACAGCAAGATGATCGTCTATAACCTTTTCGTTTACTTGTCCCCCCAGATTCGTAGCCCCACCGCCCAGTGGTATAAGGGCACTAATCGGGAGCTCATTTTTACCAAGAGATGCTAGAGACGGTGGGGCTTGGTAGCCCGTCCCCCCTTGAGCTGAGTTTCGGAAAAAGGAATCCCATGACTAAAACGAAAGTAATAAGTTAGGTAAATATGTGCAAAGAAACATTTACTTACTAGCAGTGATATATATAGTAGCTATGCAACTGAACATTGTGTTTAAAACCAACTTTTCGGGGTTTAATAGTGGGGGATTCGTTTTAAATGCATCAAGTAAAATTAAAATTGCGCCAAATTTAACGAGGCTCATGGTTTATTTTTTTTTTACGAAAAATTTTGATTCATTCTAATGGAAGTCAAAAGTGACAAACTTCAAATTAGATGTCACTCATGTGGAGCATGTCACGTGTGCAGTACACTCAATGTTAAAAATTTGATTCGTAAATATTTTCAACTATGTTCTGTATTCTACACAAATTGATTACATAAATTGGTTTATTTTTTAGGTAAAACGCTATGAGTTTTTTATTGGAAAATACATCATTAAACTCCAGACCAAATGTGTACACACTTATCTCATCAAAGTCAAAGATAAAGTGCAATTACATTTAACATGTGATAAAACTGTTTACAATATCCATTCAATTTCTTTTGCATTTAAATGGGAATTTGAAGGTTTGAAGGCGTTATGGAATTTACGGAATCTGTGAAAAACGTGACAAACAGTATTCCCTTATCAGGCTCATTAGTAATGTAGACTAACTGCAATTACATCGCAATTATAAAAAAAATTACGTCAAGTTTGTGAGTCAGGATGAAATTTCTTTAATTATTCATTGTTTCACATTCCACTGTTTTTGAACGGTTTAGTTCCAATTTGCTTCCAAATATCATTTCTAATAAACTTAATTGTTCTATAATAATTTATGAAATTATGAAACATAGAATTTCCTTTCAGTAAATAATGTAAAGGTTTAAGTGCATATATTTATTACCCACTTCATCTAAGAGACTTCAATAATTCATACATACAACCAAACACTCCATTAATTTTAAAATTAATTTCTTACCGCGTGTACACTGGAAGGGTCAGCTAACCAGGCGTTATACATATCTTCGACATATTGGCTCGAGCTTCCGTTCAAAAATGGTTCTGCTGCAGCCGGTACGTTGTATTCTCTACACTGGGTGCAATGGATCGAGGGCGCGTTCTTCGTTATGAGCCACCCGGCAAATTTCTGACCTGGAGCGCCGAGGGCTGCGGTTACCAGTGTTTTCGCTCTATGCATCTTTGATTAGCTACAACAGAATAACATTTGTTATTAAATAGTATTACTCCATGCTTAATGAGGTTATGTGATAAGATAAAAAAGTAATTCACAAAGGTAATTACAGTGAAAAATATGGTGTTATGGTGTTATTCGAAATGTAGTTTTGTTTTATTGGGCAATATTGAGAAAGTGTGCTAATTTATCTATAAACAGGTGAAATAAAATATCTAAAGGTAAATATCTTGTGATCAAAAAACCTACGTCAGAGTAGTTTTAGTTAGTTTTATGAGTAAATAGTTGAAAATCGTAAATCATAGTCTAATTGGATTTCTTCTTTAATCAATTGTTTGCCTCCTATTGGCCTGATATTACTTCTTCAACGATCCATTCTTTTATATTATTTCAGTATGCATATTTTATTTTGATCTTTCCTAGAGTTATTGCCATTATTAACTATGCTACTGGTTTTGTTGGAGTAAAAGGCATTTTAACCTTTTTCATGGCCCATTGTGAAAATACTACTGCCACTCTAATCTACAATTCCTAGGAGATTGGAAGGTATTATCAATGATTCAATCAAATAGAATAGGAAACGGAATTATTTCGAAATTAACAATTTATACTGTATTTTCTACATACATATAAAACCTATATTTTCAGAAATCATTCAATCTCAACAAGTTGCTAGTAACCATGAAATACTAATATGCAACTGACGCAATGCAACAAAAATTCTGAGGAAACACTAGATAAAATTTTATAAAACAGCCAGAATGCCAAGAACGATCAGATCACTAGATTGCACACACAAAGATTGTGTCCCCAGATAAGGTAATTGATAAAGGCTACCGATAAAAGCTGCAGCATTAGAGATTACTTGATACACATTCTTTAATAATCTCTTTCAAGGGTGTTCGATATCTATTTATCTATGATGCTCCATGCAAGTTTTTTAGAACAATTGAAAGCAAACCGATTGATCAACCCTCAAATTTACTTAAAGATAAGAACTGAATAGTGAAAGAAGTTTGGAGATTGATCGATCGGTTTGTCTCCAATCGTTCAAGAAAATTTGCATTGTGCAGTTACAAAAGTGATCGAACACCCTTAACTGAAAATAACACTGAGATGTCCAGAAATAAGAAAAGTTGTTTTCTACCAATGACCAAACAGTCAGTGGTAATGGCACTGATCTGAAAATAACTAATCTTGTGGTCCAGCAGTCAAGGTTCGTTCATGATCAAACTATAAATAACTCCAATGTATAGCAATGACTGGTAAACTGGAGGATTTAGAAACGCAATTCTAGTTATAATAATGTATAGGTATAGTAATACCAAACATGTCATTACGCCTTTGTAGGAAGCCCACAATGTATAATGAACCAGGCAAATAATTTATTTGTAGTATGGAGAGAAGAAACTAAATTTGTTTGAATTTCTGTTCCGTTTACTGTTATACAAGGCGTCTTAATTAAGGAACTTCTGGAAGATTGAAATAATTAGAAAAACACACTAAATCCGAATCCTCCAAATTAGCAACATGTTTTATGAATCCATAAAATTTTGAGTTCTGGTGTGGTCACTATTTTCACCAACATGGATACATTTGTTGCAAAGTAGAATAACATCAGAAATGTAGAATTCTTGACAATTTTACTAGAAGTAATAGGTATTTACCAATCCCAGGCTACCTAAGCATTTCCAACTCTAACCAAAGATGGTTGTGGATAACCACTTTTGGACTTAGCCAGAGCTGTGTAAAGTTACCTTTAGATTAGCTCTCGAGATAACTCTGAATTTATAAACTGGCCCTCACTACCAATTAATAAATACTAGTGATGTTTGGTATAATTTTTATAGTGATTTCGTTTTTTTTTTATGATTTAGTTGTCTTTATGGAATGGTAATGCTGAGATGCTATGAACAAACTCAACAGGACAGTGCCACACTGTACTAAATCACATCTTTGATGGGTGACCTGCAGTGTGACTGTGACATTTATATTAGATATTATCATCACTAGGAGGATGATGTTTTTCTTGTGAGCTTCTTTCCTTCTTTCAATGGTCAGGTAAAAGAAATTAGTCTTATTTCTAACTGGTTAAAGAATAAATGATAACTACTGAAAGCGTCTTTCATGAAAGGAAAATTAGAGTTTTGATTTAGCTATCTGATGTATTAGTTGCAGAAGGTTAAGGAAACGTTTCCTTGCACTTCTAAACTTTTAAAAACAGTGGAAGGCGTGTAACCTATCAAATTCAACCGTTATGCAAGAATGAACTCTCCGGTTGACTTTAACCCAGTTTTTACCAGTAAGACCTAGATAGCATAACCTTACAATTTAAATGTCTTTTAGAACGGATCGACCTTAAATCGAATTAGAATGAATAAATTGCGCAAAAATATTAAATAAACCGCGTTGCGTCGTCACATGCAGGTACCTAATTTTACCTTAAGAATTTGGCAGCGGTTCCTTGCATAGTCTTAGATAACGCAGCGGTGTTATGAAATTTAATTGGGAAAACCGCCAGTTTGGTATTAACGGAATGGGGAAATACTGAGGCCCCCGAGGACTCACATGAATCATCTGAGCACCTTGAAAATCGCTCCGCAACACGGTAAATCGATATGACCTATCCTAATAAGTTATATAACGACACTCGAGATCCCGCGAGACCGTCTCGTGGTATGTAAGGAACTGTGGCGGATTACCGACATCAGTTTAAGTTAAATTACCAAAAAGGATTACCTGTTTTATGTGGACTTTCGAAGAATCGGCTACAGCAGTATACACTCGCTCCCTCGCTCCCTGTACGAACGAAAGCAAATTTGACAAATTTTGACAGACTACAAGATACCCGGCGGCGTTGCCGGAGTAGTAACGGACATTCAACACATCAACCTTCAAACATTCAACCGCATACTACAAAGTACAAATGAAATGTCGATTCATTGGAATAGATCCAAGTATGACTTAAAACGTACAAAAATCTAATAAATGTCCACCTAGCCAAAACGTCTTGTTTTTACAACAGGGATAACTCATTTCTTTAGTGTGAAACTGTTCTTTAGTGAAATGGGGGGCAACGTTGCATCTTGGAAGCTCGACCTAGGAAGCTCGACAACCAGTGACGTATGCTCTATAATTGAAGCAGGGTTGGATCTAGCACACGAACACAAATTTTAATATTCTACCGTCACCGTTTTATTTAAAGAATGTAAAAATTTTGTGAAAATTACTGATCTTAACGCGTTTATTTAAATTATTTTCTTCTCCGACTACTTTTTGAGTATTATTTGTGGGTATCGTTTCCTTTTTTTTTTGCTTTGTACTAAAATAAATGTACCTTTCCTCTAACTCTTTGCTGATTTCCACCATGAAATAACCCTCCACCCGAGCGCACACTCAGGGAGAGTTCACTCCCTAGACGTGACAATATCATTGAACTACTTTTTGTGGTGCCAGTTATAAACTCCTTAAAATTAGAAATACAGATCCTTTCATCACCTCTTACTTAATAATTTCGATACTAATTAGTTCCCCTTCAAAAATGTGCTTGCTTCTATAAAAATAAAAACGCTATTTATAGATGTAAGGTAAAAAAAAACAAGAAAAATTTATAAAAGCGAACACTTGGTAAGGCCTTACGACATTTATTATATATTTTGTATTTCAGGATATACTTCAAGGGTGTAAATATATGTACTTATTGTATAACAACTGAAGCAGAAACAGGTTTAATTAAGAAGCAAGATTATTGAAATATCCATTTTATTCATTAGGATTTGTTTTTCGTTAGATATCAATAGTTATAAATATTTCGAAATAATATACAACTTCATTTCTCACAATCCGTCCCTTATTTTGATAATGATTATTAGTTATTAGGCAATTAATGACTACAAGTATTATTATCACCTTTATGGTTTTCTTATCGCTGACTAAAATGTGTACTTTAGAATAACTATATAATTAAGTAATAATTGTTTCAAAATATGCAATAATAATACAATTAGAATATTTCGTTCGCTTATATACTTTAAATATCACACAAGGTTTTTTCTATCACTTTGAAATAACAAAAAAAACCTTTGAGTTTCTTAATACTGGGTGATCAAGAATGACTGTTTCAGTTAGCAATCCTACCTGGAGGATTTTTTTGCCTAAGGGTCTGCAGCGCTACAACCAGCCTTTGTAGGCTCTCAAAGATATTCACCAGCATATTGGGGGTAATGTTTGCCACTTCCTGAACTATTGTCTCTTGCAGCTCTTCTTCAGTATGCAATATGTTAGTAAAGACATTGTCCTTCAAGAGCCCAAATAACGAAAAATCTAATGGAGTGAGATCTGGTGACCTGCTTGGCCCAATGCCCTAACTAATTACTCTGTCGCCAAAACTCTGCGGGTGATCAGGAAGGGTTAATGACTGGACGATGGAAATTTTGTAAGGGTGGTACTTCCATTTCTTTTTAAGCACAGTGGAGCAACTTCCATATGATAAACCTTTAAAACCGTGAATTAGAACAACATGGAAAAGTGGAAGTCTTATGGGTAAGAATGTAAATTGGTTGAATAGGAGGCATAAGGACCAAACCTGTTTGAAGGGACAGTTTTCTTAAGGATTTGGGAGTACTTCTTTGCGTTCGAGTTCTGACATTCTCGACAACTTTCTCGTTTAGAGTAGAAGGTCTACCAGTTGATTTTTGTTTGCTTACGCTCCCTGTGTTTAAATAATAACGTTCAACTACTCGCGTGCAATGTTGCAGAAAAACGGCAAAAGTGACCAAAGTCTCCGGAAACAACTGCTGAAATTGCTGGTATGTCGCTTCGAGAGAGTACTGCCAACCAGTAATTGGGTTATAAATCCCGCTTCGAAAGTACGCTATTCCAATGAAAATTTCGTGTTGTAACGTGAAAACCATTTTAAATAAATAAATTTTAAAAGAATACCAGAAATTTGAATTTTAAATAGCAAATTGAAATTATCAGTTGTACCATTTAAAAATGAAATTCAGCATTGCCAACTCAAACAGTCATTCTTGATCACGTTGTATTACATACATATATATCAGTTTATTTCTCGTTTATCCTTCCTTGGTATGAAGAATTTAATGAAATCCATCCCTGTACCGATTTCTATATCATTTTTCTGACTTTTGACGTGATATGAAAGAATTTGTTTTGAGGTTAGAAGTCACAATCTAGTGCATTCGACCAGTTATAGTTTAAGAAATTAATTTTTACCTTTGGCATGTAAGTTTTCTTGTTGACAATTAAAACATGAACAACCTGCGTTTTCTACGTACCCCCTTGATACGGGGATTGAGGCAATATTCTGTTGTTACCACTTATGGGAGTTATGGAAATGTTCCAAAGATTCTGGCAATTCAATACGGACAACATAATTATCAGCAGGAAAGGTTCTACAAAAATTTCGGCCATAAAGAGGAAAAAGAAACGAAATTTTCGAAATACTATTATAGGTTTCTATTAGTGCTCTTCTTGATTCCATGTATAAATTATGAGTGGTAAGCTCACGCTCCATCGAAACGAGTTGTTCACACTATCTGATCACTTCTTCCAGGTTTAAGATGCAGTATAAGCGCATTTTTTCGGTGAAAGCGGAAGCTGAAACGATAACAGAAAATGTGGAGTCTAATATGAACATGGAAGATAATCCCGAGGAAGAGGGAAAGAGGAAGAAGCACCGCAGGGAAAAGATCGGTTTCAGGGATCGGAAAGTAAGCTGAGAAGTCGTAACAATCACATTCTTATTAATTAGTTTACAATGAAGTGTTATAAACGTGATATATTAAAGGCGTTTAGTAATAACTGAATAAATATTGACGAGAATGGTACATCATGTGTTTGAGATTTGACACTTCTAGAAAGGAATTGATGTAATTGTATTTAAAAGTACAATAAAATTAGCGCTACGGTGATGTTTTGATTGAAAAGTGAATCACTCTTTTGGTACATGGTCATTTTGTTTATTTAAGTCATATTATATCATAATGCAAATGGATTAAACCTCTTCCATATATTGACAAGAAATTTAATCTTAACTGCATTTTAAACCAATTGGGTAATTATTATTCCTGCCTGGAAAATTTTAAAGAATCAAGACATCACTGTATTGCCTATGATACATGTCAGTAGGATTTGATGCATCAAATTCCTTAGCAATTTAGTACACAGCTTTCCTTTCAAAACCTACTTGACATATGGATCATGTTTAGAAAACATTCCAAATATTACCAAACATACTTTTCCTAATATTATGTGTTTAATTATTAATGAAAGCATATGTTTATTTTTAACGAGTTAGATAATAGAATATGAAAACCGAATGAGAGCTTACTCTACACCAGACAAGATATTTAGATATTTTGCCACGGTTAAACTGATACACTTAGATTCCACTGAGGTTTTTATGACACCAGATGATTTTCTTAGGGCTATTACGCCGGGGATGAAACAGCCCGATGGTAAATAAAGCATACTTTTCTATTATTGATTGTATTCTTTCAGCTTGGTGTTGGTTTCTACTTTTCTTTACTAATATTTATGTATGGCATCTTAAAAGGTGTGGAAGGAATTATCAAGTTTTCGTTGTGATATCAAGATCCACAGGGGCCTTTGAAAATAATCAGCCATTACATTTAATACGTCAAGTGTTTTAACTTTCAAAGCTTGAAAGTAATTACTGGCTACACATTTCAAAGGTCTTGTATGCAACGTTGATTAATACAAAGATGAACTGCTTATAGCAGAGTGAGTTTGATTACATAAAATGAGCGTTTGTACATTATAATTCTCGACTTGTATGTATTTATGCCTGTATCGAATAACTAACTCTTTTTGCGCATGTTGCACCAGATAATCGAGTATGAAAATCGCATTAGACACTATTCAACTCCGGATAAAGTTTTTCGTTATTTTGCGACTCTACAAGTTCAAGGAGCGACCGTTGACCAGCACGAAATTTACATGACTCCCGACGATTTTCTTAGATCGATGACGCCCGGTTTAAAACAACCCGACGGTTAGTTGGTATGATGTACATATATATGTCGTTTAGTAGACCGCTGGGATCTATACCTATCTATTTGTTATTAGAGATTACTTTTTTTAATTTTCTTTGTAAACAAAAATTATATGCATTTTTTAACACCTTAACTTTGACTTATTTAAATAAATGTTTAATAACATAACATGACAATTCGACACCTGACTGTTTCGCTTTCAGTGCATTATGTTACATTGTAGTTCAGTCGTATGACAAATTAATCTTTCACTTGGCAAAACCCGCTTTCTGGAAGAAAGAAAATAAGACAAGAGATAAATAAGTTATTAAAAGTTTCAATTATTTTTTTCATTTTGAATTTGTTTTATTATTTTATTTTTCAATTATTTTAATAGTGTTATATTGTGTTACATTCCACACCTATAAAGTTTCTTTACCTGTAAATTGTGAGCTTTATACTAACACTTGCTTGATGTGTGAATTAATACTTTACTACATGCTGCTCATGTTCTGTAGTCTTACGTTCGATCCATTTCTTTTAGGTTTGGGATTAGACCAGTACAGAAGATATGATCCAAAAGTAAGTACTCACTTGCTTATTACACAGTTTTCCCTAAAGTACTATTACGAGTATCTATCAATTGAACAACTGTAAATAGATCTTTTACAACACAGCTCTATTACTTTGATTTTCATAGTTATATTCTGTACCGAATTTCTTACCACAGTATAAATAAATTTGTCTATTTATTTCAGCACGGTTTACAGGTAATGACATATCTGTCCTGCATGCAAATTTTTACTGTAGCATGCTTATAAATTACTTTCATTGGCTTTTAAATCTCGACACCTTCCTGCTTAATATTAGTCGGATTTAATTTATAAACGCCTAACTAATTTTTGAGAGGCTATAACAAACTTATTTGGTATCGATGAACTTACAATTGGTAGTAGGTGTTAATAAAAATTAGGAATTTTGTTTTTTGTAGTTACTAGTTGATTATCTATTGCAAATATTTAGACGAAATTAGATGTTTTTAGAAAACAGTGTAAGTACCTAGACGTAAATTATAGATAGAAATACAATGATGACTAGTATTATTTAAAAATCATTACTAATATACAAAGACACTTTTTAAAACATGAAATAGCATGATGAGATGTTAAAAAAAATTGAGACAAAATATTATTTAGAAATATCCGTCATAGTGGAATTTAGCTGTGTTCTATCTTTGATAAACCCTTTATTTCCATACAGAGTGTTCAGCATAAATTGGAGCTCTCTCTCGATGAGGACAGTATCTTTTACAAACTAGGAAGTTCTGGATTGATTACGTTTTCAGATTACATCTTTCTTCTTACTGTGCTCTCAAGTAAGCTAGTTACCCTTCTTTTCTGCAATTCTGTACAATTTTACTTACAGCTTCTAGGAGACACTTCGAAATAGCTTTTAGGATGTTTGATCTCAATGGAGATGGGGACGTAGACTGCGAGGAATTCGAAAAGGTAGCCACTTTGATAAGGCAACAGACCAGTATAGGTTCCAGGCATAGGGATCATGCAAACACTGGAAACACTTTTAAGGTACAATTCTTTGTAAAAAGCATTTAGGGTATATAATTCTAATTAGAAAAGGTAATTATCTCTCTATTCGTTATTGTGTTTCAGTATTCTGTGAATATTGTACGAGAAAAGAAACTGGATTAGTTTAGTAAAATCGTTGTTATATTCTATGGAATCTATTCATGAGTAACTAGACGTACTTTTTTTCATATGAAGAGAAATATATTTTTTAATATAGAATACATTCCTGTAATTTCCCTTTATTTTCCAGGGGGTCAATTCTGCTTTAACCACTTACTTCTTCGGGCCTAACTTGAAGCAGAAGCTGACGATAGAGAAATTTTTGGATTTCCAGGAAAAACTACAAAAGGAAATTCTAAGTTTGGAATTTCAGAGGAAGAACCCAGATGAGAACGGTAATATCTCCGAAGCAGACTTCACGGAATTGTTGTTGGCCTATGGTGGATACCCTCAGAAGAAGAAAGCTAAAATGTTAAAACGCGTCAAGAAAACGTTAGTATTAATAATAGGGAACAAATTTAAATATCTCGATTCCACGAAAATAAAACTTACTTGCAATCAAGGCGAGATTCACAATTGTGACAAGATCTTATCTTAACTAAACAGTAGGTTTGTCATAATTGAGTACCTAACATTATGCATTTCAAAGTCATTCCACGTTTCTCAAAAGAATAATAGAAATCAGATAGTAAGAGATACAATAACACTTGACAGATTAAAATGATTCACAACATTAAAACGAAATCTTTTAGTTTGTTTACAAGTATGAATCTTTATAGTTTCAGAGACCACGGTCAGGGAATTTCGAAACAAGATTACTTAAACTTCTTCCATTTTCTCAACAACATTAACGACGTAGACACCGCCTTAACTTTCTATCACATTGCCGGCGCTTCTATTGATCAGCAAACGTTAAAGCATGTAGCCAAAACTGTGGCACATGTCGATCTAAGCGATCACGTTATACACGTCGTATTCACCATATTCGACGAGAACCAGGATGGTCAGCTGAGCAACAAGGAATTTATCGCGGTGATGAAAAACCGTTTACTCAGGGGGCTTGAGAAACCAAAAGATACTGGATTCGTCAAGTTCATGCAGTCTGTACTGAAATGTGCCAAAGAAACTAGACCAGACATTTAAAATTAATATTTGTTGTAACTCTGTAAAATTTGCGCTTATATTGCATGTTCTGGCTTTATGATTATTTTTGTTGTGCCTTAAAAATTAATTACTTTCAAAAGGGGGTCTTAAAAATCATCGTCATATTAAAATATGTAATACAGTATATAAGTTATAATTTACAGGTTTGTATAATAAATTAAAAGTATCACAAACATCAAATTTTAAAATATTCATGTAACTGTTTTTAAGCTTATTTGAATTGTGAAGCATGCACTATTTTTACTTGTGTCGACTAAATGTCGAATAAATTATAATATAATAAATTAGATGTCAAATAAATATTGTTAATAGGGTTACTTTTGACAATTAAATTTCAAACCTTTTATCTCGCTTATAAATCTATCCAATTCCCCTACTTACATTTAAAAAAAATTACCTAAAATTAACCTTAATCTAAACCCAATTTAAAATGTATCTACAATGATTTTGTTTACTCAAACTTTTTTTTAGTTAGTAAGCACACTAATTACCATATTTAAATTTTAATACAAAGTACATGTACAATTAATATTACCCAGAGATCCATATTCGAGAACAACAAAAGGTCTTAAAAGAGTAAATAGAAAAAATCCACCTGGGAGTTGTTGCATAAAAAGTTTCCTATTGTTGTTTCCGAAAATGTGTCACCATACAAATTAAAAAACAAAGGCTCTATAGGAAGATATAATAAATACACAAGTACTCTGATAATTGACTAGGAAATTCACTGGATAAAATGTTTTTTAGATATAAAATGTGTTTTCAAATGTTATTTAAAAACAAAGTAGTCTCTTGCAAATTTTCTTAATATTTGGTTCATCCCAGTCTCAAATTTACATTCGGCGATAAGCACAGCACACAAATATTAAAAGAATATCACTTCCCAGTGAGAGGTTTTAAAAGATATTCTTAATATTACATTGGTAAAACTATAGGAAAAACTAAAAATAAGGCATAAAATGGTGAATAAGTACTTCTGGTTAGGTACTATGTCCTGCCGAAATCACTCAACCCATTACAGAATCCCCATTCTGATGCCTGAAACAATAATCTCGACCTACCACAGCAGTAAGTTTACAAGGTGTTCCTGCTCTGGTTTTTGCTTGACAAGATCCTTTTAAACTAGTGTTGATATGTAGGGGAGTGTTGCTTCTACTTCTCGATTTAGAGAGAAAAGGATGGTACCCGTTCCTAGATACAGGTGGGGTAAAATCATAATCTTTGAAAGTGTCGGTATCTTCTTCATCTAAGGAAGGATTTGCATACAATGAATTAGTGGCCAAATTGTTAACTAGTGTATCTCGATGTGTAGAAGTCACTGGACTTGAAGAGTAATTTTCTGGTGACGATTTCCTTTTGCTAGGTGAAACTTTCTCTTTGATGGAGAGTACTGTAGCTTTTACTGATGCTCTATAAGTTACTGCGTAGTTGATTGAAATATGAACTGTAACAAACATTACATCAATATAAGGAACTGGTGTAAAGTTCAAAGTTCTTACCTGCAACCAAAACACCAATTGTACCAATAAGTGACAGAAAATCTAAATGTTCCAGTTCCCCATACAACGCCAGCGCTAAATTAATCGGAGGCACTATCGCCACCAACAATCTTGTACTCATTCTAACTGATAAAAACGCGCAAGTTAACATTCCGATTAACAACAGAGCTACATGCCACAGGATTATATAAATCCTTTCGATGGAGTGATCTGTACCGCCTAGAGCTGACGTGATCCATGACAGTTTTTCTTCCAAGATCAGTCGAGTACCTCCGACTAAAGCTACTAAATTATGGACAGTTTCATTGACTTCTTGCAAACTCCGAAGGGTTGATTCGTATTGATTTTTGAATTCTTCACTTTGTTTTATGAGCAGAGAGGACGACTGGTCTAAAAACAAAAGGTTATTCTTAGAAATATAAATACAAAACAATGATCAGAATACTTTTACAGAGAATTAGTTTTTATCTAATTTCAGTTTTCATGGCATTACTTTCCTTGTCTAGCCCAATTGATAAAAGATTATTGACAGAGACAATACATCATTTAACATATTTTATTAAAATTTTGTAATGAAATAGGTTAATACCATTGACGGTTAATACCATATTCTTAAATTTCAAATAAACAAATTGAGGCTGTTATTTACAAAGAAATCTCTTTGTTTCCAAAATATGCTATGGCAAAAAAACAAATACATTAAGAAAATCTAAGAGGTCAAAATAAAAGATTGGAGATTTGTTAGGAACATTTTGGACCACAATGTGTAAAGGTAACATAAAGCACATCTGAATCAAAAGTTAATTGAATCTGGAATGAAAATCAACTATAAAATTACCTATTTTCTTGAATATCTCTTTAGTTTTATTGTGTATCAGAATTAAATCCTTGATCAGTTCCTTATGATTAAGACGACTTTCATCAGTTTGCTCTTCAAGTTGTTTCATCGATGATTCCAATTTTTCCTGTACAACCTGTGTCATCTGATGTATCTGATTCTGGGTGTCCAATATCAACCGCTTCTCCTCTATCAACTTTTGAATGTTATCTTCGACCATCAACTGTCCATGAAACTGCGCTTTCTGCAAATCCTCCTGTTGCTTCGATAAGCTCTCCTGGCCCTTCGTGAATGTGTCATAAGTGGATTCAGTCAGGCTTTTCAATTTCTCCTGATCGCTGGATATCTTTCCGAGAGTCGTCAGCTGATATCTGGCGGCGTCCATCAGACGGTTAACGGTGTGTTCGGCTAGTCCGCGGAATTGAGCCTGACGGACGGAATAGCAGACGGCCCTCACCCTGTTACTCATGAGGTGGTAACTAGTCCAAGTGTCGGGATCCATATCTATGGTACATTCCTTGATGGACATTTCGTCTGAACAGTCGAATATTTTTCGACCTTCAATGTGAGACTGGCAGTTCAGGAGGTGAACGGCTAATTTCGCCAACTGCTCGTCATTTAACTTGTCACAGTCCGTTTTCAGTTTCAGAACCACCTGAAAGTGACTGAATATTAATAACACTTATTAGGTGGTGATATAAGAATAATATTAAATGACATGAAAACTGTTTTATGTTAAAAGTAAAATGTGGCCATTGGAGCAGGAGAACTGGCTACAATTCAATTTAATATCAAAGGGGCAACAAATTAAGTAAGGCAAAGGTAAGAGGTTTTGTTGGTTGACACTTTTCCATCTTTTTTCTACATTGTATCGCTCTGAAACTCAATCATACGACATTAATATATTGCATTTTCTAGAAATCTCTCAATTTATAGTGGAAATAGCTCAGCTCTTATGTTAAACCAAAAGAAAACACCAAGTCTTACCACCAATTAGTTTGATAGTATATAATACCTGTTTCAATAAGTACATTAGCTTTATTTTCAATATGCCCTTTTCATAAATATGCTAAACCAAATACTAAGCTATGATGAATCGGCAAGGGTATTAATTCGTACCTATTAGGGTTAATATGGGAAATTTTAAAGGGCATGTCGAAAGCCCTAAACCATACGCCTATGGCTGATATGCACAAGTATACGGCCACGAAAAATTAATATTTACCCTGTGTTGGCAATGATCCAGATCGGATAATGCGATTCCGGTGAGTTTAGCAGCCTCACTTAAGAACTTCTCGTCCACAGTAGAAACCTCATAAGGGATCTTCTGGTCGTAAATCTCCACAGGTTCATTATCCTCTCGTTCGAATCCCAGGTACTTAGTGATGCCATTTATATAATCTCTGATAGCAGCGTGTGATATACATGCAAGTGTTACAAAAATCACTGTACAAAAACTAATCCTCATCTTAAATTCTCAGCGGAATTGTCCAGTACTCGTTGTTAGTCTAGTTAAGTTAATAAAATTAAGGTATAATTGCTTGGATAAATAAATAACGAAACGACGGTTTGCTTGCTGTTTAAAAAAGACAGGTGGTTTTGACAGTTACGTTAAAGCCAAAATAAGAGGTTATGTAAACACAACACGATACGTAAATAGATCTATATATTCATTTCAGCCTAATTTTGAAAAAAGCAATAATTAGAAACTTGCAGACACAAAAATTATTATTCCTCAGCAGATTTAAAAATCACAAAACTAGATATTCCGGCAAATGGGGTTCACTTTGTTTTGATTTTGACCTTTTGACATTTGTCATATGTCGTGTTCGTGGTTCGTGTTACTTTCGACAGTGGACTTTACTTTTATGACTACAGATTTGAAAACGAATGTAAATAAATTTGTATAGAAAAAATGACAAAGAATCCGGTAATAAGTCGTTAGTAATTCGTTATTAAAAACATTCCATTGAACTTTGTACTTATTCAAAAATGATTAATCTTATACGACGGTTCGATGATTTTGTGCCACATTCTAGGGTTGTTTTGGCAGAATAAAGTGATGCAAGAGGGTAGAAAAATGTACGATTCAGTAAGCCTAATCGGTTCTATAACTGCAGCAATATCCATTCCTCTAATAGCCCTCAAAGTCATCAAGACCTTGTTTTTGCAGCAAGAGGTGAAGGGACTCGTGGGAAAGGTAGGTATTATAAATATTTCCAATTTGCTTTTCATCTTGACATTGCATATTATTCTTTAGGTGGTAGTCATAACTGGTGCTAGTTCGGGCTTAGGTGAAGCACTGGCCCATGAATTTTATCAGAAAGGTTGTCAGGTCATCCTGTGCTCTAGAAGAAAAGACGAATTAGATCGTGTCAAGAAGGATCTACTACATTCTCACTGTCCAAATGCAAAAAGTCACTCACCGATAGTCATACCAGTAGATCTTGCCGATATTGACTCACTACCTGAATGTGTAAACAAAATCTTGACTATCACCGGACATATAGACATTCTAATAAATAATGGCGGTTTGTCTTACAGAGGGAAAGTCATAGAAACGGACATTGATGTCCATATGCAAATAATGAAAGTCAATTATTTTGGCGCAGTAGCATTGACTAAAGGTAAGCGATGTGATCACCAAGTTTACTTAAAATCAAACATTCACCTTTCAGCCGTGCTACCAGATATGGTAAAAAGAAAGAGAGGATTCATTGTATTCGTGAGCTCTGTCCAGGGTCTGATAGCTCTACCTGAAAGATCAGCATATTGTGCCTCGAAGCATGCATTACAAGCATTCGCAGATAGTTTAAGAACTGAAGTTGCTGACTGCAACATTATGGTTAATGTTGTAAGTCCTGGGTACATAAAAACAAAATTGTCTTTGAATGCTCTCACACATTCCGGGGATAAGTATGCAAAAATGGACGAGGCTACAGAAACTGGGTATGTACCAGAGTTGGTAGCTGGAAAAATTCTGAAAGCTGTAGCTGCACAGGAAAAGGAAATAATAGTAGCCCCTCTTATGGCAAGATTGGCAATATTTTTGAGGCATTTCTTGCCATCTTTGTATTTCATTATTATGGTTAGGAGGTTTAGAAAACAAAATGGTTTTAAATAAATAGATAAATGTACAAACCAATGGTTATAAACCATTGGTTGCAATTTGATACAAGTGCATATTTATCCCTTGTAGAAATAAAATTTGTACTTCTACATACCTAGTGTTTTAATTTTTCATAATAATTAATTAAAATTCTAATATAATAAATAATTTTTTTATTGTTTCAAAAGTTTCGTTGTTTTATCAAAAAGGAGCGAATAGAAAACAAAGTAATAGAGAACTTGAATTAACCACAACTAAGAATTACTTTAAATTGTATTACTATGTAAACTTCTGTTTTAAGTGTATGTAGAATGTGTGCATATGTCTGACATATATGCTACACATGGCAGAATGTTGGTTTACTTGAAACTGGAGCATCGAAAATTGAACAAGAGTACTACCAGTGCTACTTTCGCTATGCTTTTTCGTAATGGCTCCTCTCGATAGAGCTACCATTAAAAGCTTTGCTCTGATAAAAACGCTTTTCCTTTCAATGAAAATAATTTAATCTAACAGATGTTTCATACCTATACGACAAAATATATTTGAAAATGTAATAATCCATTTAATGTACATAATAAAATTTCCTATGAAGTTTCTTCTAATAAATGCCTACCGAACGTGGCCAATATATTACTTTGATCACTACTATATCCTTTAATGCAATTATCTGACAGTTCTATATAGCCTGTAAATGCAAAGAGCAGCTGCGGTCAGAGTCGCTGTACAGTGCATGATTTTTCTCATCATATCATCCTTGCGCACTAGAACTACAGATGATGTAATCATTATAGGTTCAAATACTTGTAACCGAGCCAATTTCCTCGGATCCCTTTCCACCTGAAACAAATTAAAAATCACAAAAATTAATATAACAAAAGGCAGGAAATGGTTACTTGATATTTAACACAGTGATCAAACTGCCATGACGCAGTGTAAAGACCGGTGCACAGCGTAGAGAGAATACTCAGTGGCGCTTGTAGGGTGAAGTTATCTGGCCAAACCAATCCTGAGAAAAAAAATTACAGTTGTAAATAGTATTTATACTTAATATTGCGATAAATATTTGCAATTTTATAAGCAAACTTCATTTTATAACTAGGGTATAGTGTTTTAAAATTGAACAAACATAACTGTTTTTTACACATTTATCCAAGAATAAAAATAATTGATAAGTATTTTGATTGTATTAAAATCATGTCAAAATAATGTTTTTAATATGTGTAGAAGTACTCTATTTTTAAAAATATGGTAAGATAAAGGACAGCAACTGACAAACTACAACAATCTAATAATTTGAATTTCATCTTTTGTCACACAAGTTACAAAACCAAAACATCAACAAATTACCTCTCAACTAACCTGATATAATCGATGTTATGCCTGAGATTACAGCAGTCTTATGTAGATAATTTCCAAAGTTAATCCATCTAGCCGTCTCGTCTCCCAGTCGAGGTGGCTCTATGATAATAATGGAACAACAACTTTCTAAAGCTTTCTCTAACTCTAAGGAGAAACATTGAGGAGACTCTTCATTGTCGTATATTTCGTGGATCACAGCTATATTCGAAGGATGCAGAGCACTACAAATAAGAATTGGATGAAGGAATCAAAACGGTTTACTTTTCAAAAGAGAGGTAGAATATGGTAGCATTAAATTTTAATAGTTTGACTGCATCGAAGACGTTTATGATGGAATTGGTCTATGTCCCACTGAAGGATTTTCAAATTCTTAAAATAAGTAGCTATTGTGAAGTTACATAAAATTTTATTTATTTGAATTTAAGCTTCATTACATTCATAAATCAAGCACTACTAATCATACTAGGTAAGTGGTCCAGCGAAAAATCGTAAATGGAAAAAAGTTAATAAATAGACACAGTAAGTCTGTGAAAGATATTAATATAAAAGTTGCTCGGTATGAAACCCAGAAAAGCAAAGAAACGTTTCTGAGGAATGATATTCCTCTGGGTCGATTCATGGGTATTAAAAGCAACAAATGACAATTAACTAACAAGTTGGCTTCTTGTGTTAGTAGAGGATTGCTGATTAAAACATTCCATACTGATGAACATATTCATTCTTCCTTAAACAAGAGGATCTCGTTTTGCCTCAAATTTTCAGTTATAAAAACGATACACATGAGTAACATCTTCAGTGGGAAGTCGGGGGTGCTTTAACATGATTTATTTAGTATTTTTTAAGAGAGCAGTCATAAAGACAATCATTCTTAAATATAGTGCAAATAGTCAATTTTTGTCAAAGGCATTCTAGGTTCTACACATTTTTAAAACGAATTAGCACAAAAACTGCAAGTTTATTTTCCAACAATAGGCAGAGAGATATTTTGGGATAAACGAATGATTCACCATTCTTTTTCAAAATAATAAACAATAGTGAGTTTTTGAATGTTATCTGCAGCAAGTAGGTATTTAAAAAGCAAAATGGATCTTATCTTGGTATTTTAAAAATCTGTTGAGCAAGTGTATAAATATTTGGAGGCAATGTTACATGCACTACTTTTACCTTAAAAAAACATTACATTTTTAAGCTCAGATACTATACCAAAATTATAAACTTACCTCTCACCACCACCTGCATCCATTCTCAACAAACAATCAACAATTTCGAAATTTGGATCAATGGTTTTCAGTGTTTGAAATTCTCAAAACTAAGGTTACCTACATTTTAATTTCTTATAGGTTCGCCAGTGATCGCCGGTGTCCGATGTATTGCAGCGCTAATTGTTAGTTATATAATATATAATTTTAGAATATACACATTTAATAATTCTTTTTAGTTTCTCACTGTTTAGATTCCACAAAACGTTTTATTCTTCGTCTTCGTAAAACAGTCGAGCAATCCGATCACTTGAATATCATGTGATTCATGTGTACGTCTTCTTCCCTAAATGATCAACGGAACAACAAAATGTCAGTTAAATTATTGTTTAAACTAGTTGTACAGGATTTATTTGCAGTGGGGAATGTTGATAGTTGATAAATGTTTATTTAACTCTACTTTTAGCCTAGAGCTGAGGTCTAAAAAGCCGGCACAAAAAAATAAATTGTCTTTGTTAAGCCATTTATTTCCCTAATATTGGTGTTCTGTGTATTTCCGTGCTTTTTCGAAAATGTAGGTAATTGTATAAATAACAACTAAAATCAATTAGTCCAAATGATAGGTAATTAAAGGCAATTCAGGATGTCCAGAATGAAATTCGATGCCATCAGGTTCCACACACATAAACGTTCGTACACAGTCACTCAATGAGAGGTTCACAATGTTGAAAACATCCCATTTATTGATTTAAACAAATAAGAAGTAGTTGGGCCGCCAGGAGGGGTTTCTTTAAAGGGGACGCGCGATTTATCTGAGAAGAATGTGTAATCAGCGTAAAGATGGTACTCAGTACGGAATGGTCTCAAGTCGAGGTGATCGATTTAATAAATGACGGTTCCGGTCTGGGTTTCGGTATAGTCGGCGGGAAAAGTACCGGAGTGGTGATAAAGTCGATCTTACCGGGCGGTATCGCCGACAAAGACAGCCGTCTACAGAGCGGGGACCATATCCTTCAGATCGGAGACGTCAGTCTTAGGGGACTCTCCGCAGATCAGGTTGCCACTGTACTGAGACAGGCCGGACAGCAGGTGGTTACAATTTTTATAAGCTTCATCAATATGTAAGGTTACACTCGTAATGTGCACCTGTTGTGTTTTTTTTGTTTGTGTAAATCTGTTATTAACTACCACATAGTAGAATATAGTCCCAATTTTCATGCTGTTCTTTAGCGATCAGCGGAAACCACAATTGTACTGTCTACCACTTTCACCCTTTCCATTGAATGCAAAAATGCGAAAGTCCTACCGCAGAACCTGGAACGTTTAGTATACCAAAATTTAAAACATCCACAGCTTCTACGGTCATTCTTCAGGTATTCAAGTTCAATAACTTCATAACAATTGAAGGTTCATTATGTTTTGGTGTACTAAACACCATCTTATGTTAATTTTCATTTTTAAACACCATGTACGATTGTAGGCGCTTTCGCAATGAAGATTTGTCTTTCTCCCATTTTCTTTCAGACTACATTTCATAATACAACATATTTGAGGTTTCTGCAAATTTGACCAAAAATATCCCTGTTCTGTTACATTTTATGCTTTTTATCCTTTGTTTGTTTCCTGTTACATAAAGCATTTAAATAAATTACACTTCATGAATAAACTTAATAACAATTTAAATAAAGAAATACCATTTTATTACAAGTTCCAAGTTTTTGTAGCTTAAAAGTGCCCCAAATCTTCTTTAAAGTCTGCCACTTATTCCTAATTAAATGTCAAGTATTTTTTAAATATCAAATTAGTGTATTAATATAATTTGCATGTATTTCCTACTTCAGGTTAGAATGGTGGTTGCTCGACCCATAGACCCAAGCTCAGCAGGTTTCCAAGCATATGATGGCGCTGCGCCAATCATTGTCCCAACTAAAATCCTCACAGACTCCGAAGAGTTAGATAGGCAAATCCTACAGAACGGTTATCCTACATCGTTTTATAAATACGAGTCTGTCGCCGAGAATTGCGTGAAGAGCAAAACGTCGAGTTCTAATGAAATCGATAAAGTTCAAGTGAATGGAATTGACACTACGAATGGTACTAATAATTGTGATGATTTACCCAATACGAGTGATACAAAGGGGTCTCCTAATAATTTAGTGGTGATAGAAGATATACAGACGACTGTCGCAAGTAGTAGTATAGATACTGAATGTAATAGCAATAATAGTAGTAGCAGTTCAGAACCAGAGACGGAGAAGTTTCCCGTGACTTTGAACAAGAATGACCAAGGCCTAGGTAACTGGTTTTATTGTTATGATAACTTCGACGTATCTTCTCTTGCTAATGGTTTTGGGTTGTTTTTGAAAATAACATGCAAAAGAGAACAATAATTGTGTTCTATAAAGGCACATTAACACAGAATGATTAATAATTAGAAAGCATTTGTTAATTAGATTAGTAATTGCTTTTAAAGTTTAGTTGTGATTTAAAAGAAATAATTTTCCACGTCTTTCGTAATACTGCAAGAATTTTAAATCTTGATCATGAAAATCTATCATAAAAAATAAATGACTCATGAATGTATAGTTCTTTTAAACAAGAATAAAGTCAAATTGCAATTTATCATTACATAAACTGTACAGTAACTCAGCTGTTACATTGCTTCCTGACTACATTTTCAATTTTAGGTATAACAGTTGCTGGTTACGTGTGCGAACATGAAGGCTTATCTGGCATATTTGTGAAAAGCTTGAACAAAACTTCAGAAGCGTACAGTTGTGGTAAAATCAACATACACGACAGGATAATTGAAGTTAATGGTCGCTCTTTAGAGAATTGTACTAATCGCGAAGCAATACAATTATTAAAGAAATCTGGAGACGTTGTTAACATAACGTTTGAAAGATATCTAAGCGGTCCGAAGTTTGAACATTTACAGGAAGCATTTGGAGAGAAAAATAAATTGGTTACAGAGAAAAGTCAAGGATCCATATCAGTTGGAAGTTTAAACTGGATCCCTGCTGAAAAAGTAAGTACAGTTAAAATTAGTGTTAGGGAGGAATGTGTAATATTGTACAGTTTTGATAAAAATTTGTATATTCCCAAACAGCTTAAAGTTTGTAATGTATAATGAGTTCCTTTCGATTACAAATTTTAATACAACTTTAAAGTTTCAAATTTAATCCCATTCATTTACAGCTTTCTCCTCCGCCCTCGTCAGAATCTTTATTAAGTATCGATAGCGAGATCTACGATCAGAACCCCGAAAATAAAGAAATATTTATCGAGGAAGACTTTGAAGCCAATCTAGAAGATGACTTAGAAACAGCCATAAGGGAAAAGTGGATAAACATTATTGGAAAATCTACAGAAATTGTTGTTTGCAATTTAACAAAACTGAAAGGTGTGTAAAATAATCATCAATTAAAGTGTTTGTAAACTTTTTTGACTATTACATTACATTTTCGCAGGTTTAGGAATCAGCTTAGAAGGCACTGTGGATGTCGAAGGAGGGATTGAACTAAGACCTCACCATTACATTCGATCTATTTTACCAGAAGGTCCAGTGGGACAAAGCAAGAAACTGTGCCCCGGAGATGAACTACTAGAAGTAAAATACAAAAGTCGTTTTGTACAGTTGTGTACATTTACATGTTTCAGGTAAATGGTCAGAAATTACTCGGTATCAAACATGTAGAGGTAGTGAAAATTCTCAAAGAACTGCCTGGCACAGTGAGATTGGTGTGTTCCCGAGAAAATAAAAATAGAGTTATCGATACTTCCCAAGATAGAGAAGCATTCGAAGCAAGAAATATACTAGGGGGGAGCCTTAAGAATTTGATACCTGAACGAGAAACTAAAGAACAGAAGTTGGTTAAAGCGCTAAGTGATACAAGTCTTAATACATCAAGTACAGTGACAGGTATAACTCTTAAATTAATCATATGGGTAGCTCAGTAAGAATTATAAAGCTTAAGTGATAAATCAATTGATGTCATTTCCCAAATTGATTGAATACATTGATAATGCAGCATTCAACTATATCAAATGAACATCTTATGCATTTAGGTTTGAATAAAATATAAAGTTAAAAATTTAATCTTGCAAACATGCATTTTTTAAGATGACGCGAATAAATTGACAATTCAGTCATTTTGAAAAGTATGACTGCAATTATTATAGAACTATAAGTCCAAGCATTACTTGATCTATATCGATTCTTAAATATAAAGTGCCATCACACAACCTTAAATAAATCCATAATGGACCCACCTTTGTAAATGGTCCACCAAGTCAAAATTGGCAAATTTACGATTACATAACAAATTTTAATGAATATTAGTAACGACGAATTGTCTATGGTTGCTTGTTAGTCAGTCATTTTTCCAGCAGTGGACGAGTCGGTCTTACAGAAAACAAAGTCCCGTTCGCTTGAAGGCACCAACATCGCGATGTGGTCTGAAGAAGTGGAATACGTCGAGTTAATTAAAGCCGAGAAAGGGCTTGGTTTCTCGATCCTGGACTACCAGGATCCTCTGGACCCTAAGCAGTCGGTAATAGTGGTACGGAGCGTTATCCCTAATGGACCGGCAGAGCAGAATGGCAAGATTATGCCCGGTGACAAGTTAATAAGTGTCAACGGGAGAGTTATCAAAAACGCCACCCTGGATCAGGCTGTCCAGGCTCTTAAGGGGACTCCGCCGGGTGTTGTAACTCTAGGGATATCGAAACCGCTGCCTAGTGTGGTCGTATAGAAATATAATCTGATATCTATAAAGCACTTTTTTTTGGTCTTCATAAGTAGGTCATGTCAATTTGGAATCAAAATCGAAATCAATAATTAGCAAAACATTAAGCTCAATAATTTAGGCATATCGCAGTTTAGAGGTAAAAAGAGAGACACAAAATTTAAATAAGTATCTCAGCACAATCACATTCTGCCTTGTTAATCATAAGTGAATTGAACTTTAGAGTTTGTAGTGATGCCATTTATAAACATGGTGTAAAATAATCTTCCACATCTGTTGATAAAAATAAGTGCTTTCATTTCTCCATAATACACAACAAACTATTTATAAGGTCGTTTTTATCATTTTGTATGTATTGTATACAATTTTCATACTTTTTTATCATTTATATTCCTATTGTTTGAAAGCTCTAGGTTCGATGTTAGATTTTTGACAATTTTGCAATTTTCGGCAAGTTCACATTTTGTTTATTGAAGGCTTTATGACCAAGAACCAATTGTAAACCTTCTAATAAGGTTAGTGATAGTTGATCTGTTAGTGTTACGCAAATAATATGCTTTATCAAAAATATACAAATTGTCAAAATGATTTATTATATCTTTGTTTTCGAAAACCTCTAGGATTCAGCTCCTCCTTTTTTAACGTCAATTCAAAATACCGGTCCCAATTTGAAAATATGTACGAAAATAATGGTTTCCCGTTTAAAGTGCATTTTATTTTGCAATCGCTGATCACAAGATTAACCATGAGTCACATAAAACTAACATTGACGAGTTAATTCCAGCGAAACTACTGTGAAATACAAAAGCTATGACATTGTTACAACTCGACAAATAGGTACTAGACTGATATAACATCATAATATGATGTCACATCCACTTGATTTTATTACTTTTATTGCATCTTCTTCTAGGTAGAAGTTAAAATAATTAATATTAAGGTCAGGTGTTATGATTGATCTGAAGATTATGGGAAGACCATTGGAATCGGTATTATCCAAACACATGTTAACTCATTTGAGTTATGTATTAACCTTTAATATGTATCACGATTTTGTATTAAAACCAGAATTAAAAATTCAATGCGAATAAGCAACTTTTCCCAATTATTGACTCATGATTTCGCATGAAGCAATACCTACTAGGAACTTGATTGGCACTCGATATCAATTCGGGACTTTTTTCCGATGAGCACGTAAATAGCCTTGATTGTTGTTATTATTGGGTTATGATTATATAAATAATCACGATTCGAGAGGGGATCATGCGCATCAATAGAAAAGTGTGTACATAATATAACCGTATACATCAAAGCGAGCGATAGACATTTTATGGTAGTTCCCCTCATAAACGTACTACATATTTCGATTCAGACGCAACCTTGCATAGTTCAGGAAAAAACGACGATTACCATTTTTAATGTTATTTTTAGATTTAAGATACACGTAAAATGTTTTAAACGAAAATATGAACTATAGGGTAAAAATCAAAATTGTGTTTTACTACAAAAAGTTATTTATCGTTTTACAAAATTTAAACATACATAAATCTATAAACGCATTTGGGGCTGTTATAGATATTACAAAAGATAGCTGGAAAAGTATAGATCAATTAGACGTAAAAATAGAGAAAGAGGAGAGCTATGAAGGCTGGGGCCTCGAACCGGGCAAGAAGGATAGAGATAGGTCGATGTCCTTGCAGATGGAAGATGGATTTTTGGAGGAGAAGCTCCCGCATCTCCAGATTAGATCGTATAAGAAATGAGGTTTTAAGACAGATGATGTGTGTCGAATCTAACATCCTAGACTCTGAAAGACTTAAGTACGGACACATCCAAAGAATGGATGAGAATAGGTGGCCAAAGAGAGTATGGCGTAAAACGAGGGAGACACCTAAAAGATGGAAAAAATACGTAGAGGAAGCCATAGAGGCAAAAGGTCTGCAAGATGGGGATAGGACAAACCGCGAAAAATGGCATTTGAGAAGCGAGAAACATATGAGCCATCCTTTACCGAAGTGTCAAAATTTTGATGTTTTCGGTATCGTTTCTTAACACAAAGTATAAATAAAAATTTGAAAAACAATAAGAATGGGGAAGAAGGTTGAAAATGATAGATTCTTACACAAGGAACTCATGTTATCGCCGCACGTGTCAATACACGACATCGCCCCCCGTCCCAGTACTATAGCGGTAATCGGTAATCTCTCCGACCGAATACATCAGGACGGTAAATAACCTTAGCCCAGGTCAGATCACCCAATACTTAAGAGCTGGAGTCGCGCGTCGAGCGCTCAATAGCGCGACAGAAATCGAACGAACCGGAAAGAGCGGAAAGTGGCGGAATAAACGAGAATGGTAGTACCGGTGAAGTCGAAACCGACGAAGACCGAAATGGGGTCCCAAAGGGTCGGCAACAACTTGAAGCTGAACATCGACCACAACGAGGAGAACCTGACCGTCATCGGCAACAACTGCAGGATCAACCTGGCGAAGAACAGCGGCCTGATCAAAGTGGTCGGGAACGCCTGCGAGGTGAACGTGGGCAAGGGGACCGGCGCCGTCGAGTACGTCGGGAACAGGGGGAGGCTCCTGCTGGGGCCGGGGATCCCCAGGACCAACGTCAGCTACGTGGGGAACTTCGGGGACATACGGTGGAGCGGCAGTGATTGTGATGGTACCGGTGCCAAAGATGAAGGGGGGACGGATAAGCAACGGGAATACCACGATGAGTTTACATCTTGTAATAATATAGTCATAACCCACGAGAGTAGGGTGTGTTATAAAACGGGGGTGGTTCCAGAATTCATACCGGTATTCATTCCTAAAATCAGGCTGAACATAAGTAACAAAATTGGAATTGCGAGACGTGATAAATAAAAAGCACGAGACTACGAGACTGCCCCTCATCTCACGGACTCTCTATTTCTAATGTAAATTATTTATGTGTATTGATTCATTGATTTGTTTTAAAATCGTTTCCTAATTGATGTATATGACGTAGAACTGTATGGTGATTGGACTTAATCGTAACTTCCTAGAAGAGTATTATATTTATTCGGCTCTGCCGACATTATTGCCAACTGTTTGCTTTTACTTGTGATAATTATTTATTATATTTATATTTTTTTAAATAAAATTTATATAAAATGTTTACACCTCTATGACTCCCTTTGAAACCACTTGTTAATCATTATTAGATAAATGTAATTTCCAAAAATAAGATGGGTGTGAAACTACCCACATCCACAAATTTTATAGTCCGGGAATTTTTTCTCTACTAATCTCAAAATACCTATAAAATTCTCGGAGAGGTTGTATCCGATACGATTTAACACCTTAACTGTCATCTGGGGGTTGCTAAATGAGGTGCATTTACAAAAAAAAAAAAATGGAAAAAGAGGGTATATTTGACTTGTAGCTCAGTGAAAACGCGGGGTTTACTTGTCGGACACCCTTGTTTAACGAGACCACTACTTGTATTTAACGGTTGTTGTGTCGCTGATCACGGAAACCAGGGCAATTCCAGGGGTACGTCAACCCTAAAATTACAATAAAACACCGCCTGTTGGTGAAATTTTGTGATAATGTTAATAATACTCTGAAACAATCCTATGAAATATACTAGTTATGATGTAAGTTTACAAATTTAGCATGTCTATGTACAGTCAGGACTATTATAATTTTAAGGGTTAAAACCTGAAATGGTAAAACCGCCCCTATATGAATTTAAATAAGGAAATTAAAAAGCTTCGTTTATTACTTTTTCATCTTAATTTGCACAAATGGGGTTTGGAATATTGAGGATAACTTTATTCACTTCTCTTCAATCCTGCATCAGGGACTCGCATCTCAACTTTTATTTTATAAGTGTTGCCTCATTGCCTCAAATTAATTGACCTCAATATTCTAATCTCCATTTACCCAAATTAAGATAAAAAAGTGAAAAACAAAATTTGTCAGGGCTTTCAAAAAAATAAACCCCGCGTTTTGACTGTGATAACACCGTCATAAAACACTGTGATAGATGGAAGAATAGCTAAAAGAAAATTTTTGTGGAGATTAAAAGTGATTTTTTCCCGGACTATAAAATAAGTCCGTAAAATAAGTAGGTACTTTAGGTACAAAAACGTCAATTCATTAAGCAACACTTCTTAATTTATTGTCTCCCTCAGAAGCAGGTTTATAAATCCAATTTCTTATCAAATGCAATCCTGGTTTCTTGCTACTACGTAGGTACCTAAAAACGAATTGTATAGTTATTTGTATTTTGAGAATCAATTTTTTAGACTTTACACATAATTTTTAATCGATTAAATAATTTTCACTGCTTTATCAAAAATGGCTTGATACCTAAATAGGGTACTTACATTTTTTTCTCTATACTCGAAAATTTGAAGTAAACTTTAACAATTGTTCAGTAACAGATACCTTAAATTTTTTATATCGAAAAAATCGCGATAATGAAAATTTTATTCATTTTAAATTCGTAAGTAAATATCTATCGAAACTGGGTTTCGACCATGTTGTGGTGTTCGTTCTCGGGGACCAGGATGACCAAGTTTCGACCAGTTTCTATAGTTTCTATTGTTACTTAATAGTGCCTATTTTATAAATGTAATTCATATCGAACTATGAAAACAATCTAAACATGTACTTTCAACCTTCCCCAATGAAGGTAGAAGACCACCATTTGAACAAAATTGAAGGATGCCTGATTCCCTAACAACACATCACATTCCTGAAACATTGCAGCAATATTGCGCGCAATATTTAAATATTTAACTGATTTTCTAAAGCGTCCAGATGAGACCATTACCCTTCTAAATTTAATAGTAGCTTATTTTTTTACTTGCAACTTATTTTTCATTTAAAGATTACTACTTTCATAGAGAACTGATTAACATGTTTTTCATTTGGTTTAATTCTTTTTTCTCCTAATTGAAACATATATCTATCTGCAAAAAAAACCGAATAACAATTAATTAGGAAATAGAATTAGTTATTATCGATTTTCGTACATTTCTTCGTTTTCAACTTTCAAACGGGCAAGACAAAAGTAACAAAAGAACAGAAATTTAATCAGTAAAACACATTTCACTGATTTACACCCAAGCCTTCCTCTTATAGAAATTAACCCAACTGAGATGCTTTTCTTCCATCGAGCAGTCTTAGCCTGTTTCGAATTGCTTATATTATTTTATCAGCTGAATTTTAGTCAGACTAACGTTAAGAGTACATTTCAAATTAGAGACAGATTATATATTTTTAATTAAACGATAATAAAAGAAAATCTTGTGAAATTTATTTTATGTAATCCGTAATGATTTCCTACGTCTCATGATAATCATCACAATTACGCAATTAAAAACAAATAACTCATTTTCAGCGTATTAAACCAAACAGGAAACGATTCGAAGAAAAAAAGTTGAAAACCGCCGCGGCGAGGGGATTCACATCTGGTAAATTACTTTGACACAGTACTAATTCATGTCGAAATGTATTAATTTCATCATTGATATTATGTACTTAAAAAATAAAAAATATAGCAAAACGAATATACCTAAACTTAAAAACATGAAGAGGACAATATTATTAACAGAATTAAGAGTAATTTTCTTTGATGGGGCCCCATTAAAACGCGTCAGAAGAGAGAAGTAATTAATGACAATAAAGATAAAAATTAGGTTAAAATCTCGCAAAGTTTCCATAGCCACCCAGGAGGTACTTGCGCAGCTCGTTACCTTTTTTATTTTAAGTGGTCGGTTCGCCTCTAACGAAATCAACCTGGGAAGTCCCACTTGAAATCGATGGAAGCCCTATTAATCCACTTTTCTCTTGTGGCGTTATTTTTAATGGGGCCCCGTAATTTGTTTTACATTTATTAGTACGTAAAACATTAGAAGGTATGCACCTCTAAACAGTACCTGAAGAGGAAAACATACATATCAAATACAAAATGAAAATAGAATACCTTGAGAAATACTTGAAAGTAAAAAGAGCAGTATATCTGAAAAAAAGTAATGCTAAGTAACTTATATTATCTAAAACACAAAGAAGGGACAAAGAGCAATTAAAAATTAGCTAAAAGTGTCTAAAAAAAAGTTACCTGAAAATGCAAAACAACATAAATACACCTTGAGACATTCCTGTAAGTAAAAAGAGCAGTATATCTGAAACAAATCACTGTTAAGTACCTTAAATTATCTAAAACACAAAGAAGTGCGAAGGGTAACAAAACAATTAAAAAATTATTAAAAGCGCATGAAACTTGAATGGACATAACAAATACAGTGAAAAAGAATACCATAAGAAATACCTGAATGCCAAAATAGCAGTATACCTGAAAGAAAAAAGAATGTTTAATACTACCTGAAATTACCTAAAACAGACGACAAATAAGGGAAACAAAACAATTAAAAAATGGATAAAAGTGCCTGAGAAAAATACCTGAAAATGCAAAACAAATACACCTTAACATATCTGAAAATAAAAAAAGGCATTGTTAAAAAAATCTTAAGAACCTGAAATTAAAAAAAAATACATAAAATACTATACTCACATAAAAAAGATTTAGGATAGGTACCTATAAAAAAAAGAAAGAATTATTGTTACATACTGCAAATAAAAAAATATATGTATACCATACGTACTTACCACAAAACCAAAACATAAAACTCGCTCGGAAAGCACTAAAAGCACCACGATTCACGAAAACTTTTCCGATTTTTCCAATGGAAACCATATTTGGCAATGGCCAAACTAGCTTCGAAACATCAAACGCAGTAAAGGCACGTCCACAAGAAAATGTCCACCTACCTGAAAATAAAGAAGAAAGTCTATTAGAGTTGAAATTAAAAGAAAATTTGGATTCATTATACCTTAAGACCCTTAAAAATCTCTTCCATCTCGGTTGTGTGCGAAGGCGCTCTCCGATGATCATTTTCTGTAATAAGGGGATAAACCGAATTAAAGAAATGAACATTGAAACGACTCATTTTTGTAAAATAGAGAAGTTTAAAATTACAACACAACAAAATTTCAGTTATAAAGTGACGAAGATTATATAATCAGATAACAAATACATTTCTCCTTTTTTTGCAATTGAATTTTATATATCTCATCATTTCCAATTGTTGTAAGTAAATTTTACCTTACCATGTGGAAATAAAACAAATTTAACAATCTCTAAATGTAACAGACACTACAAACTCAGATTAACCA
Organism: Cryptocephalus moraei; assembly: GCA_946251905.1. Classification (NCBI taxonomy): domain Eukaryota; kingdom Metazoa; phylum Arthropoda; class Insecta; order Coleoptera; family Chrysomelidae; genus Cryptocephalus; species Cryptocephalus moraei. The sequence continues at coordinate 23,590,144 of OX276456.1, forward strand.
TACAATCTTATAAACAGTACAATAAAAAGGCACAATTATTTGGTTACTTGTGTTAAATTCATAAGATTCACTAATAATGATAGGAATTAATAAGATTTTAATGTAAACTTGTAAATATTTCTTTGGCGGGATACTTACCACTTACCCAAGGATCCCAAGGCCTGAATCTCATCGCTCCTCTCATGTGTGGATCCTGGAGGCACATTATCTTTTTCCTCGCCATCCAAAAGACATCAACACTCTAGGACTCCTTTAAGTGATCAAAAATTAACCTTAACAATCAAAGATTTGAACTGAAGTTCCACACAGAATCAATGTAATTTGGAATAGATGTGTGTGACTCCCCAGTTTATCTACCAAAATTATATCTAGGGAGCCTTTAGGAAATCTAAGAGCGAGCGTGTCAGTGATGGGAGGATCGAGTTTCATTCACATTCACAATAACAATCACAAAGCACTATTTGACTATTTCCCAATAATTTTCGCATACATCCACACGTGACGGGTTGTTAACACAAACTGTTCGGCCCTACGAAGAATTACACAAATTAATCATCTCGACACCTAATAATGCTTATCTTAACGATGATTTTATTTTAACGAGCCTTTTTGCACACTTATTTGTTCTTGAACATTCCTTAATACGTAATATTAGATTTTTGCTTCTAATAACACTTATACAACAGGTATTTTTTTGCTTGTGACTTGTTCTCGAAAGTTTTCTAATCGTTGAATATTCCTAACAGTGAATTTTATTAAATTATATTGGTTTACCTAAAATATGTAGGAAATTGAACGAAAATGTCATGTATATACAGCTAACTTATTATTATAATAAATTAAATAAATGACCTTAAGTTATAGCAAAGTAAATACTTTGAAATGAGACTCAAATTATCGACTTGGAATAAGTAAAACAACTTTACTTGATGGAGATGTATCAGTGAGTTAAACAATTACTCTACAAACCGATGCATTGAAGAAAGTGCCCTTTAGGGCAATTTTAGATAAAAATGTTAGATAAGGCATTGAACAGCTAAATAATGTTGAGATTTCAAGTAAGGGAAACAATTTTTAACAACTTACCCTATAAATGTAATTCGATTCTTCGATAACTTTTTGCAAATTGACAGGTGAATTCCAGTTGCTAGAAGGATCCATTAGATCCTTCGCCAGTGTGTCTGAAAATTCCGTGACCCACATTTTCGAACTGTTGAAGTATATACAGCATTTAGCACGTTTTATCTGAAATAAGTCCTTTTAGAATTTGTAGCTCCACAGGCCCGCTGTGCAAAGTGACTTTTAGTGTCTAACAGTCTCCTAAATCCTCCACATTGTTGCTGGAATTCCCATGGCCCGCATTTTCGAACAATTCAGGTATATACAGGATTTAGCACGTTTTGGCGGAAATAAGTCATTTTAGAATTTTTGGCCATTTCTGAGTATTTTTTATTGACCCCCCTGCTAACTTTTCTGAGCTCCCTGTGTACCACATGTTCGACCTGTCGACGTATATACAGGATTTCCCATGTTTTGGCGGAAATGAGTAATTTTCGAATTTTTGGCCATTTCTGGCAATTTTTGCCCGCTTTTTCGGCCAATTAACAGAAGGTTTTCAATGCCATTTGATTTTTGAGATCGCTACTATATCATGAAATCGAACCGCGCGTGTTGATTGAACATCTTGTCATTTTTGGCCAAAATTGGCTAAATGTGGCCAAAAACTTTTTTGGCCCAGTGACTTTCAAATACATCTAAAGACACAAATTCCTGCGCAAACCAGAGCATCCTATTACATTCCGTATATGACTTATAGCGGTGGTCGCTAACTTAATATTAAGTTAGCCTACACCTTTTGTGTAGCTCCGGCTATTCAAAAGCTACAAAATTCGTTTTCTCGCTACAAAATCTCCACTATTTTGTTTTGCCGGCCTGAGAGGGTAGTCCGCCAACTTTATATATGTCCCACCCTGTCTGTACACATCGATAGCCGTTTAAACCCGCAAATAAGCTACTCCAATGATAGCTTCCACGCTCGCCTAAAGCAGGCGACCGCAACTCAATGCGTTATTTCTGCATTCAGGAGGTTCAATCGCCTCTCGACATACACGAAAGCGGGCGTATAACAAAGAACCTAGCAGTGGGAATAGCTTCTATTGGATTCTTATCAAATATGAATGACGACGAGTTAAAACACTTTAACTTATGAGTAAAACCGTAAGACTCGTTAACTTCGTCCACTTGATTTGGTAAAGTAAGTTGTGTCTGGAGCTCTGTCGACCAAGTTACAAAAAAAGTTACACTGTATGTGGCAAATTTAGTTCACTGTTGAGATTGCTTTTTTTTAAAGTGTTGAAACTTTAACAAAACGTATTCCAAAGTTCATTCATTTTGTAGTGCAACAGATCTTGATTTTATATGTAGATATAATAAAATATATATAGGTATATGCAATCTATGACAAGTATAGAACGGTAGACATCTCTGTGTCCTCTGAATAACTTCAAGATGGGTACTTGGTGTTTTTATAAAAATAGATTTATTTTTGAATTACCTACACTTAAAAAATCCACTCTATATAATTTCAGACTTTGACCACTTATACTATCACCTGCGTAATGGAAATCCCACTATAAAGTTAATATATTTATACAGCAAATGAGTGCTAATTTTATACCTACACAAGACTTTTTCTTTATAGTATTTGAACAAAAAAAAAAGATAAAGATAATCTAGGACTGATTTAATCTTAGAAACTTCCGAATGATGCGAATAAGCTAGATTAAATTGTACATTCACAATTTTTAACTATTAGACTGATATCGTAATTAACAATATTAAACTCTGTAGTCACACATTATTTCAAAAATCCAGTACTCACATTCCCTTCACCAACACAGTCGGTCCACAAAAACAATCACAGAACCATTAAAATACTTTAATTTTCATAAATATCAAATTCACAGTCAAGCATAACATTGATAACATAACAAGTGACTAATTACTACCGCCGTTATTATAACTAGAGGTGCAATTCAGATCTGCAGATGTAGTCGAAGATTTACTTGAAGACGAACTGGCCGGCAATTTGAACACAGGCTCCGATCCAATCTTCTGAGTCTCTGACCCAGTCAATTTCGGCCCTCTAATGCTGGCGCCAGGCTCGACGGGTTTCAGGGTAAAGATCGAACCGAAGTAGATGTGCTGCACGAGAGGAAACTTGCTTAATACCTAAAAGTTGAATATTAGAAAATGAAATCGGAGAGTGTAATGAATTGAAAAATCGTAATCTGACTGAAAAAGCAATACCGTCCATTATGGCTCGGTTTGTAACTTGTAAAGGTATAAGATTTGTTTTCAAAGATTTTTGACAAATCGTGCTACGATGAGTGAATGGAGTAGTAGCGAATAAAAGTAAATTTGACATAACATATTTGTATCAATTTACATTTAAATTTATCTATTGCATAGTTGTGCATTAAAAAAAAAATTAAAAATAAGTAAATTTGTTCTTACAGTACCAGCTGAGGATATATTTTTAAATGAATAAATTAGATTTGTACTGGGGTTGGTTTTTTTTTAGTTTAATTAAATGAACACTTTGATTTTTCCTTACTTCAGCTTTATACATGCGGATAAGACCACCATTAATCTTGCTCCACGTGGAAACGGCACTGATCGACCATAACTGGTTGGAATGTTCAGCAAATGGGCCTTTTTTCACTTGATTTATGTACTGAATGCAGCCCAAAAACATGTAATCATGATAAAATGTATTAACAACGTCTTCCTTGAGGAAACAGTTTGGTTCAAATCTCCCGTTACCGAAAAACTGGTTGCTACCCCAGATAAATGGTACAAACTGGTAGTCGTCCAAACTCCAGACTCCGTGACTTCCGGCAGGTTCCATCCTGTAGGTCGTTTGTAACTTTCTGGCTAGATCTAAGTACCTGGGGAAAATTTCTTTACTGTGAATTCTTTATATGAACAATCATTAAAAACTAAAATGGAAAATAACCGATTTTCATAATGTAATAGTAGGATTGTAGCAACAGACTAACATTGAAATCGATGAAATGTTTTGGTTTCTGGGTAATTCACTTGAATGTGTTCTTACTTTCTGCTGCAACATATGTAACTTTTGTTATATGTATGATTCAAAATGTTTCACGTCAATAAAGTAAAAAGCCCTGTGGGAGGCACATGTTCAAAAAAGGGTGGAATATAAAAATGGTAACATGCAATACATTTTACTCACGCAGATTCCCCTAAATTGCATGAAAAACCAGCTACAACTTTTTAAAACAAGTTTAACAAATTGACCTTTCTGATTATGATATATTAGAGAATTTATCCAGAAACTACAATACAGCAATGATGGAATTTTGGGACAGTCTGTGCAATATATATTTTGATGAAGTGAAATTTAGTTACCTAACAAATATGGAGCAGGCACATGCTGCATAATCACTGCTCTGGAGAAATCCTATTTTAAACAGGGAACAGAGAAACATTATGAAAGATAATTCGTGTCCAGTACCATAATCGATACGAGTAGAATTACCAAACCCTTCTATTAAGTACACCATGATCTCCGGTATAGCCCGGTGTATACGTTCAGGAAGTAATTCTTGAAGAAGGAATATAGCCTCCTGAAAACATAATCACCTTAGGTATATAAAAGTTAAACAATCGAGGAATTACTAACGCTCTTCAGTCTACCATACCAAGTTCTGAATGCTTGATTTCCAAATCTCTGTGGCTGCTCGATAGGCGGAATTTCCTCCACCCAAGCCGATAATGTATCTAACAACGCCACTATTTTGTTCACCTCAGCAGAAGCGTTAGCAGAACCACGCGAGTTGGATTTTCCCTTAACAGCATCGTTAATGACGTTAATAAAGCCTAGGTATTCCTAAAAGTAAGCTATGTGAATGTTGTGTTGATATGTTGTTAGGAGTCCTACGTAATAAGCATCAGATTTCTCCCACAGCTGCATGTCTTCTATGGTTTTCACCATTTTTGAGGGGTTGACGAAGTTCTGCTTTTCGCTACCTGGAAAGAGCATAGGTGTATTTAGATAATTTACTTAGGAGAAGGGCTTGCATTCCTCACCTTGGTTTTCAAAACTCATTTTTGTTTGGTTTTTTGGAAACTACTTCAATATATTTGTTTGGGATAAACTTATAACTATAACAGAGAAAAATATTTGACATAAATAATATGAATATGAATAAAACACAGGTTCACAGAATCACAGGTTAGAAATGCACAATGCACAATGCACATCATAGAACACAGATGTACTTCTTCTTCCTATTTTGTACTATCAGTACTATCACAAAACGCACAAAACAGTTTAGTCTAGTGTTCCGTCCTTGAGTCTTGAACTATGTTTTGAAATCGATCGGCTCCTACAAGGACAAGGGTTTTTTAAAATGTACCAAAATACACGTTTGTTTGTATAAGTTAGTTACATGTTAGTTACCACAAATGGGAAAGTAGGTATCCTTTTTTAAAAGAAAAACAAAAAGTTTGTTCATTGGTTAATTTCATTTAGAGGTTAGGTTGATTTTTGTCTTTTTGTTGTTTGTTTTGTTATATTTCCTTAGCTCTTAACATACCAACCGTATTTTATTCACCATGAAATATTTTTTCAAAAATGCTATTTTATGTACGCAACCTATTTCAGAGTTATTTAAATTTGCCCTATCAGTACCTATTAGGTGCTACTTTCAGGTTTGAATAGGTACTTTTTTCTGTATGTATTCTCTATCTGGTTTTACATTTATTTTTGAGCATAAAACGTTTCTTAATGATTGCCTAGACATTCAGAATGGCGAAAATTAGCCAAAAAAGCGAGAAGAAAAAGGATCCGAATGATGTTAGCAAAACATCGCGAGGAACTAGAAGAAATAGGTGAGAATAAACTATCACTTACGAGCGTTTTGGTAACATTTCCCCTTTCCAGATCGCAAGAGAAAGGAAAGTTCTCCTAGTTACCAGTCACATGTAGCACAGGAATTGGAAGAGCGAAGGATGGAAGAAGAGAGGGACGCTCTTCAGCACGCCGAACGGGAGCTGCTGTGGCAGAAAGTCGAGGAGGAGGCCCAGAAGCAGTTTAAGCTTATTCAACAGAAGATCGCCTTGGCACGAGAAGAGAAAGCAAGGCAAAACAAGCAGATCAAATTGGAATGGGAAAAGGAACAGCAAAAACAGGAAGAACGAAAGGAGAGAGAACGGAAGGAGATGGAGGAGAAGCTGAGGCAACAAGAGTTACTCAATCAACGAGTGAATGAATTTTTGGAACATGGAGGTGATACACCTGAGCACTTGTACACTATGATGGAAACAAATCCAAATAAGGAACCCTGTCCATTTTTCGACAAAACCTCCACCTGTCGCTTTTTTGACGTTTGCTCGAGAAATCATCAGAGGCCTGGCATTAGTAAAATTATTTTGATTCCAAATTTTTTCACACATTATAGCCTGGAAAAGACTGACAATGAACATCATACTGATACAAATTTAGAATTTGAACATTCAGAAACGTATGAGTATTACAGAGATTTTTTTTATGACATAGTTCCTGAATTTCAAAAATATGGCAACATTAAACTTATAAAAACGTGTTGTAATCATGAGGCTCATCTAAGGGGAAATGTGTTTGTTGAGTATACGTCAACAAGAGCTGCCTTAAAATGTTATAGAGCTATTAATGGACGGTGGTACGCTGGGAAACAACTCAGTGCTGAATTTTGTAATATATCATCCTGGAAAAATGCTATATGTGGTAAGAAATATACTTAATAAAATGGAAATTGCATATGTACATTGTTTAATGTATATCTCTTTTAGGCCTCTTTTATAGCAAAAGATGTCCTAAAGGTGATTCTTGTAATTTCCTTCATGTTTTTAACAATCCAAGGAATCTCTACAACAATTATGAATTAAATCACGAAAGTGCATCACACAGAGACAGACACAGGTAAAAATCACACTGATATGATGATTAACAGCCATATTTACTAATAAAATATAATGGTGGTATTTCACAAGCAATGGTTATATTTCTTATATATTCAATATTCCTTATGTGAAAATTTGTATTAATAAATTTGAGTATATATATCACAAGTTTGCAACAAGTTGCCCTTATGGGTTCAATGTATTTGAATGTTTTTGAATGCTTATGGTGAAGTTGAATTGAACAGTAGTCATTTGTGTCATTAAAAATTATTTTGAGGCACACTGAAGATGTAAAAGAGGAAATAACCCAAAAAACCATTTAATATCACCGAAATAAACCATTCGTATTATTACCATTATATGCAATATGTATATGTCTTGTTTTTGAGGATAAAACATTGAAAGTGTTGCAAACCCTACTGCTATTATTTAAAGCTCATCGAGGAATTGGCGGTGGTCCGAATCCCCAGAACGACAACCGTTGGTGGACAGAGATGACCGGAAAAAGAGGCGACAGTCGAGTAAATCGAGGAGTAGGTCAAAATCCAAATCTAAGCACCATAGGAAAAGGTCACGGTCGAGATCTTCATCCAGAAGGAAAAAGAGGTCCAGGTCGTAGAGGTTGGAACCAATCGTTATTTGTTGTGATTGTTAGTAATAAGAGAGATTATTTATTCTGTTACTACAGGATTATTTTATAAAACGTTTTTAAGAAATGACATTTATGAAAGACAAATTATGTTTGCTGTTCTAATGAATTAAGTTGTCCAACTTTTTCAAAGTCGCCTATGATTGTTGGTAAACATTATAGCAACATCTGAGTTGTGAACGGGCAGTGGAAGTATTTTTAATGATTCGCTACTGAGCAAGTAATGTTACAAATATTACTTTAATTAATGATAAAAGGTAAATAAGTAATAAATAATGTCCCTATTCAGATTATCCCAAAAGTGATGGAAACAAGCCCAAATAAGTAATTGCAGCAAATATTATGGGAATAAGTTTGTTTTAACAAGTTAAATTTGTCTATTTACCATCACAAAAATCAAAAATATATCCTCTAGCACCATCGCCTCCGCCACTTTTTTTGTGTCCATAATCGCCGCACACAAAACACATTTGTTTATAATAGGAGAAATCCTTCAGCCCTTCATCATTAATCTCCACATCGGCTGATGTCTCTGAAGATGAGGATGAGATTCTAAATATTTTTTGAGTTATTTCAAAATTGTTGCAACTGGACCCTTTAATTTCTCTTCTTTTTTTTTAAAACTTCGGTATGCTCGTCCATAAGCGGAGTCGATGTCAAAATTTGGGAACTTGTTTTTTGATCATTCCTGTCTTCTTAATATTGAAAATATTGAGGCCTCCGTGCTTGGAGGCCTCTCTAATTTCAACTCCAGAAACACCTACATCCAAATGAGGTTGTAAACGTAGTCTGAGCAGAGATATTCGCGTTTACTGGAATAATTCCAGTACACTCGAATCAGATTTCTCTACTGAAGACACCCTGTGCTAGACAGATTTAAAGATAGAAGGAATGTTATACTGTCCTACTCTTTCATATTGGTTGTTTTTAAGATAAAGGTCTATCTCACGATTTATTTTTAAGGAACAAAAAAGATAACATCTAAGGGTTGAAGCTGATCTGATGTGGTGGGAGGGGTACCATAACAGTTTCATTGGATTTATAAAAATTGTAATTTGCTTGGGGAAAGTGGCAGTACCAATAGAATTGGTCCCTCTAATAATGGACATTTTGTAGTTGTTGAGAAGTGCACAAGCCATGTCACAACGTTTTAATACAAACCTCTAGTTGTTGCCATAATGTTGACCACAACCTATGTATTGTCGAACGGGTGTCAATTATGTTAATTAAAACAACATACAAGGCAAGTAAGTTTCTATTTCCTCATTCCCCTTTCTTGCATATTCTTTTTGTTATGAATGTACGAGTATTTCACAATAATTGTTATAATGAGAGGATGAATTATAAATAATAGTTTTAATGAAAATTGCATAAAAATAATAACATTTCATAGTATTGAATAATAATAAATTACGTTAACGATGATAACACCTAACATTTAACAACTAAAATAACAATCCAGTACTGATATGAATAAATGTGCAAATTTTTAGAGCAGTAAAGCGGACGAGTGTATAATCATGAGAAGGGTTGTTTCTTGAACAAATTAGTGTCCCATTCACACGTGAAAATAGCATTATATGTAGGTATTTAAAAAAGCTATCGGAAAATACTACTTAATGTAACCTGTAAAAAGAACTAAGAGTACCACTGTATCAAAAAGATTTTTCACGTGTGCTGTCAATTTCTGAAGTATGTATTTCTCCAAAAATGTACTCGTCTCCGCTTTACTAACATACAGATTGCATTCGTGTCTCAGTAGGTCACAGAATATCCGTTTCGTAAACTTTATTTGTTTGCGTATTAACGTTGGTGTTTTTGGCATCGTCTATGTTGTTTTGCATAGACAAAGAGGAATCTATGGTGGAACTATCAGTAGGATTGGTTTTCGTGTTGGTGAGGGTACTCTTGCTGATGACGTTCGCCGAGGTGTTGGGCAGGTTCGTGAGCGAACCGGTCATTTGTGAGGTGGTCAACTGCAAGCCCATCTTTTGCAACAAGTTCGATTCGCTGCCGGTCTTCTTCAGCAGCTGATCGGGCGTCGGCGGTACAATGGCGAGCGTGTTGTTGCCCCTCTGAAGCTGCTGCAGCCGGGCGTATTGCTCCTGCAGCGCCTTCTGTTTCTTCAGCAGTTCCTGGTGCCTCTGCTCGAGCTCCTCCTTGCGCGTCTTCTTCGAGCCGTCCTGGGAGTTGACGCTCTCGCAGCTGCTGCTGTTGCTCGCGGAGATCGCGTCCGGCTCCGGCGGCACCTGCAGGCTCGACCCGATGTTCCTCGGCAGCGTCTGCGACCGGTCCTTGACGCTCGACCGGTTCGCGACGTTCCTCCTGAGCGTCTGCAGGCCGAGGTTCTGCGTCGCCTGCTCGAACTGCGACATCGGCCTCTCGATCATGTTCTGCACGTTCTGGATGTGCTGCAGGGCGGCGGCCGGCGACCTCGGCGGCAGGTTCGGCGACGTCGGCGACGCGAGCGGAGATTTGGAGCTCGTCCGCGGCGGCGGCGGCGGCGGCACCCTCTTCCCGGCCGCGATGTTCTGGATGAGTTCCGAGCTCCTCTCGGGCAGCGGCGGCTTCGAGGCGGTCTTCGGCTCCCGCTGCAGCGGCTGGATCGGGGGACTGTTGTCGGTGTCGGACCCGCTGGGATACGAATGCAGGCGCCTTAAGCTTCCGGTCGCGGTGCTGACAGACAGATTGTGCGAGGGGATGAAGGACGCCGAGTCCATGCTGCCCTTCCTGCCGATCTCGGAGATCTGGGGCGGGCGGCCGCCCTTCGCGGGGATCGCTGGGGGCTGATCGGCGTTGTCCTGTTGCGGTTGGGGGGCGGCGGTCGTGGCGGCGGGATGGGGTTTCGAAAAGGTCTGTAACTCGTCTAACAAAGCGTCGAGTGCGTTCTCCGGACGTTGGCTACTGTCGGAGGGGCTGCTGTCTCCCCCGACGAGGACCGACCCCACACATGCAGAGGTAATGGGCTGTGGAAAAACAACACGCCTGTTCCATTGGTATGCTCGAGGTTTTGTGCGGACTGAGCGGTATCGTAGAAAATGATGTTTGAGCGAATGTTCAGGCATGAAAAATGCTAGTCGAAAATAAGTATGCAAGTTACTTTGGTTACCAATTATTCGAAAATAAAATATGCATAAAAGAGTGGAATTTTAAGTTAGGCAGAGAGCGAGAGTAAGGTTGTAAGTCGGGTGGTTCAAACTTACAATTCTATAACTGCTTTAAATTTAAAAGCTTTTCATTTTTAAGAAAGTAAGAAGGCATCATATGAAATTAAGTTATTAATTTAGTTAAAATACTAAATACAAATTAATACAAATTATAATAATATGTGTTATTTTGAACAATTCTTCCAGTTATTACATTAATTTCTATTGCCATCCCATCCCTTCGATTAATTTATATAATAGACGAAATTAATAATCCAACAGTTACTATTAAAACTTTAGGGCATCAATGATATCCATCATATGAATAGACTGATTGATGAAAAATATTTAATTTGATTCATACATCTTACCTTCAAGAGACAGAAAAATTTCAATTTTCGTCTACTTGACGTAGACAATCTTATTCTAGTCGTCGTCGTCGTCGTCTACTTAACGGTTTAGGCCTTGTTGACCTGTACCTATCCTTCGGGCCACCTCTTCCTCGGACCTAATTTTGGTAATCTGTTATCTTGCATTCTGTGTACGTGGTCCGTCCATTTCTCTTTATGTTCTCGGATTTTATCGTGAACTGCGAATATTTTCAATTCTCTTCTAATGTCTTCGTTTCTGATATGGTCTTTTCTTGTACAGCCTTTTACTGCTCTTAGAAACTTCATTTCTGCGGACTCTATTCGGCTTATGTCTTTCTTCCTCGTTATCCATGCTTCAGTGCCATACAATAGAGTCGGTATTGCAATTATTGTCTTATAAAATTTTATTTGAGTACCTTTCCGACATTTATTACCTAAAGTTCTTCTTATTGTTCCACACATTCTTGTGAAGGTTGTCAATTTGTAATCCATGTCCTTATCGCATTCATAGGTAACGTCGCATCCTAGATATTTAAAGTGGTTAATCTGTTCTAAGCGTTATCAATGCATATTTTAGTTCTTATAGGTTCATTTCCTATGAATGCCATGGTTTTGGTTTTTGTTTTAGAGATTTCGCAGTTGTACCCTCTACTTATGCAATTGAGTAGGTACACAGCCTTTTGAAGGTTGTCTTCTGTCGTGACAAAAATTGCTTGATCGTCGGCGAAGAGTAGTGTTTTCAAGACGTTGTTATGGTGTAGACGGATTCCGTTAAAAACTTGATCTTTACATTCTTTGATTATGTCATCTATATCTAAATTAAATAAGAGCGGTGGCAGCCAAGAGCCTTGTCTTACTCCTTGGTTTGTGTATATCAGATCTAGGTCCTCGTCTGAGCTGTAGCTTATTGTTATAGCGTTATTGTGCCTGTACGTACAAGCTTTTTATTGCTCTGATTAAATGACTAGGGAAACCTATTATCTCTATTATATAGCACATTTTGCTTCTTATTAACCTATCAAATGCCTTTAGTATAATCAATGAGTGCAATGTATGTTTCCAAATTTTGTTTCCTTCTCTTTTCTACTATTTTTTGTAACGTGAAGACACAATCTATACATGATCTTACTTTACAAAAGCCATTTTGTTCCTCCTCCAAAAGTGTTTCGGAGATTACTTGTGTTCTGGTTGTTATTATGCGGGTGTATAGCTTGTAGTTTGAATTCAGTACGCTAATTCCACGGTAATTGTTGGTTTCACTCCTGGTACCTTTTTAAATATGGAAATTACCTTGGCTATCATCCAGTCGTGAGGAATACTATTACGTTTCCAACACATGTTTATGAAATGTAGGAAGCGTAATTTCAACACGGTATCGTGAATCGTGTTGAAATCGTATTCTAGTACCATTTAATATTCATTCACCTTATTGTATCATCAGCTGATGTTATTCACTCATGAACTACTCCTAGGCTAGAGGTAAAAATTGATGCCACACCTGGACAAGTAAGATTCTTAATAAATCGCCCTGGACTCTTTTATGAACAATGTTCTGAAATTTGTGGTGTAAATCATAATTTTATGCCAATTGTAACTGAAAGAATTTACACCTAACCACTTTGTTAAATGAATCACAACACTAATTTAACATGAGATGGTTGAAAGTTTAGCAATGCAATTTTTCAACCATTTTATAGTAATTCACGACTACTTCTAGTGAATATAGTTTAAGTTAAAAGATAACATTAATTTGTCAAATTAAAATTACTAAAAAGTAGACTATAATTCCTCATATAGACCCACTAAAGTATTAACTTTATTTATTATATTTTATATTTACGTTTTTAGTATTTAGATCCATAAACTACTGCTTTTTTTAAAAAACCCCCAATAAAAATAATTGGGCTAAAAAATTAATTATAACTGATTATGATAACTAGACTATTTCTATCTCTTGATTCCTCATCTAATCTTTTAATACTTCACTTAATTTTATTAATAGACTAATAATTATCCCAAGATTATTTTGGTTAAATCTCTCACGACTGAACTTTTTATTAATTAAAATTATTAATAATCTCCATAAAGAATTTAAAATCCTCATTTCTAACAAAAAAAATCTTCTCTTTTACTAGTATCTTTATTATCTATCATTCTTTTTATATGTGTATTTAATTGGAAAATGTTGAATTACATCTTAACTACTCATTTATTAATTGCGCCTGAAGTGATGTTATCGATTCAATTTAAGTAAAAGGCCATTCGTTAAATTATATATATATATATATATATATATTATATTTGCGATTTATATACAACTTAAATTAGTTATGTCAATATTTTCTTTGGCTACCTGTTATCCGGCAAACGTGGCTGTACCATCTAACACTTCATTCCTTGCTTTATCTCATCATTACTTATTGTATCTCGCAGTGTCAGTCTACAAAAGCGTCTCCAGTGACCCATTTCCATTCACAACAACTGCCCTTGTTAATGTTCAGTCATTTCCCAGACTTCGACTCCATAGGTTATAATGAAACTCCATTTAGTTGTGTTGTTGCATGTTTCCCTTGTCTAATACGGTTCTTAATTTCAGTTTCACTAGTGCTACTTTTGGTAACATGTATTCCCAAGTATTTGTAAGAATCGACACATTTAATAGTTCCCGGTTCTAGGACCAAATCTGTATTTGGGCCTCCCGCGACTAGATATTCTGTTTTCCATATTAATTGATAAACCCCATGTTTCGTATTTCTCAGTCAGTTTCTTCACCATATAGCTTTCATCATCCTCATCCTCAGCGAAAATCACCTTGTCATCGGCAAAGTGCAATGTATCTATAAAGCTTATCATTACCAACGGAAATTACCATATTTCGGCAGCTGTGTCTCCACTGTTTTAACGTAGAGTTCAAGTGTACCTTGAAGAAGGTCGGAGCAATTGAGCAGCCCTGTCGTAGGCCTTTGGATATTGGAAATTCCTCCGATAATCTTGTTCCGAACTTAATGGTACTAGTCATTCGCTGAATTTACGGCTTTAATTTGTAAAATCCCAGCAAGCTATGGCGTAGACCTCAACAAACCTCCGCGTGCTGAAGGGATTGAATGGGTAATTTTAGCTTCATAATTCTCAATTTTCTGAAACAGGTTGAAAATAGTCAACTTTTGCGACTCAAAAGAAGATTACGATTGCCATACATCGTGGAGATTACTTTGATCAGTTCTGCTATTCAATATATCTATGCCCCGAATACATGTACCTATGTTATTTGATGTATCCTTGTAATAATGAAAAATATGAAATGTGAAACTTCATTACAGAAACTTTATATAGCTTTTTGGTTGAATTTTTGAATGTTAAGTTGCTGAACTTTTTTCATGTGATGCATTCTTACTTCCAGATGGTACAAGCACTTTCCTTCTCTACTACGAAAAATACTCTCATACAAGTACAAGAGATGTCAGAAATACAACGTCTCCTCTACTATTTAGCATACTTGATGTATGAGTTATGGAGTTCCAACAGTATTTCAGCGCTTACGAGGGTTTACGTGGTGGACGCTACGGTTGGTGTTGTAAAAAAGCATAGCTAATCTAAAAAGTTGGTCCATGAGTCAGTGACAAAACCCTGCCTAACTTCAGCTCTTTGCTAGTGTATGTGTGATTATTAAAATTTTGTGCCTCGTTATTAAGCGTTGTAAAAATAAAGGTATTTTGTACATATTCGTTACAATGAAAGATGGTAAAATGTAAGCAAAAAAAAATTAATGGTTACCTTCAAACAATATTTTTGTGCAAAAGTAAACACCAATGTCAATCCAACTGAAACAACTAAAAAACAAAAATTAAAACATCAACTAATCGGCACAGTCAAAACAAGTCCATATCATGTATGCATGCGTAAAGAAAATATAATTTAGAAAGGAGCATACGTATCTACTTATATTATAAACATGCATACTACTAAGAACGTAATGATGCAGTAAATCCATGCACTTTTCGAAAACTTTCCCTTATAGTAAGGTTTACCAAAACTGAAAATATTACTATCTATATACCCTTTATCACAAAGGTAAATATATATAAGCAAATAAGCTACATTCTAAGCTACGCTTTCTACTCAGTAGATATAGTAAGTACTAAGAAACGAAATGTAAATTCCAAAAGTGATGATAATAATACAAGCCTTTTCTTAAAACTACCCAACACAAAGTGAAACGATATGCAAAAATTACTTATCTAGGTTAATTATAATTTTTCAGTTGATCACATTTGTTAGAGCTGAAGGTTGATATCGTTCGTTGGTGGTGCTAGGCTCTTATCTTGACATTTCCAATGAAACCTTACTATAAGGAAAAGGTTTTAAAACAACTTTACATTTTACTTTCATCATGTCATTTTCTATTTATTGGTCTGCAATTAAAGCACCTCATCTCATCTTAACATCTTTCTTTAAGCATATCGGTCGTGTCTGAATACACTGTGAATCAAGAAGAGCCATCTCGGACCACCTCCATTTTAAATCCATGCATTCTTTTCATGTTAGGTAAGTTCCCAGCTTAAACGACATTTCAGACCACGACAATCAAAATCGATAAATTTATTTTAGACAGTTTATTAGATTCATAGTGTAAATCAGATTCAGAAATTACTTGGTTAGTTTTGAGCCACTGTGCACAATTAAATAATGTATATTTGTGCTGATAGTGTTAAATAAAAGCCAAATTTTTCGTAAAATAGGAATTTGTGCAATTAGAAGATTAAGATTGTTAATAATGTGTGCGTTTAAGTGCAAGAATTTAGACCAACAATTGACACTTTTTTTGTGGGAAACAGTTTCATTCAACAATTTCTCGCATCTGATTAAAACATAGAAATCGAAATTGGAGGTACCTATTGTTGATTGAAACTTTCTATTTCAGGTCAATATCTGTATGACGAAATAGTAATGTATTTCCGAGCAAGTCTCACGATACTCGATTAATAATTTAATACAAAGGTATATTCAGATTCGTTGATTATAATTAATGTGAAACTATTTTCGGTGTGCATGCATGTTTGGAACGTTTCATCTAATCGTATATGTAATTCTCAACTATTGTCAGTGTTAATTTCGACAAAAATCTATTACATGCAATTTAACCATGCCGTTAAGCTCGGAAATGTGAGTGTCCTCCGATTTGACGTGCACATCTTGCCGTTATCACGATCCTGAGACTTGCTTCGAGAAACGATTACCATTTCGATTAGTCTAAGTTGACGGACAAAATTAAATAAAAAATAAAAACAAGGACTTGGGCAATTCATTAACCAGAAACCAGAAACATTTCACGAACAGTTCATCTTAATAAAAATCATAATATTTATGCAAGCAATATATATTGAAAACGGATAATTTTACTCGTGACTGGTTATAGCTTCCTTGAAGTTGGAGCTCCACTTCCAATCGTACTACATGAAAACAGAATATCTCATCAATATCAGCAGCTATTGATGCGTATTTAAAAAAATATATTTTCAACAATGTTCAATACCTAACAAGAGTTAAACCAGTATGTATCGTTCTATTTTATCGAAGAAATGTTCAATGTTCAATAAGAAGAGTTAAACCAATATGTATCCTTCTATTTCATCCACGAATTAAATAAATCTTTGATGAAAATATATTTCTTTTGGGGTAAAACCTCCAGTACATTGGCAGTAAATATGTAGTACGTTGCTGTTTACGTTTAGTTCAAGTTTTATTATCGTTTATTTTATATGATAAAGAATATTAATTAAAACCATATACTTTCAACACATGCTTCCCCTCAGCTGAGAAAATGTTTAATACCCTTTGTGTTGATAGAGCATAGAGCAACAAACCTTAAAATAAAAACGAACTCTTCCCAGGTTAAGACTTCGCTTGTTTACGGGCAAAAGCAGGTCCGCGCAAGGAAATAAACCCACAAGGTAACATTGGAAATGTGTACAAATGCATGTCTTGAACTTGTATTCATTGCTTTGTCAATGAAGATTTCAAATGGTATACGAAAATATCTCGACATATACTGCGAGGAATACTTCAATATTGGATAGTTCATTCGGATGAATTGTTGTGGGACCTTTGTTACATCTCTCTGATAATTCTCTCATTGGTTACAAGCAATTCGGAGTAGCAACGGGATTTAACTGAGCGAACGTTAAAACGACTTCAATTTTACTTAAATTGGTAACACGTGTATCAACTCTCTTGGATTCATTTTTTCCAAAGACTGAATTCGATTTTCCTTCTTCTACATGGCTAATTTCGACGTTGAAGAAATTCATATCCAAACATCCAAATGGGGCGGTGGCATTCAAAGCTTATACAAGCTTCCTGTTTTCAGGAAACTTCCCTACTAAACGTCTATGAATTGGAAACTTTATTTAAATTCTACTGAAATGTTGCGACTTTCCAATCATAAATTTTGGTTTGACCCGATTTTGCTAACAGATTGTTTTTAAGGAAAAAAGTAATCTATTAAACGTCATGTATGTGAAGTTAGCGACGAACTCCAGAGTCGAATTTTGTGCGAGAGTCATTTCCGCCAAGGGTTGTTACTTCACCTCAAACTGTGAAAGGTGTTTCGTGAATATTGGATTACTCAGGAAGTATACGACGACAAAATAACCATCGTTACAATTTCCAAAAAAATGTTAATAACTGAGCTATTTCGAGATTTTCAAATCAGGTTATTCTCGATATTTAGTTATTGACACTTTTTGGAAATTCTTACTATCACCGTTTCAAAGGCCACTGTATCCCCAATATTTCGTTATAAGGACAAAAATGTAGAAAGTTATAATTCCGATGTTACAGAATATTAGGTAACCCAATTACACTAGAAGCTGATTCGAGAATCTCGGCTCAGTTATTGACATTTTTCGGAGATTCTAAAGATGGTTGTTGTGTCGATATTCATGTCTTTTACCGCCTGATATAACAAAACAAACGAAGAAATTCGTACTTCTGGAGTTACAGCATATTGAGTAACTCCATTACACGTGAACTTGATTCAAAAATCTTGAAAGAGCTCAGTTACAGATATTTTTCATAAAATTAGCGTTTTAGTTGTTATGTTGGTCTTCATGTCCTTTATCGTCTGATATAAAAAAAGAAGTGTAGAAAGTCGTACTTCTGGAGTTACAGCATATTAGGTAAGTCCATTATACGTGAACTTGATTCAAAAATCTTGAAATAGCTCAGTTACAGACATTTTTTTTAAAATAAGAGCTTTGGTTGTTATGTTGGTCTTTATGTCCTTTATCGTCTGGTATAACAAAAGAAGTGTAGAAAGTCGTACTTCTGGGGTTACAGCATATTGAGTAACTCCATTACACGTGAACTTTATTAAAAAATCGTGAAATAGCTCAGTTACAGATATTTTTTTTGAAATTAGAGCTATGGTTGTTATGTTGGTCTTTATGTCCTTTATCGTCTGGTATAACAAAAGAAGTGTAGAAAGTCGCTCTTCTGGAGTTACAGCATATCGAGTAACTCCATTACACGCGAACTTGATTCGAAAATCTCAAAATAGCTCAGTTATTGACATTTTTGGGAAATTATAATGACGGTTGTTGTGTTGCCATTTATATCTTTTATCGTATGATATAACAAAAGAAGTGTAGAAAGTCGTACTTCTGGAGTTACAGCATATTGAGTAACTACATTACACGTTAACTTTATTCAAAAATCGTGAAATAGCTCAGTTACAGATATTTTTTTGAAATTAGAGCTATGGTTGTTGTGTTGGTCTTTATGTCCTTTATCGTCTGGTATAACAAAAGAAGTGTAGAATGTCGTACTTCTGGAGCTACAGCATATTGAGTAACTCCATAACAAGTGAACTCGATTCAAAAATCTTGAAATAGCTCAGTTACAGATATTTTTATTGAAATCATAGCTATGGTTGTTATATTGGTCTTTATGTCCTTTATCGTCTGGTATAACAAAAGAAGTGTAGAAAGTCGTACTTTTGGAGTTACAGCATATTGAGTAACTCCATTACACGTGAAATTGATTTAAAAATCTTGAAATAGCTCAGTTACAGATATTTTTTTTTGAAATTAGAGCTATGGTTGTCATATTGGTCTTTATGTCCTTTATCGTCTGGTATAACAAAAGAAGTGTAGAAAGTCGTACTTCTGGAGCTACAGTATATTGAGTAACTGCATAACACGTGAACTCGATTCAAAAATCTTGAAATAGCTCAGTTACAGCTATTTTTATTGAAATCATATTGGACTTTATGTCCTTTATCGTCTGGTATAACAAAAGAAGTGTAGAAAGTCGTACTTCTGGAGTAACAGCATATTGAGTAACTCCATTACACGCGATCTTTATTCAAAAATCGTGAAATAGCTCAGTTATTGACATTTTTGGAAATTATAATGACGGTTGTTGTGTTGCCATTTATATCTTTTATCATCTTATATAACAAAATAAATATAGAAAGTCGTACTTCTGGAGTTACAGCATATTGAGTAACTCCATTACACGTGAACTTGATTCAAAAAAATCTTGAAATAGCTCAGTTACAGATATTTTTTTTGAAATTAGTGCTATGGTTGTTGTGTTGGTCTTCATGTCCTTTATCGTCTGGTATAACAAAAGAAGTGTAGAAAGTCGCACTTCTGGAGCTACAGCATATTGAGTAACTATATTACACGTGAACTTGATTTGAAAATCTCAAAATAGCTCAGTTATTGACATTTTTTGGAAATTATAATGACGGTCGTTGTGTTGCCATTTATAACTTTTATCGTCTGATATAACAAAAGAAGTGTAGAAAGTCGTACTTCTGGAGCTACAGCATACTGAGTAACTCCATAACACGTGAACTCGATTCAAAAATCTTGAAATAGCTCAGTTACAGATATTTTTATTGAAATCATAGCTATGGTTATTGTGTTGGTCTTTATGTCCTTTATCGTCTGGCATAACAAAAGAAGTGTAGAAAGTCGTACTTCTGGAGTTACAGCATATTGAGTAACTCCATTACACGTGAACTTGATTCAAAAATCTTGAAATAGCTGTTATTGACAATTTTTGGAAATTTTTACTATTGCCATTTTGTAGGCCTTTATGTCCTTTTATAAGAATCAGGGTACAGAAGGTTGGGTTTGGTTAAGATTTGTACAATATTTACGAAACATCTTGCATAGTTTGGAGTAACTACCGTTGGCGGAAAAGGCTCTCATATAAAATTTTGCGCTGGAGGTTTGTCGCTAACTTCACACAGATTTAAATGTCGATGCTGAACGCATTTATATTGGGTACGTAGCAATATGTAGGTATGTATGTTTGCATGATCAATGGCATCAATATATCATACATTTGTTATAATTACAACTACACTACTATGGAAGTTCTACTTGATTTCGTATGACAAATTAGAATGAAGTGTAGGTACATAAATCTGCCTAGATATCACAAATGGCAATATTAATGTCGAAATATTATTAATTCAATGGGAGAATATTGAAGGTAATTAGGTATTTCATTAATTTCAACACCCACACTTTGTAGTTTCAATTTTAATTGAGGCCATGTATAGTTGGTCCAGCGAGTTTACCTGAGCGAATTTGTCACTAACGATCTTCTCATTTTACTTTTAAGAATGGATCCAACTTAATGATGAAATATCAGAGAGATACTATCTTTGAGCACGGTTAAACTTGCTTCGGTTAGAGTTTTTCCATTAACTACCCAAACATGACTATCCTTCAGACTTACAGTCTACATGTATGTATGTTTACCCTACAAAAGACGATAAATTGATTTGCACAAAGTAATCAAGAGTTCAAATACAATAAAATTTTCAATAATAACTCTACGACACCCCGACAAAGGCCGCATATTAAAAAAAATGCATATAATATCTGTCATAAAAAACGTCGCTCAGAATTAACTATTCTCAATTTAACTGCCCTTTTTCATGCAAATCAAATTTTACCAGCCTTTGATTACAACTCACAAGTCAAGTGGTATTAGTCGGTAAAGCAAAAAATATCGGTAGCAAATTAAAGTACCATGCAGGAGTCTGAATCTGAGTAGCTTAGCCAGAACTCTCTCACCTTGCTATGCGTCGAATGGGTCGATGATGGAGTTACGGGGGGAGTTTCTGTCGTGGTCGGTGATAGGCGACCGTCAGCTGAGTTTGAGCAAGGAAGACGTTGTTCTTGAACACTGGCGAGTCTAAAAATCATGGTTATCAAACATCCCTTACTCGTCTACGTTTGAGATCAAGGAAGGGTAATACTGGAAACTCTAGTAAAGCAACAGACTGGCTTGTAGAATGTAGTACGATCCAATGAGTGTTAATAATGAAGGAAGGGGGAAAATGTACATTTGATACTGAACATTTTTGACGGCGTCGACTGCGTAGGTAGTCTCAAAAATCCTCGGCCTGACAATATGGAAAGCTATGTAATATTTTTAAATATAATTTCTTGACCCTGGAACTTCATCCATCATCAATTCAAACACCATCAAAGTGTGATTGCAGAAGGTCCTTGATTTTGAATTTTTTATTTTTATAATACTTTAAATTACTGTACATTTCATTTTGATTCGCTTGCTTACCCAACTTTTCATAAATATCGTTTTGAATGTAATAAAAATTTCTTGTTACCTGAGAGCCAAAAAACGTATATTCTAAATGTTTCCTAAATTATTTAGCTATTTTACGAAATCTTATTTTTCTGCCAAATTGTTTCAGTTCAGATTATTTATTAGTATTTACTCTTGATTTTTTTTTCTATATTGTGTTTTTAATTGTCCAGAACAAATTCTTTTCATATCATTAGTTTATGATTATGGTCACACGATATAGGTACAAAATGAAATAAGTTTATTTCAAAGTTTTCTTTTGACGTAAACAGATATAATATTGTCACGCTTAGGGGCATAAATATTCATTGCCTAATGATTGCTATTCTGTTATTTCAATGAAACATAAATTATGAAGAACACAATAGACATACTCCATGACAATATCAATATTTAAGTTTTCAAAACTTCTACGCCTTAAGGTACGATCAGAGTGCGAGCGACCGGCGACGCGACGCGATAGCGATGCGACGAGCGACGCCGCAGAACGGAACAATTTTGTGTAACCAAATGCAAACGTTCAGAGTGATAGCGACCAGCGATGCGACGTGGCAACGAGGAGCTTAGCGACAGCCGAACATCGCTGTCTCATCGCTATCGCGTCGCGTCGCCGGTCGCTCGCACTCTGATCGTACCTTTAAGAAGATCAAAAGCATTTTTTTCGACTACTTTTTTTACAGAGTGGTTGTAGTAAAACTGTCTTGTTCTTCTGTTAATTGTCCATTATCTTTCAAAGGAGGTAGAAGCCACTGTAAAGAAGCTTATGCGGAATCTCCTACAAGACGATATTTTTTAAAGTAATTTTCTGTAGTCTGCAGATAAATGGTAGTAGATTATTAATGACAGGTGTGAAGTTATTCACACCTGTCGATTAATAAACTCCTGGACAAAATTAACGCACCACACAATTAAACTTGTATAATCACAATACCGAAATACATATTGCAATAACATTTTTATAAAAGCGTCTAGTAGCTAGTAAATGAAATTAGCAAATCAGGGCGTTATCTCTAATAATTTTTTATTAAAGAAATTTTTTTCTTGGAAACAATGCAAACTTGCAAACAGAAAACAAACGAAAACAATAGAATTTTCAGACTTAGAGCTGTTCTAATATCATGTATGTCCTCCTCTACTCCTAATTACTGCTTCCATGCGTCTTGGCATACTGGAGATCAAATTTTGAACGACTTCTTGAGGAATATTTTCCCATTCCTGCATTGCTGCATCTACCAGTTGATTGCGGTTGGCAGGTGGAGGTGTACGACGTCGAATCCTTTTTTTAATATCGTCCATAGATGCTCTATTGGGTTCATGTCGGGACTCTTGGCTGGCCATTCCATGAACGGAATAGTTATAGCATTTAAGTAGCGAATAACCTGCCCATCCACATGAGGACGAGCATTCTCCTGCATAAACAAGAAATTAGGTCCCACAATAGGAGCAAATGGCATTACATGGTCAACAACAATATGTTCCAGATAATAATCCTCATTCATTGACCTACCACGTATGGAGACCAATTCTGTGCGGCCATCGAAACAGATGCCTCCCCAAAACATTACAGAGCCACCACCAAACGGAACTCTTGAAGAGATATTGCAACTTGCAAATCTCTCTCCTGGCCTTCTCCAGACACGCTCACGTCCATCAGAAGATTTAAGGCTGATTCTCGTTTCATCTGAGAATAAAACCATCTTCCAATCATTACGAGTCCAATCTTGATGTCTCGCAAAACGCAACCTTTGAATTTTGTGCTCTCTGGTGAGCAGGAGTTTCTTGGCCGGTTTTCTGTTGTCTAATCCAGCTTCATTTAAGTGCCTTCTAATCGTTCGGGAAGATACCAGAAGATTGCGAGCAGCTATGAGTTCATTTTGTAGGATGGTACTAGTCGTTGTCCTGTTTCTTAGAGCGGATTGTCTAAGAAAACGTTCATCAATTCGATTAGTACACTGTTTTCGCCCTTGTCCCGGCCTTCGTAAATGAGAACCTGTCTCGTTAAATCGTCTAACCATGCGACTTATGCTGGAATGGTTTCTTCCTATCACATTAGCAACATGACGCATCGAATATCCCTCATTCAGCAAAGTTGATGCTCTTACTGCTTCTTCCACTGACAAATTTGTTCTGCGATTCATTATTAAACTGGAGAACACTCGCACTCACACTATCAATAACAAAAAACCTTGGTGGCTCAAAACAATTAGTCTTAATTAGTAACAATTTCTGATCAGATTTTAAATCAATTTTTATCGAAAATGCTTTTCTTTGCTATTACACTTTTAAATTAAAACCCATGTTGACAACATTTACTTGAACTGTCGAAGTATATCCAGAGCCTATTTGTAAGATTCCTAAACAACTGAAATTCATAATTATCTTGGAATAACACAAAATATATGTGGTGGTGCGTTAATTTTGTCCAGGAGTTTATTTTATCTTTTAAGTAACCTTTTAGATACCATATTCAGGTATGTCCTTACCTTTTAAGTCACTTGAATGTGGTATGTAGTAACATTCCATTATTTTGTAGGGTTCGCCTGAAGACGACTTCGTGGGTTTCGAAAACCCAAATTAAATAATATTAAACGTGTTTGCAAGATTATGGGCTTTCTTCCTCATACCGAATGGCCAACTTTGAGAGATGGGATAACCTGAAGAGCGAATGTTTTTCAGTAGCATAATTTTTGGGTGTATATTGGTGGCTTCTGATTTTTATAAAATTCGAGGCTTGTTGAGCGATTTATGTTTTGTAGAAGTCTTATAGAAAATGTCACTTACCTCCTAAATCTTTCAAAATAGCAATACTAGTTTTAATACCGTCAGGTTTTAGGCACAGCCTTCTACGTGTCAAGCCGAGAGACGTTTCAGACACCCCTAGCAGGTTAATTTTTTCTATCTAACAATTAAATTAATTTCCTCCTACCTTTTGAGAGTAACTAAAGTTCCCGTAAGCTTTTTACACCGCCTCAGCGCGCTCTCGAGCCTCTCGGGTTCCTCCTTCAAGAACTTCTCCTCCCTCATCACCTTCTCCATTTCCGTACTCAGGAAAGCTTTCATGCCGTCCTGGAGGTCGGGGAATCTGCGGGATGAAAAGAAAAAGGGATCTGTAATAACGTTTCTGGCGATGAATTATTCAAAAAAAATCCCTCCCCTCCCCCAATCAGCCGTGTGAACCACGCATATAATTTTCGGGAGGCGACGGGAAAATTTTTATTTACTCCGTTTCGCCACACTTTCAGCGAACTGTCGAATTAATCTTTTCTCCTTCGATAATTTCTATCCTGGAAAGTTCGCCGGTAAGGTCAACAAGGCATTTGGTATTCACGTCGGGAAAGTCAAATATTATTCGGCCGTTATGGAATAACGGATTTTTTAAACACTTTTGATTAGGATAGGTGAAGGGCGAATTCTGAAGATTTTGCGAAAGTTCTCAAAATGTAAAACTGGAGAAACTGAGAGATCAAAACTTTTGTTGATTACTTTTATTTGTATTACTTGTAAGCTTTACTTATTTCCTCATTATTTTGATGATCCTTATTATACCATTTTGGGATAATATGTGTGTTTCAAGTTATTGTTTTTATACTAGTGTAATATAAATAATACAAAGATCGTTTCTTTACTTCGAAACCATTAAAACTCAAAACGACACAGAATACTTTAAATAGAGATGGAAAAATTGTGGGGGTAATATTACTATAGAAATCAAATGGCAAAGAAAACATTTCAAATTCCTGACTTTTGCCATTTTTGAGAATATTTAGTATTGAATTTCTTGAAAACTTTAACACCTAAACATTATATTCCAATTATAATCCAAGTTAGCAATCGCACGAGAGATTTCCGAATATTTGGCAACATTGTTGAGATCACGCCATTTTATCACTCCATCTGTTCGGTAATATGATTACTGTTAAATATTACAACTGTTAAATAATGGCTTCACTGAATATACATTTTTTGATAGGTAATGGTGTTCACTATAATTTAAAATTGAATAGAGTAAAAAAGAGTAGAATGGTAGGCATTGCTTATTCTGCAATGCCTATTTCTATTTCTCATAGAGAGCTGTGTGCCAACAACTGGAGTAGTTTCTTGGACCAACCACGTAATGCACTTCGAAATCGTCCGATCAGAAATGTAGTTAGAGGGATTTTGAGTTTGAAAATATAAATACGTCATACACAAATATAAAGCTGTTTATTTACTATACAAATTTAATGAAAATCATACGATTCTTGTGGTGAAGTTGCTCCCACAGACATAAAGAAATATTTCAGTCCGACCCTGCATACTGTTTACGTTTTGGGAGCTTGACGGCCATATTGATCTTACCCTGTTTACAGTAAAATTTTAGAACCTAGCTACTGTACAAATATCTTCTAGTGATTCTGATATCTCATTAGTGAAAGACAACTTTCATATACTTATTAGTTTCAAGCAACGATGCATTTTATGTTATTGTTTTCATTGCTGCCATAACGAAATTGGTCCAAGCAATTTCCTCGGATGTTGGCACAGCCGAAAACACTTGAGGCGCAACCCAAGTACTATTAGATCGTAAAAGATGGTGACATCATTACCCACTCTTATGTCAAATTCAAATGCAACCAACCAACGAATAGATTGATCCATATTTTGTCGCTATTTTGTGTTCTGTGTTCTAAGGTTTTGTTCTTGGGCGTATGTGCGTATGTTTCATGCTGGTGAAACTGCCATGATTGCGATCCAGAGATGCGAGATTTACACGGAATAGTAGATGCGTAGTATACTCTTTTCAAAACAAATCCCGATGCACGTCATTTTGATGACGTCACCAATATCCAATACTACCAACTTAATATTAGTCCCAGGACAATGCAATTTATGTGTTCCGTGTATATTTTAGGTTGAGAATACACATAATCATATATATTGTCAACCTAAAATATATACGGAACACATAAATTGCGATGTCCTGTGACTATATTAAGTTTGTAATATTGGATGATTCTGACGTCATCAAAAATGACGTGCATCGAGAATTGTTTTGAAAAGAGTATTATATAGCAGTAAAGAACCGAAGTTAACTAATATATGAGGTCGATCAGACAGTTATAACACTTATAACAACTATGGTTGGTGTTTAAGAAATATGCTAAATAAGTTGTGTGCTGCCAGAATTGGCCACATTAGCTAAGGTAAATCTATTCCCCTAGAAATCAAAGGGTCAATACCATGCAGTGTGTAAAACCTTCACGGACTGGCAATTCAAACAAAAAACTTCATTTTCAGAGAATTTTCTTCATTTTTATGAAGAAAATTGAGTTATTATTATTAGGTAAGTACGTTATTTTTAATAAATTGGAATATCATCAATATGAATTATTAGTTTAAAACACCACTTTTCACATTAATAGTCATCTAAAATGTGTGTAGTACGATATTAGTGCTAGTAGTAACGGGTGTTCAGTTAAATCTGTAATCTAGCAACCGTTGGAATTTTTATGAAAGAAGACAGAGCGAGATATAGATATCGTAGATTGATCCTGGCGCGCAATTAATGACATTTTAGTTTTTTAAGGTTAGCTGTTACAGTTGGGTTTTGGTGTGGAGTAGCTTTGTTTTCATGTTTTCGTACTTAATTTTTCAATTCGCCGTGCCTTTCAAATTAAAAATCAGTTGTTTTCAAATGGTCAGTGCCAATTTTTATTAGAGATGTTATACTTAACTCATCCCATGACGTGTTGTGACATTTACCATTTGTCAAAATGTTTACATCTAACCTAAGATATAAGTCAAAATGACGTAAAAATTCCAACGGTTGCTAGATTACGAATTTAACTGAACACCCGTTACTACTATAAAGGATATTATAGCATTCACAAACACTATCCACAGCCTACTATGAGGTGAAATTAAAAAAAAAACACCCGATGTATCTTTTAAGTCGAAAACGCATAGTATTCAACTTGCCTACAATGGCAATTACCCACTGCGCCTTTGGCTCGGGCCGCAATTTCGTCTTCGTGGCTAGTAATTGTCATTATACGCCAGTTGAATAACATACCACTAAATCTTGTTGCATCTCTTACGACCCGTGAACGTCTTGAATGCTTTTTTCTGGAGTAATTAAAGTACCTACAATCAAATGATTACTAATAATATCGAACCTCGCGCCAATCAAGAGCGCACCAGCTAATATTAATTCGCCTCTCGTAAATCGAATTTCCCCCCATTACGAAAATATTCCAAACATTATCGGCGATCGCTTTTGTACTTTGAACGCTCCCCGAATAATGAACCATCGAGTTTATGCGGCGATAAGCCTATTTACATATTGTATGAAAACAATTCCAATTAAAGCTCTGTTGTATAATTGACGTAACTGGCGGCGTACAGATTGAGTTTACCTCAACTTCAGGTCGGCGACCGTTTTCGAACTTTTGCTTAAGATTAGAGCCATATTCTCGACGTCGGACATGTTCACCCTCGTCTTCCTGTTTATCACGTTGCCGCGGAGCTCCTCGACGGTCGATTCCAGATCGGTGAGATCCTTTTCTAATCGCAACATCTCCTGCTTGTAGAGGTCCTCTTCGCGGGTCAGCCGCACACGCTCCTGATCCATCCCTGGGAAAACGAAACGTGTAACAGATCAATAATGTTCAACGAGAAATCAATACAGTTGATTACTGATTTTTTGTAGGATTAAATGAGGATATATCATGGCGTGTAATCGCCGGGAAAGCAATCTTAGACGTCTATTCTAATTTGTATCAATGCTAAATTTGAATAAGAGCCTTTTAGGTTGTAGTGAAGAGTGTAGACTAGTTGCGCCAGGCACTGAAAAATTTGCCGGATTCAGGAGCAGGTAACGACTGATGAGGGATTCTCCCTCACAGATTACTAAGATCTACCACGACTATATTGTAATGCGAGAAGTAAACAAAGCGACACATGTTTACTCCTTCAAAAGAATAACTACGACGCGTAGGACAGGTGCATGAACATTTGCTGCGTAGACTTCTAGAATGTACTAGAATGTTCTCGATCAGGGTTGGGGGTGTATATATAAGGGGGTTTGTGATCGAGGGAGTTAGTGAGAAGTAGAGAAGCATAAGTGAACGCGACATACGATCCGAAAGCGGAGCAGTACAAATAAATTATGTAGTGTCTAGTCTAGTGTACAAGTAGTTTAGTGTGTTAAATAAATTAGTGTTCAATTAATGTAAATAAATTATAAAATAAACGTTACATTGGTGTCAGAAGTGGGATAATGAAGAAGTTACGCGAATTAAAAGTGGCCGAGTTAAAAAAAGAACTCGAGGAACGGGAATTGGAAACAGGAGGGAGGAAGACTGAACTCCAGGACCGGCTCTCAGCATTTTTGAAAGAAAATGGCCAGGACCCGGAAGTTTTCGAGTTCGAAGACGATGACATCACGAAGCAAATCGCCGCCCAGAGGGAAGAAAGCGCCGCCCAGAGGGAAGACATCACTGCTCAAATCGCCGCCCAGAGGGAAGACATTACTGCTCAAATCGCTGCCCAGAGGGAAGAAATCGCCGCCCAGAGGGAAGAAAGCGCCGCCCAGAGGGAAGACATCGCTGCTCAAATCGCCGCCCAGAGGGAAGACATCACTGCTCAAATCGCTGCCCAGAGGGAAGAAATCGCCGCCCAGAGGGAAGAAATCGCCGACCAGAGGGAAGACATCACTGCTCAAATCGCCGCCCAGAGGGAAGAAATCGCCGCCCAGAGGGAAGAAAGCGCCGCCCAGAGGGAAGACATCACTGCTCAAATCGCCGCCCAGAGGGAAGACATCACTGCTCAAATCGCTGCCCAGAGGGAAGACATCACTGCTCAAATCGCTGCCCAGAGGGAAGAAATCGCCGCCCAGAGGGAAGAGATAACCGACCAGATTGAGGCTCAGCGTAAGGAGATGGAACAGAAGATCAAGCAGTTGGAAGAACGACTAGAGCGAGTCAGTAGCGGCGAGACGAAGGAAGAAATAAAGGCGGTCGTTCAACAGAACTCGATATCCACCAATCGAGTGACGCCCCCAACGTTCGATGGAAAAATTCCGTGGGCCAGCTACAAGAAGCAGTTTGAGGCAGCAGCGGAGGCTAATGCTTGGTCCCCTCACGAAAAAGCTGTTTCCCTAACGGTAGCCTTGCGTGGAGAGGCGTTGGAAGTTCTTCAGACGCTATCCACCGAGGAAGCCGGGAATTACAAGGAGCTGCTAAGGCGACTGGATATGCGGTTCGGCCAAACACATCTGGAGCAAGTCCATCAATCCCAGATGTCCAATCGCCGTCAGAAATCGAACGAGACCCTGCAGGAGTTCGAAGCGGACGTAGCCAGACTAGTGAGGTTGGCGTATCCCACGGCACCGGAACAGATGATGGAGTGCCTCGCAGTGCAGACGTTCGTGAGCGGGCTGCGGGACCAGGAACTGCAGAGGGCCCTGAGACTAGCTCGACCGAAAACATTAATGGACGCGCTCGCCATCGCACTGGAGCATGATGCAGCCATGGAAGCCTCCCGCGGTCACGGCCGTGTTCGAGCTGTTACAGAGGAAGTAGACACTGAAAAGCTCGTGGAAAGGGTCCTACAGCAGATCATGGAGGTGCTGTCAGCGAAGAAGAAGGTAGTTCGCTGTTGGAACTGTGGCGAAGTGGGCCATGTGAAGAGTTCTTGCAAGCGGCCCAGAACAGCGGCGCCGGCGAAGGCCCAGGAAAACTAATGCGGGTCGATAAGAAAGGGGAAACGTCGACCCGTAGCAGTGGAAACCCCCGGGCCAGTATAGCCTCGTTTTCCCACCAATTGGGGAGCGCGTACGTCGATGGCACTATCGACGGGAGATCCCACGCCATGCTTGTGGACACGGGAGCTACGAAGACGATCGTACGCTCGGAAGTTGTGAGGGACCGTAGGAAGATTAGGCCAAGTAGGTGGCAATTAAGAACTGCCACTGGGGAGAAGGCAGTAATACACGGTGAAGCGACGGTTAGCATGACGTTGGGACGAGTAAAGTTTGACCATCCTGTTCTCATAGCCGAAATTGAGGAAGACGTCATACTGGGGATGGACGTCATGAGGAATCATGGATTCCAGTTGGATTTCGGACACCGAGTGTTGAGGATCGGTCAAGAAGAATTACTGCTACACAATCGTGACAACTTTGTGTTAGACGTAATAATGGCAGAAGATGTGATTCTCCCGGAACGAAGCGAAACAATCACCTCTACCTGTCTGAGGGGTGTTGTGGAAGAGGGAATCCCAGCCGTGATCGAACCAGAAAACGATGACAATCGACTGGCTCGGGGGGTACTGGTAGGAAAGGCGCTCGTTACTCTCTCAAGTGAAGTGCCTGTGCGACTACTCAACATCAATCAGTACCCGGTCACCATCAAGAAGGGTACGAAGCTGGGCACATGTATAGCCGCTTCGGCCATCGTAAGGGGCGTTAGTGAGGAAGAAAGGTCCAGACACACTCCGCAGGACTTGAAACAAATTCTTTCCCAGACCAGTGCGTTTCTCTCGCCCACACAGAAACAAAAGGCCAATGAATTAATAAATAAGTACCAGGACATATTTACCACCGAGAATGGAAAGCTGGGAAAGACCAAGGTCGTGACACATAAAATTGACACGGGCGAGACACGACCGATTCGACAAACAGCAAGACGACTACCCTTGGCCAAACGAGAGGAAGCCGAGAAAATCATCAAGGACCTAGAGCGGGACGGGGTCATCGAGCCGTCAAGCAGTCCATGGGCCTCGCCGGTAGTACTGGTGAAGAAAAAGGATGGGACTACTCGATTCTGTGTAGACTACCGGCAGGTGAACAGTGTCACCAAAAAGGACAGCTACCCGCTACCACGTATCGACGACACACTCGATACCCTTGCTGGATCCACGATATTTTCGACCTTGGATTTAAAAAGCGGCTATTGGCAAGTCGAAATGAACCCTGCCGATAAGGAAAAGACGGCATTTACCTTCGGTAACGGCCTGTGGCATTTTACAGTCATGCCATTCGGACTTTGTAATGCCCCAGCGACGTTTGAGAGGCTGATGGAGAGCGTGCTAATGGGTCTGACGTGGAAAACGTGCCTAGTCTATTTGGACGATGTCATCGTGATGGGCAAGACCTTCGAGGGACATCTGAAAAACTTAGAGGACGTCTTCCAGAGACTGCGAGGTGCGGGGCTGAAACTGAACCCTAAGAAATGTCAGCTCTTCAGAAGGAAGGTCTCATACTTAGGGCACGTAGTGAGCAGAGAGGGCGTCGCCGTTGATCCGGATAAGACAAGTACGGTGAAGGAGTGGCCAATACCGGTAGATAAACACCAGTTGAGGAGTTTTCTGGGCCTCTGCACGTACTACCGACGATATGTCCGGATGTTCTCCGACGTCGCTAAGCCGTTGACAAGGCTCACGGAAGAAGGACGAAACTTCTGTTGGGATGAGGAATGCCAGTCTGCCTTCGACGAGCTGAAGAGGAAGTTGACCAGTGCCCCAGTGCTGAGTTTTCCTCTGCCAGAAGGACAGTTCATCCTGGACACCGACGCGAGCAATGTGGGAATTGGAAGTGTTCTGTCGCAGCGCCAGGAGGGACAAGAACGTGTCCTTGGATACTTCAGCAAGGTACTCTCCAAACCAGAAAGGAATTACTGCGTCACCCGGCGTGAATTATTGGCCATCGTCAAGTCCATCGAGCACTTCCATAAATATTTGTGTGGAAGGAGGTTTTTGGTCCGGACCGATCATGCTGCTCTTAAATGGCTCCTCCAGTTTAAGAATCCCGAAGGACAGATCGCTCGCTGGATCGAGAGGCTCCAGGAGTATGACTTTGTCATAGAACATCGGCCAGGACAGAGTCATGGAAACGCAGACGCACTCTCGAGAAGACCATGCCCTGATGAGTGTCCTCATTGTCATAAAGCTGAGGAAAAGTCCGAGAAAGTCTATCGAACGACCGTGGTCACCGAGGAATGGACACCATCCTCGTTACGACAAGAGCAAGGAAAAGACCCGGTTCTCAAAGAAATCCTGGTTTGGAAAGAGGGAGGAGAGCGTCCTGAGTGGCAAAAGGTATCACCTGGCTCGCCAAAACTTAAGAGCTATTGGGCACAGTGGGACTCGCTAGTGGTTGAGGATGGGCTACTAAAACGCGTACTGGAGAGCCAAGACGGGACGGAGGAAAGACGGCAGTTGGTAATTCCCTCCAGTAAAATCCCGGAGGTCTTGCGGCACCTTCACGACGGATCGTCTGGTGGACATTTAGGGATCAAGAAAACCCTGCAGAAGGTACGGGAGCGCTTCTACTGGATCAATTGTTCAGACGACGTGAAGAACTGGTGCAAGAAATGTACTACATGCTTTGCAAGTAATGGGCCACAAAGACGACCGAAAGCTCCCATGAAACAATATAACGTCGGAAGCCCCTTCGAAAGGATCGCTATTGATATAGCAGGACCCTTCCCTGAGACCGAAAAGGGGAATAAATACATCTTGGTCGTGATGGACTACTTTACGAAGTGGGTAGAAGCGTACGCTCTCCCTAATCAGGAGGCAGAGACAGTGGCCGATGTGCTAGTGAAGGAGACGATCTGCCGGTTTGGAGTACCCATGGAATTACACTCGGATCAAGGAAGAAACTTTGAGAGTGGCCTATTCCGGAGGATCTGTGAGAAGTTTGGGGTACGAAAAACAAGAACCACGGCCCTTCACCCTCAGTCTGACGGCATGGTAGAACGAATGAATCGCACCCTCAACCGCTATCTAGCGAAAATGGTCTCGTCACATCAAAGAGACTGGGACGAACACGTGCCGTTCTTCCTGATGGCCTACCGCTCGGCCGTTCATGAGTCGACAGGACAAACTCCAGCCAAAGTCCTGTTCGGGCGAGAACTTAAACTACCCTGTGATCTAATCTTTGGCGCTAGACCTGACGAGGACGTTTCGGGGGAAGATTACGTTTCCCGGATGCGGCAAAGGATGAACGAAATTCACGATCAAGTCCGGTACCAACTAAATATCGCCAGTGATCGCATCAAAGAGCGTGACGACATCAACGCTAAAGAGGGTGGCTACCAAATGGGAGACCGAGTTTGGCTGTACAACCCACAGAAGAAACGTGGTTTGTCCCCTAAGTTACAGACCAATTGGGAAGGTCCCTATGTTGTGAAGAAACGAATCAATGACGTGGTCTACCGGGTAAGCAAACTACCAAACGGCAAGCCGAGAGTGGTGCACTTTAATCGGTTGGCACCCTATGAGGGTTCGCACGATGAGGCGGAGGTTCCCCGAGTAAGAAACACATTGGCGCAGGAGAACGAACTTTCCTTCGAAGAATTTATGAGCGCCTACGGGGGTACCGGAAAAGCACGGTATGGGGTAACCTGTGAAAAACAACAGGATTTGTTCAGCGTACCTGAAGAATACTCGTTGGCCCATTGTGTGTCCGCCGACCTGGTAATGTCACGAGGTATCGCCACGGTTTTCAAGAAGAAGTACGGGCGCTCGGAACAACTCAGAGAGCAACTCCCGGAAATTGGCAAGGTTCTGGAACTACGTGACAACGTAAGACACATCTTTTATCTGGTTACGAAGGAGATCGGGTCCCTTAAACCATGTTATCACGATGTATGGCGAACCTTGCATAGGCTACGAGACCGACTGCTGGAGCTCGACATCAGGAAGCTAGCTGTCCCCAAGTTAGGTGCTGGACGAGATCAGCTGGACTGGAGGGTTGTCCGGAACATGCTGGAAGTAGTGTTGAAGAATACCGGAGTGGAAGTTTTAGTCTGCTGTTTTGGGCCTGCACCATGTCGACTCGGGAAGACGGTCCCCTGTTATTTTGACGCCACGTCTCGCTGTAAGCGGGGGGCTAACTGCAGGTTCCTGCATGGGCCTACCTGGGATACGTTCCGAGACGAAACGTCTCTAAGGCGGGGGCAGTGTAATGCGAGAAGTAAACAAAGCGACACATGTTTACTCCTTCAAAAGAATAACTACGACGCGTAGGACAGGTGCATGAACATTTGCTGCGTAGGCTTCTAGAATGTACTAGAATGTTCTCGATCAGGGTTGGGGGTGTATATATAAGGGGGTTTGTGATCGAGGGAGTTAGTGAGAAGTAGAGAAGCAGAAGTGAACGCGACATACGATCCGAAAGCGGAGCAGTACAAATAAATTATGTAGTGTCTAGTCTAGTGTACAAGTAGTTTAGTGTGTTAAATAAATTAGTGTTCAATTAATGTAAATAAATTATAAAATAAACGTTACAATATTAATTTTATTATTAATACCAAAACTGTGCGGGGTAGGATTAAAGGGATTGCCCAGTTCTATCACTGCTACAAATGAGGTTTTTGATAAATGGACAATTGCAGTTTCAAATGTTTTAAACCAATAGAAAGATTGCCAGGTTTAAATCCACATGGTTCATACCATTTCCTGAATTTTTAAATTTGTTCTTTCCGTATTGGATCCTTTATTAAAAGCTATTTTTGAATGTTGAACTCAGAAAAGAGATCTCTAGGGTTCTTTTAGTACGCCCAAATATGGCAGATTAACATAAGCTTGCTCCTCATGGTACTTTCAAGATTTTTGATTCAGGTTTTTGAGGTGTTTAGGGCCCAGGACTTTATGCTCCTTAAGACACTTTCAGTTTTTGAATATTTACACTGTTGTATATTAACTTTGTGTGTTATTTTAACAATAATTTTTTTAGCCTTGAATCTTAATGAGCAAAGGAAATATCTGCAGAACTCTTTAGGGTCTCTTAGAGAAGTTTCAACTTGGTCATTTCTCTTCTTCTCATTTCAATAGTGTCAAAAGGAAGAGTATTTGCGAGAAACATATGAAACGAATTCAAAGAGAAAATTGAAAAATAGGCTATAAAGTAACTTTGGATGTACATGGTTTGAACATATATTTTTCATGACGTTTCAAGTTTCCTCTACTTCCCTAAATGCAACTGAAAGAGAATCAAGTCTGTATTTGTCACAAAATGTTTCAATTAATATTAAATATATCTCGGGTATAACTTTATCGCCTTAAGAAATAATTGTAGATTTTGAAAAGGTGTTGATACGACCATTATTGAAAAGTTTCCACGTTGTCTATTTCATTTAAAACAAACTTGGTATAGAATTCTTTAAAATTAAGGCTTATTGAAACGGCATGAAGACTGTACGTTTAATATTATTGAGAAATTGTAGAGGTGTGATTTTTTTTTCCAAAATAAGAAGTGACTGAATGTTGATATTAGGTGCAACAGTAATTTTTTAATATAATGTAATTTAATGTTAATGCAAAATAATAATGGAAATCTTCCCCATTAATTCTGGTTTATCACAATTATTATTTGGAGAACAAGGGCATTTCTGTTCAAAACATAACACATAACATGGTCTAAAAAGACAAAATGGAATTATTACTAAATTATATCTCACGTTCTTTTTATCATTATCACTATATCTTTTCGAAATGTTCAATAATTCTGCAATGTAAAAAGTAGTATAGGTACTGTATAAAAAGTGACCTGTTTATGTGTTTGTAGAGTATGTGTATATATATCTAACTTGCGCTCCAAGAAAAGTGACAGTTCCACTATTACTTAAGAAAACTATTTGAATTAATTGTTCTTTTCAAGATAATGGATTTGACTATTTAAAATAGTGGCTCACAACTTTGGAATCGATTACTGTACTTCAAATGAAACACAAAAAGGATCTTAAAAGGATAAAGGGCGTACTTCAGTCTAGCCCTTCGTCACGTTCGTGTTAACATTATCACTGTATCTTTCAAAATGTTCAATAATTCTTCAATGTAAAAGTAGTATGGGTGCTGTATAAAAGATGACCTGTTGAAGAGTTTGTAGTGTTGTATGTGTGTATATATTTAACTTGCACCTTAAGAAAACCAAAATTATGTGGACCAATTGTTCTTTACAAGACAATGGATTTGACTTTTTAAGAAAGTATTAGTCATCAACTTTCGAATCGATTACTGTACTTCAAATGAAACGCAAAGGATCTTTAAAGGAGAAAGGGCCCACTTTAGTCGAGCCCTTCGTGTTGTGCATTACCCTAATTACCTGCTTGCCAGACTTGCTCCCCGCCGGCCAGGAGCATCGCCCTTATCTTGATGAACGTGTCCCTGATTGTTTCTTTCACGGAATGAGCCTGTGCTTGAGACATCCTCCTCAAGTTCCTGACCTCCGCCCTCAGATCCTTCGCCTTCTTCTGCAGGCCCCTCAGTTGATTGTACATTTCGGGCGTGAGCTGGAGGTCCCTGTACAATCTGCTGTCGTATTGGCTAGGCGATAACGATGCGGGTTTCGGGGGTGGTGCTGGTTTTAAACGATCCCTCTCTGGATTAATATTGCATTATTTATCATCGAAATATGGGTATGGGTTCGCGTTGCGGAGAGTCGATTTAACTTCTCCTTTGAACGGGAATCTTTATGCGTATCAGTGGATTGAACGGGAATGCTCGAAAAGGCCCTCTTTCTCTAGAAAAGCTAAAACCACTCCAATTCCACGTGCTCATATTTTTATATCCAACTCGGCTCGTTGAATGGAATTCAATCGCATTTCTATACGTATCGATGTATTATGCTAACGTACCGTAACACCTCAAACGCGAATATTGCGAAAATTACAGGAAGAAATCCATATTTAGAGATTACTGTCTAGCCATCTACGCGATGTGGATTCTTAGGGACTTTATATAAGGTCTATTCTTTCAATAAATCGAAGAGGAGGGGTACTTGGATTTCGGAACGGTTAATAGGAGCCAAATATTAATCATCGACTCAAAATGGAAACCATCTATACAGTGTGCTCAGAAAGTTTCCTCCTAAGGGAGGTAGGGCATCTTGAAGAAGCTAATTCTTCCCTCACTTTTATCCAATATCTTCTAAATTTGATTTATGAAGTTAAAACATGTTGGAACTTGGCATGTTTTATACCGTTTGAATGTCGAAACTTTTAGTACCAATGTCAGTTTCCTATGGCAGCTGAAATGGGTATTTTAGATAAAAAAATGTGTTTTTATTTATTTTTTATTTTTGATACTAGTATTTTAAAAAAATAACAATTTCCTTAATGTCAACGTACTCATTTTGAATTTTCTGCTAACGCTTCAAAAAATGATGTATTACCATGATAAAGTTGACTTTGAAGAAACGTAACAAATAAATCATTGTAGCACCGTCATAAAATAAAGAAAATCTTAGTAGATTCTCATACATAATAAATAATAATAAATCGTAATAGTGGCATTCCACGTCAACTGGACATCATCCTGTTTAAAAATTGACGCAACCTCAAAAATTCGTGTTGGATTTAATTTAAACTTTTAAACTTAAAGTTTCTATACCCATAAATTAATCTTTTAAACTGCCAAGCTCTATTAACAAGAGTCTTCAAACTAAATATCTTTTTAGGTTAAGCTATTAATACAGCTTCATGGAAATTTATAATTAAAAATATGAAACAAAAAAATATACCAACATACTTAATCAATATTATTGAAGATTACTTTTCGAACCGAAAAATTTCTAGTTTTGGTAAAATTAATTTTGATATATATACCGGTGTTCCACAGGGTTCAGTTTTAGGCCCAACCCTGTGGAATATCTTATTTGATGCCATTCTAAATTTAAAAGTTGATAAAAATGTTCAATTATTTGCTTTCGCCGATGATCTAGCTGTACTTGTTAAAAGTAATACGCCTTGGTCATTAACATATCTTGCAAATAAAACACTTCAAAAAATTTCTAATAAACTAGAAAAAATAGAACTAAACATAGCACCTGAAAAAACAGAAGCTATTCTATTCAAAGGCATAAAATTTAAAAATTTAATTAACTTCAAAATCCATAACAAAGAAATAAAATTATCAAAATCTATTAAATATCTTGGTGTCATAATAGATGAAAGATTAAACTTTAAAAACCACATTAAAAACGCCTGTAAAAGAGCTGAAAATAAACTGACTGAGCTCGGAAGACTTATGCCAAACATTGATGGCCCTCTCGATAGAAAACGTATACTCTACGTATACTCTATTTCATCAATTATTCTGTATGCTTCTCCCGTTTGGGAGGAAGGCATTATATTTGCAAAATACATCAATATGATAAATTCTACTATTAGAAAGTGTTTGATTAGAGTAGCTAGTAGTTATAGAACAGTTTCACTACCTGCATTAGAAATT
Organism: Cryptocephalus moraei; assembly: GCA_946251905.1. Classification (NCBI taxonomy): domain Eukaryota; kingdom Metazoa; phylum Arthropoda; class Insecta; order Coleoptera; family Chrysomelidae; genus Cryptocephalus; species Cryptocephalus moraei. Next base: position 23,629,125 of record OX276456.1, read on the forward strand.
ATCTGTGGTTTTCCTCCAATAGAACTCCAAATTCATGAAAGAACCCAAAATTTTCTCGGTCATAATAAAAATATAATAAAACGTAATAAAATAAATTCTTGGCAAACCATCTGGACAAATAATACAACTAAAGCACAATGGACAAAAAGATTAATACCTAAAATTGAACCTTGGCTTAACTCTAAATTTAGAAAAAACAAATTATTTTTTTACACAGTTTTTAACAGGACACGGATCTTTTGCTACATTTACCCACAAAATCCAAAAATCTACTACGAATCTCTGTATATATTGCGGGGAAATAGATGACGCCGAGCATACGGTTTTTAATTGTTGGAAGTGGACAGGAGAGATTTTGGAATTAAATTTATATTTAAAACTCTCGATCACCGTTGATAATATAATTAATCTCATGTTACTTTCAAATAAAAATTATAACGCTATATATTATTGTATTTCCGATATCATGTCCCAAAAAGAAAGTGAGGAACGTTCAATGCAAAATGCGAATAATTAAAAAAAAGAAAAAAAAATCTATTACATTATGTATAACATTGTAAATAGTAGGTATTATCTTTTGTCCATAATAGTAATATTGTGTATAGAAGAACATATCTATTATACTACCATTAATTATAATTGTTCTTATATAAAACACATTTTTTCCCTACACATTCCTTTTCCTAAAAAATGTAACAAATACTACTCAATTTTTCAAACCAAATCCTGACGTGTCCTTTTTGCAATTTGAAATATTTTAATACTAAATTTTAAATACTTAATACTATGTGTCTTTGAAGATTATGTTCTCTGCGAGAACTAGCCAAAGACACATAGTAATGTCGGAAGACAGGGTTTTTTAGTGGGTAACCGAACGGACCCCCACAGTGTCTGATGCGGTGGATACAATCATTTCTGATTGATTATTTAATCTCAATAAATGGCAATATCCATCTCATCAGTCCTCCATAAACGAGTTTTCCCTGTTAAAAAAAAAAAAAGGTTAAGCTAATAAATCTTAAAGCCCAACAAGCTTAGCTTTCAAGAAATCGCATGGACTTAGATCGGGAGATCTTGCTTGTCAATTAATTGAATCTTCTCTTCCTGTCTATCATTGTGTATAAGTAGGTATTAACCATTAATGTTCAATCCATAGTACCAAAATTGTTCTGATGGATCATCTTCATAGATAGCTTTTGTAACATTAAGACTTTTATAAAGATAGGAAGAAGTATGTCAATTGAGCATATTGAAAAGTCCATTTTTCGTAAAAGTAACTTCAATATTCAACATAATATTTGAAATAGAAGTCTGGGTTTGAATTTGTTGGTATCTAATTGGGATCTAAGTGGTAAATTTAACATGAGATGGAAAAATCAGGATATACTATCAAAACTAGTCTTCATATACTTCAATTAAACAAATTTCATTAGTAGTCTGTCATGATTGTGTTGACGTTGGTACAATTACATTTGTATTTATTTTTCAAAGCCAACTTTGTGATAAATAATAAATTTTGTTAAAGATTAACAGAAATTCAAATCAATTTTCTTTGAAAACGGTGACTCCTACGGACAATCAACTAGAGAACCTTAAGATTAGGGAAAATGCCAAAGTTTTTAAATTTAATATCAAAAATAAAGTTTTAAGTTTAAGAGTTTTTTAACGTTTTAGAATAAAGTTAGAATAGAAGGGTTATGTCGTTATAGAAAATTTACGTTTTACGTTTAAAATAAAATTATCATTCCTCCAAAGTTTGAAAATTTATGAACGTGTCGTTAATGTTCAAAGGGCGCTACCTCCTAAGGAAAGCATTCTCGTGTAAAGAAAAAAACAGCATAAAATCGTCTGTATTATTTGTGGTTTTTGTTGTCGCTAGACTTCACTCTATAGAGATTTTCCATTTTGTGTCCACGATTAACATTAGCCGTCCATGAAACAAACTTTCCAAAATTCCAAGTCCAAGTCACTTACCATTTCCAATTCCAGCCAGTCCACATCGCGTAAAAACCTAATCACTAGTTTAATTTTCAGGTTAACATTTCCACGTTTCGCATCGCAATTTACTATAAACTCGTGATTACTCACTGTAATCACCCTACCTTTACTAGAGTCGTATTTAACGGAAACCAGAAGTTTTCGAAAAAAGGAACAATGAAGTGTAGGAATGCATAACGAAAGTACTCACCCTGCGAAGAGGTCCTCGGTAAAGTCGAAGACTTTATAGCAGGTTTAGCAGGTTTTGTGTCCGCTGGTATGGGGAGGAACGCCAAAACACCAGAAAGTTAGTAAAAAACGAACTCGGTTGTACATGCAGAGCTTTCAAAAAAGGCATCGATAAATTTATGTGCGCAAACATGGAAATATGTTCATGGGCATCTATGATTTAAAAACAAACAAACTACTAGTTTGACTCTAAAATTTGGAACAGGTTTAGTATGGACTAAATCAGGTTGTTTGGAATGTTAAACAATCCGGGAAGTATCAATAAATTACTGGCAAACTAAAAGGGGGCGTTAAGGATGTTTGGTTCATTTTTCGTCGACAAGTGCAATTTATTCCGGCTTACGATTATTATTGTAGTTTATAAGTAAATTGCGATATTGATATAGTACTTTGCAAACAAAATCGGGTGTGCTAAAAGTACCAATTCGATTAACAGCAAATAGAATACAAATCAGGACATAATTTATGAATGCCTCCTTTGAAACGCGCTTTTCCGTTATTATAGAACACAGCACGGTTTAGCATTAAAACTCGATCAACCGAGTAAAAATAATCCTTCACATATTCAGCTTTGCTTTCTAAGATTTTTTTCGGTTTAAAGTACATCAACAGGGACAACATCAACTCAAGTGTGAAGTGCTAGGGACTGTTGAGCAAAATTTTAATAAAACGTGTCTTACAGACTGAGCCAGGTGGATTAAACGGCTCGCATTTAAGATAATTTCATGTAGAATTCCGGAACGTAATGATTTATGTCCCATCAAAATGATACGACAATACCGATGTTAACAAAGACGAGAAAGCAAACATAAGTAGGGAAAACCTCTTACCTGCATGTTGAGGACTGTGCTGCTTAGGTGAATTCATATCTGGTGGCTCGTCACTGAACGAAACCGATTTCTCAAAAGAAACTGATTTATCTAAAAAATCATATAAATAATGAATAAGGCAAATCTCATTCGATTCTTAACAAAAGTCTTTAGTTCACAGGAAAAGTGTAATAAACAAAAAGAAGAGGACAAGTCTGAGCTTCATCAGATATGAAAGGTGTAAGAGAAGAGCACTAAAAAAAATTATATAACAATTTCTTGCAAAATTCAAGATGCGCGTCTTCTTCCATGCAAGGCTGCGATCGAAGCTGTTAGAAATCAAAGGCGGGGGTCTCTCATATTTACACTTTTTCGTCTCGGACAAAAATCCCACAAAAACCTGGAATCGATAATTACATGCAGTTAGAGTAGGTGAAAGGTGGTTGCGCAGAAGACAATTTTCAAATATTAATTTTCCTTATTTAGATCGTACGTGCCCGGTGGAGAGGAAGAGAAGTGCTTCTGTTGGTTTCTACAGATAGAAAGAGAAAAACTTCTAGATCGTAATTCCACTAGAATAGTCACTGTTGCAGATAAATGATGGTACGGTGATTTCAAAACGACAACGGTTTAGGTTTCTGTAATTTTTATATAACTGATTGCGGTAATCATTCCCTGACTAACTTACTAAAGTAACGAATGAGATGTATTTTAAATTGTTACTTAAGTACGAACCTATCAAGATTTAATGTGTTATATTAAACTGGGTTTACCTAATCAAAACCGTAATATTTGTATAAAATACATTTAATACGGTACTATAGAGTCTTTTGGAACAGTATCTATAATCCAGCGTTTCACGGTAAAAGTAGGGTATTACCTCCGATTTTCATGGAAATTGGCAATTAAACTTATGATAAATATCCTCCAGAAGAAAAATTTATGTTCCTGATGTGCGTTTTTCCTTTAGAGAGGTGTCAGATTTTCTCAAAAATAATTTTGTACCTTCTGCAATAGCTCGTTTTACTATCAAACAACATTAAATTGGTTTTTAGACTATTGCACTATGGGAAAATTTAGTTCACTCGAATTTGTTGGTTTCTTGAATTTTATTAAAACATTTTTCATTTTCTGAAGATTATATGTAATTTGGAGAAACGGGTTCTGATTGTCTGCTAATGAATTGTAAGTTCTAGAAAAGTAAAACTGAAGTTCTTGAAGCAACACAGCAATACAGGAAACTCGTAGCAGTTTGTTGGTGGCTTAACATACTTTCTAAAAGAAATTGAAGATTCCTTGCAATACAAGAGTTTTCATAAATGCTAAGTGGAGGTTTAAAGCATTTAAAGCCACAGCTGTGATAATTTCCAGAAATGATCCTGGATAATCGGTGAAAACAAGAGCAACTCGAATTTTTTAACAAGCAAATTTGAGATTTTTGGATTTAAGCATTTCAAAGCACATCTGGTGATAGTTTTGAAGAAGATCAGAAGAGACCTAACAGACCTGGAGAATAATTACACTCCACATACTGAGAAAAACAACAGTAGCAATGGAAATTTCTAAAGAAGAGAATGTGAAAGTTGTTGGAATCAAATAATGACTGGAAGTTAGTACCACTCGGCAAGTAGTACTGCAGGTAATGAAAGCACTACGATGACTGGTGAGTACCAAAACCAACGATTCTTTAAGTTTCATACTTCCCAACTCGTATATGTAATTTTGAATAACGTGTAACGATGTAATGTAATTACATCAGTTAAATCACATGAGCGTAGTACCCCAAGGTTAAATTACAGAAACCATTATTTCCAACGTATTATTACCGTTACCAATGATTTTCAAATCAAAGGGATAACACATGCCATGTTTCACAAGAAGTGAAACATGGCGTACCTCTGTTGTATATACAATTATACTATAGCTTTGATATCATATACACCGCTTCCATTACATCATCCTCCTTTTTAAAAATCACACACATACACACACCCCATCCACACTAGAGAAGGTCATTTCGCCGTTACACTACAAATTTCAGAATAATTGAAGCGTCAAGCTGATAAAGTTACAGCACCCACGCCCCGTGTAACAATTCCAATTTCAAAGGGAAATCTACATATATTCCCTTACATTAATACCAAATAAACATTAATAACCGTGTTATAAATAGCACCTCAATTTACACACAAATCTTAATCCTTAGCGACATTTCACCCCTATCCGTTAAACGCTCGAATTGTTTCCATGGAGGGGGATGATTGCATGAAGTTATAATTGGTGACAAGTTCAAGTAGTGGGTCCTCGCCTCTTTAAAATCCAGACAAAATGGAATTCTGCTATAGCATTGATTGCATGAGTTATAAATTTAATTCCGTTGCGTGGAAATGATCGAACTAAAGGAATTTTCAGAGCGTCGAAGACGCAAAAGCAAAAAGGAATTGCAGATTTATTTAAGAACAGGAAACTGAAAGAGTAATGCTGGAAATGCGATGGAGGATCAGAGATTAATCCTTTTTTAAAAAAGAAATTTAAGAGAGTTCGTATCAAAGGACTCGGCACTATTAGTAGAACTAGGGGAAGTAAATGACCCGATCGGAAGATTTTTAATAAAAATACGATGAAATTTTACGGTGCTTAGAAATTCGTTTTCAATTCTAGAAAAATTGGGGCAGATTACTTTTTGGGGAGGTTGAAACTTTGTTTCATGAAAAGACTGAACTCACCTTGATTTCTGGAGAAACAGGCGACATTTAAATCAGGTTTCACTTTCTACAAATGCTTGAAATGAACCTTACTTCTGGAACAGCGTGAAATTGTGGCAAAAACTGAAATTGGTTTTAAATTTTAGAAAATTTGGGGCAGATTGAAAGAAGGTGTGCTTTTTGGGGGAGGCTGAATCTTTGTTTCAGGAAACGACGAACTTACCTTGATTTACGGAGAAATGGGAGACCATTGAATGAGGCTTTACTTTCTAGAAATGGTTGAAATGAACCTTATTTCTGGAAAACCGCGAAATTAGGTTCGTTATCTTGAGAACAAATGACAAAAATTCTATAAAATCTGGGGCAGACTGAATGAAGTTGAGCTTTTTGGGGGTGGTTGAATATTTGTTTTAGGAAAAGACTGAACTCACCTTGATTTCTGAAGAAAAGAGAGACATTTAAATTAGGTTTCACTTTCTACAAACGGATGAAATGAACCTTACTTTTGGAAAAGCGTGAAATTATGGCAAAAACTCAAATTGGTTTTGAATTCTAGAAAATTTGCTGCAGACTGAAAGAAGGTGTACCTTTTGGGGGAGGTTGTGTCTTTGTTTCAGGAAACGACTGAACTTATCTTGGTTTACGGAGAAAAGGGACTTTTCTCCGTAAAGAAAGGAAAAAAAGACTCGTGAATGAGGCTTTACTTTCTAGAAATGGTTGAAATGAACTTCATTTCTGGAAAACCGTGAAATTAGGTTCGTTTTCTGGAGAACAAATGACAAAAATTCTATAAAATTTGGAACAGACTGAAAGAAGTTGAGCTTTTTGGGGGAGGTTGAATATTTGTTTTAGGAAAAGACTGAACTCACCTTGATTTCTGAAGAAAATAGGGCCATTTAAATTAGGTTTCACTTTCTACAAATGGGTGAAATGAACCTTACTTCTGGAAAAGCGTTAAATTATGGCAAAAACTCAAATTGGTTTTGAATTCTAGAAAATTTGGGGCAGAACGAAAGAAGGTGTACCTTTTGGGGGAGGCTGTGTCTTTGTTTCAGGAAAAGACTGAACTTATCTTGGTTTACAGAGAAAAGGGAGACCTTTGAATGAGGCTTTACTTTCTAGAGATGGTTGAAATGAACTTTATTTCTGGAAAACCGTGAAATTAGGTTCGTTTTCTGGAGAACAAATGACAAAAATTCTATAAAATTTGAGGCAGACTGAAAGAAGTTGAACTTTTTGGGGGAGGTTGAATATTTGTTTTAGGAAAAGACTGAACTCACCTTGATTTCTGAAGAAAAGGGAGACATTTAAATTAGGTTTCACTTTCTACAAATGGGTGAAATGAACCTTACTTCTGGAAAAGCGTTAAATTATGGCAAAAACTCAAATTGGTTTTGAATTCTAGAAAATTTGGGGCAGAACGAAAGAAGGTGTAACTTTTGGGGGAGGCTGTGTCTTTGTTTCAGGAAAAGACTGAACTTATCTTGGTTTACAGAGAAAAGGGAGACCTTTGAATGATGCTTTACTTTCTAGAGATGGTTGAAATGAACTTTATTTCTGGAAAACCGTGAAATTAGGTTCGTTTTCTGGAGAACAAATGACAAAAATTCTATAAAATTTGGGGCAGACTGAAAGAAGTTGAACTTTTTGGGGGAGGTTGAATATTTGTTTTAGGAAAAGACTGATCTCACCTTGATTTCTAAAAAAAGGGAGACATTTAAATTAGGTTTCAATTTCTACAAATGGTTGAAATGAACCTTACTTCTGGAAAGCGTGAAATTACGGCAAAAACTCAAATTGGTTCTGAATTCTAGAAAATTTGGGGTAGAACGAAAGAAGGTGTACCTTTTGGGGGAGGTTGTGTCTTTGTTTCAGGAAAAGACTGAACTTGTCTTGGTTTACGGAGAAAAGGGAGACTTTTGAGTGAGGCTTTACTTTCTAGAAACGGTTGAAATGAACTATATTTCTGGAGAAGCGTGAAATTAGGTTCGTTCTCTGGAGAACAAGTGGCAAAAATTGAAATTTGTTCCCAATTCAATAAAATTTGGGGTAGACTGAAAGAATTTGAGCCTTTTGGGGAAGGTTGAATCTACGTTTCAGGAAAACACTGTACTTACCTTGATTTCTGGAGAAAAGGGAGACGTTTGAAATGAACTTTAATTCTGTAAAAGAGGGAAATTAAGGCAAAAACTGAAATTCGTTTTGAATTCTAGAAAATTTGGGGCAGATTGAAAGAAGGTGTGCCTTTTGGGGGAGCTTGAATCTTTGTTTCAGGAAAAGACGGAAATTGCCTTAATTTCTGGAGAAAATGAAGAAATTTGAGTTAGGCTCTACTCTCTGTGGTTAAAGGTGAAACAACCTTACTTCTGGAAAAACATGAAATTAGGTTCATTTTCTGGAGCAAAATGGCAAATATGATATTTGTTTATAATTACAGAAAATTTAAGGCAGATTTAAAGAAGCTGTTGGGTGGGGAAGAAACGTCGTTTCAGGAGAAGACTAGAGTTGCTATGTATTCTGGAGGAAAAGGGAAAGTTTGAATTAGCCTATGTTTTCTGGAAAAGGTTACGATAAACTGTGAAAACATTTTGGAAAAAATAAATGAACAGTTTTCTAGATAACAAAAGATTAAAAATTTGTTTTATTTTCTGGAAAATTTGAGATCGATTGAATGATGGTGTATTTATTGGTGTAAGGTGATAGCTACTTTGTTTCAGAAACAGACTGTCGCCTTGATTTATGAAAAAAATGAAGAAGTGTGAATTAGATTTTAGTATCTGAAAAAGGTGAAAATGACTTTATTTCTAAAAAAGCGTTAAATTATGTTGTGTTCTGGAAATCACCAGATGATATTGAAATTTGTTTTGCCTTTTAAAATATTTGGGGAAGATTCAAAAAATTTGCGCTATTTGGGAAATTTCAAACTTTGTTTCGGAAAAAAATGAATTTACCTCAATTTCTTGACGAAAGGGAGAGGTTAGAATTATGCTTTGCTTTCTGGAAACATAAAATGACTCAATTGTTAGAAAATCTTGAAAACAAGTTAGTTTTCTGGAGCACAATGGCCAAGATTGAAATTTGTTTCCAATTCTCGAAAATTTGGGGCAGATCGAAGGAAGTTGTGCTTTTAAGGAGAGGTTGAAAGTTTGTTTCAGGAAAATGGTGAAATTGCCTTAATTTCTGGAGAAAAGAAAGAAATTTGAATCAGGCTGGAATTATTTCTGTAATAGCAAGGATTAAAATTAGTTTTGATTTACAAAAAACAATTGAGGCAGACTGTGCTTTTGGGGAAGGTTTCCACTTTGTTTCAGAAGACATACAATCTATTTTCTAAAGATAATGTAGACGTTTCATTAGGCTGTGCTTCATGGGAAAGGTTGAATTGATTTTATTTCAGGAATAGCGCGAAATTAGTTGCGTTTTCAGGAGAACAATGATGAAGATTAACTTTTTTCTCACAAATAATAAAATAATTATGCGATCTTCAAATATACCCGAATATATCGATCTTCCCTTCATTAGTTCAGAAACAGTACATTTACCAATAAGAGCTGTTTGTTGAGCTTAAAATCTTTTCAAAAAGACCAATTTGAGAATAGTTGTGAAATGTAAGCCGAACCCAACCTTTACAAAATTAGTTACAACTGAAAATATGCTCGATTTGTCGTAATCACGCTTACGGTGTTAATTATTAGAGCAGACTGTAATAGTGTTACATGTTGAGTTAGGAATTGAATCGAGCCACATAAAAATACATTAAAGTGGATTGCTATTTAATTTTGGAAAAAAATGCTACGAGGGCTAATCCCCTACTGGTGATAAACCACACCTGTTGGTTCCAGTTTTCCAGTGATTTGTTAAATCGACGTTGACAAGGTTAAAACTGCACATTCACCCAAAGATTAGGTAGGAATTGAACCTAACCAGGTCCTGTTGCAATGTTTTCTGTGTTACTTATTGTCTGGATTTGGAGTACTGGACTCCAAAACTAAAATGACTTCAATAGTCGTTTCAGGTTGTTAACGTCGACTCAACAAATCTGGAATGGCTGATGGAAAAGCTTTATGAAGTTGTCACCAAATAAAACTAATCGTATGTAAGGCGCATTAAAATATACCTCCTTATCCATAAAAGTATACGTCTATCCAATGTTCTTTAACAAACGGTATCTTTGTATTTCGTTTTTGGCATCGTTATTTTTACTTGCTTTGACTCTTAAGTCAATGGTACGAGTACACTTTTTTGGAAATATGTAGGTATTATCGTAAGCACTATTTTCACATAATTACCGCGTTTCCGAGTTAAATTCACCTCTTAGTTAAAAACATGCATTAACCACTTTAGTTATAACTTATTTATTTAGCACCATTGACGTTTATCTCGTACTCGTTCGTTTAAACTACGAAACCCGCGAACGAAGCATGAGTCCACCATGCAATAGAAAAGCTTCTCGCATCGGTAAGGAACGTCATCTAAAATCGCCTGGAGCCTTAATCGCATCCATACAGAAAAACAAAATATTAGCATTTCCCTCGTAACGTAGCGATAAAAAGGGTTTCTCATGCCTATCATAAAAAAAATCAACTTACGACAACCACTTTTACCCAACTTGGGGGCCTTGCCTTCAGACCGTAGATACGTATCATCTGCCAACATATACAAGCAAAATGTAGATAGACATCGAGCCGTTCCAGTCAAGTCAAATAGTTTAAACTTTACGATTTCGTATTTATCTCTTGTTCCTTAGCCCGTCCCCAATTGGGCCCTTTCAATTTCCGTTCTACACGGAGAAAAATAAATTGCTCGGGCTCGAAAGTTCCTTTTGCAAATAATTAAAACGCGAGAGCCGAGCTTAACTCGAAATACAAAAAGGAACGAGAGCAACGTTAATGATGCGACGGAGTGGGACGTCGGACATCCATCTGGTTGTTGTAGTTTGAGAAAGAGTGAAGTGTGAGGACGAGTTTTTTTCGAAATAATTGGAAAGGTAAGCGTTGACTGCTCCTTCAACTTTCTTTAAAACAGTCGATTACGTGTGTGAAAACGTATGTATAGGAGATTGAAACAAAAATGTTAGGCGTGAAAACTAATGAAGAACTGCTTGAATCAAAGGCAGTCACTAACAATAATTCCATTACTGCAGAAAATTGTAATAAAAGTGTTATTAAAATCTTGGAATCTTACTAACCGTCAATATTGTTAATGCTAATTTATTAAAGCAAATGAACCATTACTTAACTAAAACATAACACAATCAACTAATCCGTTGTGAACACTTTAAATTTTACTGCAGACAGTAATATGTTCATTATGAATTAACAATTAACAACTTAATTGTTCAATAAAAGGAGCTTAATTTAAAAATGGACTAGTGTTCAGCCACATTTCTCATTAAATCTATGGCGCAGTCAAAAAAAATGTGCCCAATAGTGTTTTAGAGTTTTGAAACCGAAACTTATAATTGATTTTTCTTCCCGATCTTTGAACGATAAAATAATTCACTTCATGATTAATCACTATTAAATTATCTCTTTATTGGGTCAATTGAGAACCATTTAGCGTTATCAGGATCATCGCGAAATGGCAATGAATTTATTTCACTTTTACCTACCAGAAATTTCACGGCTTTCTTAAAATGTAATAAATTTCATTTCTCATTTATTTTGTGTCTCCAGGTAGAAATAATAGAAAGGTATTGGTAAACGTTATTAACTTAGTTGTTAGAGAGGTATCGTAGTTGTACAACGTCTCCTACAATGATAAGATCGACGTTACTTTAAGAGTGCGCAAATGCATTTTGGAATAATAATAATAAAGTTAATGCCAAATATTATTTTTGCACACTTGTGGTAAAGCAGAATTTTTATCTTTATACGGTGTTAACCGTATAGAATCGTAAAATCAAACCGCCTTTGGGTGTAAGTGTTTATTATGGGACATCTTAGGCCAAATGCAAATGCGCACGCTCAGATGTTAATATAACGTCAAAGAGACTGGATTATATGCACAACGCATGTAGATATTTACTGGTACATATTTTGATGAACATTTTCATGTAACCCCTTAAAAATCTGGTTTATATAAATCATTTAATCCATAACATAATGCGCTACCACTTTAGCTAGTTAGCTGAAAATCATACATTAATACATTCTTGCTTGTTTTAAAGGGCATTTTTATTTCAAGGCAATGGGAGTAAAATGATAAACTATGTTTTAGTTAGACAAGCGGAAAAAAATTAGATTTATGTAATCATTTATTCAGTTAATTAGTCGTTTATCAAGTCGTCAATATGCATAAATAACAGCGGGTTTTATCAACTTTAAGCAAGTTTAACATGTACAAAAGGAACACATTTGTAAAATGTCCTATGTCCTATTCTTGGAATAAATGTTACCTGCTGGTGTGCGCTATTTAACTAGATTGTAAATTATATAAACAATAACAATTGGCATCAATAATAACAATTATAATGATTTTATTGATGAATCAACCAGTCACGACTTGCTTCGCTAATTTTGGATGTCTCTAATTTCCACTGGCCATTTTGGGAAACCAAGTCCAAAACTTAATTATTGTAAAACTGCTACAGCGTGTAGAACAAACAAATAAATTCTCTTCGGTATAAATAAATTGTGAAAATGTCAAAAGCAGCAAATTCACAATAAATTCTTTTGTCTTGTGATGAAAGAGTAAATTAGTAATTAATAGTTATTTATTCAAGTTTGCCATATAAACTGACGTTTATTGACGTCAAATCGAACCTATAAAGTAATTGTTTATTTTGTTTATTTAGGTAGCGGATTAAAATGTTTTAATACGCTGCCTATTAGATTTTGTCGTATAAAGTGACGTTTTATATGTTTAAAATTGTTTTCGTCATTGTCAAGGTTGCGGCACTGAAGTTGTCATCTGTCAAATTTTCTCTTTAAAATTGGACTTACTCCGCTAAACGTCAGTTTATATATGGCAAAATTGAATAAAACGTTGTAATACACTCGCGGATACAATGAACGTTTAACTCGCGATATTAATGGGATTATTATCGCGATAATAATAAATAACTATTATTATACAAGCGGATAAAATGAACGTTTAACGAGCGATATGTTTAAACGCGCGCGCGGCGCAGTCGCAAGAGCGTTAATATCGCGAGTTAAACGTTCATTGTATCCGCGAGTGTATTACAACGTTTTATTCAATTTTGCCATATATAAACTGACGTTTAGCGGAGTAAGTCCAAATTTGAAGAGAAAATTTGACAAGATGACAACTTCAGTGCCGCAACCTTGACAACGACGAATACAATTTTAAACATATAAAACGTTACTTTATACGGCAGAATTGAATAAATAACTATTAATCCGCTGCCTAAATAAACAAAATAAACAATGACTTTATAGGTTCGATTTGACGTCAATAAACGTCAGTTCATATGGCAAAATTGAATAAAACATATTTAACATTAAAACACTAAGTAAAAATTGTCAATAAATAAACATTAACAACAATAAAACACTTGATAAATTCTCGATTATTATTATGAAACCAGTATCACATCGATTTTCCCTAATTTATAACTTGATCATTGTGGTCAATGTGATCATTGTGATCAACAGATTCGATCTGAAGAGAAATTTAATTCTGTAAATTATTTAAATTCTTTTATTGTTTAGAGAAATGTTTTAGCATTTAAAAGCATTAATTCACCAAGTTGTACTTTCGGAAAATTGGAATAAACCACGCCAACTACACATGTACCTCCCAACGAAACAGTGAATTATGAATAAGAAACGTTTCCACTGAAATATATTTCAGAAACTGATAATTTCATAATTTCTTGCTATCCCTTCATAAATTAAATGGTTCCTTAATATTTAATCAGATTATAGTGGTGGCATACAATCAAGTATTTTTTAAGAAAATAAGTTATTATTACATAACAATAAAGCTATTATAAATAAACAACGCTTTCATTGAAAAATATTTCAAAGACTGATAAACTCAATTTCTTGGTATCCTTTTTTAATTTTAATGGTTTCTAATATTAAGCACATTATAGTGGTAATATGTAATGCGTAATCAAGTGTTTTAAGTACGTGTCAGGTGTTAATATAAACGTTTTCATTGAAAGACAATTAAGAAATTAACAATCTTATAATTTCTTGCTAGCCTCTTTTAATTTTAATCGTTCCTAAATATTAAAGAAAATTGTGGTGTTATCATATAATCAAATATTTTTCAAGAAAATGAGTTACTATTATCCAGCAATAAAGAAAATATAATGAGAAAATGTTTTCCTTGAAAAACAATTTAGAAGTTGATAACCTCGTAATTTCTTGCTATCCTTTTTTAACTTTATTCGTTCCTAAATATTTAAAAACGTTAGCATGTAATCAAGTGTTTTAAGTGAATGAGTTACAACAACACAACTCAACAACAGAGGAAGTATAAATAACAAACATTTTCATCGAAAGGCATTTTAGAAACTGAGTAATTTTATAGTTCCTAATAGGGTCCCTTTTCTTTGGATGGTCACTTATTATCATTGATGATATTAAAAAATTTATTAGTGTATTTCTTAACAGCCAATAAACGTAAATATTGACAATAAATTTTTACTGGAATTTTATTTATGGGCGAACCTTTTTAGGCTTCCAAAATTGACTAAACATATTTTGTAATTACCAACTTTTAATTAACTAATTATCACTTTTCGTACTTTTTCTGCATACTTCTCAGTACCTACAACTGTTTAGAAGGTTTTTAGGTATTACTGCATATTTTAGCTGCATATTTTGGTATTTTTTTATTGTTGCACATTGCATACATGTTTTACTCATTTTCCAATGCATATTTTCCAATCCCAACTTTCTACTGTAGGACGTTCTATGTACCTGCAATATTCATAACAACAATATCCATTAAGGAGCAAACTTTTTTGGATATTACCTAACATTTCCCAATACACTTTCTATTATCCGGAAGACGCAAGGTTCACTTCGAAACGGTGTTAACGGAAAATCTCCTTAAATGCAGCATTGTTTAATTAACCATAATCTCTACTTGTTTCGATCTTATGCGGTAACAACGTACTGATATCCTCTATTCCCTAATATAGTAATCAAAATTGCAAACATGCCACACTTTTTTAAAGAACAATGTGTGTTAAAGCAAATCGTAATACAAACCTGGCAAAGATGCAGAACTCGAACTGGAGTTCTTATCGAACTCGTCTCCTGTGGTAGAAAGGGCAGTATTAGCGAACACTAAGTACAAGCCTATGGCGTTTAAAAAAAAAACAACAACAACAACAATAATAATAGCGACTTGTGCCAATGAAATGAAACGACCTGAATGACCGTGGAGAAGCCTGAGCTGTAACATTCTATTTCCGCTTGATTTCGTTTTTCGGTTTCTATTGGAATAGATGTTTCGTCAACGTTCTTTGGTTTAGTAGTGGAAAATTGCATCCCACAGTTACTGTAAACCACACATGCGGCTGAAGCTACAGCGACCTTACCGTTTCATTTGCTTCGTGTATTAGAATCGTTTAGAGCTTTTGCTAGTGGTGAAATTCTCCATTACTAAATGCACCGAGATTGTATGTATCAGAACTTCCTTAAAACATGACATGATGCCCGACAAAGAGTGCAAGCTATTATGATATGCTTGGCTAAACTATTTCCACTAGTGTTGATTACAGAGCGTACAATTAAAAACAAAAATATTGCCTGGACTTAACACAAATGAAAATCATGAGTTGTGAGTTCTAAATTTGTACACCCTGTGAGTATGATTCTTTATGAAATGGTACACTGCGGCATAACTGCGTTTTACGTATAAGATACTTACTGAAAATCGAGAAGAACACGACTTTACAACAAACATTTCCTGCTCTAAATCTATGTATTAAATTTAGACAACTTTATCAGCCTTAAAAGTAAACTTCCTCCAATTATAACACTGAAATCTTGTATCAAAAAATATCTTTCGTCTTTCAAGCGACACGATTACAACATTCCATCTAACGAAGGTAACGGTGTAAAGGAGATCGATTCGATTTTTACCTCTGTAACCGTCTCTTCCGGGCACCTGGAGGTGTGTTTGAGCAGGTTGCGTCAAAGCCTTCTGTACCAAACCTGTCAGGTTGGCCAGCTGCCTTTCCATGTTCTCCACGCGTAGCCTGAAAACGACGTAATACGAATTAAATTGGGAATCAATCGACTCGTTACGTCACAGATACATGACTAGCCGGTGAGGTATAATTACCTTTTTGAGATTGGGTGGTTAGAACTAAACGCAGTGATACCTACTTTAAGCAGTCTACTAGTCAAGTAGTAAATACATTGTTATTCGACATGTTACCGTTGCAATTAAGTGAAATTGACTAACAGGTTGATTAGTTAGAAAGTTGCCATTTTGAAGTTTGGGACAAGAAATTAAATTTTTATGACTTAATTCAGTCATTTGTTCATGAAAAAGTTCAGCGATTGACAGACTGATAAATACCTATAGATTTAATATACTTAATACAATACACTTTAATAAAATTAAGTAAGCAATTAAACAACTATTTAACCATATACTGGATTAAATAAAAAATTAATGTACCAATTAATTAATAATTAAATAAGGTATCAAATTAAAAAAATAAATGAAGTGTGTTTGAAGCAAATTAAGATTCCAAGTAAATAGAAATTTCGATGCAATTAGAAGTATCTTTGATATAAATTAATGATATCAAAATATCTGATTGTTTGCTAAAAAAATTGAGTTTTCATATATTATTATACTGGGTGTCCCATTTTAATATACCATCCCTGATATCTCTTTAGATATGCAATTTATCGAAAAATGGTTCAGACAAAAGTTCTAGGACTCGAAGGGGGTGATTCAAAAATGACCTTGTAGGTAACCTTGAAATGCATTTTCAAGGACAAATGACACTTTTCAGCTTTGACTTTTATGTGACCTTGGCTTGACCATGTTAAGATCTGGGTCAAGTCTGGTGAAGGTCGGGTCAAGGCCTAGTCACAGTCAGGCCAAGTCCAATCTACAGGTCAATTTCAAGTCTCAATTAGACTGAGTGGTTGGACTGTGAAGGATGTTGCCTTGACTGGACGAATTGATGGTTGAATCGAGGTCAAAGCTGAAAAGTGTAAATTGTTACGAAAAAAATGCTTTATATAAAATATGCGTATTTTTTATTGGAGAATTCGAATATGACTATGTTATAAAATAAATATATAAAAAACTAAAGTTGACCTTGATATGACATTGAAAATGCATTTCAAGGCCAACGGCAAGGTCATATTTGGATGGCCTCCTTCGAGTGCTAGACCTTTTGTCTGAACCATTTTTAGCTAAATTTCATATCTAAAGAGATATCAGGGGTGGTACATTAAAATGTGACACCTTGTATAGCTAATTTTAAGCTACTCCATAAATCTAAATGTACAGAAAACCTGACAAATGTATTGAATGATAAATACATTGGATCAATGACGCCATTACATACTAGTTATATTATTTAAAAACAAGCGATCGACTAGCTGTTAAATACAAAACACATCTGCCAATTTGAACATTGGAAATATCACTAAATTATCATCACATTATCATTAAATTACAGAATAAGTCAGCAATTAAACAACTATTTTACTCTACACTTTATCAAATTAGGAATTGATGTGCTAGGCGACATAAAAATAATCAAGTAACAATCAACCTAGTTAAATAGTAGCTGCTAGCTGACTAAATCGCTAATATCTTGAGCGTTACCTGCATGAGAAATTAATTATTTTTAGACATTTCTACGCCCCCGAATAGCTAAATAATTAATTAAATAAGTGTAGAGAGAGCTACCTGTACAAATGAATATTTAGTCTATATTATTTGTTTATTAGACAGGTAACTTACCTAATATTATGATAAACTCTGGATAAAATAAACAAAAATTGATCACATAATAAACCTCAATAATGTTAGGTAATTATTTAACTGATTAATTACTAATTAAGTAAGGTGGTCCATAAAAAATAAAAGTAGTATGTTTGAGTCACAGAAGTATTTCTTTTAAATAGAAATCCTCATGGAACGATAGAAGTAACTCTAATTTAAATCGATAGCAAAATAAAGTAAGATTGTTTGTTAAATAAAAATAGAGTTGTCATATATTTATACAGCTAATATTAAGTTTCATTCCATACATCTAGATATATAAAGAATACTCGAAACCTGAGAATTGTATTGAACAATGAAAAGTAATAGATCAAATATATTATCAAGTGTTGATAGTATTAATCCATAAAGTGATCAACTAGCTGATAAAACACTAACATATTTGTCAATGTGAACATTGCAATTAGTAGAAATTCCATTGGCCCACAGACTAAAAATAAAGTAAGCAATTAAACAACTAATTCACCACATATTTGATCAAAAATTGATGTACTAAGCGACATAAAAATAATCAAGTAACAATTAATCTAGTTAAATAGTAGCTGCTAACTGACTAAATCGCTTAAGTCAAGTCTTGAGCGTTAATTGCGTCAGGAATTAATTATTTTCGGACAATTCTACGCCCCAAGTAGCTAAACGATTAATTAAATAACTGCAGTTAGTTGTAAATGGAGTATTGGTCTACATATAATTTGTGTATTGGACAGGTAACTTACCTGATATTTTGAAAGATTCTGAATGAAATGAAAAAAATTGATTTCAAATGATCCTTTAATAAAGTTAGGAAATTACTTAATTGACTAATTACTAATTAAATAAGGTAGCCAAGAAAACATTAACAAGTGCGTGATTGACAAAAGTATTACATGTAAATATAAATCTCAATGGAACAACTAATTCTGATTTAAATTGATGGGATCACAAATTCTGATTGTTTGGAAAACAAAAATAAAGTTTTTAAATATTTCTCAGATAATATTAAGCTTCACTTCGTACATATCTAAATGTACAGAGGATACTTTAAACATAAGAATTGTCTTGAACAATTAAAATTACTGGATCAATTAGTTCAATTACATTATTAAGTATATTGATTATATTACTACTAAATAAGTGATCAACTGGCTTTATCAATTTGAACTTTGGAATTATCTCAAATCCCACTGGCCATTAAATTAAATATTAAGTAAGCAATTAAAAAAAAAGATCTCATACTTAATCAAATTAAGAAATAACTAATTGATCTCATATTTGATCAAATTAAGAAATAATATGCCAAGAGACAACAAGAATCAGACTAGATAAATATTAACTGCTAGCTGAATGACTCGTTTACGTATCGAGTCTACATCAGAAAATAATTACTTTTGGACAATTCTACCCCCACCCCCAAGTAGTTCAATGATTAATTAACTAACTGAAGAAACAGCTAGCCATAACAATGAGTATTATTCCTTATTAAATTGTTTAATGGACAGGTAACTTGTTTGAAAGATGTTTTAAAAAATTCTGGGTAAAGTAGACATAAAAGATCTTCTAATACACCTTAATATTAATAATTAATAATAATACCTTAATAATAATGTTAGGACGTTACTTTATTGACGAATTTTTATTAAGAAAACTATCACGAAAAAGGTTAAAGAAATGGTTTAATCAACAAAGGATCAAGGGATTCCCTCTAAATAGGAATTTCTATGCAGTTATGAGTAACTTTGATTTAAAGGTCTAACGCTTTGTTAAAAAAAAGTTTTCATGTACTCTAACAGCCAATGTTAAGATTCATTCCATAGATGTACATGTAGAGAGAGTATATTAAACTTGATAAAAGTATTGTTCAATGGACAGTATTGGATCCATTACATTATTGATATAAAATATCGATTATATTAATTAAAAATGGAACGACATGATTCCAACTGCCAATACCTTCAATATATCTCCCCAGGTGATTTTTGATAGATTTTAATTTTATTTTTCCCAAAATATACCGCTGATTTTTCACTTAAAAACTTGAGTAGCGTCTTATTGTATTCCCCTTTCAGTGAGACGTGAAAATTTTTACCTTGTGGCATCATACGGTGGAACAGAAGCCGGAGATGGAAACGTGGACCTGGGGCCGACCCTGGGTCCCCCTCCAGGCGGTAACTTCACCCCGTAGAGGGAATAAGATTCGTCCATTAACTCAGTATCACTGAAAATGTAATACAGATATTATCACGAGTATGGTAACCTTTTTAGAAATTACCTAATCTCTTCATCAATGACGGGAGTTATGGACCCGGATCTGGTGGTGTATTGCGTGTAGTACGGGTCCTCGTACCTGGATCCCCTTTCCGGAGACGACATGTACCCATCTAAATCATACGGGAAAATTAAATGTTCCGCGAGTGAAGAATGGGGGGTTGTGCTAAGTGAGTACGCTGTATACTGATTAGAAGTTACAGTTAAAAAGCTACACCAGTAACAGTTCATTTAATGGAAACTCTACAAAACAGCCATATGGGTAGTTATAAAAAAAATTTAACAAAAAATCCATGCCAACATGAATTCATCGTACACAAAAAAATATGTAAAGAGTGTTTTGATCTCTTTTCGGTTTTTGAGTATTAAATTTTATTTTCACGTGTTGTGGATAAGCCGGTGTTGACCCACCTGGTATGTTATACAAAGGGTTTGCAGGCCTTTGGAAGGGGGCGAATCGATCTGAAGGTGGGCCATCACTCGACCTGGTGGTGTATGCGCGCTGCGGTTTCGGAGGCGCACCTTTCAAAATTCGGGATATATTTTAAAACTGAATGAAAATTAAGGGAAAGATAGAGAAAAGGGGGTCGCATGCTCTCACGCAGCCACGAAGCAGAAATACGAGCTTTTAATGGAAATTAATGATCACGAGCAGAACGCCAAGTTTTCAACTAAATTTTCATCTACTAAAAGCGTTTAAACCTCACTCGACTGTTAGAAATGTGTCGCGTGCTTTGTTTATCGCGATGCATTCAATTAATGCATTTCTGGAACTGGTTTCAAGTTTAATTTAAAATTTTTTGTATCGAAAGGAAAAATAAAAGCAAGATTAAAGACGTTTGCCACTAACGTAAAGTTATATAGTGTGGCAAAAAAATTTCTTTACATCGACTCACAAATTGACTAGACAAATTTTCACAAGATATAATTAATTTCATAATTTGAACTATTTCAGGAAGGGGAGGAAGGAACAGGTTAATTTGTGAACCATTCACTAGAAATTTGAGCAACGAGAAACAATAACTTACTCTGTGCTTGATATCCATCTAATGTACTTTGC
The DNA here is from genome assembly GCA_946251905.1 of Cryptocephalus moraei. NCBI lineage: Eukaryota > Metazoa > Arthropoda > Insecta > Coleoptera > Chrysomelidae > Cryptocephalus > Cryptocephalus moraei. The sequence goes on from OX276456.1 coordinate 23,650,133, forward strand.
GTTGCCGCCACGAAGGGAGGAGGGTTGAAGTAATTTCCTTGAAATATGATTAGGCTCATATTTTGAACTAATTCAGGAGGGGGAGGAGGATTTATGAAGTGTTGAGAAACTGGATAAATATATATTAAAACAGTTTGATTTATATGGATAGCAAAGAAATTAGAGGGATCATCGGTGAACACTGACTAATTCCTTGCTTGATATATACATCCATTTGACGGTGTGTTGCTACTTCGAAAACAGGAGGAATGAAGTGATTTTCATGAAAAATGATTATTTCATTACATATTCAATTATTTTAGGAAGGAAAGTAGTATCTGCGAAGTGCCAAGAAACCGGTTAAATATATTCTAAAACCGCTTGAACCATTTAAAAATTCCATTGGCAACATTAACCAATTCCTTACTTGATTTACATGCAACGAAAAAGCTTGCATTAAATTCAGATTGTCGATTAGCACTCAGTAGACACTATAATTATGCCGCATCTAAATTATAAGACGGGACAAGAGGAATTCGCAAATAGGAGAAAACAGTCTGTCTGCATCTTAAAACCATATAGATCCGTCCTTGTCTTGGTGAATATCGAATACCTAAAATCTATCCTTTAAAGCAATAAATTGGATAAAATGTTACGTATGACGTCGAAATATGGTTAAATTTGTGATTGGTTTTAGAATCTAAATATGATTAGTCATCGATGTTTACTTGAAGTTATAATATCCCTTCCTATTTTAGTGGTAAATATTACGTTAAGATATCTTTATTAAAATTGTAATAAATGATTTTATCTAAATTTGGGGCGTCACGAATTAAAGTGAGCACAGCTAAACATAATCAATTTTAGAAGTTTGGGACAGTTGGTTTGATTAAAAATTATTGCAAAAATATCTCCAATTATTTTGGAACTCACAATAACTCTCAGCATGTAATACAAAAATTTAATAAAGGGTCTACTCACTCTACTCGATAAAGATAGTGAAAATTGTCACAGGTTCTTTGTAATGACAAAAAATTCTATCGTATAGTCCATCAAAAAGTACACTTTTGGCTTAATTGAAACTTAATGAAACTTAAATTGTTTGATAGCTATTTTTTTTTATTTTTTGCAAATGTTGCACTTTTAGCTTAGCCATTTTCGGTGGTTTGTCTTCTATTCAGTAACATAACGTTTTATCGAAGCTTTTGTCTTACTTTACTAGTAGAAAGTAATGGAGTAAAGTACTTTACTCCATATTATTATAGAACTGAAGCTGTGAAATTTCATGAGTACCAAAAATTGGCTTATTAAGTATTTTTTTATAATTTTTCTCGATAAAGATACAACTCTGAACCATGGAAAACCTTTTTGTATTTATGCTTTAGATCTACGCTTAGTTTTACGCTTTTTTAAGGCATTTATTAATACAGGAACAACCTCCTCTTGGTGGATTTTAGGCAATTAAATCTGTAAAACCAAAGTAACACCCCAGAAACAAATTTTCATTCAGTTTGGCAATTCGAAGTTTTCTGGAGTGTTCCAATTTTCTTTCGAACAATATAATCTCATTCAGTTGATCTTCATTTTTAATTATTTTTGAGGAATTTCTATACGTGAAAATTAACTAAAATAGAAAAAAAAATGATGTTTTCTTGCTGATTTTCGCAAATTGAATATACCTAGTAACTTTTCAGATTTTTGACAGTTGATTCATTATAAATTTTTTCAAAACAATATTTTAATTTCCATTAACCGTTATTTTTATTATCCCTGTCATTGTATTATTTCACACAGGCATTACAAAGCTATAATTCTTGAAATTTTAATAACTGTCCTAATAACTAATCCTGATCAAATCTTACTTGATTAATTGGGGTAATATTTCGAATTCAACTTCATCTTACTCAATAGTTTCAAAAATGATGATTTTAAAATTGCCAACTTGTTTGGTTATATTTAGCTCATGTCACTTGAACAATCAGGACATCTGATATGTTCGAAAATTGAGCAGTATTCATTTAAAATAAAATACCCAAAAATACATAAAATGTAATTTATTACGATTATTTGTCCAACGTCATTTCTGTAATTTGCGTTCTCGAGATCTTATCACAGCTTGAAAATTTCGCACTTCTTTAAAAGTATTAGTTAAACGTTAAAGTTTTTACAAAAGGTACTACATATACTGTAGGCTGTGAAAAACCCTACAATTGAGAAACCTAACAAGTTTTTACACTGAAAATAACCGGAAATATAACCGGAAGTGCATTTGAATTTTTTTGAGGCTATGGGCTACATGTTTAAAAATTTGGCTAAAAGTATAGTTTTTGATATATATGCATATGGTTAGTGTTTGTTTTTTAAAAGGGCCGGGGGAAATTTTCATTATCTTAACCCGCTAGACTGTTCCTTTAGTTTCTCTTTTCCAATAGTAATTTTCACTACTATTGCGTAATATAGTTACATCCTATTTTGTAATACAATTTTTTATATCCACATTCCTTTTAAGTAGTAATCATATTTGCTAACCATTCACATCCAATTGAAAGTTCTACCTTATTTTAAAATGGAATTAATTTCATCTTCTTAAAATTACATGCCACTTTGATTCTGAAAATAAATTAAGGTAGATGTTTATAATATTCATATTTGCTTAAACTGCAGTACCCCATTTTTGAACTAAATTGTCCAACTAACTGGGATAAAAATGAAGGTCATTGGACGCGAATTTAATTTTATATTAAATCAGACGATTATTTCTCTCAAAATGGTCAAGTCACAAAATAGGATATTTGTGATTTGTCATTTACAGCTATGCATTCGTTTATAAACACTATTATAGTAATAATAAAGTCAGTGCTTTGTATAACCTTCTTGTAGTGGAAATTTTTTGATCGCCTCGTATTTTCACATATATGTGCATTAAAACATATACTTATTGTTAATAAGACCGTAAAAAATAAAGAACGCAGTGGAAAAGTATCGCTGATCACCGGTCAAAAAAGAAACTTTTTATTTACAACATCAAATTTAAAATTCGTATAATCATCGGACCAATGTCAATATTTCACTTTCCTTGACAGTAGAAAAAGAGTTACGGTCGTAAACAATCGTTATACCCGACGAAGCGCGAAGCGGATTTTTTGTAGCAGCTGAATTAACGTTTTCAGTGAAAAAAAACGTGGTGATAGTTGAAAAATCGCGAATTAATTGTGTATTTGAAAAAGTTGCTTTTGATACTAATCACAGCAATCACGTCATACTTACAAAGGAAAAAAATTGTATTAGTGTATTGTATCTTTACTCTTTCAGCCTTCACAAAGTTTAGTAATGATATACGCAATACGTTAAGTGAAGAAAAAATTAAAAAGGTTTTAATTCCTTCGTATTAATTTTTAATTCCACTTTCTAACCGGGAAAAAGTTTCCTAATTACCCAATTACGTTATATACGTGCGTAACTATTACATTCCTAGTTGGAAAAGATGCAACTAATATAATTGCGCGAAATCATTTCAATTACTTAACGTAACTGCTCCGCAGAAGAAATAGGAAATTAATTGGAAAAGTTCCCAAGTTCACACAACCAGAAGCAAGTCTCCGAACCCCGAGTCAAAGCGTGAGTCATTCCTTTGAATCCTCATCTCTACACACTCAACACGGGCAAGAAACATGCTTTCCTTGTCCAACGATCGATACCATCACCAGGAAAGTAACCGGGAAGAGGAGTTCCGAATTCCGGGTTACTTTTCTGAAAACACCCAGGCAAACGTACGTAACCCTAACGTTACTAAAGTCATGCTAAGCAACGAGAGGTTAAAATTTTCTTACCGGTAGGAACGGATTTTAATCTGTCCGCCGATAAACTTGACACCGCTGGGGTGTAAGGTCTTAAAAGGGCGGCCCTCGGTAGTGTTGCAGTCGAACCCATGTAATAAGGAGCGCCTTTTCCGCTACCCTGCAACAGAAAAATATTACCTGTAAAATCATTACTTCATAACAATAATAAATTTGGAATCTGGCCCTGGGTTAATTGAATTAATTACGTATCAACAATCGTTTATACAAAATGTTAATTTCGAGGGACAACGTTGAATCTCAAACCAGTGAGTACAAGAAAGGAATGATGTTTTATTAATAATAAATATTGAGGTGCTTTGTTATTTATATAACAACTTTAATATTTGATGACTGCATTTGATGTTAACTTTATTGAAAATATAAAAAAAGACTTTACGATTAAGGATATGGAAAAGAAGGAAGTAAGACTGTTTCCGGATTGCCCCGATATCCTAATATCTAGTTAAGAAGATAAATAACAATGAACCATCTTCATGCAACCAAGTGTTATTATAATATTATACATTATACATCTTTGAAAATATCTGTTTTACTAAAAATGTTTAGTGTGTCGAGATGTCACAAATTTTGATGTAAATCGACCATTTGCGGCCACTAGTTCACTAATACTTTCTGTCTATTTTAACTACACCACCTCCCTTAAAGTTTGTGATCCTTTTTAGGACCTAAAAATTTTCTGGAAAACGGCCGCTCTTATTTAAGTAAAACAGAAGTATCAGCTTTATATCAAAGCATCTATTTTTATAATTTTTACTCAAAATCCTTAAACAGCTACGTACAAAAAAGTTTTACCCCTCAAAACCATTAACAAACATATTTAACTTGAAACAGGTCCATTTTCGATGCCATAATTGTAATAAGCTCACCAAATTTAGTACTAAGCCTTAGTTTGGCTTTGCTATTTAGTTGTTTAAATAATAAAAAAGTTGACCACTTAACAGCTTAACGCCCTGTATATCAAAAACTAAACGGTTTCGCCGATTTCGGACACATATGTACACCACCACTATCACTAGTTTTTTAACACCCTGTATAAAGTAATGTGTACGTATGTTCTGAAATGTTCATTTCCGATCCGGGAAAGACACTTTTCGATTATCTACTCGAACTTACTAGGTTACAATTTTAGATAGAATTACTAGAAATAATATTCTGCTCAATCAATCTAGAACTTTACTGGTAATCAAGAGACTGATCCGTAAATCTGAAATGACTTCTAATTTCTGTAGTTTTCCCAAAAAATCTGAGGAGTTTGAAATAATTTCTTTATAAGCTATTGAATAAAAAATCTAACCTATCTTTTACACTTTGTATATAAGTGAGTACTTTGTCAAAAAACAAGTAGAAATGCAGTGATTTCGCCATAAGAAACTTTTCTAGTTATTTCTCAATCAGCTGAAGACTTGAAATTTTGCACGCATCGGTCCCGAATATTTAGAGTAGAAAAATGCGAAAATATCCCAGTGAGGGGTGAAAATAGGGGTGAAATTAGTTTCTATGTTATATATGAGATAATTCTCGAGTATTTGAAAACTATAAAATCTGCACGGTTGTAGCATAGTACCCCAAAGTTGCCAAATTTAAAAAAAATGAATTTGATGTGCCAAGGGGGTGGAAAAAGTGGTGAAGTTTATGCAACACTTACTAAATACCAAGATATTGGAAATTGGTACTATTACAGATTTATCAATTACTTGTAGTTTTAAACTTTGTGGATTGCGTTTTATTCAAAGGATACTAGTCGCAATGGTTAATTAAGTAGTATTATCCATTTATTTCTTTATATTCAACCGACAATATAGCGTTCAACAGGGATTCAACTCTCTTATTGGGGATTATAAATTTATAAGTTTAAGATGAATATCAGAGGATAATTTTATGGTTGAGATCACAAGTTTTGTTGTTTTTTTAAGACAATACTAAGATGAATTATTTTCCCGACACCATACTGTATTACTAGACATTTGATATTAGCCTTGACAGTAATCTTATTAGATGAATTATCCAAGACAAATTTATTTATTATAAATTGAGTAAGAATTCTAGTATGAAATTTAGACAATTTTTAAGTTGAATGTATTTTACATTTCTACTAATATAGTACCACAATTAGCTTTAAAGTCCAGATTTATCGTCGTTAATTAGCTTGGTAGGGGTTAAGCTGACTTTTATGGCTCTAAGTATCTTTTGAATACAATTAAACAAGAGGGAGTTATCTTCAGAAGTTATTTATAAATTCTTTGAAGGTATATTTTTCAGTACTAACTACTACCATAAAAGTATCTAAACAATTTTATAGCCATGAACAAGCACATCATAAGTTTCATTGCGTTCGTTTTACTTAAAGAAAATTTTCTCTTGAAGTTAAAACTGGCTGTACATAGTACTCTAGCGAAGATTTCATATATGACGCAAAATCTTGATTTAGCATTGGCTGCTGAAGAAACAGAAGCAATTATTTTAAAAGGAGAAAGAGATTTTACCAAGTTTAAAATTTTAGATAGGGAAATTATTCCCAGTAAAACTATTGAATATCTAGGTGTACAATTTCCCCTTCCACAATTTCACCCAGGAAGTGCCTCTCTCAATAACGCATCGACAGTTACCTCTGAACCTGCAAACCAAAAAGAGAGCCATTCTATTAGAATAACACCAAATCTAATAAAGAAGCTACTCACTAAGCCCGACAAAGGGACAAAAAGGTTACCACAGAGAGCGATATGCATTGGTTTCAACATCATTGGTAACTCAAACAGTAACAACTGGAAAAAATGTAAGTGTCACTACCACATTCTCAAGAAATAATACTTACCATGATACTAATATTATAGATTCCACTCAGTCATGAATATGTCTAAAAACGAATAGACGAAACGTCGACAAACCATAAACACAACGTGTTTCATTTAATCCTGGGGAAGTCATCAGAAAAACCACCAAAAAAATCTAGGTGTACAATTTGACGAGAAATTAACATTTAGATAATGATTGCGAAGAAAACGGGGAAGGAATTAAGCACGTTAATTACATTGAACCTGAATGTAGGGAGGTCCCGTAACTGAGAAACGCAAAATTTATAATGGAATCATAAATTCGATCGTTTTATATGCAGCTCTTGTATGGATAAATGTGCCAAAAGTTATTAGATATAAAAATTACGTGATGCAACCAAAACTGTAATACGTATATTTTGTGCTTACAGAACAGTTTACTAACTATTTTAGAACTAGTTTATCTAGAAAATACTAGCAATGGAATGATGAAAAATATGTAAAGGCATCTACCCGAAAGTTACCATGAAGGAGATTTTTAACACATGGAAAAAATAATGGAATGTAATTTCCAGTAAGGTACAATGGACCAAGATATAAATATCAAATATGTCCATTTGGCAGGTATATTTAAATTCAGAACACTGAATTTCCTTGGCCAATCATTGTATACCCTTATTGTAATCATAGTTTAGATAATACAGAACACGTCATTTTTCTTTGTGTACGTTGGTCAACTAAACGGCTATGTATTAATTTGTAACTAAACACAACTATTTGGCCAACCAACATTATAAATTTAATAATTGCGAATAGAAGAAATTTCATTAAAATTCATAAATTTCTTCAGGGAATCATTCTTGAAAAATAATCGTCTTGAAGAAATATCCAGAATATAAAAAATTGTAATAAAAATTTAGTACACTATTATTAAGTAACTGAAATGATCTGAATTTCACAATTGATCTTATGTCGAAGACATACTCCACTAATAATCAGTTTACCCGACCGTGATCAATGGTTATACATGGGTGGGGTGGGGGGGTTTGTTCGGGTAACCGCTGCGATGTGATGAGTCACAAACTTTAAAATACGGTACACGATCCGGTAAAAGAGTTGGAATTTACTTCCTTCTGTTTTTGAGATATATTTTGTCTCATTTGGTGTTCATAGAAGATTTCCCCACCTCAAAAAAGCTTTATTCGATTAAAACATTACATTTTCACTACCAATTATCACATTTGTTACCAATTTTTCAATTTACACCTACCGCTCTCATATCATATATCTGTCGTTATTAATTAGGGTGAATCCCGTCCATCACACATTTAACAAACCCCGAAGCGTTAATAATCCCCCATTTTTCCCCTTCAAAAGGCTCGGACGGTCTAGATTTTTCGAGAGCTCGTCAGTATCAAGTGCGACAGCCTCGATCGAGCCGCGATTCTTCGGTCCTGATTAATTTCGTTCTCACCCGATGAAAGCGAACCGGCCAACGTAGGAAGAAGACGATGTGTTTACGGATACGCGACTTTAATTGGTCAATTTTAGCGATTACGATAGGTTAGCGTAGCGGAAATGAAACTTATAACTTGATTAGCGAGCCTGCGATAGGTATAATTTTGAGGATTGCCGATTGATACGTGTATTTGGTACTACGGGAAAAATTCCATCAGAACAGCGGTGCGCATTGGTGAAAAGAAATCGAGTTTTTAATGGCAGCGATGGAAATTCCTGAGGCGGTAATGAGTTGACTTTGTATTTAAGGTAAGTCTATATACACGTATTTTACAAATTACCATTCAAACGAGTCGTAGATCGTTATCGTCGAATTTTAATGAGTAATTAGAGGCATTGAAACATAAATCTTTAAGGAACAATAAGCTTTAATACTAGGTATTTGCTTTTTAAATTAATTAGTGTGTTTTTAAATTAATACGACTAGCCAAAATTAAGACCTTTGATAAATGTAACTATCTTAAAATATTCAAATTCTAATTACAAATAGCACTAAATAACTTCATTTATTCATTCATATTGCACATTAGAGGTATAAAAAACATTCATTTTTCCACATTATTGCCCACCGTTACAAATCTCGAGTACAATTTAATCGAGCCACAACAAACCGTTACCCGAGGGAACGTATGATAAGCCCCTTTGTCATTTGCTGGGTAGAAAAGACTCGTTAAATTATGACAGTTCGATTAAACACCGCTTCAATTAAATAGCCCTGCTTCATGAACGCAACTTTACGTTTAATTATTCAGCAAACCCGTTATCCACCATAAACAAAAGCCAACATAAAAATTAATTACCCATTTCAATAAACTTTATCGATAATCAGGGCGCACAATTAGAAACACATTTTAATAATTAATTCGTATAAATTATCGCCTTAAAATTATTTGTTGTAAACTTGTTGCAATGACTTATATCGAAGAATTAGTCGTACATTACGCTTAAATACACTTTGCAAACGTTTAACACGCTCATAAAATCACTAAGAGAAACTAACGTACCGATAACCGAAACTAATCGAAATTGTATGGGCGCTAATTTTGTTAATTGTGTGTGCTTATAAGAACAGAAAAAAAGAAACTAACAAGTGTGAGATTTGTATCTTACAGGAACAATGAACTGGTGGTTTTGTTTCAGAAGAGAATGACAGATAGACACAAATTTGGATTTTATATTTTGGCATTGTCGGTGTGTTTGGTGGAACATACTTTTGGGATCATTCACCATAAGGAGGGATGTCAGAGTCCGGCACCACTTCCGCGACATGGGAACAAAATGATCGAGAAAGTGACCTTTACACAAAAAGGGTATATACAGGTAATTGGACATTACGTGCTAATACTATAATCTTATTTGAATAGTACAGATAGTGGTCTTTGAACACCGATCCCTTATAGCGATTTTACGTTAATTTTTTCAAATGTGGGTTGTTTGACTAGAAATCATTATAGTGATTATAGTCCAAATGTTATATTCACTTTTTGAACATGAGCACAACGAAACAAGACGTTTTCAATGGTGTTTTATTCCAGAGAACCAGGGCATTTTTCGGGTAATCTAGTACTCATCATCAGACATGTCTTTGTTTAGACTGAACCAAGTTTTCTTAAAGTAAGGGTGAAAAATTTGTGGTACCTCCATACGGGTCAAAAGGTACAGGTTGAGTCACAAATGTCTCGAATCCTCTTAACTGCACATACACAAAGTTTTTCCTGTAAATTTTTTGTTAATCGAATCTAAACTTTTTGAGCCGGACCTGGATTTTATTGAACATAATTTCATTTCGAGATAAAAACAAAAGAATCAATCAAAAATAATTTCGAGATGTACATATATCCCAAAACTCTAACCACAGCGTTCCATTAGTTTCATCCAAATGCCTCCCTTCACAATTTGTCCTAGAAACAGCTGATGATGAGTGTTAAATCACTCGAAACATGTGTCGTAGTACTGTGAAATTAGGGATCGTTGGAGATTTCTAGCTTCGTCTTGATGAGCCCTTTGATCCCTTTACCTCATCGGATTTGAACAAAATGTTTGAAAACTACTTTGGATATTTTATATATACAATGGTTGTACTATGTGAAAGTACGAATTCACACACAATTAATTCACATATACAAACGTTGGATATTTTTAATTCAACATTATACTTAAATGTTCATTTGTATTATTATCACGATCAATCATAAATAAAATCTTATAACAGTCCGTTAATTTGGATTCCGGTGAATCCGTAACGCAGTTAACTGAATGCTTAAGCAGTTTGTGAAAGTTTCTGATTTATATAACGTATTTTCAGTTCCTGAAGTACGTAAAGGAAGTGCCAGTTATCACGGAATACATATTTTGCGTATGGTTGAGGAGTCACAATTTGACCTACAATCACCCTCTGCTCTCATACTCTAGTAAGTACTTTTATTACTCATAAAGTAACACAGTAACTAATATGTCCTGAGAATAAAGTAGCTTCTAAACGTCAGTCAGAGTAACCATGTAGAAACAATCACAGTAAGATTTTAAACATAATTGCGTATCTTGAAATCTCCGTTTAAATTTGCAGAACACGAAGAGGAGCGCCTGATCCGAGTTTGGATAACTTCCAGAGGTAGAAGCATCAAATTGGAAATATCTAATCAGACAATATTCGAAGTGCCACTTAAAATATCGGAATGCGAATGGCACCATTATTGCCAATCGTGGTCTTCTTACCAGGGGGCGTGGAGTGTTTTCTTCGACGGGAAGCTTTTATCCCACGGATACGCGCCACAGGTAGGTGATATCATCGACTATCATTTTAAGTTTTACAAATGTTGTACCCTTCCTCAGGTGAAGTTAAGGTTTCAAAGTTAAGTGAGAGGAAGTTATTTTCGATAAAAATCGATGGGTGGATAACTGGTGATTCAACATTCCCAATTTTGTACAAAAGAAATATACAACTTTCTCAATTCGTATATCTTTTCGCCTCCACAAACTATATTATTAGTCATACGGTATTCATTCCAATCTCTAAAGTGGCTTCAACAGTTGACATCTGGATAATAGTATATAAAGGAGAAAATGTGATATTTACGAAAATAACAAAAAACCTACACGATAAAGATATGAGATATTCAATCACATATCTACACTACTCACTTTCCTACCAACTGTTATTAAATAATCCATATTTAATTTACGTGAAATTTTAGGTCTGTTTCCTCTCCAGATGTGCCCTAACCATCTACCATTATGCTGCTTTGGTTTGAACACTATGTCTTCCTTTATTTCTTGGCTAATTTCAATATTTCTTCTAATTCAATTGATCCCAGTACGGGTTCCATTTTGATCTCGGTCTTACTTGTCACTTTATTCTTCCAGGATCCAAATGTGGCACTTAGTATTTCAATGCTTCATTTCCAGATGTGCCCTAACCATCTCTGTTACTTTGACATTATGTCATCGTTTGGTTCCTCTTTAATTTCCATGTTTTTTTCTTATTCGTCTTATGCTTCTTTAATTAACCCTAGTATTTCCAATCTCTTCAACTCCTTTTAGGATTTTCATCATAATCACTGATTGAGTTGCATAGTACAGTACTGTTGATCTAATTATTACCTATGTATAAAGCTTATATTACGGTTTACTCGTAAGTACTTTCTTCGCGTAGTAGGCTCTGGTTGCTGTTACCTTTTCCGTTATTTCTGCTGTCACCTTTTAGAATTCTAAAACACCCCTTTATTACCTAATCTAAAGCTCTACATTTGGACACTAGTTACTAATCTAAAGTCTTGAAAATTATGTTTAATAGAACTAAATTAATCCCTTCTCTTCTTCCAATAATGTGTTTAGACAACAAAGGCTATGCTTTTTGATTCGTGAATGAATGTACCACTACGATTCATGCAATGAACACACAATATGACTTTCACTTCACCTTAACTATTACAAGATTGATACAAATACAAATTTAGAATACAAGATTGATTTTTACACTTATAATTTGGATAAATAAGTATGTATTTGGATTAAGGAGCTATTTTTGATATATGCACTACAAATGTCAGACCGAGAATGTAAATTAACCTTTTCTTCTTTTGTCAGATGTGGGCTAGACTATGAGGTCTATGAGGTCATTGACCCTGGACAGATTGTCACCTGGGTCTATCATTTTTATTTAGATTATTTACTATATGTTTTATTGGAGTTAATAATAATTATTTCCATGCTTAGTTTGCTGGTTAGGGCGACCTTTCATAGGCTTAGCTAACAATTAAGCAAATTAACTTCAAATTATGTGTGAATTGTAGTTAACGTCTCCTTTTTGCTGCAAGGCTAAACTGGACGGAACCTCAAATTAATTTTATTGACAGAAATTCACAGAATCACAAGGCCGTAATAAGTCTGCGACTATTTAAGTTCAGTGGAATTCTTATTCTATGAATTTCTGTCAGTGAAGAATACTGGCTAGTTATGAATTTCTATGAATTTCTGCCATTAAAGACTTAACGCTAGTTTCGTTTTACGACTTAGGGGTACGCCCGTTTAGTAATCTGTGGCTAGTCCAGTTCAGTGGAATTCTTATTCTTTGAATTTCTGTCAGTAAAGAATTCCGGTTAGTTATGAATTTCTCTGAATTTCTGCCATTAAAGACTTGAGGCTAGTTTTGTTTTACGACCTAGTTACGTCCGTTTAGTAATCTGCGGCTAGTCAAGTTCAGCGGAATTCTTATTCTATGAATTTCTGTCAGTAAAGAATTCTGGTTAGTTATGAATTTCTATGAATTTCTGCCATTGAAGACTTGAGGCTAGTTTCGCTTTACGACTTAGCTATGTCTGTTTAGTAATCTTCGGCTCGTCAAGTTTAGTGGAATGCTTATTCTATGAATTGCTGGCAGTAAATAATTCTGGTTAGCCGACGTTTCGTTCAATATTTTGAACATAATCATGGCTCTAAAAGTATAAATATGTTAAGTATTTCTTATACAACCAAAAAATATCACTTACATGTCATCAAGATAAAATTTGACATGTTTGACATTTCATACTGTGTATCAATTGTTTAAAAGGCCATTATAAATTTAATTTATATTTAAATTTAATCAATTTAATTTAAGCAATTTAATCAAGAGTTATTTCTATATTGGGGATTATCAAGAACGCTCCGTAATTCATCTCAGCTCCCCGCGAACATTCTCCCATTCTTTATGAGGCTAGTTTCGTTTTACAACTCAGTTACATCAGTTTAGTAATCTGCAGCTAGTCAAGTTAAGTGAAATTATTATTCTATGAATTTCTGTCAGTAAATAATTCTGGATAGTTATGAATTTATAAGTATTTCTGCCATTAAAGACTTGAGGCTAGTTTCGTTTTACGACCTAGTTACGTCCGTTTAGTAATCTGCGACTAGCCAAGTTCAGTGGAATTCTTATTCTATGAATTTCTGCCAGTAAAGAATTCTGGCTAGTTGTGAATTTCTATGAATTTCTGCCAATAAAGACTTGAGGCTAGTTTCGTTTTACGACTTAGGGCCGTTTAATAATCTGCGGCTAGTCAAGTTCTGTGTAATTCTTATTCTATGAATTTCTGTCAGTAAAGAATTCTTGTAGTTATGAATTTCCATGAATTTCTGCCACTAAATACTTGAGGCTAGTAGGCTAGTTTAGTTTTACTACTTAGGTACGTCCGTTTAGTAATTTGCGGCTAGTCAATTTCAGTGAAATTTTTATTCTATGAATTTCTGTCAGTAAAGAATTCAGGTTAGTTATGAATTTCTGTGAATTTCTCCCACTAAAGACTTGAGGCTAGTTTCGTTTTACGACCTAGTTACGTCCGTTTAGTAATCTGCGACTATTCAAGTTCAGTGGAATGCTTATTCTATGAATTTCTGCCAGTAAAGAATTATGGCTAGTTGTGAATTTCTATGAATTTCTGTCATTAAAGACTTAAGGCTAGTTTCGTTTTACGACTTAGGTCCGTTTAATAATCTGCGGCTAGTCAAGTTCTGTGGAATTCTTATTCTATGAATTTCTGTCAGTAAAGAATTCCTGTAATTATGAATTTCCATGAATTTCTGCCACTAAATACTTGAGGCTAGTAGGCTAGTTTAGTTTTACTACTTAGGTACGTCCGTTTAGTAATTTGTGGCTAGTCAAGTTCTGTGGAATTCGTATTCTATGAATTTCTGTCAGTAAAGAATTCTGGCTAGTTATGAATTTCTATGAATTTCTGCCATTAAAGACTTGAGGCTAGTTTCATTTTACGACTTAGGTACGTCCGTTTAGTAATCGACGGGTAGTCAAGTTTAGCGGAATTCTCATTCTATGAATTTCTGTCAGTAAAGAATTCAGGTTAGTTATGAATTTCTGTGAATTGCTCCCACTAAAGACTTGAGGCTAGTTTCGTTTTACGACCTAGTTACGTCCGTTTAGTAATCTGCGACTATTCAAGATCAGTGGAATGCTTATTCTATGAATTTTTGTCAGTAAAGGATTCGGGCTAGTTATGAATTTCTATGAATTTCTGCCATTAAAGACTTGAGGCTAGTTTAGTTTTACGACTTAGGCACGTCTATTTAGTATTCTGCGGCTAGTCAAGTTCAGTGAAATTGTTATTCTATGAATTTGTGTCAGTAAAGAATTCTGGTGAGTTATGAATTTCTACGAATTTCTGCCATTAAAGACTTGAGGCTAGTTTCGTTTTACGATTTAGTTACGTCCGTTTAGTAATCTGCGACTAGCCAAGTTCAGTGGAATTCTTATTCTATGAATTTCTGTCAGTAAAGAATTCTGGCTAGTTGTGAATTTCTATGAATTTCTGCCAATAAAGACTTGAGGCTAGTTTCGTTTTACGACTTAGGGCCGTTTAATAATCTGCGGCTAGTCAAGTTCTGTGGAATTCTTATTCTATGAATTTCTGTCAGTAAAGAATTCTTGTAGTTATGAATTTCCATGAATTTCTGCCACTAAATACTTGAGGCTAGTAGGCTAGTTTAGTTTTACTACTTAGGTACGTCCGTTTAGTAATTTGCGGCTAGTCAATTTCAGTGAAATTTTTATTCTATGAATTTCTGTCAGTAAAGAATTCAGGTTAGTTATGAATTTCTGTGAATTTCTCCCACTAAAGACTTGAGGCTAGTTTCGTTTTACGACCTAGTTACGTCCGTTTAGTAATCTGCGACTATTCAAGTTCAGTGGAATGCTTATTCTATGAATTTCTGCCAGTAAAGAATTATGGCTAGTTGTGAATTTCTATGAATTTCTGTCATTAAAGACTTAAGGCTAGTTTCGTTTTACGACTTAGGTCCGTTTAATAATCTGCGGCTAGTCAAGTTCTGTGGAATTCTTATTCTATGAATTTCTGTCAGTAAAGAATTCCTGTAATTATGAATTTCCATGAATTTCTGCCACTAAATACTTGAGGCTAGTAGGCTAGTTTAGTTTTACTACTTAGGTACGTCCGTTTAGTAATTTGTGGCTAGTCAAGTTCTGTGGAATTCGTATTCTATGAATTTCTGTCAGTAAAGAATTCTGGCTAGTTATGAATTTCTATGAATTTCTGCCATTAAAGACTTGAGGCTAGTTTCATTTTACGACTTAGGTACGTCCGTTTAGTAATCGACGGGTAGTCAAGTTTAGCGGAATTCTCATTCTATGAATTTCTGTCAGTAAAGAATTCAGGTTAGTTATGAATTTCTGTGAATTGCTCCCACTAAAGACTTGAGGCTAGTTTCGTTTTACGACCTAGTTACGTCCGTTTAGTAATCTGCGACTATTCAAGATCAGTGGAATGCTTATTCTATGAATTTTTGTCAGTAAAGGATTCTGGCTAGTTATGAATTTCTATGAATTTCTGCCATTAAAGACTTGAGGCTAGTTTAGTTTTACGACTTAGGCACGTCTATTTAGTATTCTGCGGCTAGTCAAGTTCAGTGAAATTGTTATTCTATGAATTTGTGTCAGTAAAGAATTCTGGTGAGTTATGAATTTCTACGAATTTCTGCCATTAAAGACTTGAGGCTAGTTTCGTTTTACGATTTAGTTACGTCCGTTTAGTAATCTGCGACTAGCCAAGTTCAGTGGAATTCTTATTCTATGAATTTCTGTCAGTAAAGAATTCTGGCTAGTTGTGAATTTCTATGAATTTCTGCCAATAAAGACTTGAGGCTAGTTTCGTTTTACGACTTAGGGCCGTTTAATAATCTGCGGCTAGTCAAGTTCTGTGGAATTCTTATTCTATGAATTTCTGTCAGTAAAGAATTCTTGTAGTTATGAATTTCCATGAATTTCTGCCACTAAATACTTGAGGCTAGTAGGCTAGTTTAGTTTTACTACTTAGGTACGTCCGTTTAGTAATTTGCGGCTAGTCAATTTCAGTGAAATTTTTATTCTATGAATTTCTGTCAATAAAGAATTCAGGTTAGTTATGAATTTCTGTGAATTTCTCCCATTAAAGACTTGAGGCTAGTTTCGTTTTACGACCTAGTTACGTCCGTTTAGTAATCTGCGACTATTCAAGTTCAGTGGAATGTTTATTCTATGAATTTCTTCCAGTAAAGAATTATGGCTACTTGTGAATTTCTATGAATTTCTGCCAATAAAGACTTGAGGCTAGTTTCGTTTTACGACTTAGGTCCGTTTAATAATCTGCGGCTAGTCAAGTTCTGTGGAATTCTTATTCTATGAATTTCTGTCAGTAAAGAATTCCTGTAGTTATGAATTTCCATGAATTTCTGCCACTAAATACTTGAGGCTAGTAGGCTAGTTTAGTTTTACTACTTAGGTACGTCCGTTTAGTAATTTGTGGCTAGTCAAGTTCTGTGGAATTCGTATTCTATGAATTTCTGTCAGTAAAGAATTCTGGCTAGTTATGAATTTCTATGAATTTCTGCCATTAAAGACTTGAGGCTAGTTTCATTTTACGACTTAGGTACGTCCGTTTAGTAATCGACGGGTAGTCAAGTTTAGCGGAATTCTCATTCTATGAATTTCTGTCAGTAAAGAATTCAGGTTAGTTATGAATTTCTGTGAATTGCTCCCACTAAAGACTTGAGGCTAGTTTCGTTTTACGACCTAGTTACGTCCGTTTAGTAATCTGCGACTATTCAAGATCAGTGGAATGCTTATTCTATGAATTTTTGTCAGTAAAGGATTCGGGCTAGTTATGAATTTCTATGAATTTCTGCCATTAAAGACTTGAGGCTAGTTTAGTTTTACGACTTAGGCACGTCTATTTAGTATTCTGCGGCTAGTCAAGTTCAGTGAAATTGTTATTCTATGAATTTGTGTCAGTAAAGAATTCTGGTGAGTTATGAATTTCTACGAATTTCTGCCATTAAAGACTTGAGGCTAGTTTCGTTTTACGATTTAGTTACGTCCGTTTAGTAATCTGCGACTAGCCAAGTTCAGTGGAATTCTTATTCTATGAATTTCTGTCAGTAAAGAATTCTGGCTAGTTGTGAATTTCTATGAATTTCTGCCAATAAAGACTTGAGGCTAGTTTCGTTTTACGACTTAGGGCCGTTTAATAATCTGCGGCTAGTCAAGTTCTGTGGAATTCTTATTCTATGAATTTCTGTCAGTAAAGAATTCTTGTAGTTATGAATTTCCATGAATTTCTGCCACTAAATACTTGAGGCTAGTAGGCTAGTTTAGTTTTACTACTTAGGTACGTCCGTTTAGTAATTTGCGGCTAGTCAATTTCAGTGAAATTTTTATTCTATGAATTTCTGTCAGTAAAGAATTCAGGTTAGTTATGAATTTCTGTGAATTTCTCCCACTAAAGACTTGAGGCTAGTTTCGTTTTACAACCTAGTTACGTCCGTTTAGTAATCTGCGACTATTCAAGTTCAGTGGAATGCTTATTCTATGAATTTCTGCCAGTAAAGAATTATGGCTAGTTGTGAATTTCTATGAATTTCTGTCATTAAAGACTTAAGGCTAGTTTCGTTTTACGACTTAGGTCCGTTTAATAATCTGCGGCTAGTCAAGTTCTGTGGAATTCTTATTCTATGAATTTCTGTCAGTAAAGAATTCCTGTAATTATGAATTTCCATGAATTTCTGCCACTAAATACTTGAGGCTAGTAGGCTAGTTTAGTTTTACTACTTAGGTACGTCCGTTTAGTAATTTGTGGCTAGTCAAGTTCTGTGGAATTCGTATTCTATGAATTTCTGTCAGTAAAGAATTCTGGCTAGTTATGAATTTCTATGAATTTCTGCCATTAAAGACTTGAGGCTAGTTTCATTTTACGACTTAGGTACGTCCGTTTAGTAATCGACGGGTAGTCAAGTTTAGCGGAATTCTCATTCTATGAATTTCTGTCAGTAAAGAATTCAGGTTAGTTATGAATTTCTGTGAATTGCTCCCACTAAAGACTTGAGGCTAGTTTCGTTTTACGACCTAGTTACGTCCGTTTAGTAATCTGCGACTATTCAAGATCAGTGGAATGCTTATTCTATGAATTTTTGTCAGTAAAGGATTCTGGCTAGTTATGAATTTCTATGAATTTCTGCCATTAAAGACTTGAGGCTAGTTTAGTTTTACGACTTAGGCACGTCTATTTAGTATTCTGCGGCTAGTCAAGTTCAGTGAAATTGTTATTCTATGAATTTGTGTCAGTAAAGAATTCTGGTGAGTTATGAATTTCTACGAATTTCTGCCATTAAAGACTTGAGGCTAGTTTCGTTTTACGATTTAGTTACGTCCGTTTAGTAATCTGCGACTAGCCAAGTTCAGTGGAATTCTTATTCTATGAATTTCTGTCAGTAAAGAATTCTGGCTAGTTGTGAATTTCTATGAATTTCTGCCAATAAAGACTTGAGGCTAGTTTCGTTTTACGACTTAGGGCCGTTTAATAATCTGCGGCTAGTCAAGTTCTGTGGAATTCTTATTCTATGAATTTCTGTCAGTAAAGAATTCTTGTAGTTATGAATTTCCATGAATTTCTGCCACTAAATACTTGAGGCTAGTAGGCTAGTTTAGTTTTACTACTTAGGTACGTCCGTTTAGTAATTTGCGGCTAGTCAATTTCAGTGAAATTTTTATTCTATGAATTTCTGTCAGTAAAGAATTCAGGTTAGTTATGAATTTCTGTGAATTTCTCCCATTAAAGACTTGAGGCTAGTTTCGTTTTACGACCTAGTTACGTCCGTTTAGTAATCTGCGACTATTCAAGTTCAGTGGAATGTTTATTCTATGAATTTCTTCCAGTAAAGAATTATGGCTACTTGTGAATTTCTATGAATTTCTGCCAATAAAGACTTGAGGCTAGTTTCGTTTTACGACTTAGGTCCGTTTAATAATCTGCGGCTAGTCAAGTTCTGTGGAATTCTTATTCTATGAATTTCTGTCAGTAAAGAATTCCTGTAGTTATGAATTTCCATGAATTTCTGCCACTAAATACTTGAGGCTAGTAGGCTAGTTTAGTTTTACTACTTAGGTACGTCCGTTTAGTAATTTGTGGCTAGTCAAGTTCTGTGGAATTCGTATTCTATGAATTTCTGTCAGTAAAGAATTCTGGCTAGTTATGAATTTCTATGAATTTCTGCCATTAAAGACTTGAGGCTAGTTTCATTTTACGACTTAGGTACGTCCGTTTAGTAATCGACGGGTAGTCAAGTTTAGCGGAATTCTCATTCTATGAATTTCTGTCAGTAAAGAATTCAGGTTAGTTATGAATTTCTGTGAATTGCTCCCACTAAAGACTTGAGGCTAGTTTCGTTTTACGACCTAGTTACGTCCGTTTAGTAATCTGCGACTATTCAAGATCAGTGGAATGCTTATTCTATGAATTTTTGTCAGTAAAGGATTCGGGCTAGTTATGAATTTCTATGAATTTCTGCCATTAAAGACTTGAGGCTAGTTTAGTTTTACGACTTAGGCACGTCTATTTAGTATTCTGCGGCTAGTCAAGTTCAGTGAAATTGTTATTCTATGAATTTGTGTCAGTAAAGAATTCTGGTGAGTTATGAATTTCTACGAATTTCTGCCATTAAAGACTTGAGGCTAGTTTCGTTTTACGATTTAGTTACGTCCGTTTAGTAATCTGCGACTAGCCAAGTTCAGTGGAA
Organism: Cryptocephalus moraei; assembly: GCA_946251905.1. Lineage (NCBI taxonomy): Eukaryota > Metazoa > Arthropoda > Insecta > Coleoptera > Chrysomelidae > Cryptocephalus > Cryptocephalus moraei. The sequence goes on from OX276456.1 coordinate 23,670,312, forward strand.
TTCTTATTCTATGAATTTCTGTCAGTAAAGAATTCTGGCTAGTTGTGAATTTCTATGAATTTCTGCCAATAAAGACTTGAGGCTAGTTTCGTTTTACGACTTAGGGCCGTTTAATAATCTGCGGCTAGTCAAGTTCTGTGGAATTCTTATTCTATGAATTTCTGTCAGTAAAGAATTCTTGTAGTTATGAATTTCCATGAATTTCTGCCACTAAATACTTGAGGCTAGTAGGCTAGTTTAGTTTTACTACTTAGGTACGTCCGTTTAGTAATTTGCGGCTAGTCAATTTCAGTGAAATTTTTATTCTATGAATTTCTGTCAGTAAAGAATTCAGGTTAGTTATGAATTTCTGTGAATTTCTCCCATTAAAGACTTGAGGCTAGTTTCGTTTTACGACCTAGTTACGTCCGTTTAGTAATCTGCGACTATTCAAGTTCAGTGGAATGCTTATTCTATGAATTTCTGCCAGTAAAGAATTATGGCTAGTTGTGAATTTCTATGAATTTCTGTCATTAAAGACTTAAGGCTAGTTTCGTTTTACGACTTAGGTCCGTTTAATAATCTGCGGCTAGTCAAGTTCTGTGGAATTCTTATTCTATGAATTTCTGTCAGTAAAGAATTCCTGTAATTATGAATTTCCATGAATTTCTGCCACTAAATACTTGAGGCTAGTAGGCTAGTTTAGTTTTACTACTTAGGTACGTCCGTTTAGTAATTTGTGGCTAGTCAAGTTCTGTGGAATTCGTATTCTATGAATTTCTGTCAGTAAAGAATTCTGGCTAGTTATGAATTTCTATGAATTTCTGCCATTAAAGACTTGAGGCTAGTTTCATTTTACGACTTAGGTACGTCCGTTTAGTAATCGACGGGTAGTCAAGTTTAGCGGAATTCTCATTCTATGAATTTCTGTCAGTAAAGAATTCAGGTTAGTTATGAATTTCTGTGAATTGCTCCCACTAAAGACTTGAGGCTAGTTTCGTTTTACGACCTAGTTACGTCCGTTTAGTAATCTGCGACTATTCAAGATCAGTGGAATGCTTATTCTATGAATTTTTGTCAGTAAAGGATTCTGGCTAGTTATGAATTTCTATGAATTTCTGCCATTAAAGACTTGAGGCTAGTTTAGTTTTACGACTTAGGCACGTCTATTTAGTATTCTGCGGCTAGTCAAGTTCAGTGAAATTGTTATTCTATGAATTTGTGTCAGTAAAGAATTCTGGTGAGTTATGAATTTCTACGAATTTCTGCCATTAAAGACTTGAGGCTAGTTTCGTTTTACGATTTAGTTACGTCCGTTTAGTAATCTGCGACTAGTCAAGTTCAGTGGAATTCTTATTCTATGAATTTCTGTCAGTAAAGAATTCTGGCTAGTTGTGAATTTCTATGAATTTCTGCCAATAAAGACTTGAGGCTAGTTTCGTTTTACGACTTAGGGCCGTTTAATAATCTGCGGCTAGTCAAGTTCTGTGGAATTCTTATTCTATGAATTTCTGTCAGTAAAGAATTCTTGTAGTTATGAATTTCCATGAATTTCTGCCACTAAATACTTGAGGCTAGTAGGCTAGTTTAGTTTTACTACTTAGGTACGTCCGTTTAGTAATTTGCGGCTAGTCAATTTCAGTGAAATTTTTATTCTATGAATTTCTGTCAGTAAAGAATTCAGGTTAGTTATGAATTTCTGTGAATTTCTCCCATTAAAGACTTGAGGCTAGTTTCGTTTTACGACCTAGTTACGTCCGTTTAGTAATCTGCGACTATTCAAGTTCAGTGGAATGTTTATTCTATGAATTTCTTCCAGTAAAGAATTATGGCTAGTTGTGAATTTCTATGAATTTCTGCCAATAAAGACTTGAGGCTAGTTTCGTTTTACGACTTAGGTCCGTTTAATAATCTGCGGCTAGTCAAGTTCTGTGGAATTCTTATTCTATGAATTTCTGTCAGTAAAGAATTCCTGTAGTTATGAATTTCCATGAATTTCTGCCACTAAATACTTGAGGCTTGTAGGCTAGTTAGTTTTACTCCTTAGGTACGCCGTTTAGTAATTTGTGGCTGGTCAAGTTCTGTGGAATTCTTATTTTTGTCAGTAAAGAATTCTGGCTAGTTATGAATTTCTATGAATTTCTGCAATTAAAGACTTGCGGCTAGTTTCATTTTACGACTTAGGTACGTCCGTTTAGTAATCGACGGGTAGTCTAGTTTAGCGGAATTCTCATTCTATTAATTTCTGTCAGTAAGGAACTCTGGTTAGTTATGAATTTCTATGAATTTCTGCCATTAAAGACTAGTTTCGTTGTATTTATTTTAGTAATTAGAAAACTTAAGACAGGTTTCTAAAAAAGTTTAAAATCATTATAAAAGAAATCTTCATGGCAAGTTCCATAACCTAAAACTTTTCTTATAATTATAATTAATGTTGATTTATTTGTTAGTTAGTTTTGTGAGGCAATTTGTGAACATTGTTTGTTTATTATGAAATTTGCTTTTCTGAAGGTACTATCTAGTATACAACGTAACTATTTTGTCAAGATTTGGCATTCCCAATTTGGTGAATTACCCTGGGGGAAATTGAAAGTAATACGAATTTCAAGTCGATTACGACAAATGTTGCGTTATCAAGTTTGAATACCTCACACACGCACACACTTTTCTCTTCGTTTCCTGTAAATATTCCAAACAGAAATCGAGGCACTAATTAATTAAAATCGGTAAAATATGTAACCCAAGTTTCGCCCCAAATTTCTCTTCTCGTTAATTAACAGTCACGTATCTCTTTTAGCTCAAAGCGACATTCATAAAAGGCGGAGGCGACATCGTGGTCGGACAAGAATACACGGACTTCGATAAAGGTCTAGACGACGGGATCGAGGGCGACGTGTTCGGGTTTAATTTCGTCTTGTCGCCGGCGACGAAAATCCTGGACTCGAGATACGGAAAGGGCGGTTTCAATATGGCGAAGGTGCTGAACCGCTACAAACCGTCGGGCATGTCGTTGGTGGAATCGAGCTACGACTGTAGTTACAAAAACGGCGTGCCCTTAGCGGGCAATGAGGTGCTCGTAAGTTGGACGGAGACTCCCGTGCGAGTTTTTGGCGGGGCGGTGCTCAAGAGGGTTCCCCCGTTTTGTAAATAATACTCGAGCGAAATATATCACGTATCTCGTTAATCTTCTTATGTTTATTCTCCGACATTTCCTTTATTTTTAGACGTCGCGGTGATTATCCACGGTTTATGCGCCATCCAGATTAATGTCGTTACTCGGTTACCTCCATTCTTCAGTCTATTGATCAAACTTTACTTGACGCAAAATATATACGGCAACTCCGCGTCTGAGGAGTTCATTCAATTAAGTGTTAAGGTACAGTGTTTTGAAGTGGCCGTCACGGTAAGTTTACGCTTTTATCACTGTCGGGGACATTTAAAAAATGAACCGCCGAGAGAGTTACAACGCGGCAGCTTCGGGTCCCGTTATTTATTTACGACGGGGTTGTTTAAATGAGCATCAATTTGAAATTTAAATCACCCTTACAGATGCTTCTAAGATGAACGGCACGGGAGGGCGGCATCCTTATTCGGAAACCTCGATCTAGGTAGTGTATATAAATTTTGCATAGCACGTTCGCGATTCGTTACAGGCCAGCGCATATGATAAACACGTTGTTTCCACCGTGGATACCCTTAATTGCTTAGATGGCGGTTGTAATACAACGAACAATTTTTCTATAAAGCTATATTGTGAAAATTGACGAGTGCTAATTTGTTTTCTATTTTATTCTTGATAAAAATTTGGCTACTTCCTACAATAGAAAAGTATATATATTAGGATCTCTAGGTATATTTAGGTCAGAACTGCTGGAACGACTTTGTTTCATTAAATACTTGACAATCAAAAAACAAGAAATGCGACACGTCAAGTGTACCTAAGCGTCCTTTTTTGCATAACCACAAAAACGGTTATAGGGTAATTAAATCCTTTAATTATATTGCAAATGACACTTGTGGAGTTTTCTTGATAAGCGACGTCAACCGCAACAACTTCCCCTTTTCATTATTACGTTTTCGAAAAGTGTAAGCTCAAAGTTAAAGTAATTAAGTGCCAAACATATTTTGAAAAACACTTGCCATCATAACTGTTTTTAAGATTGCTTCATTTCATCACTATAAGACGCAATAAGCCCATATGATCTACAGAATGAAGTCTTACCAAACATATTTAGCATTTGCTATGAAGAAGTGTTATGTGATGAATTTGATAAGATCTTTTTCTCTAGTGCTTGTCTTGGGCAAATAACAAGTAATTAATTTTGAAACGTGTAATCTATGAATCAATCACCAATCTTATTGCCTTTCCTGTGTTATTAGTTAAGTTAAATATCAATTTAGTGAATGCTTTTAAAAACTTCTACTTATAGACAAATTTTGAAGAAGGTACAAGTTTTGGCTTAAATGTTTAAAGGTGCAAATTTTGCAAATTTACCTTAAAACAACCTCTAATACCTACGTGGTAAATTATTGTTATAAATGGCAGAATCATCAATTCTGTGAAAACCATGCTAGTGAATTTCTTAAAATGAGAAAGTGTGATGAAAAATTTATAAAATGTAAAACTGTAGTGAATTTCAATTCCAGATAATTTCCCTGCTTATCTTGAATTTTTAAATGATAACAGCACGTTTTTGTTACATGCAATTTTTCAGCTTTAACAGACTTATGGAACTAGCTTACTATTATGCAAAATGACATAAGGAAGAAAAGACTACAAGAAAATTTTTTGATTCAACGTTTAATTTCCAAGCTACCACCATTTTCTGTAAAATATCTCGAATTCATCACACTTATTCTTTAATAGAGTTCAAACAAATATTTTACACGATATCTGAGACCTACTATTTTTTGAAAATTCTCGCTGTCTGCATTAAGATGCCAGTTGGAAAGCACTTCAGTATGTTTATTCATCATTTAACTATAATAATTAATACTAGTAATTAATGTACCTAATTTGATTTATAATAATTGTGTAATGGTATTTAAAACTACGTTAGTGATTGCAAATTGTTGGGAAATGACCAGTAAAACATTTTTCGAAAACAACAATACTTCGCCCGAGTTAAACGACACCCTTACCTGTAGATTCACTAAAATTATAGTATAGTGCCTATGGTATTCAGAAAAATAGGTTATATTTCAAATCGACCCATTTTCGAAGACAACTAGAGTTAAGGTTATCTAGCTATAGGTAGATTTTGTTTACGCTTTAATTAAATCTAATTAAATTAAGCAATTTAATTAATTAAAATCGCTTTTACGCGATTATGTACCAGTTGTTTGGAAATGTTAATTCGAATAAGAAAATGATTTGTGTAGAAACTGTTACCGTGCGTTACCATCCCTCTTTCTACTGTCGCGTGTAGCTTTATTACGTTTAAATCTATTTTAAGGTGATATAGTGTTTATGAATAAACAGGAAGTATCGTAATTTTAGAAATTGATACGATTTATTTTTCTTAGCTACTATAATTTTTGTTTTTCAAAAAACTAAAGTGTTGCACTCGGGAGAGTGCCGACAGAAGTGAAAACTTTTATACGCATGCCTAGAAAATATGTTATATTCAGAAAAATGTGAGATTTCGCTGAATCTCAAAATACATTTAAAATTAATTATAGTCATTATGTGACTACTTAGTTTCAATCATAAAATATAAATTTATAGAAACTTTTGAAATTATAAATATTTTAATCACATACCTACAGATATTTTTCATTTAACTCTTACAACAAGAAAGTTTTTTAAAATGGACGAGGTGAGTAAAGAAATACGAAATTCATTTTTACAATCTGATTATTACAATATATAATATCAACTTTTTTATTATTTATATTCTACGCATTAATAAAATCTGATAAATTATTAATACTACTATCAGTATTACTTAGTTCTGTATTTTCATTATTAACATCATATTATAAAAATTATACAATCGGTTTATGGTAACTAAAATAAGAAATGAATACATTATAAATGAATATCGCTGTCTCTTTCTTTCTCTTCTTCTCTATCCCTCCCTCTCTCTATCAGAAAAATAGTAGTATGAAATATATCCTACCTATCGGTATATTGTATGTACCGTGATATCAAAAATGACTTGGTCAAGGGCTGCCATGGAATGTAAATTGGTTGTCTTAGCTTAAATCATCCTTTTGAAATAATTCTGTCATTGTCAAGCTACACTGACATCATCAATAACTTACAAATATGTTACCTAGGTACCTACTTATTTTAGCTGTAAAATAGTACTGAACTGCAATTTATGAAATATTAATTACGTTTAATCGCCACAATTTCAAAACTGCGTAGGATTAGAAAACTTTAGCACAATGACTTGACAGATATCCATGACCACCATTGCCATGGTAATTTTTGATATCATGGTATACACACGCATACATTGACTCGCTTATACTCCGCATACGTGTGTTGGTATAGGTATTATGTCGGGTGTTTTTTTTTAATTTCACCTCATAGTAGGCTGTGGATAGGGTTTGTGAATAGCCAAGTGATGAGGCAACCTTCCTTCTGGGTTTGTGAATAGCCTTACTAAAAAATGTTAGTATTGAACATAGGTATTGAAGTGGATTGACATAACCTCACTTTTTTAATAAAAATTGAAACTGCTCCAATCAGTTAATAGTTTCTTAAAAAAGACAGCTTGGCTTTATTAATTAGGCGTAGATGAGTGAGACTAAAGAATATAAAAATCTAAATGCGAGAACCTATGTGGAAAGAAACTTGACAACTCTTAACTCTCCCACGGAACAATAGTCTTCGAAGTGCTTGGAACGATTTGACTTTTGATAACATTTTATAGTAAGGCGCATTTACAAACACTATGCTCACGCCTACTTTGAGGTGAAATTTAAAAAATACCCGATATATACTAATAGCACGCGTATGGATATACGATAACTTATCAGCGTATCAGATTTCATTCTGATGCCAAGTTGTAGATTTTATTTCCCCATCTAAAAACGTTGGTGATGGTTGGGATGACGGGTAACAAACCGTTGAATTGGGAAAGATTACCGGAGACTATATGAAGTGCAACTCTACCACGGTTACACGGTGAAGAAAATTGTCGTATTACATCTAACAACCGAGGTATTTAATTATTAAAATTACCATTTAGCCTTTGCCATAAAGTTATTAAATTGAAGGTAAACAAACGGCAGCCATATTGAATGACTGTCGACACGGAACTCGAGAAGCGTTTACGAAAAAAGTACGGAACGTTACTTTGCAGAACTTTGACGCACATTCGACCTGTTCTAACGTTATTTGTTAAATGTGTCGCCGGTGAACAGTGATATGTTAGGGATATGACACAATGGCTAGTTGGTAGATTTATATCTAGTATTGCATTCGTTAACGAAGTCGAAAAAATAGGAATTAAAATGCGGTTTTCAGTTTTTTGGTATCTAGAGATCATACCGAATCATTTCCCAAAAATTGATATATATATATATATATATATATATCGGATATAACGAAATTTGTCGGCAGGCTACAGGTCGCATTTTTTAAAGATTCGCAACGAAATTTAGTACAAAAATCAGTTGGCCGAAAATCTCGGTCGAGTTCGTTAATGGGCCAAATCGGTGTAGCGGTTTCAAAATGGCGGCTTGTTATTTTCAAAAAAAAATCAAAAAACTTTTATTTCGCGTCTGAGAGAAAAATGTTACTTGGGTTTTTTGTTGCTCTTATAGAGGCGAACGACTTTTGTATAAAACATTTTTTCGAGAAATGTACAGAAAAAAAGTTATTTTTTTCAAAAATAAATAAAAATAAAAAAAACTTTTATTTCGCGTCTGAGAGAAAAATGTTACTAAGATGTTTTGTTGCTCTTATAGAGGTGAACAACTTTTGTATAAAGCAATCTGTCGAGAAACGTACAAAAATAAAGTTATTATTGTCAAAATATAAAAAAATAGAGAAAACTTTTATTTCGCGTCTGAGAGAAAAGTGTTACTTAGATTTTTTGTTGCCCTTATAGAGACGAACAACTTTTGTATAAAACATATCTTTGAGAAATGTACAGAGAAAAAGTTATTTGCAAATATTTGAAAATTTTGACGTTTGTATTTTATCACACCTCGTATGCATTTTTTTGACACATCGTGTGTTATATTACTATAATATATCCAAACCATAAATCTACCTTTCAGCCTGGCATGCCATGGGGTTTTTTTAACATAAGAAAGTGGGCCTGGTAGGCGTGTCTTTCGCTAGTTCCAATATGGCGAAATGTCAGGTCCGGATTTAAATTAAAAATCATAATAATACAACTTTCATTCTTAAACTGATTTATTTCATTAATACAATATTATCTGTAAATCATTTCTTCACAATTATAATAAAGACAATATAATACATGAAGGTGTATTTAAAAAGTAATTTTTCAAAACTAAATGCAGTCAGAAATGTACAAGTAAATTTTCTTGAATACAACTCTGTACAATGTTGAAACTAACCTATGAAAAGTGATTCCAGTATTTCCAGTGAGATCCTTGTTGTCTATGCGTCCGTTGCTCGTACAGCTACGTCGTATCACACATGAAGCCATTACTTGTAAATGTAATCGCAGTGTAGAAGTTAACATAAACACCAAAAACTCCGAAAAATATCACAATCCAGTGACAATAAAAATTTGACAGAGCGCAGTGAGCAATATGGCCGACCTATGCCCGTGCACAACCTCTCCGGGTCATATCCCCTCTTTAACATATCACTGCCGGTGAACGAAAATATTATTTTATTAAAATTCATTTTATTAAAAATAATTAAATTTTATTTGTCATTAAGATGGGATTTTGTATGTTATCATTGCGCAGCGCTCTGCTAATCTTCTCTGTATGCTTCCAGTTTAAGCGGGTTCATTAGCAACAACATTTATAATTATCTGTACAACTTGCAGGATATTTTGTATTTTTCTGAAGCGCGTGTATAAAAATTTTCGGTAAATGTCTACTTAAGACACTTCGCCTATATATTGCAACTTTTCTCTGAAGGTAGTAATAAGTAATGATATACAGATATTTACCCCAAGAAATAACAAAGGCACCAAGGGGATAGTGGAGTAACTCGAAAAGGCGTTGTAAACGCAAGAGGGCAAGGATAAACCAAGTGCCTGGGGGCAGAAGTGGTGTAAAGCGGCCCCTAGACGGTCAATATTATCGTCAATATATTGCACAATAATTGATATTGTACAATGATATTGACCATCTGTAGATCATATTGATCGATTGTACAATATATTGCGTCAATCAAAAGGAGTTTGATATTTATTGTACAATATGGTAAATATTGCGTCGTCTGTGGGCTATATTGCGCAATTTTCGGTCAGTCGGGTTTTCGCCGTGTTGCTGTAAACATCTTGTCGTAAGATGAACGATGGCTGCGAAGTTAAAAGAAGAAGAAAGAAAATTCTTATTGAAATGCATTGAGGTGTACAAAGGTTTACCAGCTTTGTGGAATGTAAATAGTAAGGACTACAGCAATACAATTAAAAAAAATTAACAATACGAACATTTGCTTCGGAAATACCAGGAAAACTATCCGGACGCGGATAAATCGCACTTAGTAAAAAAGTTTAATTCGTTACGTACAAACTTTAGGAAGGAATTAAGGCGTATTAAAGATTCTCAGAAAAGCGGCGCTGGAGCGGATGACATAGCAGAACCAACATTATGGTATTTTGAGAATATGAAGTTTCTCATAGACTGTGTTGTTCTCCAAGTTCCTTCGACCATATTTCCTGACTTAAACTCTCTACATCTACAGAGTTGCTACATATACAGTATGTCTCAGTAAGTTGGAACCATATGGAAAACTTTTTTATTGTTAATTTTACGAAGAAAAGTTATTCTTCATAAAAAGCTCTGCATGGTCTAAAACCTAAAATGCAACTATCAGATATAAAAAATTTCCCGGCGTATACGAGATTTGTCATAAAATATGAATTTTGCCCAAGAGCAAAGTACCTTTATTTTTGGCAATATAGAAAATTGTTATTAAAGAAAGGTGATCAGAACTAAAAACCATTTTTAAATATGCAGTTACATCCATTTACGATGAAAAAAAATAGGTTGTGTTATTTTTTAATAACATTTCTGCATCATTAATTAAATATGAATGAACATTTAACTCTTGTAATTATTAAAAACATGATAACCTTTCCGTTTCTTAATTTTATCTAACAATTTTGGAACTTAAACACGTCCGTAAGTAATACATATGCATTCATTGCAAATAAGAAATCAAATAACAAACAACTAACACAATAATAGTACTAGAAATAACAGAAATTTAATTTTCACTCATTCCACTAATGCCTCGATATATCCACCCTCTCGTTCAATACATTTCATAGTCCTATTGGCAAATTATCTTAATACCTTCCTTATTATTTCTGAGAAATTTCCCGGCATGATTGTGTAATTATCCTCTTCAAATTATTAACATCATGAAAAGGCCATTGCTGGTAAACTCTTTGTTTTAAGTAACCCCATAAGAAGTAATCTAGAGGGGGCAAGAGGCAACATTTTCTTCAAATGGAACTGTCTCTTCACAACATTGTCGCTGGTGGTCTGAGGAAAATCCAAATTTTACATTAAAGCCTCGTGATCAATATTCATTTAAAACAAACGTGTGGTGTGGTATTTACAGGGACAGAATAATAGGACCGTATTTTTTTCACCAATCTATGAATGCCGAACGTTATTTAGAATTTTTGCAAAATCAAATCAGTGACTTCATGGACGAACTACCTTTACAAGAACGTCAATGTATTTGGTTCCAACAAGACGGTGCAATATGCCACAGTAAATTAAACGTTAGGGCATATCTTGAACATTTGTTCAACGGAAAAGTTATGCACAGATATTTAGATATTTTTTGGCCTGCTAGATCCCCTGATTACTTCTTATGGGGTTACTTAAAACAAAGAGTTTATAAAACACAACCTATTTTTTTTTTCATCGTAAATGGATGTAACTGCATATTTAAAAATGGTTTTTAATTCTGATCACCTTTCTTTAATAAAAATTTTCTATATTGCCAAAAATAAAGGTACTTTGCTCTTGGGCAAAATTCATATTTTATGACAAATCTCGTATACGCTGGGAAATTTTTTTGTATCTGATAGTTGCATTTTAGGTTTTAGACCATGCAGAGCTTTTTATGAAGAATAACTTTTGTTCGTAAAATTAAAAAGAAAAAAGTTTTCCATATGGTTCCAACTTACTGAGACATACTGTATATGTATGTGACTGTTTTCTTCTTAAATAATTGTGTAAATAGCAACATGTCAAGACAATTGTTTGGGATTTCTTGGGAGATAAAGCAATAGGTCGTTGAAACACACCGAACCTAGAAACTAAAATCCCAAACGCATTTTCTACAACGCGATGTGCACGGCTTAGTCGGTAGTCCATATGTTGCTTTCAGAAACGTCAACCGAGAACTAATTCATTGCGCAATAATATTGTGTCGTGTAGATGCACCCTTCAATATCATCCTGCAATATATTATGCAATATATTGACGATAATATTGACCGTCTAGGTCTAGGGGCCGCTTAAGTAAACATTCACCAAGTTTTCACTTCAAAAATTTTTGTTACTCCATTTTTCCGTTAAAGACCTCAAAACACTGGGATCACTACATTTGAAAAGTATGCTTCTTTCGAATCGCCGAAGACGTCGCCGGCAGAACTACAAAAATTCCCGTTTAACACTGATCGATTCTCCATTCAATTTCTCACGTCTCCCGAGAAGAGTTTTCCCATCCCGAATTGGTATCGTACCGATAAGAATCTCGACGTGAGTGTGTGTGAAACCCGTGAATGGAAACGGATCCGATCGCGGTTTCGTGGTGTCCGAAGGACACGCTCGTTTCGCGCTTTGCGTGCCGTTAATCCGGCGCATCTCCCCAAAAACGTACAAGTCGTTCGCATCGGACGCGTTCTGCGCGCCTCTCGGCCTGTAACGGATCGTCCTCCTTTGCGGCGGTGCTTCCCCTGCGTTCTCGTCGTTTTGCGTGCGTCTGTGTCTGTGTCGCCGTCGCTCCCGTTTTCCTCCACGAGGCGCACGACGCGTCACGCCTAACGTTGTAACTCCGTCATTGTAGTTCCATTCCACCGGCTGCGGCGTCATGTATAGCACAGGTCCCGCCATCGATTTTGTGGATAACCTCCTCCATCGGAACACGTGCACCTTCGACGACATGGACGCGTGCTTCAACGCCTTCGACAAGAACTGGTACGTACGTAACGTAACGCGCCAACGTAGCGTCATACGCTTCTGTTTACGGCACTAAGTTGAATGTCGATCGCCATCTGCCGGCCCTGCTCGAATAGGTAACGAATACGTCACCTGCCTTGCTTTGCTTTGCTTTCATGTTTCGCCTCGGTCATGGCTCAGTCGGTGCTGCCAAGTCTAAAATGGCAAAAGCGGCAGATGTGCCATGAAAAGGGGTAGCTTTGAACAGGTTTGTTTTGGTTTCATTTTTTAGAATAATGAGGTACCTAGTTTCCATGTTTTTTTTTGAATAAAAAACCAGGTAGTAGAATAAAATAAACGTGTTTTTTCTTTTCAAAAAGCTTTGAACTTGGGGTGACGTCATTAAGCGCCCATTTTAAAAACGCCGCCAAATAGATACAAAACTACCGTTTGTCGTGTTCTGTGACTGTAAAATACTGTAAGCTGTGGTTTTAGCTTATGAAGTACGTCAAATAGTCAGTAATGTAGATGTTTTGTGAAAACCACTGTAATAGTTTTTCACCCTCACCACTAATGTGAAATTGTCATCACAAATACATACTTCACTTACACTATTAATAGTCACCCTGTTCATACTTAATGTGATATATTTACACTTACTAGTAGACCAACTAACAGAACGCATTTTCACACTAAAATTTAGAGGGTCAAAACCTATACTATCGTTTAAAAGACAGTTATGGATAAAAACCCACCCGTTTTGTAAATAATTAAAAAAACCTACAAAATGGTTTTTTGTACAATCCGATCGGACCATTTTTCACCGGAGAAAATCTGAAAAAACCTTCAAAAATTAACCTTTTTTAAAAATTCATAACTTGGGCAAATTCGAAGCTGGAAAAACAATCTTGCGGGAAATCAAAGATAATAATGTGTAATTTATATATGCGGAAGATTGTTTCTGTCCTATGCGTAGTTTTTGCACAATCGCGCTGTAAACAATTTTCGCACTTTTCTTGCAATATGCGCGAATTTATGGGAAATCAATTTTTCCCAATTCTCCAAGCGGCATTTTAATACATAAATCAAAGTCTTTAAAACGTATGTCTTCGATTTTCACGTAGGAAGTGGGGAATGTGCAAAAAAAGCCCTGAAAGTTGCTCGGAACGCGCGAAATCGCATAAGAGGCAATATCTTTAAATGAACAATTTCATTAGTACGTAATTAGTTTTGTCAAAATCAAGAAATCTATTAGTTTTCAAGAACAGAATAAATTAAAGAAAGAGAACCTAAGAAAAATAAATCCTAACAAGTTGGACAGTTCTGGCGGGAACAGCAATGCGGTATATCGCACATGGGACCGCACCTTTAGGCCGCACATACCTTATGTTTTATTTTAGGTGCCATTAACCGCAAATAAACTAACAATACAATTCGTTGTTAAATAAAACATCTTGTATTAATGAGAAAACTTATTAATGATGCATATCGACAACTTGGGCAAGCGACTTTATTACTTAAAACAAAAAGAAACCTTGTTTATGGACTAGCTTGCTCAATCTTAAGTCATTCATTAAATAACAAAATTTTAAATTATATTTTCATTGGTGCATTGGTTCATTCAGAAGAAGAGTTGGTAACATTTTACAGGGATCAACTATTCCAGAAGTTGTTTCAAACATCCTCACATGTTGACCACTGTGTGAAATAAGTTTGTTCCAGCAAGCACCAGACGTGTCATTTATAATTGCTCACACATTTTCCTCCTGCACCTTTATCTTTGACGTTATTGTCAGTACAAAATTCGGCGACTAGAAATAACATGTTGGCATAAACCTAAAGTTTGCTAATTTTCTCTCACCATATCGAACATGTTTTTACAAATAACTAAAGCTAGCTATGGCTGAGTTGTGGTATAACAGTATAAACAAAGCTATTTAATATCGACTGCCAATTGTGAATTGTACTGATTTATTTCTCATTTCAGCACATTGCGTGATTTATATCAAAGATCATTTTGCACTTTGTATGTGTCACCTGTTTTAGATATATGGGCACGTGTGAAAAACCGCAAGAAAAGCTGAATATCCAGAAATGGAAACCCCGTTTGTATGGATATGTATGATAATTTTAGAACTGGCAGGGATTGGATTTATTACTTCAGAATCTGTATGCTGCAAGTGCGTGCCGAGAAACCATCCAATGCTCCAAAGTGCCATCAATCCTTTTCTAACTGTATTTGTAGAGATTTATTGAACCTCGCATCTACTCGAATATACAATGCAGGTGAAACTGCTCTATATTGGGAAATGCTGCCTGAAAAAACATTGCTCGGTCTACACCAAGTCGAAAAATCGGCAAGAAGTGCTAAATTTTATCATGTTGCAACGCTGAAGGTGCACAAAAATTAAAGCTGTAACTGATAGAAAACAGGATTTAAAAATGTGAACATACAATTAAATACTATTTATCTGTTAAGCCACAGATGACTGCAGCATGTTGTTGACTGGTTACATTGCTCATTTTAAAGTTATTTAAGAAGCCTGAATATGTCTTAACAAGTTCTGTTATTAGCTCGAGCTATGGGGCTATAATTTAAAGCCTTGAGCTTGAAGAACGTTGCAGGCTTGGGAAAAATCTTACAGTTTTCACTAGGCAGATATCGACTCTGACACTAAATGTGATGTTGTAAATCTAATTTCTCTGAGTCAATTGATGCGCAATGTGCTTCCCTTGGCTAAATTTGTTGGGCTCGAAATTTTTTGCTAGCTTGTTAATACATAAATAGTTATTTCAAATACGCTCAATGAGCACAATCATAGTGACTGACTTCAAAATGATGAAAATGTGTTGCCACTGGAATACAGATGCTACAATTGAAATGGTGCATATCAAAGAATACATTTTAGAGGAAATCTAAATGTTATGGACAGGGACGACTTGAATATAAATATATATTAAATCATTAAACGGTAGATCTACTGCGAAACAGGTAGATTTGGCAGCAACTGACCGATTTCAATCGTCTTGTGTAAACATTCAGTTCCTGATGATTAAGTTAATATTCAGTTCCTGACGACTAATACGTTCCCCGCCATTGACTAGTGTAAGGGAATTCCCCTACTTCCCACATCGAGAGAGCTGCTGCAAAACGAATGTGTAGTAAAATTAAAAATAATTCTAATATCCAAATATTATAACCCGGTTATGAGATGGCCTTCAACTTATCGGTTTCCGATGTGTTGTGTTTGTAAATAGGTGTAGGTATCGAAACACATCGCATCTTATCAGTTTCACTATACCGATAGGAGTAAGTATGAATGTTGTACATACGTTTTATCCGACTTTATATCCTATCGAGTTGCCTTGAGCATTGAAGATTACACAAAAAGTTCCGATGAAGTATTTTTAGCGTGTGTATGTGTGTGTTTTAGATGGAATCGATTACAGATTACAGCGACAAAAAGCAGTTAATCTGGCTTGCGACATTGGGAAGTGTTTATGTACAACTAGGTGCATACCCATCAAAACTAATATTTCCCTGTAGACTATAGTTTAAGACGAAAAAATCTTAGAATTACTATTTTAAGTTAGTAACAAGTGATCTTTAAAATACGAACATATCTTCGTAATAATAGGAAAAATATTCAAATTCGAACACCCATAAAGTTAGGCGTAGGTACTAAATTCAAAGCAGGCAAACAGAACAAGAAATTAAGTAGAATTTATCAGCGCAATCCTCATAATGCTGTTTTACGTACATTTGTTCTTAAAATTGTCAATTGTACATTTATATCCATTATAATGGCGATAATTTCAGATTTTCTGTACCAAAAAGGTTGAATTTTGTGCCGCATATGAATATTGCATTTTTCTAAAATGTAATTTTTTCAAAAAGATCAGTAATATTTATTTTTGAAAATTAGAATCGTTTTATATTACATAGCTTTGATGTATTACATAGATATTGATTTTTAGCAGTACCTTTGGGCTTGTTTCAACTTACCAGTTCGTTCTCTTAACAACTCGGGCACATTTTGTTCCTTTGAAAATTTCAAACAGAATTGTTTTCCAATGGATTTGAGTTGCCCATAATGTTGTAAAAGGTGATATTCCTTTTGTTGATATAAGTTCCTGATATCGACTTGGCCACCAGAACAGGAAGCTTTACAAGAAGCTATTACTTTTGGAAAGAAAAAAGGGGTTAAGTACATAATTAGGGCTATTGAAGGAAACCATATAACATCTTCAGATCAGTCAACTTTGATAAGGATTACGTAAATAGCCTATGATACCATGTAAGTTTACTACAGTACATTGAAAATCCAAAAATGATTTTCTTAGATATTATGGTTAGTGAATTGATGATGGATCACAGATCGACGGATTACACAAATATAGTTGTGATAAAGAGAAAAGTATGTCCGTTCTGTAGACATATGAAATTGAACATGTTTTAAATCCCACCACGGATTTGAACGTTGAAATTTTGTAGTAACCATGGCAATCTAGCCAGCTGACGAGTTTAGGCATCTGCTCATGTGTTCTTCTTATTTTAGTTGTCTAATGTGTTTAATAGTCTACCACATCACTTGTCTTGAACTTAAGGCTGCAATTCAAACTTGCTTGGACATCCAAAGACAAAAAATCCTGGACAATTGGTGTTCGTCCATTGAGTTTCTTCTGCTCTTAGCTTCGCATATCACATTTGGCGATAAATATATATAGTATACTATATATAGTTTCGCTATCAAATACGTTCTTTTTCGCCTATCTTTCTCTTGTTGTCCATTATTGTCTGACATTTCACTATTGACGCTACGATAGGTAGACCTAATTTCTCTGTATCTAGTTTCGTTTCGTTTTTGTTTCAAGAGCAGCCAAAGCCTGTCCCGCATACACATGACGCCGGATTCGTGCCAATAATTGATATTTTAGCGTTCCCCGATACCAGGACGTACCATTTGGTAATTTAAACAAACTTCAATGAGTTTGTATGGTTATAGAAAGGCCATACATCAAAGCGTTATTAATGTATTTATGTATGCGGTCGATTTAACAGATCCGACGTCATTAAGGGACGAGACCGAAAAAGGGGTAACACCTACCCCAAGAATAGTTCATTGTGGCGTCGATATTAATAATATGTCACGCAATAATAAACCCCTTCGTGTTACAAGCCTTTCGAGGTTCTAGTATCGATAAAAATCTGGTTTCGGGTGTAACATGTCGAGATCGGTAATGCCGTTTGTTTGAATGGGATGTAAACTGTATTGACATAACAAACAGGGTTTCGTTATTTTAGGGGGAAACGTTGGAAAATGTGACATTTTTGTGGGAAATACCGACAGGCACATCGGAAACCTCGCTATAAAATTAATATTAATAGACACAGAGCTGTTCATCGCTATTTGCTTAATTTACAATGCCAAATTTTTACATTTATTGCATGTTTCACCGGTTGTTAACGGAAAAATTCACCCAGTTCTCTCGACTTCATTTTGCAGTGATGGAACTTTAAACCTAGAAGAATTTCGAATACTCTGCCACGCACTATTCCGGAACAACAAAGGCGAGACGTACAAATTGAAGGAGGAGGAATTGCGAGACATCTTCCAGATATTCGACGTGAACAAAGACGAGCAAATAGACAAGGCGGAGTTCACCCACTGCTGGAACAGTTGGATCAAAACGGTGAGCTAGTACTTCCGCCCTGACCTTTCGCGACGAGTCTTATCGATTCGTCGGCATTCCGATCGTAGTGTTAAGAGAACAACATTTTGGCAACTAAAACTTCACGTTTGGTATTTAATGCGCGTAATCGATAAATTTACACTAATAGCTGACCTAAATACCACCTGGAAAGGCGGTACAGGGCAACCACACGTACGGGAACGTAAGGAATCCGTTTCCTCTTCCAGATCGTACGTCCGATATCGGCGATCCTCATCATCGACGTGCAGAACGACTTCATCTGCGGCACGTTGGACATCAGAAATTGTCCGGCGAAGCAGAACGCCGAAGAGGTCCTCCAGCCCATCAATAACGTCTTGGATACCGTCGACTTCGACGCCATCTTCTATTCGTACGACTGGCATCCGAGCGATCATGTCTCGTTCTTGGACAACATCCGCCTCAGGAAATTGGACGAGAGCAGTCCCATTTCTGATCCAGATAAGGTGCAGCTCTATGACACGGTCGTCTTCGAAGGGGACCCTCCCATCACGCAGAGGATGTGGCCGAGGCATTGCGTACAGAACACCTGGGGGAGTGAACTCCACAAAGATCTGAAGGTAAGGGTATGTGGCTTGTGGCAATTGGTGGTTCTGGTCCTACTTCTTCAACAGCTCTCCATCAACTCCTGGATGTGGGTCTTTCCCAAAATTTTCCATGAGTTGCTGTCTTGCGCTTTATGTTGCCTTTACCAGCAATTTTAGGATGCCATCTATCTGCAGAATTTTCAACATCCATCTCTTCTCTTTTTGGCGCACTAGATGCCCTTGGATCTCCGTTTTCTTCTAAATTATCTATCTGATGATTAGTCTGGAATTATTAATATCTCTCTCCAATTGTTTCAATCAAAACTGCTTGGAGGTAGGTTAATCTATTGCTATTGGTCTTTACAACTTTTTAAATTACGAGTTGTAAAGAAATTCTTCGAAAAACTTCTTCAAATTCCTGATGCGAAATTTGAATCAAACTCTCTTAAAGATCTTAAGGAGCTTAAAGTTCGTTTTTATCGAATACTTATTTGTAAACTACAAAATTCCGTCAATTTCAACGTGTCACATCTCGCAAGTTAATGAATACATATTTCTTATAACTCAAAACGTATTGATAACGTAAGAACGGTATTTCGTTGTGCTCAAAGCCAATCTACATTGTAAAGTTACTATTGTAACATTTAACACAAAATCATAGAATCAATGGTGTTTAATAATAGAGTACAAGCTGTCTTTCCTCAGGATCCATCCTTTAGGGTTTGACACTTTGGTAGTGAAAGCAAAAAGTAAGACAGATTGGTACAATTTGGTACATTAAATACATGCAAAAAAGGTTAAATGGGAATAAAACCGAACATCATTATTAAATAAGTGGATGAATCACCCCACTCCATCAGAAGGGATTACACACATGAAATTCAGGAATCCACAGGAAGCCACTACAGTCAATAAAAGTACAAATTACTGTAGCTAATACCCTGTACAATATCTACTGAAAGGACATATAGATACTGCAGAACTTGCAGAAATTTCGAGTACGAATTCATGATGTTCTGAATGTATCATTGGTGTTCAGTTACTCAGCATGTAATATGCAGTACGCGCTTTTTCATGGGAAGGCATTTTTCGTAATTTAGGGGGTGAATCCACCCCTGTGACGATGTCACACGATGTCAATGAACACACCGAGCGATCCAAATCTGTTCTCGATACATCTGCGAAAATCGAAAGTGATTACGGACTTAACGGGGATTATGATAATGAGGGTATGGTGTAGTCCGTAAACAGGAAAGGTAGAAATCTCGATAGTGAAACGTAGTTATTGAAGTGTTAAATGAATTAATATCTAGAGCAATGTGTCATATACAATAAATAGATTGTATTTAGCAAAATGGGCTTCTTGAGCGCCTCAAAACAAAACCTGAAGTTTCAGAGTTAATTTGATATTAAATAAAAAATATTTGATTTTAGTTCAGTTGGTGTTTTAAATATGTTATTGATTAAATTAATTATTCAAATCTGCAAGTTGTTCGGTAGGGATCTTTATTATATGTATATGGTAGGCCTTTTAACTTAATAACACCGTGAAATATGAATATATTTCGTAAATATTTTTATTATAAAATAACTGTTATTCATTAAATACCTGAATATCTTTACAAACAAGATAAGCAATATTTCTTAATAAAATTTCAATTTCAATGATGAAAATTCAATTTTCATCAATTTTTGTGAATATCTAATATACTACTAATCGAAAAATAATTTTCCACTCTTTTTTAATAGACGCCAATAGGAGGTGAAACATAAATAAAAATAGGTTTACAACAAAATATTTCTGAACAAGTGCATTCACCATTAAATATATATAATTTAAGAGTAACGTTAAATAACGTATTTCAAAAGTGGCTGAGCTTCTAAGTAGTATGGCATGCAAAGTCAGTTAGAATTTACCTTAGAATTTAAAATGTACTATACGGGGTGTTCCACTTAAACTAAATGAGCTAACGTCAATATCCGTTATAAGCTTGAGTTTCCTTCGAATACCCCCATAGACCATTGCATATTTCCCAATTTTCAGAATTTTTCTTAGCAGCCAAAGGTGACATTTGTTTTGGGAAATATGTCTAAACTATAAATGAATGTCGTACAATTTATTATAAATAGTAATATATAGATTCATCTCTTTGAGAACAAGTTGTATTCTAGGAATATCTATAACGAAGGGTAAAAATTTCAAATCCAGCAGAATTTCAGCTTTCTGATGTACTATATTTTTGTCTTTTTTTGTGGTGCGTAAATATATAAAGATCATGGTTTTCCGACTCGCGCGACGTATAATGCCCATGCGCGAAACAGGGAAACTCTAAGTTGATTCCGCAAACTGTTCTTGTATCTGCAATTGTATATTATCTTTTTAAATTATTAATAAATAACTTATCAAAAACTACCTTGAAAGTGGGCGTGAAATTTTCCTGTACAATATATTCGTTGCACCAAACGACGTCATTTGAAAGCAATTATTATATTTTTGGATGTTGGCCAAGAAGTATTTAGAGTCATTTGTCATTTCCCACCCCAGAAACTATTGAGCGTAATGAATTTGGTGGTGGGAACAATTGTGGCAATTTTACTTTACCACCAGCAGAACATAATCCGTAGATACACTGCTGTATTTTAAAGCTTTACAGTGTTGACAAATTATTATCATTTCTCCAATCGTTACGGATTGGTCCGCACAATAATCTATTTCTGGGTGGTAGTGGAATGCTACTAATTCCAGGTTCACAGGAACACTGCGTCTGCGGAATCGCTCTATTTCATTGTGTCGTGCTCGCTGCTGTTGTGTTTGATGTGCCTGAACTCGTTCCATTCTAAGCCTATCTACTTCATAATTATTTACTGTTGAACGCAATTCTGTCATACCAATACGAATGTCATCATTATCTGTCTCTCGCTGGTCGTCAGTGCGATTTGCACGTGAGGTAGCTCGTCGCACATTTGATTGACTTCGACGACCTAAGTCAGGTCGTCTTCTCCTTGGCATTTTAAAATCAACAAAGTTCTCGCGCACTGTCAATCAGATGATAGATTTGAATAATCGTCTTGACATTTATTTATTTGACAACCAACTGACACTATACTTTCATTTGTTGTACCCAAAATTACAAAACGTACCTTTTTTAGTATTTCTGTTAGTTATTATTTACGTTTCTCGCCGCTTAAACCTTCCCTGAACTTCCACAAATATTTCGAGATCAAAATTAGCAAAATCGGTCCAGCCATTCTCAAGTTTAAGCGAGACAAACGAACAGCAATTCTATTCCAAAATGCAAAAACTATTCCATCGTTTTCATCAACAATACGAGATAATCTAGATAAAATCAGAATTTATCTACCATATCTATGAAAAACACGATAATGTAAGTGTAAATAAATGACATTGAACTTTGTCGTATGAGGTAGCTCAAAAACATTTAAAATCCGATTTTGCTGATTGTATCAGTGTTAATTAAAATTACTGATTCTTCCAGTTGTTAGTACTTTGGTTTAAGGTTTTCATAATTTCATTGCTTTCTCTAGGCCGTTAGGGGACTGCACCATCTGCTAGTATCAATATCAAAATGGCCGAATTTAAAAGTTCAAAAACTTCCTCATTGATCGTAGCTCATTTACTTAGCCATTGCCCCGAAGTTAAACGTACCCCGGTTAAATTTTAATCCGCTCACTTTGACGATTCTTATACGCTTCGAACGTCCCTCGCCCAAAGGATAAAAGCGGAATGAAGTCGCGGCCCCATTAATATGACAAAAAGGTCGGAAAATTGGATACGGTATTAAAGTATGCGAAAGAAGAGTTAGCTACTTCCTTGAAATATGACCGTGGATTTAGGAGATCCGAAAACGGCGAGCGGAAACAATGTATCATAATGAAAAGGCGGAACGGGAAAAAAGACGACTCTCCGTCTGAACATGGCAATATTTGAAGATTAAAAATAGCAAAAATCGTTGTCGAGTCGAGACGTTTCGAGGGTTTCGAATAAACGGGACAAGAAGGGAGATGAGGGGGAAAAAGTAGGTTTCGCGTGACACAAACAATCCCGTTCCGCCCCCGAACACACTTAACCGGAAATTAGTGCGGAAACAGTGTATTAAGAGGATATCAAAGTTAAATTAGTTTGAAATTGGATCATCGCGTGAATGGATGAATATATTCCCGGGGAGTCGGGAATCGCGAACTTGCACACAAGAGTTTTCCTTAAACTTCGAAAGAACTACGTCATCGATGTGCCTTGCCCCGGGCCATTGTCTGTATCGCGGAATCAGATGAAGCGTGACTTTTGTTCCGCTTCGACCTCTTTTCCCTCCATTGTTCGCAAAGTTCTCGCGTTAAACATAAATATTAATTACCCAGGTAATGAACGCTGTTTATCGAACTCTAACATACATTGATAATTAATTGGATACTCCGACTAATGGATGCGATATTTGACACAGGAACTCAATATCAAGGGGGGAATATGTAGGCATACCATGTATTCTGAATGTCGTCGCAGTTATAGTCCAGTCGCCGACGGTTAATACCTCCTGAAATGTTTCAGTCAAGGCGAATTTATTTGAGATTTGTAATGGAATTAGAGAATAACATACTAAAGAAAAGTTATACAGGGTGTCCCGCGAGGTAAGGGACAAAATTTCACTACGTGTTCTTGAGGTAAATTTGAGTCGAAAATATCCTATGAACATGGGTCAGCAAATGCTTCCTTACCAAAATATGATTTTTTTAATTTTAATAGTGTTATTGTGCCGAAAACTACAATAATTCCGAGACTGTGTCAATAATTTAAGGAATTCCCATTCTTGGCAGCTTGAAAATCCCCATGCAACAATTGAACGTAAATTCCAACACCGTTTTTCGGTTAATGTTTGGTGTGGTTTGTTAGATCAGTTAGTCGGCCCTTATGTGTTTGACATCTGCAGTTTACCGTCAGTTCTTACGAGAAGAACTGCCTATGTTGTTAGATGATATTCCGATTCAAAGAAGACAGCAAATGTGGTTACAACATGACGGGCTCCGCCCCACAGTAGTAAAAATGTGACTGATTATTTAAATAACACTTGTTTCCTGCCCCCCCCCGCTCAACGGATTTAAATCCTTTGGGCTATTACTTGTGGGGACATATGAAGAGTTTAGTGTATGCAGAGAAATCACATACCAGGGCTGAACTGCTTCGTAAAATTAATAATATCGCTAACGACCTAAGTAATAACCACCGTGTTATTGGGAAAGCTACCAACCACATCATTAAAAGGGCTAGACTATGCTTACAATGTGAAGGTGGACACTTTGAACAATTATTGTAAACAGTTATATTCGCAGTAGTATTATTTCTTTGGTTAAATAAAATTATTTTTCGGAATTATTGTAGTTTTCGGCAAAATACCACTATTAAATTAAAAAGAACCCCATGGCATGCCAGGCTGAAAGGTATTTATGGGTAGGATATATAGTAATATAACACACGATGAAAAAATACAAACGTAAAAATTTTAAAATATTTGCAAATAACTTTTTCTCTGTACATTTCTCTAAGATATGTTTTATACAAAAGTTGTTCGCCTCTATAAGAGCAACAAAAAACCTAAGTAACATTTTTCTCTCAGACGCGAAATAATAGGTTTTCTTATTTTTATTTATTTTTTGAAAAAAATAACTTCTTTTCTGTACGTTTCTCGAAAGAATGTTTTATACAAAAGTTGTTCGCCTCTATAAGAGAAATAAAAAACCTAAGTAACATTTTTCTCTCAGACGCGAAATAAAAGTTTTTTTTTTTTTTTTTTGAAAATAACAAGCCGCCATTTTGAAACCGCTAGACCGATTTGGCTCACTAACGAACTCCACCGAGATTTTCGGCCAACTGATTTTTGTACCAAATTTCGTTGTGATTCTTTAAAAAATGCGACCTGTAGATATAGATCTACCAAATCTACCTAAATCTACCAAAAATCATATCTTGGTAAGGAAGCATTTGTGGACCCATGTTCATAGGACATTTTCGACTCGAATTTACCTAAAGAACACGTAGTGAAATTTTGTCCGTTACTTCACGGGACCCCCTGTATAGTGTCGATTTTTCTCCTTCTCCTCCTAGGGTGGATGCCATCCCTTATCGGGGGTGAAAAATTTAATATTAAAAATAACCACAGAAATAGATTAAGGGGTCAGTTCTAACCAAAAATTTGTTATAATTTTTCATAACAATTAGTCCTTTTTGAGTTATTCGTAATCAAACAGCTTTTTCGAAAAAAATGCATGTTTTAAACGGGTTTTCGCGAATAACTCAAAAACCCGTGAATTTGGTTAAAAAATATTAAAAAGCAAAAATAAAGCATACTTAATGGCGAAGACGATGAATTTATTTTTGTTTTTATAGGTGCAACAGGGACCGAGTTATGACTCGCCATACGTAAACTCATAGTCGCAGAAAACTGAAATTAAATCTTTCAACGTTAAATGACGGACAATAGCAACTTTTTCGTGAAACACTTATATAACCTTTTTTGAAGTTCTTGAAAAGACCTTTAAAACGAGCTTCGAAAAAAGTCTCTAAAATAAATAATAACGGAGTTATGATCAAAATAATGTATTATTTTTTCAGATAAAAAAACAACGATAATAAAACCCCTGGTGTTATCGTCAAAATTGACATTAAGCCAAATCACTTGTTAATTTACTTTATTTAGGTCCTGACAATAGATTCTGAAAATTTGGCCAATTTAAATTTCGTAGTTTTGAAGAAAAAAAAATTGATTTGCGTAAAAACAAATTTTGGATTTCTTTAAAAATTGCCTCTTTTTAAAAATATGTCAAAAAATAAAAGAGATACGAGAAAAATGCTAGATTAAAAAAGTGTGGCTTTTATCGCTGAAAAAATTATTTTTGGTTTATTTCTGTAGAATGAAAATTTATTGAAATATCACCGTTAACAGATTGCATTTGTGTGCGAAGATAACCATTCTCAATTCCTTTACATGAAAAAATATCTCAAAAACAAAGAGCTGAAAGAACCTGAAATTCACACATCTTACAGTTTTCTGTAGTTTTCTACAGTAAAGTTGTAGCTTAAAACCCAATCGCACTATCTCGGTAAAAATGTTGGAGCACGTAAATATTTTTATTCTCGTCTATTTTGCAGCATGTATATATAAATATAAGACACGTAATTCGTTAAGATTTTGTACTAATATAAAGTTTATTTATACATAATATAGAGTAGTTTTTTACAATTGTTAAAGATGTAAGCGCCTCATGAATTTTTTAAATAATTTGCAATAAGTTGTACAAATAATGTAATACTAATAATGTAGTAATAAGGGGTTTTTGGGTTTCTTACAGATATATTATTAAAACGTTTCAAGTTGTTAAGAAACAATTTTTTCTAATTTTATCGCAATAATGACCCCAAAGGGGTGGTTTTGGAAAATTAATAATAGGTAATTCAAAGAACTTTACTTCAGAATTTTTGATAACACTTATTTCGTTTACATAGACGATTTTAACCTAAAAAGTGCTTATATTAAAAATTTACACAATTCCAGTCACAAGGGGTGGTAGTTAGGGGTTGAAAAGTTGCAATAAATAATTAATTATGTAATAAATTGTTAATAGAAGTTTTGTTTCATTTCAGACCAGAGCAAAAAACCATCTTTGTCATATTGCGATTCAATGAATAATATTATCTACGATTTTCTAATTTTTATAATATTTTATAATATAAATTTATATAATATATATATATATATATATATATATATATATATATATATATATATATCTAATATATATTTGAATCCATTGTTGCCTATTCTTCACAAGAGTATTTTCGGTTAGATAATTTTCCCGATCCTTAAATTTGTGCTGAATAAAGTATATGTAGTTTTCATAAGAATATAAATTTAAAAATATATATTTTTTTCAGGTTGTGGAAAACGCCGTGAAAATTTATAAAGGCACGAATCCCGAGGTCGATTCGTACTCTGCGTTTTGGGACAACTCAAAGTTGACAGATACGAAATTGGCGGCTCAATTACATAAGAGAAACATCACCGACGTTTACGTTTGCGGAGTGGCGTACGACGTTTGTGTCGGTAAGTGATGATTTATTGTTTTTATTATCATATTATTAAGATAAATCTTCGGTAAGTTGTTATACGGCTTGGACGTGAAACGGGAAACGTATTGCAGATGTTGTCTTGTGATTATCAATTAGAAATTGACTTTTTAAGAACCGTTTTGCAATGATAATCGGTTATGTGTTGCTCTAAGTCAATTTTCATCACGAAATCAATTAATATTTTTGGTAAGTTTCTCAAAGTTGCATAATACGTATCATCCAATATAGCCGTTTATTGAGTCTATGAGTTATTTAAAAAAATAGTTTTTTGAAAAGTTCATCAACTTTTTTACTTTTATTTATGTAGAAATTATGTTATATTTCTATGAATTAGTTGAGGTAATTCAAGTTAACCAAATAAGTGACGTAAAAATTTGGTGAAATAAGATTCCTAATAAGTCGCAATATCATGTTAAATAGTATCAGACCACCTAACAAGTGGCACAAGAACATAATTACCAATTAGGTAGAACAGGACGCGTGATACTACATAACTTATTACATAATAGGTAAGTCTACTTGATGGTAAAAACTTGATGAAATATGTACGACACCATGTCTCACCTATTAGGTCACATTTTCGCCATATTACGTATTAAGTTAAGTTAATAGGTGTCACGAACACCACCTAATAGGTGACATAAATCGAACATTCCTGTTTCACTAATTAAGTGGTCAATTTATACCAAAAATAGTATATTATTATACTATTATCATTAGTAACGCATAGTAGATAAATAGTAATTAGTGTAATATGGCACGTTACGTTGTTACCATGTAGTCAAAATTTCTGGATTTTAATACCAATAAGTTATTCAGCCCAACAGATGTATAGTTACTTATGTCATTTAAGTGAAATGTTACTTAGATATTTTGAGAACAATATGGCGAATGGATATTTCCAAGCAATGCAAATTTTATTTCGGAATAATTATATTTTTCGAATTAAACAAAGAATGACTCCATATTTTAAGAACACAACGTATTTTACATAGTAATATTCGGCTAAGACAACGATGAAAGCACTAAAGCACTATAATTATATATTATACTTGATAAAATATTTAAACAATTTATATAATAACGATAATTTTTCATTGTCATTGCTGGTTTTCGAAGTACAAGTTTTGACAATAAAATTTTTTGCGTATGCGAATGTACGATGTTTAAGTTGATATACAATAATTGCTATTAGTGTATGAAATATTTCCATCTAACTAAGATTTTTTATACTGATGTCGACGAGAAGTATGAGTTTAGGATTTTGACCATAAAGTAAATTTTTAAATAAATCTATATATTTTTGTGGTAGTCGTAATTGAAAAGTTGAGTATTTGCCAAATATGACATAGCTAGGACATGATTTCGACCTGAGACTTCACCTAATAGGTCGTCGGCGACTCGTAATGTCTCATTGAGTACTTAAGATAGAAATTCACCAAATTTACTAATTTGTTACACGAATTTGACGTGAAAATTGACACCATTTTGGTCAAATTACTGCTAGAAATTAATAAGTTTCTACTAAATACTGCTGGTGAAATAACCTATACCACGTTTGGAAATAATAGGAGTAATGACATTTGGCGATGAATCCCTTTTTTGAAGAAACTATAGAGCGTTTTGTGTGGAACCAACGCATGAATTGATGTGCCGCACATACAGATCGTGAACTTATCGCACAAGCCATCCGGCGTTGTCAAATGCCAACCTTTCGTTTTCTTGAATCATAAAGTGGTTTGATACATTTAAAAATCATCTTTTGAAATGCATTTTCCAGTCGGTTAACTGAGCTTTACACTTTAATAAAACTAAAGAAAAACTATAATGGTTCAACGTGTGGTTTTAAGCGAGCCACGAAAAGAGTATTGTTGGTGATGGCGGCAACCAGAAATACACCATGGAAGTATATTGCTGAAGATTGCTTACAACGGCAACAATACACCAATCCTTTGGCCAAGGTTCGTTCCATGAACGTAGATGCTGTATTTCCCAGAATCAAACGTATTTTTTGTAGTAAACACGAGTGACTTATTTCCAAAGACTTATTGGCGTGGATATGTATTATTCTTATTGATTTGTATTTGTATTTTATTTGTAAAAATGTTTTAGTAATTTTTTAAAAAAATCCTTTTGTCACGACTCTACTTTTACGTACGCCTATGGAATCCATATAAGTACCCACGAAACATCAAAATCGGACTGTCTGTCACTCCTATTATTTCCAAACGTGATATATGTGACATAAATTTCTAGTGATATCTCAACTAAATTGGTAGCTAGGATTCATGTTACACATAGGAAGCCAAGTAAAAGTAATGTAAAATTTGTAAATTGCACTTGTTTTTGTATCAATCTTATTATTATTAAAAAAAAAAATTGTGTTAAAACTAACAATCACGTTTACAATTAGATGTAATTAACAGGGTTAATGGCGAAGGATAGTTGGATCTCTTGGTAGAAAACCGACAAGTTAAAAATAAAACAAATTATGACATGATACAACCAATATATTAAAAAAATGCCTTGTATAATATGCTAATCGCCAATAATAGTAAAATTGCATTTTGCATATTGCCCAAGTGTTACTAGTCACCATCTACGATTCGTTGTTCGATTTCTACAATTGATCCTTGTAACTCGAGACAACCACATTGCCGCATAATGTATTGTGTAGGTAACTTTTATCAGAAGTTTATGGAGAAAATTCTGACATCTTCCAATAAAGTATGAACGATGAAGTGAATGAATCGTCATGGA
The DNA here is from genome assembly GCA_946251905.1 of Cryptocephalus moraei. NCBI lineage: Eukaryota > Metazoa > Arthropoda > Insecta > Coleoptera > Chrysomelidae > Cryptocephalus > Cryptocephalus moraei. Next base: position 23,699,738 of record OX276456.1, read on the forward strand.
AAATAAATTATTGCCATTATTTATGGAATACGCTCTAAATGATCGATATTTCCCATTCCAGGCGCGACGGCCGTGGACGCCATCTCCAGCGGCTTCAGGACGATCCTGCTGGACGACTGCTGCCGCGGCGTCGACCTCCTCGACATCGAGAAGACGAAGAACAACGTGATCAAGAATCACGGCGTCGTCGTCAACTCCGACAGGGTGAAGACGATGGTCGAGGGGAACGACAGGAGGCCGGAGCTCGGCTACAAGCTCGCGTTGAACATCAAGGAGAGGATGGAGTCGAAGGGGAAGCAGTGAAGATGCTAGTGTTGCGGTTTTATTTTTCTTTGTATACTAGGCCAGTATTACGTTCTTCTCTTCGCTTAAACATGGCCATCTGGACTATGCGCTATCCGAGACGTCCCGAGGACTCCGCGCTCAATTTCGGAGGCTGGTTGCTTCCTGCGTCCCAAGTTGGCCGTGAGGGTATATCTAGATTCTATCCAATGGAACTATGGAAATGTAGCAAAAGTACCTGTCACTGGATAAGCAACAGCAGAAGAAGGAACTAACTTAATAAACGCATTGGATTGAAACCAGTAGATACCTTAAAACACCGAGAAGATTTTGGTACAACCATGTAATCCAGAATCCAAATTCAAGGTTCCACGATTTTAAGCGTTTCGCAACAAGCTCATACATAACTTACCAGCTGGTAACGTCAAGTGATTCGCTTTCATAAATGGTGGTACCTTAGATCCAATAACTTGACATCTCAATGTACTTTGAAAATTCTAATTCTCGAAAGAACCAAACTTCTTGTAGGGAGTCGGAAACGATTGGCACGTTCCGATAGTGCTAGCTATTAATATAGATAGTGATGGCTTAGGTAAGCATTAATATACGAATATTAAATGTGTGGGTAGCTGTTGGAATAGGCACTTTAGAAGTATTTTTTTACAATTTTGCACGGTAAAACTATTTTCGCAGAGATATGTAGATGATTTTCAGATAACTAACTCATTACATCACTATTACTTTTTGAATAGAAGTACCAACACCACAGCAGAAACAAGTACTTACTTTAAGCTGTAATGACTGTTTGTGAGAATGTGAAGTACACTATCTAAGTTTAACATAATTTTTTGAAAAATGGTTTGTTGCAGCAGGAATCAAATGAGACCAGATTAGCGCGAACAAATCTAAAGGCTACCTAAATTCAGAGTGATTACCTGAAGGGTGCTAAGAATATCGACGTTAGTACTTGATAAGTCCACACTTTTTATTCTTCCTGTTGAATTATAGCCATACGACTTTAAAGCACTTGTACATATAAAATCATGCTTCAATTTTGCATTCAATCTCACTCAACCTTTAACATCCTGCTGACTTATACTTCAATATTAGGGATCTACACGAGAACTTCATTGATCGATTTAAATGAACGTACGCTGTATCTCATTAACACTACATCTGTAATTAAGGGTTGCGATCATTTGATTCCTGTTGACACAAACCTGTCCTTGTTATACTCGTATTCGCGTTTTTGGTGAATGCCCATTCAAACATGACTTGCCAGTGCCTATAACATAGTGATATCTACGTAGGAAATAATGAAACAATTGTGTGATTTAGTTTGATAAAGGTTAAACAGATACTTATAAATAAAGTTGTTGTGAAGAATCGTACGTGTTGGTATTTATTGGTATTAAGCTGAAATTACCTGCTTTGATAAAAGAAATGTGACACTCGGGGGGAGTGGCGACAATAGTGAAAACTTCGTGCCTAGGAAATTATTTACCTTATATTGAGAGAAAATATGCAATTTCGCTGAATCTTAAATACATTTAAAATTAATTATAGTTGTGTGATTGCTTAGTTTCATATTGCTTTTTTAATAGTTTTATATAAATTTAGTTAAAATAATTATAAAATATAAATTTAAATAATTTTTTTAAATTATTGTCAATATTTTAATCATATAGAGATATTTTTCTTTTATTTATTATAACAAAAAAGATTTTTAAAATGAAAGAGGTGAGTAAAGAAATACGCAATTCATTTTTATAATTTGATTATTACGATATATGTAATATTTATTATTTTATTAATTCATATTCTGTGCGTTATTAAAATCTGATAGATTATTAACACGACTACCAGCATTATCTATTTCTATATTTTCGTTATTAACATCATATTCTAAAAATGATACAATCGGTTTATGGTAACGAAAATATGAAATAAATGTATTTCAATGAAACTTATCTATAGTAAATCCACTGAGAAGAAAACGTCCACGAAACGAGAAAAGGTAGTAAAGTTAGACAACACCTTATACACGTCGTTTGCTATTGGTAGAAAAGTCATAAAACTTTTGGCGGGAATTGTTGATGTACAGAGTCGGTTCAGTAAAATGAACAAGTTTAGTTGTCTGATCTAGTTGTCTGTTTACAAGCGTCCAGGAAAGTCGTTGACGGTGATAGTGGACTTTTAGTTGCTGGTTTATTTTAACGTATCGCTATTCAGGTTTTTGATATAAATTTGTATAAACATATTTCTGTGATCTATTGCAATTATGGAAAGACACCTTCCCTGCTCGCCTCCCAAAAAGAGACCTGGAACATACTTGAGCTGCGGGGAGAAAACCATTATTTTAAATGTAAAAGATAAATTATAGTCAAGGCGATCATTCTTAATGCGACCCTGTACTTATTGGCTAGCTGGTCGCGCGCTTTGAATTTCGACGTTTGTGTTTCGTGGATGTTTTCTTCTCAGTGGATTTACTGTAAGTATCTTCGGTTTCTTTTGCTGTCCCATATCTTGTTGTACCGTCATTTCTATCATTAGACATATTTAAATTTAGTTTTGTACTCCACATGTTTGACTATCGTATCTCGTGTAACACGCTCCTTCGTTCCTCTTTTTCTATCCATGTAATATGTATATCTCTCTCTTATCTGTTGAAAAGAATAGACAGGCGGAGATGGAACACTCTGCACGCTTATACTCCTCATACGTATATAGGTACATACTTATAACACGCGTTTGGATATGCGAGGACTCGCAGCGTAACAGATTTCATGCTGACGGCAAGTTGAAGAACGTTTATTTTTCTCAAGCGCCCGTATAAAATAATCTGACCCATCTACTATCTTTGAAATGTAAGTAATATTTTATCAGCGGAATGCACTTTTGGTTAAAATTATTCTAATCAAACATTTCATGAGATTTTTAAAAGATCTCTCTCTTAAGCTTGTTATGCCCACAAACTTCTCATACGCTTAAGGTATGTACGTATCGAAGAAATTACACGTTCATATCGATATCACTTGCGTAACATGAATGCGGTTACATAAGCGAAATTAAGTAACTTTCTCCAGAAAAAAATGACAAGGCGCGCCCACCGACAAGGTTACTATCTCTAAAAAGCTGGAACGCACATATACAATTTCTGATTGTTTAGTAATAAAGGCATATCGTGACCGAGGCGTCGGCGAAACTGACGTTTTTCGCAACGTAAAATGATCCTACACGTACGTTTCACGACAATGTCGTTACGTAAAGTGTATCTCGAAAAGTAATCGATTGTTATTTTGTTTATTAAACTTATTGTGAGGAAATGAGTAAAACGTCGAACGATTTTCACTTTTTTTTCCCTTCATATTTCTGTAATCTTGACGAGCGGTCTTAAAAGGGCGGAATTTTTTTAATTAGGCGATCAAAATATAAATTTTCGTAAAATTTTAGTTTGGTATTTGCGCATTTTCAAATTTTTTGAATTAGGCGATCAAAATATAAATTTTCGTAAAATTTTAGTTTGCTATTTGCGCACTTTCTAAAAACTCATTACACGTATTCCGTAAACATGTTTATTGCCGCAGAACAACTTTCAAGCTCTCATTTGCATTGTTGAATTATTTATTAATTGAATGTATTATTTATTGGGCAATATTTGCTTAACTAAAATTTAATCGCCGATTATTACTTTTTAAACGAATTAGTGTTGATACAACCTGTCGATATAGCAATTTTCGTGAGGCTCGCCCATGGATTAATCTAGATGTAATCTAGAGCGCAGACCAGCAATTTGATTTATAATTTTATCCCAATTAAGGTGGATTTTATTTGAAATATTTGTGAAGCAATTCGTTAGGAAATATTTATTTTAAGGCAAATAAGGGTCATGGACAATCCGCCACATTCATGAACTGTAGTAATTAAAATACTTATGAGACATTTAACGCTGTAAACATAAAAAATTAATTATCTCCGTAAGTGTTGTGCACATGTATTGGAACTCAATTTACAATACAGGAACATATGATAATTAAAATTAATTACTAAATTGTGATTCTTCTGGCGGTCTGATGGACTAATTTCAAAATATGAGTTAATACCTGGAAGACTATAGATTAAATAACACATGATACATGATAGAGGAAATATATTTTAATAATTTTATTTCGCCGTTAAATTTCTCTATTTATGTGGAAACACAGTTAAGTTACACAAGACAAAGTTAAATTGGTTCTTGTTTAATTAGTCCACAAATGTATTGCCCAAGTTGCCTTTGCAATTGTGCATTTATTTGTTATAATTGCAAGTAGTATTGATACAAGTGTGAAAGAAGAAGAAAGTAATGTAACAAAACGATGTAATGGTGTTCATTAATAGTTATTTATGGTACTAGTGTGTTATGTGTTATGTTGAAAATAAGTCACGCGCGAAGAAGGCCTCCTGGTATAAATTCTCAAGTGACTTAGGAAAAATAACACGCGAGTGGCATACAATGTTTTATCCAACAAGTGGAAGAAATCGTTTTTTTATGAGATAATAATTAATAAGCTTTGTAATCAACTCAAAGCTACTTGCGTCTCAGTACCCTATAAATGTCAGAATGACTTGACAGTGACTTTTTACATTTTGGTTAAAGTAGGTAGGTTGTTTGTTTGGTTGCTACTGGCAATAAATAAATAAATAAATAAGTAGAATACTACTTTAAATATGAACGTGAGTTATAATCCATAACTCACTAGTGAGTGATGGATTATAACACACTAGTGTGTAATTTTGATAGTTTACTTGTCTAAAATAACATTAATAATGACATTCATAACTGTCATGTGTTGGATAAAAGTTTTTTTTACCTAAATACCCAACGAAATATTCAGTTAATGCAATTCCTTAGTTCACTGAGCTAATGTACTTTTAGCTCATAGCAATGTATATTGGGGGAAACCTTCCAGTTTTAAAAGTCTACCGTTTGGGTGTAATGTAAGTAGTAAAAGGTGAGTATAAATAATATACATACTTATTTATTGAGAATCATATTATGATTTTTAGAATTGGTTCCAATTTAGAAGTTCCAATTTAGAATTGGAACTTCTATCTTGCACTTATAGAGCCAATTTCAGCTTCCAGAATCTACAATTTAAAATCGCCAAAACTAATCATATATTTAAATTTAGTTCAATTAGTAACCCTTAAATGATCAGATCCAATGTCATACATAACCTCTATAGGCTCTAGTATCTCTTATTTGGGATGTAAAATTATTATTTACTAGCCGTGACCCGGCCACGCTTCGCTGTGGCTCAGTTTGATATAAAATAAATGAACAATTAAATAAAAATAGGTAATCTAGCGAATATAGATTTACCGAGAAAACACATAATTTATTTCAATACCATGCATTGCATTGCTGTGATTATGTTGTAGAATGTTATGAAAAGGGAAAAAATATTGCTTTGCAGTTATTTTTTATAACCGATGTAAGTACTCGGCTTCGCCGGGGACGACCCTGTCTCATTCCTTTTTCCACACTCCATGAAAATGGTTTCAATCAGCGTGCGTTATTCGTCTTGATCGAGCAATACGTACTTGGGCTATTTCCAATCTTGCTTCCCTTTGCTCGTCCTTTTCAGACGAACGGGCTCGAGCAATTCGTACTCCTTCGATTTCCAATCTTGCTCCTCTTTGCTCGTCTGTTTCAGATAAGGGGGCTTGGGCATTTCTAATCTATCTCCCTTTTGCTCCTCTGTTTCAGATAAACGGGCTTGAGCATTTCTTAATCTTAGGGTTTCTAGTCTATTTTCCCTTTATTCGTCTTTTTCAAATAAGCGGGCTTGAGCATTTCTTAAACTAAGGGTTTCTTAGGAGCAAATTCAGAAACGCCACTCACACTCATTTCTACCTACACTCAATTGTATCTCAAAATGAGGGTGAGTGCGCCTTCTCCTCAATTTTGGAACTCAGAAACGTGTAAATCAAGTTACTCAAATACATCTCAATTTAAGAATGATTTGAGGGAAGGATGTTTGGCAATATCGCAAGTCGTCGTGTTCGCTGCTGACTGTGTTAGTTCAATTTGGTGTTCTGTGCATATATCATGTGTTTTGTGGCAGCAACTGTCAGGCGCATGTCAGGCGTCTCCTAATTTGGAATCAGGTTTTGCAAAATCGTTTACGTTGAAACAATGAGCAAAGAGCATTCCAAAAAAGTATGTGTGCAAGGAAAAAAGTTCCAATTAAAAGAGTCTCCACCTCTATGCCTGCTATATACCACTGGAAAAATAATATGTCGAATAGTGTCTCCACCAAATCTATACCTCTGTAAGATCTCCAAGTTGATTAAGTGCTGAAGGGGATTGTTGTAATCTCTGATATAATTTCTGAAACAATTAATTGCCTTATTATACAAATCATACTTTTCCCTCGGTACGCATTTACATCTTAGGGTGCTACCTACAATTTTATCATAGGTAGGAACTGGTAAATATCTTTCATCCTCAATATATTGTATGAACTCTACAAATTCGTTGAACTCATTAGCCATAACATCCATATTGCTAACACCATCTAACATAAACAGAAATGCACAAAAAACTGTCACTAACGACGCTAATGACCATCTGCACGAAAGTCAAAACTCGTAAAAGTATGGTGTGGAATTATTTTAAGTGGTGAATTTCAACCACTCAAATCTCACTCAATTTAAGGGACATTTCAATTGAGGAAAGTCTATGAATTTCAAATTGAGTGTAGTGAAGATTTTTCTTAAAAATTGAGTGTAGGTGTAGGGTGAGTGGCTTTTCTGAATTTGGCCCTTAGTCTATCTTCCCTTTGCCCGTCATTTTCCGAAGCTCGTAGTCTTTTATTTTTTTGCTTTACATATGGATCTGCCAATCGCTTTTCTTTTGGAGGCATAATTCACAGCGAAAGTATAAAATAAATGCGCTTGTTTTCTGTTGTCCAATGTCCAAAGTTCACAAATAACACCACTAACACTCACACACGTTCAGAAATATTTCTACTTTTAACAGAATGATTTTGAGCAATTCGATGCTCAAAGCGCTGACAAACTGTTCGACATTTAAAAGATACCTTTTCGCCGCGAGATGGCGCCATCTGTCTGTCAGTCACTCGTCTGTCAAATAAAGGTGACATATTGCCTGTCATGTATATATTTTTAAGCCGTTTCGGCCCCCTGGCTCCTTTTTTGACGCGGAACCATTTCAGGAACCTTCAAGAACATGCGCCCTACAACTCATCAAAATTTCGTTGCAATCGGACGAATGGTATAGGAGCCTATGCGGAACATACACACAAACATCCATTTTTATATATATAGATTATTGTATAATATATTATTGGAGATATCAGTAATTTTATATATGTATTAGATTATTAGTAAAGATTAATACTGGAAAGATAGCCGTAACTGGCGAATAAGCCGAATTCCACCAAAATTTGACGTGTTTCATTCATTAAATTGTACTACATTTTATAAACGTGACTGAAATGCTTACATGCCGTTTGCGTCTTAGAAACCGTGTCATAACCATTTCTGTGTTTTATGGATTAACATTAATGCCTTTCCTTCATGCAATTTTTAAGCACAAGCTCCAAGTTTTTAAAAGCGAGAGATAAGTAAAATGAAAGGCCACTCATACAATCAGATATGGTGTTAAACTTATCGCTTTCATCTGTTGTTGACATCATGCCATTTGTCCTTAAGACAGTGATTACTGGCACCGAAACGTAATTTCTCCTCATGTTTATTCATTTTTACAGCTGGGAATTGTTCGTAAATAACCACACTTGACACACCGTACAAGACCTCTTATAAATAGACGCATCAGTAAAATTTACGTCCATACAAAATCTCTAAGATCCTTTAGCAAATTGCTATACGAAATCTATTAAAATTCCGATTTCGTACCGGAGCTTCGGAATGTAGTCAAGATGTACTCGTACATCACTCGAATTCTTCGTCGATGTGAGCCCATTGAAACTGAACCAATTAAATGCGAAGTTTAAACTTCCGAGAGTTCCGCAAGTCGTTTCGAATTAGATTCGAACGGTTTGAAACACATCGAACGAACTTACTCGTATGTATGTTAATCTACTCTCGCAGATAACTCGTTAAAAGTTTGAAACGGTAGTGTTTAAGGGTGTCTACCGTCATCTGAAGTATTATGCAGTATTAGAAAAATATTACTTAATAACAGTAAAAATCTTTCACTTTTCCTTGGCCTTCACCGTTCACCCACGTAATCTTTCTTCGGTAAATATTAATGCAATTCACACAATACGTACGTGCTGCCTGTCTATACTACTTAAAGAGCGAGAGGAGAACGGACGGTCTTAATTAATACAACAGATAATACCTGCGCCTTAAAAGTAATTTGGAAAGTGATCGAAATTGAAATTTCTCCCAAACGCGAACCGACCAGCAGCTACTTTTTCCTTCAGATGACTGCGCTTAGGAATCGAATAAATTAACTTTAATTACTCTCCTGCTCGATTATTTCCGGAATATGCGAGGATAACTATTTAATATCATAAAAATTCATACATCAATTACCCGATCGCGTAGAAAGTCTTTGAAATGCAGTTATATCAGACCATGACTAATCGATTATGTTAATCCGGTGATCCTAAACGTATCAAGTTCGCATTTTAGTAACTCATTGGCATTTTTTAATTGATGAATTGTGATTTTATATGCTCACTCTTACCACATCCATAGATGCAAAATCGCTAAAGTTTACGACAATATTATAGTTCCTTGAGTAGTAAATTTTACTAGACTATTAAAGCGAAACATGGGACTAGTATTTACGAGATAGTTGTGTCGGTCAAGGTAAGTTGAAAACTATGAAATTGTACTGAACCGTGTTAAAATCAGTTTTAGTTCTTACGGTTTTAATTTGAATGAGCTATTAAACGCAGCGTGTTCTTTGGAACCCACCTACATCTTGAATATACCTGTGCGTGCGACTAAGTAATTATTCGGCAAACTTAATAGCTTAACTGGGAATTTATTGTTGTTATTAATTTTATAAATGCTATTAAATTAAGAGTTACTATTTTATTATTATTATAATACTGAATAGTTCTTATCGAAAATCCGGGTATGCACAAAAGTTCAGGAACTATGTGAAACCATTCACCTTCATAGCTGTTAGGCATATTATTATAATAATATTTAATATTTAATATCGAAAATCCGGGTATGGATAAAAGTTCAGGAATTATGTGAAACCACTCACATTCATAGCCGTTAGGCATATTATCATATAATTTCAGTTACTGAATTAAATTGAATGATTAGCTAAAAGTTGTACGTTTTTTACATAAATATTTAGTTTACAACTAGAGATTTTCGAGAGTTTATTAAAATTTTTTACAGGTTCATTCCCCATCTCTGCAGTTTGAAAATTGCAGATTTCTTCTTTCAAAATGTATGAGTCAGGATTAAACCCGCTATACTCCTCAATGCTTTTATATTATAAAGGAGAAATCTAATTTGAAACTAATTTAAATTTATTAGTGCAAGAACCCTGGTGATATTTAGAGTTTTTGTTTTTTAGGAAGACAGGTGTCATTACGACAGAATTTTAGAGAGTTGCACCTTTGATATCCTTACATACCTACATCCAGAGGCAATAGAAGCTGCTTTTCTTAGTATGATTAATTCCTATTACGAGCATTATTTATATGTAGACAATCTGAATATTTACTTACATTACAATAGCAATAAATTTCGAATAATCCACAATCGTCGGGATACATACTAGTGATAACAGTGAATATGCACAACAGCGTGACAGTTAATATTACAATATAGTTATATGTGATAATATGCAAAATACCCAACATCATACAAATACATAAATATATTTAAGGAAATCAATTTTTGTGTTAAAACTATCATTTAAAACTATTTGTGTCACTATCAAAGTTACAGAGAATGTGTTCGGTGCGCCGATTGTACTCATACAAACATATTATGCTTATTACTAGCGTCCAAGTATTTAATTAAGCCATTTGATTCTTCTTTAAGGCCATTTATAACGATTTTTTTGTTTTACAAAAAGTTAAATCTATCATTAACTCACTAGTGTCACTCACTAGAACGGTAAGGACCTTCATACCCTTGAAAAATCTTTCAAAGGTCAAAATTCTGTAAAATACTTCTAAAAGCAATGCTAAACGAGGTGTTAAATAATTCCAGGAAATCTACAAATTTCAAATTACGACAAAATATTTACACGTGTACAAGTGTTATCACTCGGTAAGTTATAGTGGTGGACACGAGACGAGACGAGACGAGACGAGAAACGACATGGTCTGGTCTCGTCTCGAAAAATTTCCAAAAATGTCTCGTTTCGTCTCGATCTGGTACAGGTCTCGTCTCGTCTCGTGTCTCGAAAAGTCTCGAAATAAATAGACGTAGTATAATGTAGATGGTACTTTTATAAATGTATACTTTTTTGATAACATTTACTGATTTTCTTGAAGTACTACCTATACATGTGTGGTAAAGTTGAATGTACAGTAGTATTTTATTGATCTCATGTTTTGATAAAGAATATTTCATTTTTAGAAAATATTGAATTAAAGAAATTAGATTATAGAGAACAGGTACAAAATCTAAAATAAATATTATTAATAAATAGACTTCTTATGATACGAACTATAAAACAAAGTTATTAAATAAACTTATAAGATAAACTATACATCCTTATAAGGACAAGAAATTAATATCATCTCTATATTATATATTATATCTGAAATTGGTATTATTTGATAGAATTATCAAATTTGAAAAGTAAAATTACCTACCATAATTTTAGAAAAATTTGCTGGTAATGGTAGTATACGTACCTTTCATTTTACCAACGAAAGAAAATCCTTAAATTGCAATTTCTTAAAAAAATTCGAGACTTCGAGACTTTTCGAGACGAGACGAAATTATGTCTCGTCTCGTCTCGTCTCGAACCAGTAGTGCTCTCGTCTCGTGTCCACCACTAGTAAGTTATGCCACGAATAATTCCTCATTTTATAACTACTGACTTAGAATAAATTTCAGAATCTGAAAAACTCTTAAGAGAGATTTCATAGAATATCACCTCTTGACATTAAACAGAGTTCCACTTTAAAGTATACTTTACTTGTTTGTTTTTGATGTTGGAAATTGCGAAACTTTTGAAACGGCAATTTCAGTTTTTATTAATGAATAAATATGTTTGGAATCTCTTAGTCAAAAGGTTTGACTAATTGAATTGGGGAAAAATATTGTTGAAGACATCGAAAGAAGGTTAATATACATGCCAATACGAATAACAGCTAAATACTAGTTATAAACTGATTATCAATGTCATATTTATCTTAATTTGGGTTACTTTTATTCACCACTTTAACACTCATTTAGTTATCTAAATAAACGTGACGTTATAACTAAGGCCCAAAACCAGTGATTCAATAATTGTTGTTTAGTTGGGCACCAAATATGCACATTCTGTGCTAAACCCACAAAACCCACTGAATTACATGTACTTGTAATGTCATTACTCATACTTACAACACTAAATTTAATAACGATACGCCTTCATTCCAATTTGCCCAACTTCAAAACCTTCTGGCAGCGTAATTGTTACGCAATGAACTACTTAATCCGACTACATTACGTACTCTACAATTTTTTTCTCTTTCATGATAGTTTAAATACGGGGAGAGTCCATTTCCTTGCTCAAAGAATCCGTCATTCCATTCACGGAAATGCATTTCCAGGATGTGTTAACCAATACTTGTCCTGATTGGGCGCAGATGTTACAGCTTTATTTAGTATTTCTAATTAAAATCGAGATCATAAATTTCACTGAAATTAGCGAAGATTATATAACCGTGGATATTGTTAGAAAAGGAAACTAATTAACAAATCAGTGATACGTCGAAAATAACTTTAATTCTCGTAATTATAACCAGCTTTTCGTATTAGGCATTTTAATGATATAGTTGTTGTGAATCTTCAGGTGTCGTTAAACGAAATTCGATATTTCACTACCACTAACTTTATTTGATAATAGGAAATTCGATGATCAATAAAATTGATTCGGACGATCTGTTTAGGACTGATGCTGAGAGTGAAGTGAACACATGTGTTTAGAAAGAGTTGATATTACAATGCTGTGTTTCATTTAGGGAGTTTTTTCATTAATTCTGCGAAGAGGGATGTATTATTAACGGAAAAGCAATTTGGTCTTTGATATTAGACTACACGCGTCATGAGAAACTGACTAAAATAGTAATCTTTTGTTACATGAAATTAATTTTAAAGTGCCACTGAAAGCAGAAAGAAAACATAAGCCCACATAAAGTGATAAACATTATATATAGGGTCCAATGGGGTAATCGTGTATAAAATATTATGTTAACGTTATTGTAATAAACTACTTTCGCGTTATTACGATGCATTTTATTAACAATTGATGTAACGCTTTAATATGTTGTGATTTTATATTACGCTGGTATTGATTTTGTCCCCGGCTACTGCAACGACGAACAAATAAACTGTTTTAATCCTCGTTGGGTGTGTAATTTTCTGGGGGAACCAATCATTTCCGTTTAACGGGTTGAAAGTCCGACAATAAAATTTTCAGTAATACTCAACTAATTGAAATACTGCAATTGCAATTTGTAACGTTTTATTAGAACTTTGTTATTAAGATAGCAGTTTTAGGCAAAATTGGCAATAAGTTATCAGACTAAAGCAGCCACTTTAGTGTGTGAGACGCTTAATATATTGTATTATTACAGTTGTTTCTAGCTTACATATTACGAAATTTTTTTTGAAACTTCGTACTGGCCCAATTATAATTTTCAAAGTTAAGTGTCAAGAATTCATAAGTTGTAAAATTTTTAAGATTAGTTGAGTAGGTACTCAAGTTTATTGAAACATTTTTTTTTCAAGTAGTTGGTTTCGAGGTAATAAATACACATCCTACAAAACTTTTTATTTAGAAACTTAGCACATGGGCTTGGTGCAATAAGACGTTTCATTTTTGCGCTTTTAGAATCCATAACTTGTAACCAACCTTATAACATAACCAAAAATCCTCAAAAATGGCAAAATATTCAAATTGCTTCAAAACTCTGTGCAAACCTTTCACTTAAAATTGTCCTAACTAATAATGCATTTAAACGTAGCTGAATTAGCTCTGATGACATTATTAATCATTTACAATATTTATTTAGAAATTTTGCACTAAAGTATGTAATGAGATATTTGATAGTTAAGCTTCTAGAATATCCTTCTAGGAGGACATTCTTTTTCTTTTTCTTTTTCTAGAAGCTTCTGCCTAGAAAATCCTCAAAAATACATTCAAAATTATGTCAACTAAATCTTTAAAGTAGTTAGCTTCGACGAAGTGGACTGTCCTATGAACTGTTTTATTTAATAACTTTATATTTAGGAATTCAATGAGATCTTTCTTATTTGAATTTTTAAGAACTACTACGAAAAATCCTTAAAACTTGTAAAATATTCAAATTTGGTCAAAATGAAATATATAAGTAAGCAATTTTGAGGAAAGAGGGCACTCATTAAAACATGTTTTTCATAAAACATTATAAATCATATAAACCAATTTGTATTTAGGAATTCAATAACATCTTTCTTATTTGAATTTTTAAGATCTACTTCAAAAAATCCTCAAAACTTGTAAAATATTCAAATTTGTTCAAAATTAATTATTTAAGTAAGCAAATTTGAGAAAAGAAAGCACTCATTGAAACATATTGTTTATAAATCATGTCAAATCATATAAATCAGTTTGTATTTAGGAATTCTATAAGATCTTTCTTATTTGAATTTTTAAGATCTACTTCAAAAAATCCTCAAAACTTGTAAAATATTCAAATTTGTTCAAAATTAATTATTTAAGTAAGCAAATTTGAGAAAAGAAAGCACTCATTGAAACATATTGTTTATAAATCATGTCAAATCATATAAATCGGTTTGTATTTAGGAATTCTATAAGATCTTTCTTATTTGAATTTTTAAGATCTACTTCAAAAAATCCTCAAAACTTGTAAAATATTCAAATTTGTTCAAAATTAATCATTTAAGTAAGCAAATTTGAGAAAAGAAAGCACTCATTGAAACATATTGTTTATAAATCGTGTCAAATCATATAAATCAGTTTGTATTTAGGAATTCTATAAGATCTTTCTTATTTGAATTTTTAAGATCTACTTCAAAAAATCCTCAAAACTTGTAAAATATTCAAATTTGTTCAAAATTAATTATTTAAGTAAGCAAATTTGAGAAAAGAAAGCACTCATTGAAACATATTGTTTATAAATCATGTCAAATCATATAAATCGGTTTGTATTTAGGAATTCTATACGATCTTTCTTATTTGAATTTTTAAGAACTACTTAAAAAAATCCTCAAAACTTGTAAAATATTCAAATTTGTTCAAAATTAATTATTTAAGTAAGCAAATTTGAGAAAAGAAAGCACTCATTGAAACATATTGTTTATAAATCATGTCAAATCATATAAATCAGTTTGTATTTAGGAATTCTATAAGATCTTTCTTATTTGAATTTTTAAGATCTACTTCAAAAAATCCTCAAAACTTGTAAAATATTCAAATTTGTTCAAAATTAATCATTTAAGTAAGCAAATTTGAGAAAAGAAAGCACTCATTGAAACATATTGTTTATAAATCGTGTCAAATCATATAAATCAGTTTGTATTTAGGAATTCTATAAGATCTTTCTTATTTGAATTTTTAAGATCTACTTCAAAAAATCCTCAAAACTTGTAAAATATTCAAATTTGTTCAAAATTAATTATTTAAGTAAGCAAATTTGAGAAAAGAAAGCACTCATTGAAACATATTGTTTATAAATCGTGTCAAATCATATAAATCAGTTTGTATTTAGGAATTCTATAAGATCTTTCTTATTTGAATTTTTAAGATCTACTTCAAAAAATCCTCAAAACTTGTAAAATATTCAAATTTGTTCAAAATTAATCATTTAAGTAAGCAAATTTGAGAAAAGAAAGCACTCATTGAAACATATTGTTTATAAATCGTGTCAAATCATATAAATCAGTTTGTATTTAGGAATTCTATAAGATCTTTCTTATTTGAATTTTTAAGATCTACTTCAAAAAATCCTCAAAACTTGTAAAATATTCAAATTTGTTCAAAATTAATTATTTAAGTAAGCAAATTTGAGAAAAGAAAGCACTCATTGAAACATATTGTTTATAAATCATGTCAAATCATATAAATCGGTTTGTATTTAGGAATTCTATAAGATCTTTCTTATTTGAATTTTTAAGAACTACTTAAAAAAATCCTCAAAACTTGTAAAATATTCAAATTTGTTCAAAATTAATTATTTAAGTAAGCAAATTTGAGAAAAGAAAGCACTCATTGAAACATATTGTTTATAAATCATGTCAAATCATATAAATCAGTTTGTATTTAGGAATTCTATAAGATCTTTCTTATTTGAATTTTTAAGAACTACTTAAAAAAATCCTCAAAACTTGTAAAATATTCAAATCTGTTCAAAATGAAATATATAAGTAAGGAATTTCGAGGAAAGAAAGCAATCATTGAAACATATTGTTTCAATTCAATTACAACTTTCATATTTGTGCTTGAAGAATCTAAACTTAAAATTCTCAAAACTAATAGCGCATTTAAATTTACTTAAATTTGCTTTGAAAAATTAATCATTCAAAATATTTTATTCAGTAAGTTTGTATCTAAGTTTTCAATGAAATATTTGGTATTTGAGCATATCTAACCATCCTACGAATTAATTATTTGGAATCTGTGTAATAAGCATGCAATTAAATCTTTCGAGGAAGTGGAATTATTAAATTTTTATAGGAATAAATTGAACTTTACGAATATACAATTCAATTTTGAGTACAATGCTTTATTTATCAACTCTGTATTTAGGAATTCAATGAGATAGCTCTTATTCGAATTTTAAAGATCTACTTAAAAAAATTCTCAAAACTTGTAAAATATTCAAATTTGTTCAAAATGAAATATATAAGTAAGGAATTTCGAGGAAAGAAAGCACTCATTGAAACATATTGTTTATAAATCATGCAATTCAGGATTCAATTACAACTTTCATATTTGTGATTGAAGAATCTAAACTTAAAATTCTCAAAACTAATAGCGCATTTAAATTTACTTAAATTTGCTTTGAGAAATTAATCATTCTTAAAAATATTTTATTCAGTAAGTTTGTATCTAAGTTTTCAATGAAATATTTGGCATTTAAGCGTATCTAACCATCCCACGAAATAATTATTCGGAATCTATGTAATAAGCATGTAATTAAATTTTTAGAAGTGGATTTATTGAAATTTTATACGAATGAATTGATCGAATTCAATTTTTTTCCCAAAACTAGTACAATGCTCAAAGTAGTTCCAAAGAAATTTTAACAGTAGTACTCGGTTTGGGGGAAGGAGAACACCTGTTCAAACATTTTATTAAGTAACTTTTCTTATTCAGTTTTTATTTTCATTTAGTAACTGTAACTTAAAACCGTCAAAATTAATGAAACATTTAAATGTATTGAATTAGCTTTGATGAAATGAATCACCCTTCGAAATATTTTATTCAGAAACTCTGCACTTGAGTGGATACTCAATAACCTTTTTATGTTTCTTGAATCTATAACTTAAAATCCTCAAATTACAATATTTAAAACTATTTCAATTCAATTTCTTAAGTAATTAGATGACTAAATTAACTATTACTTAGATTTACTAAAATTATTAACATTAATCTATAAAATTAGATTATAAATTACAATATTTAAAACTATTTCAACTAAATTTCTTAAGTAATTAGCTTAGTCGAAGGGAACCATCTTACGAAATAATTTATTCTTGCAATTAGGGATTTAAATGTTTAAAAAATTTAAATAATAAATGTTCTACATTTACACTTTTAGAAACTACAATGTTTCAAAAATTCCAAAAACCAGTAATATATTCGAATGTACTTGTACTAAATTTGAGGAAGGGAACCAACCCGTGAAATATTTTATTCAGAAACTTTGAACCGAAGCATTTAATGGGATATATCATATTTCAGCTTCAGGAACATACAACTTTAAATTGTGACATAATTAAAATTTAATTAAATATAATTAAGATTAAATTAAAATAAAAATTAATAAAAACCCAGATTTTTCGAATTATATTTTCTTAGCAAATTTCTAAGAAATTTTTAAAAGCATTAAAACCAACAACATACTGTATAGGTGACTTGCCTGATAAAACTTTACAAACATTTCTAGTAAACTTGTGGAGGTTTGACAAATCTTTTTTTATGGTTCATCGTAAGGTTTGTTCATTTGTATTATTTTATCGGTTTGTATGTAAATGAAACTGAAATGAATACCAAATGTAAAAGTGGGAACCATTTTTGTAAAAATTTAGAATCCTGTAATGGGTGTGAATTAAGAAGAAATATCAGTATTGGGAAAAGTAGCTGTAACTGGCGAATAAGTAAAAGTGTTAAAGAAAAGCAACTTGTATGAATTTCGTTGTTCCCGAATTTCAATTTTGATGTTTGCGAAACATTTCAAATTGATACCTTTAAATCTATGCCATGGTTTCATTGCTTCAACTCCGCGTGAAACCAAATATTACAAATTCCATTGTTCTCCCAATCTTTCCAATTTTCACAGGCTTATTAACAGAATTCGAAATGACGAGATACATCGGGAACCTTCAAGTAGGTCTTTATAAATTTGTCCAAAATTACCACTTTCCTCAGCTCCAACAACGATCGCATCGGGTTGCTAAACACCCTAAATATTTTTGACGGGGTATTAATTAATTCCTGATTCCCGACCCCCTACCCCGAAAGATTTCATCAATCTTTCTCCTCTCCTTGAAACGCCCCGTCGCGATGGAGGCATTTATAAACATTTTTAACGTGATTTCTCCAAGTATACCTACATCGATTAAAACGAAAGCAAGCTTGATGGATTGTCGCGTTAAAAGCGCCGGGTAATGCAAGAGACGTTGAAAGTGACAGTTGACGTACATATATGTGCATACCTACACAACGTCGTCATTGCGTAATATTAAATGCGATCTAATTTTTTTGGCGCGCTATTGATCTCGTGCTAAATTATTAACTCCGTCTATTGCAGCGTCGTAAAATAATTAGAAAGGCCGTTTAACAATAATTACATACCTTACGACATCGCTAAGGACAGATCGATAACCAATTGCGGCAATTTGCTCGCCGAATTAAGTTTGCCAGAATGAAACGGTTCAATGTTGTTCTAACTTACAAACAAGGCTTCATTTAAACTGTAGCATATCTAATAGCTGCAGATTGCCCAATAGAAACGGCACGTAAACTTGAACGGAATTTTAATAACACTTGTGATATTTTCCGTTTTTACATCGTGAAATGGGAGCAATTGCATGCGCGTTTCCCGTCGAAATGCGTAATCCCTTAATTAAAACTACGAGTAAAAGTACACAATGTACGCCCCAATTAGACATCGGAAGCCTCCGGTCGCCATTTAATATTTTATCAAGTCGAGCTTTCCGCGTACCCAACCCCTAGGCGCGAGCTTTCCAGGTCACTGGAAGCAGGACGTCGTCGCTATAAACAAGTCGCAACATTATATTCGATCTGCGTTCCGTTCTATGCGATTTTAATTAAAAATCACGCACTCATCACGGCCAGTCCGATAGGATGAATACATATCACCATATTCATGAAACGGATCGTTTTCGCATTGTACCGTTTAGATTCAATTAAATTTTATGCAGTGTCGCCCACGAGACGAGACTTTGAAAAATCTCGTCTTGTCTCGCAAAAAAGTGGAAAGTCTCGTCTCGAGTCTCGTCTCGCAATAAAAGTCTCGTCTCGTCTCATGGCTCGCACGCGATTCTCGCAAAAGTCTCGCAAAATCTCGCAATTTCGTGCATATCTTGTATTTTGCCGTTTTATTACGTCCGGTTCCTCCTTGCTCCTCAATTATATCTGCTTATCAAATTTGCTTTTTCGACAAGAACTGAAATAAACCAATTATTATAGGTCGATTATAACATGAGAAGTCGGGCGAGAAATAGGTAGATGATCTCCAAAGGTCGGTGAATATAAAATAAATTGTAGAGATATTAAAAACTAATAGTTATCATGAAGCTTAACAAAAAATGCCTGTCAACAGGGATAAAATGTCACAGTTATTGTAAACACAGGCTGATCGCTATTATGCGGCTGTAAAACATGTTTCAATAACATTCGCGATAATTATAATCATTAATTCATGTTTGCCATTTTTATTTGCGATACTCCGAGACTTTTGCGAGACTCTCGTGCGAGATTTGAGACGAGGCATTTTGAAAATCTCGTCTTGTCTCGCAAGGAAAATTTAAAGTATCGTCTCGAGTCTCGTCTCGAAAGACTATCGCAAACGAGAATATCGTGGGCATGACTAGTTTTATGAATAAATGCCGATCTAAAAGACAAACTAAAGACATGGCAATCATACATAGAAGAACTATGTGAAGATTGAAAGACAGAACATTGACATCGAAGGTTTACAAAGAGCAACTGTATCGGAAATAACAGAAGAAGAAGTAATGCGAGCAATACTGCTTCAAACAAGCAAACAAATTCGTTTGTTGTAGCAAATTTTGTCAAGCAGATCGTTAAATTTTGCAACAAATATTACAACCATAGCATTTTGGAATGGAGAACGAAAATACCCTTTCAACTGAGGTGTCACAAGGCCCTACTTCCTATTTAAGAAACTTAGGGGTTGCAAATGGCACTGGAAGAGGGATTAAATTAGGGTTGAAATGTGTAAGTGCAGAATGTCATTTAAAAAGCTGAGATGGACGTGCATCGGCTTTTTTTTGGCTTTATGGAATTTGTCAATTCCAGACTGTCCAAACAAAAACCAAATGAGGCACTCTGGGAATGATCATGAGGGGAAGCATAGCTTTATATATAGTATATATGATGCTACATATGCTATGATATATGTATCATTAGTTACTAATGATCTATCCGGCTCATTCGTTATTTCGATGTGAGTACCTCTCACCGATCGAGCACGCGATAACCACCTCTGGAGCAGGCAACCGACAATACAAAAACAACTGTAACACGAGTTGCCACCAAACAGCTAGCGCGGCGCGATAACTGGCCGTCCGGATCGTTCGGTTTTTCGATGTTCACATCTCTCACCGATCCTGCGCTTTGAGCGAAGTCCGCGATAAGAAAGATGTGCTTCCAAAAAGCTTAACAACTTTGAAACGAAGCAATCTACGTATACTTATTCGTAAGGTGTAATTATGGTCTGTAACGAATTAGGGCAGTTGTTGAGTTAAAAATATTCAAAAAATTAGAAACAATCCTAACGGTTTTAATTTCAAAATGTGTATAATTTATCAGCTTTCACATGGACTTTTTAAAATTCAAATTGCTCAATAACTTTCTAAGGTGAAACTGGCAAAATCAATATTTAAAAAAATTGACTTTCGAAAAGGCCACACTTAATTTTGGAGAATTTTGGAAATATACCATTTGGCCTCATTCTTGAGACACGATTTTTCAAAGACAATCACTATTTTCTGAAATTTAAGCCGCACATGCGTTTAATAATTATAGGTTCATATTGTATTATTTTTTTTAAATGTACAGAATTCTTTCAGCTTTTCCATGGGTTTTTCAAAAATCAAAATGCACGAAAACTTTTTAAGGTACCTACACGGGAAAGACTGAAAAGGATAATGTTATGTTTTTTTCAAAATTGAATATTTCAAAAAAGGTCGTCCTTAGTTTTTATGTATTTTAGATGTTATTTAAGGCCAAATACACTAATCTTCTTGCCAACCAGCAATATGCCATTTTACCCCATACGGTCTTTAAAAAACAATCAATATTTTCAAACTTTGCGTTATATGCGTTATATATCTTAAATTTTTCTCTTTAAAATGTACAGAATTTGATCATTTTTTACATGGATTCTTCAAAATTTTAATTGCCCGAAAACTTACAAAGATAAACGGGAAAACTGGAAAAAGTAAGTTTTTCCAAAATTGACTATCTCAAAAAATTCAGGCCTAATTTTCCCCAATTGCGTATACCTGTCATTTATAGCTAAATAATCTATCTTCGTGCCTAACTGCCATATTTAATTTTGTCTCAATATCTGTTTAATGTAAAGGGGAAAAACTGAAAAAAGTATTTTTTTTTCACAATTGATTGTCTCAAAAATGCACGAAATTATTTAAACCCCATATACGTTATGAATAAATTTTAATACAGGGATATCATTGCTCACATGAAAATAAGTACAATAATTGATATAAATCAACACTTAACAAAAGTAGAAGTAAAATAAAGTACATAATGAGATATTACTTTTACTACAATTGTGAGAAAGAAAGATACTGCATTAAATTCGCACAAGTATAAATATATACCAACAGACTACCGGTCCATTCAAATACAATTTAAATATATTAGGCGAGCGGTGAGTTGAGCTTTCGAATTCTAAATTTAATTACTTTAACTATTACATTGGAAAACCTAGAAATTTAATTTCTTCAAAATAACTACTAACAAAGAGTGGTATAATCAGCATTAGGAATTTACTGAAAATAATCTTCACTTCATAGTTTACATGTTATTTACTGTTAAAAGTAACACCCTGTACTGAATTTCAACGAGTCGTTTATATAATTTTTAACATATAGCAATTGGTTTGTATTTTGTCAAATGACCGACGCTACAAAGCACCAATTATTCAAATACTTAAAGACGAGAAAGTTAAAGAATATTTTTTACAATACAATTACAATTCATTTTTAATTTGTTGCATGATACTTCGTTTCATTTTTTTTATAAAAAATTATAATTGATTGTTCCATGATTGAATAATTATTGTATGAAAGGCCTGCTGGTTAAACCCATTTCGCAACGTACAGTAAATATTGATAAAATTAGAAAGTACTACAATGCAAGACGGTAAAACTCAGTTTAAATTTTAGAATGCCGTTTATGAAATATAACAAGAAACGAAATGTAGGTGTAACTAAAGGAGTGAAATACCATAAATGGAAACAAGTTACTTAATCTGTAAGTAATCATGCAATTCCCCGAAATTTAGACAGTCTTGCATTTCTCTTTTTAGCTTAAATTATAATAAAAATAAATAAAAACATAATTGTTTCGACGACTTAGGGCCGGTTTATCAGTGCACGTTTATGTAGTTTAGCTGTATGTCAACTAATTGCTGCCAATCAAAGAATTATTGAGACTTTTTGAGGACATTTGGAAGCGGCGGTCAGGGAGATAACTGACAGTTTTCTGTTGGCATTTCTGAGGTTACTGTGTTGAAAACTATTTGAAAACGATGGATTTTGAAAATATTGTCATTATAAGTGATGAAGATGAGGGATGATGTAGAATTTCACAGAAGACTTCTATTTTAGAGATGCAGTGCTCATGTTATTGGTTAAAATTGAGCATTTTCTTGAAACAGATACTTGGTAAGTTAGCAGCAAAGTGTTAAAACACGTTAAGCCATATGTTGTTGGCATTTGCTGTTTGTAGGAACCGTTCAATAACGTCCATAAATTAGCTGCTAGTATCTCTCTGATATCACGCAACATTAATTTTATTGACAGTGGGAGATTTAATGAATGTGAGCAAATCTTCAGTTTCGATTATTGCTAATAAAACTCCCACGCAATAGCATCGTTAAGCAAACCTTCCATTAAAATGGTCAGGACCGAAGAAGAAATCGAAAAAACATTAAAGAGATTCTTTCACGACGGCAAACTTGCCGAGAATTATTTTTCCTCTTTCTCCAAACTTCCCCTTCCTCGCGTCAAGTCATCGCATCTGTTTTCTCGTTATCTTTCACGCCTTTATATTTTATTGTCAGTTTAATTAAAACTTCTCTCGGAGAAAGTGAAATTGGCGGACCGTTTCAATTTGTCAATTATTACAAATTTCGAAATAAACAGCGTCAAAAGAAACAGAAACTCGTGTCATCACCAACAACAACAACAACAACTTTTAGGTTAGAATTCGATGAACGGCGCTGTTGCCAGACCAACACAGCATTGCCAATGTGACAGACCAACATTTTAGGTAGCTCATACCGGGTGATTTTTAATGATTAAAGCAAATTTTGTGGGTTGGCGACCTGCGTAGTTGGTTAGGGTGGTCATTTGTCATCTTGTTTACTTTTGAATTATTTTTAGTTTAGGTTATGTACAGTTGTATAGAGATAAGAAACAAGTTGTAGCTCGTGCTGTGTGTGCAGTTGCATTGTCCTGCTGAAAATATCCTTTTGTCAACTTTCTGTCATCAAACTCATCTATAAATGGCTCCAACAAAAGCCGTTGATATCTTTCAGCGTTAATCGTTTCATGAAAAAATATTGGCCCGATAATTCGTGTTCGTGACATTGCCACCCAGACACCAATTTTGAGTGGATGTAATGGGACTTAGATAATATTGTGGGGGTTATGTGCTGACCAATTTCTGTAATTCTGTGAATTAATAAATCCAGAGAGATGAAACCATGCCTCATCAGAAAAGAAAGTCATATCCTGCTGGTTAAGGTTGTTGAGGTTATTGTTATACCAGTGAAAAAAGTGGATTTTTTGGAGAAAATCAGGAGGGCGGAGTTGTTGGACGACTGTAAATTTATATGGTCGTAAGGGCAAATGTTTTTTAAAGGTTGCACGAGAGGATGAATAGGAAAGTCCTGAAATGTAAGAAATGTATAAAGTGTAGAATAAGGTAATCGTTGATGGAAACCTGTTTGTTGGGACACACGGCGTATGGAGGCATTTGGATTTTGTTGTATAATTTGATCTACATGTTGCACAACATCCGGCATCCGGCGTAGTAACAGTTGGACGTCCAGTAGATTTACCCTTTTTAACGCTGCCAGTGCCTAAAAATCGCTCAACTATCCTACCACAATGTTGTGCAAAAACACGATATTCTGTTTGTTTCGCTGGGTATGTTTCGAGAAACTGATCGTAAGTCAATTGCTGGGAATATATCCAGTGGCCATTTTCATGTTGGAATGCGCTTCGAAAATACGCCATTACAATGAAGGTGTCATGTTCAGTTGTAAAAACCATTTTTCAATAAATAAATCGTGATAAAAATAATTTTATTTATTTTGAACTTCGATGTCACATTTCAATTTAAAAATCAAGTGCAACAACTTCGTACCGTAAACAAACTGTAAAAATATTGCCAGCCTAACAAAAATAATCACATTCATTAAAATTCCCCGGTAGTTTTGTAACTACCGGTTAATAAGTGACAGGATAACCGTGATTGGACTGACAGCTGTGTAACCAGAGGATTTAAGTGTACACTGATCAGTTGGCCCTTAGCGTATTTCAGAGTTATTTTCGTATACATCTGTTGTACAACGTAGCAATATAGCTAGGTAATGGGAAATGAAGCTTATAATATAGATGAATATAATGCAGCTTCTATTCGTTTTATGGAAAATGAAAAATGACAGAGAGAAGACCTTATATGAGATATAATTTGATAATAAAGGATTGAGACATAAATCCATAGGTAGAACTGTATCATTCTGTGAGTTATCTATAATTCTCTGATTGATATCTATGAATTCCGAAAATCAGCACGATTACAATACCTTCTATTACTACATGGGTACCCCATATGAGAAAGTAAAACAGGAGACACGAACCAAATACAACACAAAGATACATGCCCAGATATAGGTAAGATATACATCTCTGTCAATGTTCACCTGCCTTCAGAATAGGTATAGGATAATCTATGGACCGGGCAACATCGATAACCCATGGGAGGCGCGCGCAGACCAGGTGTTAAGAGACGCGTCTATTGCGTCATTTCGAAAAAAATCTAATTTATTAATTTATCTGATGAATTCATAGAGGATTTTTGTAGATTTTTTTTAACATCACTTTCTTCGTACATGATAGTTTATTTGTATAGTTGCGTTAATTAAGTATTATTGCTATGATACACTGCGTTTTCTTAACTTATTAGCCAACTACCCAAGTATCTATAATTGCTCTAGTTACATAAAAAAAAAGTTGTACAACTGCAGGAAACCGTGTACATGAGTACACAATTCGAAGTAGAACACGATACGAGACACGTGACATCTTTCCCCTCATTTCCGCTCGAACGAGCTACCGAATTTGGTCTAATGGACGATTTAATCGGAATAAATTTTCCGATCAAGCGCTCTTTTTTCTTTTAATTACGGCCAGACGGAGGTGAAAAAAATTAGAACGGAATCGCGTTAACAATTTTTCGCCGTATTTCGTAATAGACGAGAGAAAAATTAAACCGATTTCGTAATACTGTCAAAAATTTCTCCGCGTTGATTAATTAACCGATCCGCATATTTAAGAAGTGTGCTAACTCCGGTTTATCCCAGTCAGGCAGGTGATTAATGAAATCACACACATATGTATGTGGAACGACATGGCGAGTTTATACGTCCGGGGGGGACCGATAAAAAATATGCAAATTTTAACCGGATTAATTGATTTGTCGGATTCCAGAAGTCCTCAATGGCGGGACGGATTTATGGCGGGGCATTCGCGGAATTACGCATTATCCATCCCGATCCGGAATGAATAATGCCGTGGCGGACATGTGGCGTGTGGTTAGGGAAAATTTTAAAGTGCCGCAAACGGGGGTGGCTTTGTGACAGGTTTTGACGTTTTTCGCTGCAAGCAGGGCTAACATACTCTTTTGTCTCACAGTTTATCTTCTTCAGGTTTCATCGATATGCCTGGACTGTTAACCTACAAGAAGCAGAACTACATCAAATGGAAGGAATTCGATGAGCAAGGGTAGTTATTCAAAGATTGCAAACTCCAATGTTGTCTCCTGGTTTTCCTCTAATATCTTCAAAATCTGATTTATGATTTCACGTAAATATCATTCAAAAAAATATTAATGGAGGAGTGGAGATGGAATTTACACAAATATTACTAAATTGACATTTCCTGCAATTTCTTTCATGGAAGACGATCTTCATATATATTGTTGCTAGCTATTTAATGAAAGGCAATAATTAATGAAGAAATATTTTTGGGTCACAGTGTGGACGTTGGCACCTTAGACATTTTCTACTCACGAAACTGTGAAAGTTAAAATCATCATCTGATTGAACACCTACTATATATGTAATTTCCTAAATATTACATAAATATCTATATAAACGTATATTTTACATTGTCAAATGTGTGCATGCTGGCCGTGCACTACCTACCATATCAGTGAATGGTGGAGCCGAGTACTGGCCAGAACGTAGTTATTCTTCTAAATATCAGGCTTTTGCCTGTTACGGCACCAACTCTTTTTCTTGGTCTACCAATACTTCTTCTGCCTCTACATTTATAGTTCAGTACCTTCATTCAAATTCTTTTATCTTGCATTACGTCTACATGCTTTTTCCATTTTCTTCTATTTTCTGTAATTTTTAAAAATATTCAATTCTCTTAAAAAATTCATTTCTTCAGTTTGCAACCTATTTTTGTCCCTTGTCCAGGTCTCACTACCGTAAGTCAGGATTAGTACAGCCATCGTGTTATAAAATTTTATTTGTGTCTCTTTCCTGATTTTTCTAGATGTTCTTCCGTACATGAATGCAAGTTTATTAACTTTTTACCTTTCTTCAATGTCTTTATCTCGATCATATGACATATCGCAACATAGATATTTAAAACGTGATACCTGTCCTAATATGTTGTTATTTACGGCTATCTTTGACCTGACAAGGTATTTACCTAAAAATGCCTTTTTTTTGGTCTTAGTAGATGATATTGTCTTGCTATACTCTACACTGTAACGTTTATTTCTAATTTATTTACACTGTCCTAATTATACACTACACACTACTTAATTTATCTTAACTATATCCTAACTAATTAATTTATGTCACACTCTTAACTAGTTTATTTCACTTGTCCGTTTTTCGTATTGTTTATTCACTCGCGGCTTCACGTCTAATCTTATCTCCGACCGCAAGCCCGCTTATATACAACGATTATAAACTACCAGGATTGCTCAGTTCGCGGAATCTGCCTGGCAAAACTTTGTGACGGCACCACCGGTGCTGGACAGAAGATAGAGATTTATTCATTTTACTGTAGTAAACAATAAGATTTATCAGTGTAAACTGTACGGTTTACGTACGTACTCTACGTAATTCATATTTACGTACGATATCCACATCACGTGATCCACAGATCAACACGTAAACGCAGTTCAGCACCGGTGGTGACGTCACAAAACTGTCCAACATTGGTCAAATGTAAATGAGCAATCCTGGTTAGTCTATAATCGTTGGCTTATATACACCTCAATTGTATTCGCGATGGTTCCTGAAATAACTCGAACCTCCATTTTTATGTAGAAACGTCCAGAAGGTAATAAATGCTTCTTCCTTAATAAGATGTTGCCGGGACTCACCTAAGCGTAGCGGCGTTCCTTTGAGGAAAGCCGCCGTCCGATAAGAGTAAACACATTTCGCGCTGCTCTTTACATTTCGCGTTACAATACATATTTAAGAAGTTTGTGTATTCCCATTTGCAGGTCGTCTCTTGACTCTGTCATTAATACTGAGTAATCTGCATAAATAGTCGAGTTTCAAACTGTATTTTGATGTAATTTCATTCCTTTCTTGAATTTATTTTTCCATTTTCTTATAATGACTGTAGATATAGTAAATAAAGGTGGGTAAATACTGCATTCTCGTCTGACACTTTTGTTTATTATTTCTTATGTTTCTCTCCATTTTATGTCGATTAGTACTTTAGTATTGTGGTACAGGTTTCTAATTGCTCTTATTAGTTGTTTTGAATATCCTCGTTTTTCCATTTTATTGCATAATTTTCCCCTATTTAGGTCGTCGAAAGCTTTTTTTAAATCTATAAAGGTGATATGTGTATCTTCATTAAATTCTCTGTGTTTTTCAATCACTTGTTGCAGTGGAAATATTAATTAATTAAATAATTGTTATAATGCAAATATATTGTTGTTCATCCTTCTCTGAAAATTATTTGGTCTGTTATGGATTTTAGTATATTGTTTAAATTTTTGGCATTAATTTTGTAGGCTGATTCCAGTGAGCTTATCCCTCTATAGCTGTAGTATCGTTGTTATCGCCATTTTAAAGATTGATGAGGTCTCAGTTGCAGTGTCTCAAAAGTAACTCAATGAATATAAAACGTAGTTGAGACCCTAACAACATTTCATTCACTTAAATACCAAGGTTTTATCCGTGTTGTATTATTATTAAGGGGAACACGCCAATTCGTCCAACGTCTATTATCTAAATTGAATATTTCTTGAATTGAAATCTCGCAAAAAATCAAGTCACTCAATTTATATAAAACTCAATTGAGGCAATAGTAAGACTTTATAGAATCAACTAACCTGACATAATGAAAGACTATAGAATTAAGAAAAGGTTTTATTAATTTTGTGTTTATTGTGAAACATATGTTAATTCGTAGTACGTGTATTATTTAAATCGGATATTTCTACATTTAAAATATCATAAAATCAAAATTTACCCAATTTAAAGGAAACTCATTTAAGACAATAATATTAAAACCGTAATTAATTAATTAATTAATGAGCTTTAATTAATTTAGTTTTATTATTTTAAACTGTATATTAATTCAACTTACGTATATTGAATATTTCTTAAATTGAAATGTCTTAATTAATGGAAGGTTCAATTTATATAAAACACAATTGAAACCATTACCGGACTATACTCAGTTACTTAACCAGGTTTAAGCCATTTTTTATCGTTATTATAGGCAACACATCAATTCGTCCTATTTGTGGTGTTTATAAAGAATATTTCTATAATGAAAATCTGATAAAAAAAATCAAACCTCACTCAATTAATATAAAACTCACGCGAAATAATAATAAGACTTTAAATTAATTCAATTAAAATTATATAATTAATCAGATATGGTGAAACGTATGTTAATTCGTCTGTTAAAAACGCAAAGAAATCAAAACGGGTCCAATTTATATAAAATTCAATTGAGATCATTACCGCAGCTTATTCTATCAAAGTACCCGATCTGTATCATTATTATGGGAAACACGTCAATTCGCGCTGTGATTCTCCTTAATACTCTTGTTATTTAAATTGAATATCTTTCCAATTGGAGTCTGATAAAAAAATAGAAAGTCGCGTAATTAATTAACTCAATTGAGATGAGATAATAAGACCTTGTACCAATTAATTAACTAGTGTTTTTTTTAAATTTTGAGTTATTAATGTGAAACGTATGTTAATTCGACTTTTAAGTGGGACATTTCTAAAATTAAAATGCCATAACAAACCAGAACTGTCCGAATTTATATAAAACTGAATTGACATCAGTATCGCACCTTATTTAATCAAATAACCAGGTTTTATTGTATTTGCATCATTATTGTGGGAAAAATGGAAATTCGTCCTTGTTATTCGTGTTATGTTAATTAGATATTTCTACAATTGAAAGCTCATAAAGAAATCGAAAGTTAATCAATATGTGAAACAAAGTTAATGTTACCTTTAAATCGTATCCAATATTTCTGTAAATTTAAAATAAAATAAGTTGGGCAATATCCAAAACATACTTTACTAAAGTTTTCATTATTACTGAATTTAATATTTAGATAAATAAATATCTTACAGCAAACAAATTACATTAGAGGCCACAAAGAAATATATCAAATATTTCTAAGAAAATATCTGGTTACCCGGATAATTTGGTATTTATATATTCGGATAGCCGTGGGCGGTGAATAATTGGAAACCCTAATCATGAAGTTCAAAGGACCTCCACGAAATTGGGAGACAGGTGCCCTTGACTTTAAGGTCAAAGGACCTTAAAATGTCCAGAAAATGTTAACTAAAACAAAGGGTGACCGATTATCCCATATGAGAAACTAAAAATGTGTCATAAACTCGCCTCCGCTTACGGCAGTAAAGGACCATAATTATCAGCGCCCCAAAAGACTTGAAAACATCATCATTGCTATCAACATTGATAGCAAGAAAATATTTAATTGACACCATCAATCAAATCGTCACCTCATTTCAATCCAATTGATATGCAAGTACAGTTGCGATTGTTATATATCAATCAATTCAATTCATTTTATGAAGTTGATAATTTCATGATTAATTCAATTGTCTTTTTCATCACAACTCAAATCAAGTAGTACTCATATAAGAAACATGAATTACGTCGTTTGCTTATATTGACTAACTCGTTTTTGGGGTTATTGTGCGTTGGTCATAACAAGCATAACTACGTGGGCGGGATAGACACCTACTTACGCCCTGATAAACGAGATGATAACGTGCGAACATCACAATTTCATTTTTTACGTGGGACTGCATGTATGAACATCCCTTTTGTAAGACCTAATTTGGATAATTTTTCATACTCCGCACGGATTCGACGTATCCCTTTGTCGTCTTATGAAAGAAGCCGTTCAATGGCTTATCCGGTCCCGGGAACGTTAAAGTTGAAAGCTTTTTCGGTCGTGATCGTCGTCCTTAATGTATATTCAAAGGACCAGCGCCCCTTACGACGTGCATAAACCTGATTAATGGACACCGTTATCGGAGTGTACACATTTGCGTGATGTGGACAAACCTCAGCGTGAATCTTAGAACGGTTGAGCGCTGAGTGAGTTCAGGAAATCTGAACGGTTTCGGAAGAATGAATTTACGCGAGGGAAGTCGTAGGGTTTGCCGGATAGTTTCCATGTTACACAGTAAGGTTGCAAGATTTGGAAATTATTGAAAAGGGGTTATTAAAAAAGGGCCAAAGTCTCTTTGAGAAGACACGAGAAAACTTGTTTCAACGCAGAACGCATGCCGAGGCATTGGAAAGTTTTGGGATGATTCATAATATAATAAAGGTCTCATCACCAAAATCTTGCTAATTAGGTTTCGAAACTGGTTTAACATCTGGTCTGCTTTAAATTAATTAAATTAATTTAATGGTCTGCTCTAATCACTTCACGTCTGCGCTCTTTCATAAAACCATTGGGATGTTCGTGGAGCAAAACATTTTTGCAAAGCAACAACTTCTACGGATTACCACTACTGAATTAGCATTACTACAACTAAATTAAAGAATGAATAATGGTGAGCTGGCGCATCTTTTAAATAGTACAAAATTTTGTATCAGTTTAGGAAAAAAATTGATCTGAAATTCATGGGATGTAATAGATTTTCTGCACCGTTCCATCCACCTCATTGAACGGAGCGCTCGACGAAGAGATGGAGGAGAAAGTGAAAGACGGTAAAAGAAACGAGACCCCACCAAAGGAGAGGAACTGTCGCAAGTGTCTGCCATGAACAAGAGCACAGGAACTGATTTGGACACGCGACTATACCGTAAAGAAACAAGAGATTGTATTTTTTCGATCAGTTATTCCACGGTACTTGAACGTAGTGCCGGTGTTTCTCGCGGTCGTTGTGATTACCTCCTTTTGTCGGTGGTGTCCCCGTTTTTCCTCTAAAGGAGTGGCTTTTCGAAATGTGAGTGCAATTTTTGCGTTAGGGGGAGATTTTGAAATTTTAATCGAGGATATTTTGGAAATTTCACGTTTATCAAACCAGCGATCGAGATGCTAGAACAATTTTTAGAAATGCGTCAGATAAGGCAGAAGAAAATTGAGAAAATTGTGTTATGATTTTATATTCGTCATAATAATGTGAGATTTGTGAATGGTACAGGTATTTAGATCGTTTGAACCTAACCGAAATTTGATCTAAAATAAACGATTTCCAAAAATACATATCAAAATTTTATAAAAAATTGTAGGCCAATCCCATAATTGAAAAGTAGATATTTCTTATTCACGAAAAACCGCAAATAAAACTTCAAATTTCATGGGTGTAACAAATCTAAAATTTCTCAAAAACTCCAGAAATTTCCTTGTTATTTTGGTACAGTTGCTATGGTTATGAAGGTATACTTAGGAACAGCAATAGCAACCTGGTAAGTTAAGCAGTTTACTCCAATAGTAAATTACAAATTTCACTAAAAATAACTGTTGTTATTGATTATTCTTAATTTTTTCAATATCGATAATTAGTGTTAGTTAGTAAAATACACAAAGTTTATAAAAATTTCTGGATTGGATTTCGAGATTTAAAAAAAAACTATCAGTGTGCAGTGCCCTTCAGAGAAAATTTTGTAAAAATATTATTAAACTTTATTACATAGTCAATAGTGAAATAAACATAAAAACTTTAAACAAAATTTCGGAATGAATTTTAAGTAAATTAAAAAAAAAACTGAAAAATGAGAAGTAATTTCCAGCAATTTTAATAAGCAGCTTATTGGGAGATCACGGCATGGTACAGTCAAAATACAAATTTTGAACCGCTTCTGATTTCCAATTTCCGAGAAAGACATAAGCTGTTTTCGCGGAGACAATCCCGAATAGATTCAGAGCATAAACTGAACTTACGATATGGCGCAAGCGCGTTTAAGATTTAGCTCCGGGCAAATTCGAAATTTTGAACTCCGCGAACGCACTTCGGACATGCTTCTGACAAACTTCAGAATATTTGTTCTTTGTTATAAACTTGTTCTGTATAAATAAGTTTTCCTGTGGTTTATCGATCGATATTCCAATTTAAAAACATATTTACCTGCTACTTTTTCTTGCGTTACTTCCGGAAAATGCCCAAATGACAACTGACAACAAAGTTCTAGGTTATGATTCACTCTGAATAAACTATCCCTCCCTTCATCCAAGGATCTGTCGAACGCGTTCTGAATTAGTCCATAGGTTAACAAACGTGATCCGCGAACACGGAACTTTTAATCCGGAGGGTGAACTTTTTGCTCCGCGAACGGCTGATTTTAAAGTGCGCATGCGCGCACATCCCGAACGTGTTCGGGATCGGCTCCGCGAAAACAGCTATATATATCATAGGCTTATGCACGAAATTTTTCAAAAACGTTTTTGAACTTAGAGAACCTTTAAACGTTTACAAACGCTAATGACTCAATATCTAAAAATCGACCCCATCACAATACTTGAGTATAACTCAAAAACGTTTTTTGGACTTAGAGCACTTTAAAACGTTCAGAAATGCTAATCACTCAAATTCGAAAAATCGACCCAAGTAAAATACTTGAGTATAACTCAAAACGTTTTTTTTGGACTTAAGAGCACCTTAAATCGTTCAGAAATGCTAATCACTCAAATTCGAAAAATCGACCCAATTACAGTGCTTGAATATAACTCAATAACTTGAGTTAACAAATGATTAACATGTATAACACGCCAAAAAACAATGGTTCAAGAGTTCTCAAACGTTTCCAACTATAATTTTCTCAAAGGAAGAAGTTTATAAGGTATAAGGTATATTCGCAAATATATCGTAGCGACTTATAACTTCCCAGGTAAGTTAATTAAATTTTATTGCCATCCCCTTAACACCTCCAATAAAACTCTAAGAAAGATGAAGAATGTGGCGGGAAAGATGAGTAGGGGACAGGGTTGGATTAAGAAAAATTTTACGAACAAAATGTATTTTTAAAAAGATAAACAAATCCAAATTTATTTTCCAACGATTCCAGAAAAGACGTTGTTAATAACTCATTCAAAAGTATTTCGTAATCAGCTTCCATCTAAATCTGTAAAACCATATTGAGCTCAGGAAATAACGAAGCCCAATCATCATGTCCTTAGGTAAGCCGTTGTAAATTCTTATTCCTTTGCTACACCTCCGTTTCTGGGGAATCTCTCTGATGTTTTCTAGAACCATTCAGAAAGTCATAAGTTGCTAAGGTATATTCATAAATGTGAAACTCCTGTTGGGGACATTACCAGGGCACTACAAATGTTTGCATAAGGATACATGTATAGCATTCTTTTAGAATTTGCTAAGACTTAAAACCTATTAAACTCCTTCTACTGAAGAAGTCGTCTCCTTCAAAAGATATAAGGCGTTTATGACTGTACCTCCTTAAGTGGTTTAGTGCACCCCCTGCCGTTTTTACAGCGGCTTCGCCTACTGCTACACCGTTTAATAGAAATTTAGCCGACCTTGAAGGGACGTACTCAAAAAACGAAATAAACACCGAAGTAAGATTATTGGAATTAACCTTTCTTTTAATTGAGGTATGGTCAATTGTAATCCTTTCACAAAAATTTAAGATCATTAAAATGTTAAAGCCATTTAATAACAACCCTTTCTTAGGATTTAAGAAAAATTGCTACGTTATGGTTAAGCTTAAAATATCCTGAATACGTTCGGTTTTCGGACGGGTGTCATTTATTGATCATTTACGACAGGGAACCCTAGGCCACTTGAGAAGGTACGGTCATAAACGCCTTATATATTTTGAAGGAGTATAATATTTAGGGAAGCTCTGAGAAGGGCATATCCGACTTCGGCCACCATTCCCCACAGAGAAAAAAATCACAGCCGACTTCGGCCACGCGATTTTATCAGTAGGATTAGTAAGAATTATGGCTCGTTAGGCCAGGTAGGTGCAATAAAATAAAATTGGGTGGATTTCGGTCACTAATTTCTTTCAGTTTAGTGTTAAGTTAGTAAAAGTAAAATTGGAAAATAGAGAAATTATTAAATAGCGGCGGCGAGTTTCTTCCGCGGTCAATTCGAAAGTAGGTAAAACCTCTCAGAGGACCAACGGGTTCCTTCCCTACGACTATAATTATTATATGAATTCGCTATCGCTTGTTAAAGGGCAAGGATAAATAATTGAGGTTTAGCAAAACGAACAGGACAAATAAATTTTCTTGAATGTATGTTGCAAATGTAGATATTGTAAAAAGAAACATTTGCTCTATACACAAAGCCAAGTTATTAACAGCGGATAATTGGTTAATGCTAAAAATTTTCCAATTAACCATCTTTCTCAAAATCATTGCAATTTCATTGGTTTATTTGACAGCAGGACGCATTTCGATTCCACCGACCCATTGAAACCCTAGGCTAACCCCTAAGCAATTCAGGTAGAACGGTGGCCGAAGTCGGCGTACTTATCAACGTACCATAATCCTCCGCTTACGTCGTAGCCGAAATCGGCTGCTCCGTATGAGAATCCTTGAACCCAGAGAACTTAAGAACTACACCCAACCCCATAAAATACACTGATTATCCAGACATACCAGTAAAAGTAGCTCCAGAAGAAAATAATTCTATTCTAATATTGTTAGCCATAACAATCAATGCCATAATTCATAATCAGTATTAGAGAATCACTTTACATTGCATCGGAAAAGCCTTAATGGAATCACTAAGATATCAAACATGTCAATGGGAAGATTTAGTACTTAGACCTTTATGATCTATTTGACGTTTTAAACTTCACTAAACTTCTAAAGTTTAGAGCGGGACCGGTAGTCAAACTCAGAATGAAACCGGCGAAGAGTCGAGACCATCAGTCCACGTCAAAAAATTTATTACCCGATCATCCGACGAACTGAAAACATATCGGGAATACGAAACGTTCCGAACTTCGCGAAAGTTTCAGATTTCAACGTCTGAACGTGATTTACAGTGACAAAATTGAAATCGCTCCGTGCCGAGAATCCCGACGGTTGGTAAACTTCCAATTTCCCTTCCGAAATATTAAGTACTTTGATTAAGACGGTTGTAGTGGTGGTAATTTAAGATACGATTGATTGCCAGCAGACGAATCGCGTTTCGAAATAAAGGATATCATCATTAATTATGGGAGATGGGGGAGGGTTATTTTCCAATTATGTGATTTAATTAATCAACAGTTTTTACTAACATCGGTACTTAAATGTAAATGAGGTTCGCCAGGAGTGAAGTTACCGTGTTTCATTAATCCAAAATTTTGAAACAAATTGGTCAATTTATAATTTCAATGAATGAATCATATACAACAACAATATTTCTGGGGGTCTGTGTCAAATGTTGGTGAGTCCTTTCGTTGGTGTAGCAGGGATTTCATGCTGATTTAGCCAAAACCAGCTTAAAATGATTCCTAATTAAGGTAGCGTCCTTTGAAAATGGTTTCCTTACTTCAATTTTTTTCAAAAATATCTTCTAAATGACATGTTGATACATTTTGAATAGCGAATCTAGGCAGAATCTTATTTCTGATTTTTTTCTATTCTTGGCATCAAAATACTTTGACATATGTTCCAATAATAAGGTCTTCCAATTTGTTATTTAAATTTCCTGCAAATTATTCATGACAAAGTTAGTTTTAAAATTGTAGTGATTTCAATTAAATAATAAAATAAATATTGAAATTGTTCAGTTAATTAGTATGAGAATAAAGTATAGTTTAAATTAGTTTGAGGAGACTTGGAGTATCAAATTTTTCTATTTGGAATATTATTCTATAAAATTACCTTACCTTTATTTCGCAAAGAAAATCTCTATCTTTACCATTTAAAAAAGGTTTAGGAGATGCAAAAACAAGAATTTCCATGTCGTGTCCAATTTTCCATTTAAATGTGAAACCACAAAACCCAGACGTATTTTTAAATGTTTTTTACAACATATTGATTAAATCAAAAATTTAAATTCATTAAATAAACCAGTTTTGTTGATTGTTTTGTATTGTGTTCCCTTCTATTTTAGTTTTGTTTTGTATAAATTAAACAAATTTTCATTAAATCAAAAACAATGTCTATAAGGATTTTTTCATTATTTATTTGATGTTACTACAATGATTTACTTGTGTTTTTTCAAAGGCAACTTTGTCTTGAATAAAACAGACCGAATTCGCCATTACTTTTATTTATGAAAATAGATCTAAATCTAATACTAAATCACCAAAATGTTTGTAAATCTAGTTAAAATTACTTTTCGTGAAATCAATGGATTATTTGACCATTTGTAAAAATAGTAACAGCACAAAATAAATTCAAGAATAGAGCTAAATTTAGTATGAATGAAGTGTTAATTGCAACAAATTTTACGATAATGTCTTCGTATAGGAACCTGACATTAGAGTACCTAATACTTATTCGGGTTGTTTATTTCAAAGTGAAAATGGTGTATTGTGTACTTTGTGCAATGCTAAATTTGCTTGCACAAAAAGTATCGAACTGAATAACATGTAAATGGTGCCGATCATTTAAAAACAAATGAATCTATACCTACCAGAACCACCAATGCGTACAGGTATATTTTGTATTGCTCTGCGTATTAGGCAACTGTTATCAATTTTTGTAGAACCTGATGCAACTCCAGCAGAATTTTACATTAATTTTTGAGAACCTTTTATTGCAACTCACATTACACTTTATAAATAGAACAATAATTATAATTAACCAACTTACAAAATTCCTTACGTTGCGTCCTTACTGTCTTTTGAATAAAAACAAAAAATATAGGATGATGTCGACAATGAACCTAAGACAGTAAATTCAACAGTTCAAAAATTTAAATAGAAACTTCACATTGATACAATAGTTGAACAATTGGAACAAAATTAGTCTTCCTGATAGCAATAAGTTAATGTACAAATGTATTTTGTAAAAGACAAGGATAAAGGCTTTCTTTTAAATAGCGCCTATATTAGATAAAAATGACTGCAAAGGTTGTTTTATTAAATTGTTAATTAAATTAATTATTAATTTTTATAGTTGAAATCAATGCTCTAAACAAATCAGAGAATTGAGAAATTCAAACAATTGAAAAAAAAAGATCATTAATTGGAGAATTATGAATCTTTCATAATTCTAACAATCTCCATGATTTCTTAATTGCAACAGTCAATAATGAAATTAAAAATTAATTACAGTGAAAAAAAAACACGCTTTAATGGTGAATCAAACTAAAAAGGTAATAATATTTTTTTTGGAATAATAATAGCATCATAAACGAAAAAATAGATGATATTGTAATATAGCGTGGGATGCTTCTTGTACAATAATTTTATACTAATCGTAGTGATGAAATATTTCTAACAGCATATATCAAGCACCCCACGCTTTATTACAATAACATCTATTTTCTCGTTAGGTAGTTATACTATTCTCATCTCTAAAAAAAATATATTTTTAGATAATGTCTAGAGATGGATTTTTAGATAAAACAATGATTTGGTTATTAAATTATTGTACTGTCATTAGTTCTTAATAAGTACGCGAAATTTCGAATAATTAATCTAACATTTGAAAGTGAATATAAATCGAGTTTAGGAGAGTCGGTTACAAACAAACATACAAGTGAAGCTAATATAAAGCGTGTAAAATGGAATAGAATAACGCCGTTGTTCTATTGTTTAATAAATGCTGTTCAACGCAGTGATAGTAAGCACCTTGCCTGAGTTCATTAAAAAATCTGGTCCCTAATATTAGATTTTTGGAAACATTTGCTGGAAGCTTAAATCAATTTTCTTAAGAAATAAATGATAAACAAGGTAAGCTTAACATTGGGGTCAAAGTTTTCAAATGTCGTGTTGAAAATACAAAAAAGAAAAACTGATCTGACTTGTCGGGACGTGGCCCCCAAATCACATTTACAATACAAACTTGCCATTCAAAAATTAGTCAATACTGCAAATTTTAAAGGCTTATCAATGTGTAGTTTAGATTAAAATTGAAGTAAGCATGCCATCTTGAAAGCTTGTTTCTTCCTTTAATGATTTTGGTTAAACCTAAATGAAATCACCTTTAGTATTTGCAGTCTTTTTGTTGTCGGTATATAGACTTCCTGGACACGTTAGAATTTCCACCCTTCAAGATTCGTCAAGGTCCTTCAAGGACGAAGTTGACTACTCTCGGCCAATCCTTGACCTTGCGAAACAACTACCGGACTTCGATTTCCGACTTTCTCATTCTTCCCAAGAATTATGTCTAAATTCCCAACTCACGTCATGATCTCAATTTAAAATTCCATTCGAAAAAATAATACACTTTTTCACCACCCCATACAATTTATAACAGTCGCTTCCATTCAGACACGCCTCGCTCCTAAATTTTTGGTCCCCCTTGTTACTGCAACCGAGTCAAACTTTCCCTCCGACAGTAACTTTAATTCCGATTCCGAACTCACGCAATAAACACATTTCAAACTATAATTCATAAAAAGCGAGATTACTTCACCGCAAACCTGGCAAAACGTCCACCGCTAACAATAAACGCCTACAACGTTTTGCAATTAAACAAAATGAAAACCGTGGCGGACACGATTGCGTTATCCGGTATGACTTAATCCCAGATTTTTTTCTGAACTCTGCTCTGTACACTTGACATTGGCGATATCCAGCGAGGCATTTAGCCGTATCATGATTTATGAGTATTTAACGGTCTATGTTCTAATGGTTGGCAAATTTGGAACGCGTAGCGACCTATCCCTAATTAAGCAGGATCTATCAACCCGGAAGGCATATAGGTCTGTCCGCCTTTAAAATATGATTCATGTATCTGGACAGATTCGTATAGCTTACTGAATGAGATACAAAACGCGAGTTATGGTCTTGTATAATAGGATATTCGGTAGTAAGACGAAGATATAGATATACATATTTAACAAAGGTAAAGGGAAGATGTATCCCCCCTCTGCTATGCTTGATGACGTCCCTTTGATTACATATACAGTTGCACCGCATTGAACGTTATAGTTTCTCAGTTTTGAATCAAATAAAATCCCATTATAATTAAAAATTCCACCATTATATCGTCTCCCTTTAAATTACAATATTTGATGATGTGCCTCGATTAAATAAGTAACTGTAATGCAATGAACGTCACAGTTACTCATTTTGAAATCAATCAAAATTCAAGGAGAATTCAAAATTCCGTCAAAGTCTATCTTCGATTTTGAAAGTTCTTCTTTATAACATGGAGTCTGATTTCTTTGAATACATAATTGTAATAATTGTTGACGTCCCCTTGATTACACGCGTAATTGCAATGCGATGAACGTTATAGTTACTCAGATTGAAAACGAACAAAATCCAATTAGAACTCAAAATTTCGTCAAAGTCAATATACTATTTTGAGAACTTTTCTTTATATCGTGCAGACCACCTTCCTTGATTGCATGATAGCAATAATTGATGACGTCCCCTTGATTACATATAAAACGTGTTTCAAAACGATTGTCATCTAATCGGCTGTGGAATTCCCATGTAAAATAAAAAAACCCGCCTTGCAAAAATAGGAGTTTCTACTAGCTATACATAACCTCAAAATAACCTACTTAAGCTCTTTTAACTTCTGGTTTTTCTCTGTCAAAGGAAAACGAATTCTGAGTGTTTGTCTATTTGTAGTATTTGTTTTGGTCCCGAAGAGGGCGTTAATTAACAGCAGTACTTATTGACAGTTTCACAATAAATGTTCGAAGTGACATTTGTTGTCAGATTTAGATAGGTTCAAATCAATAGAGCGCGGCACATTAAAAACTACATGCACAGAAATTCCAACGCCAACTAGATGACAATCATTTTGAAACACGTATTATTGCAATGCAATGAATGCTACAGTAACTCAGTTGCAATCAAACAAAATCCACTCAGAATTCAAAATTTTGTCACTGTATCTCCAATTTTGTAAATTCTTTACATCATGGAGACCATCACCCTTTATTATATCGGGTGTTTTTTTAAATTTCACCTCATAGTAGGTGTGTATAGTGTTTGTTAATGCACCTTACTAAAAAATGTCAAAATTGACATAACCTCACTTTTTTAATAAAAATTGAAACTGCTCCAATCAGTTACTAGTGTCTTGAAAAAGACAGCTTGGCTCTATTAATTAGGCGTAGATGAGTGAGCTGTCTTTTTCAAGACACTATTAACCGATTGAAGCAGTTTCAATTTTTATTAAAAAAGTGAGGTTAAACCTAATTTTGACATTTTTTAGTAAGGCGCATTCACAAACACTATCCACAGCCTACTATGAGGTGAAATTTAAAAAAAACACCCGATACAATGTGTTTCAAAATGATTGTCATCTATTCGGCTGTGGAATTCTCATGTAAAATAAAAAACCCGTCTTGCGAAAATAGGAGTTTGTACTAGCTACACATAACCTCAAAATAACCTACTTAACCTCTTTTAACTTCTGGTTTTTCTCTGTCAAAAGAAAACGAATTCTGAGTATTTGCCTATTTGTAGTATTTGTTTTGGCCCTGAAAAGGGCCGTTAATTACCAGCAGTTACTGATTGCCAGTTTCCCAATAAATGTTCCAAGTGTCACTTGTTGTCAGAATTTAGATACGTTTAAATCAATAGAGCGCGGCACATCAAAAATTAAATGCACACAAATTCCAACGCCAACTAGATGACAATCATTTTGAAACACATTGTATAATTGCAATATTTGATGACGTCCCTTTGATTCCATACATAATCGTAATGCAATGGACGTTAAAGTTACTCAGTATGAAAGCAAACAAAATCAAATTAGAACTCAAAATTCCCTCAAAATCAATATTCTACTTGCAAAATTCTTCTTTATATCATGCAGACCAACCCCCTTGATTACATAATTGCAATAATTAATGACGTACCTTTGATGACATACGTAATTACAATATAATGAACGTTATAGTTACTTATTTTGAAATCAAACAAAATTTAATTAGAATTCAAAATCACATCCAAGTCTATCTCATATCTATCTCTGAAACTTACATTTCAACCTTCTTACTGTCTTTGAAATATGTGTAACCCGTTTCAAAACGCCATCAATTCATTACAACTGTCAAAAGTTCTTTAGAAACTCTTCTACTATTTTGGACGTATTAAAAGTGCTAACGCTATTAGTAACACTTCAACTGTCATATCTATTTTCTTTGAAAATGTCTAAGAACTTCACAATTGACAAAAGTAGCTTAGAAACTCCCCAACTTTTTTAATATCTGATTTATATTTCAAACATAATGTTCTCCTTAACACAATTGCAAGTTCTATTAAAGTAACTTCTTTAATTCTGTCTGAAATAATTTAAAAATATTTCAAGGTGTATTTACAGACAATTGCAATCCTATTTTCCCCTTTTAACATTAATTAGTTCGAAAGTTGCTGAACAAGAAACTTATAATGACCCCCTAGTACAAAAGCACTCTTGTACGAAGTTGCAATGACTCAATTACGAGATAAATAAAACTACAATTGAATTGAATGAAGCTGAAAATTGATTTACTTCCATTTCAGAAGTAGACAAACATTTTCAGAATATAAGAAATATGGCACACTATGAATTTTCTTTTATACGTTTATTGTTGAAATTTTTTTGGTAATTGCATTTTTGCTAATTAATTTACGCAAGGAAAGTTATAATTGCCTACTGTTTCCAAGAAAATCATTTGAACTATTTCAGATGCTTTCCCAGATATCTTTGAACAAGATGTGAGAGTCATAATATACAGACCTTTTCTACAGAGTCGCAGTAATGGTATAAACATAAGAGCGAAAGAAAGGCCATATATTTCTCGTTGGCTAAACAGAGAAAGAACTTTTGCGACGTTGCTAGCTCGCGAAACATCACAGTCATCGCACACTCTACCGGCCGGCAATTATGATATGTATGAGGAATACACGTACGAACGTTAGGTGCCTGGACTTGGACTGCGGACG
This sequence comes from Cryptocephalus moraei, assembly GCA_946251905.1. Lineage (NCBI taxonomy): Eukaryota > Metazoa > Arthropoda > Insecta > Coleoptera > Chrysomelidae > Cryptocephalus > Cryptocephalus moraei. Next base: position 23,742,689 of record OX276456.1, read on the forward strand.
GCAACGTTGCAAAACTTCCTTCTCTGTCACACTAACGAACTACTGTTAGTTTCTCTTTTACTCGTTGATTTCGGGACATGCATTTCAATAGAAAAGCTCCGTACATCCCATGTATAAGTATATCCCTAGGTAATGGTTAAGTATAACTTTATAATACTGTTTGTCACTACTTAAGAAAGCACTTCGTAATAAGATATCTTATTTCAAACATAATGTTCTCCTTAACACAATTGCAAGTTCTATTAAAGTAACTTCTTTAATTCTGTCTGAAATAATTTAAAAATATTTCAAGGTGTATTTACAGACAATTGCAATCCTATTTTCCCCTTTTAACATTAATTAGTTCGAAAGTTGCTGAACAAGAAACTTATAATGACCCCCTAGTACAAAAGCACTCTTGTACGAAGTTGCAATGACTTAATTACGAGATAAATAAAACTACAATTGAATTGAATGAAGCTGAAAATTGATTTACTTCCATTTCAGAAGTAGACAAACATTTTCAGAATATATGAATTTTCTTTTATACGTTTATTGTTGAAATTTTTTTGGTAATTGCATTTTTGCTAATTAATTTACGCAAGGAAAGTTATAATTGCCTACTGTTTCCAAGAAAATCATTTGAACTACTTCAGATGCTTTCCCAGACATCTTTGAACAAGATGTGAGAGTCATCATATACAAACCTTTTCTACAGAGTCGCAGTATGGTATAAACTTAAGAGCGAAAGAAAGACCATATATTTCTCGTTGGCTAAACAGAGAAAGAACTTTTGCGACGTTGCTAGCTCGCGAAACATCACAGTCATCGCACACTCTACCGGCCGGCAATTATGATATGTATGAGGAATACACGTACGAACGTTAGGTGCCTGGACTTGGACTGCGGACGGCAACGTTGCAAAACTTCCTTCTCTGTCATACTAACGAACTACTGTTAGTTTCTCTTTTACTCGTTGATTTCGGGACATGCATTTCAATAGAAAAGCTCCGTACATCCCATGTATAAGTATATCCCTAGGTAATGGTTAAGTATAACTTTATAATACTGTTTGTCACTACTTAAGAAAGCACTTCGTAATAAGATATCTTATTTCAAACATAATGTTCTCCTTAACACAATTGCAAGTTCTATTAAAGTAACTTCTTTAATTCTGTCTGAAATAATTTAAAAATATTTCAAGGTGTATTTACAGACAATTGCAATCCTATTTTCCCCTTTTAACATTAATTAGTTCGAAAGTTGCTGAACAAGAAACTTATAATGACCCCCTAGTACAAAAGCACTCTTGTACGAAGTTGCAATGACTTAATTACGAGATAAATAAAACTACAATTGAATTGAATGAAGCTGAAAATTGATTTACTTCCATTTCAGAAGTAGACAAACATTTTCAGAATATATGAATTTTCTTTTATACGTTTATTGTTGAAATTTTTTTGGTAATTGCATTTTTGCTAATTAATTTACGCAAGGAAAGTTATAATTGCCTACTGTTTCCAAGAAAATCATTTGAACTACTTCAGATGCTTTCCCAGACATCTTTGAACAAGATGTGAGAGTCATCATATACAAACCTTTTCTACAGAGTCGCAGTATGGTATAAACTTAAGAGCGAAAGAAAGACCATATATTTCTCGTTGGCTAAACAGAGAAAGAACTTTTGCGACGTTGCTAGCTCGCGAAACATCACAGTCATCGCACACTCTACCGGCCGGCAATTATGATATGTATGAGGAATACACGTACGAACGTTAGGTGCCTGGACTTGGACTGCGGACGGCAACGTTGCAAAACTTCCTTCTCTGTCATACTAACGAACTACTGTTAGTTTCTCTTTTACTCTTGTTGATTTCGGGACGTGCATTTCAATAGAAAAGATCCGTACATCCCATCTATAAGTATATCCCTAGGTAATGGTTAAGTATAACTTTATAATACTGTTTGTCACTACTTAAGAAAGCACTTCGTAATAAGATATCTTATTTCAAACATAATGTTCTCCTTAACACAATTGCAAGTTCTATTAAAGTAACTTCTTTAATTCTGTCTGAAATAATTTAAAAATATTTCAAGGTGTATTTACAGACAATTGCAATCCTATTTTCCCCTTTTAACATTAATTAGTTCGAAAGTTGCTGAACAAGAAACTTATAATGACCCCCTAGTACAAAAGCACTCTTGTACGAAGTTGCAATGACTTAATTACGAGATAAATAAAACTACAATTGAATTGAATGAAGCTGAAAATTGATTTACTTCCATTTCAGAAGTAGACAAACATTTTCAGAATATATGAATTTTCTTTTATACGTTTATTGTTGAAATTTTTTTGGTAATTGCATTTTTGCTAATTAATTTACGCAAGGAAAGTTATAATTGCCTACTGTTTCCAAGAAAATCATTTGAACTACTTCAGATGCTTTCCCAGACATCTTTGAACAAGATGTGAGAGTCATCATATACAAACCTTTTCTACAGAGTCGCAGTATGGTATAAACTTAAGAGCGAAAGAAAGACCATATATTTCTCGTTGGCTAAACAGAGAAAGAACTTTTGCGACGTTGCTAGCTCGCGAAACATCACAGTCATCGCACACTCTACCGGCCGGCAATTATGATATGTATGAGGAATACACGTACGAACGTTAGGTGCCTGGACTTGGACTGCGGACGGCAACGTTGCAAAACTTCCTTCTCTGTCATACTAACGAACTACTGTTAGTTTCTCTTTTACTCTTGTTGATTTCGGGACGTGCATTTCAATAGAAAAGATCCGTACATCCCATCTATAAGTATATCCCTAGGTAATGGTTAAGTATAACTTTATAATACTGTTTGTCACTACTTAAGAAAGCACTTCGTAATAAGATATCTTATTTCAAACATAATGTTCTCCTTAACACAATTGCAAGTTCTATTAAAGTAACTTCTTTAATTCTGTCTGAAATAATTTAAAAATATTTCAAGGTGTATTTACAGACAATTGCAATCCTATTTTCCCCTTTTAACATTAATTAGTTCGAAAGTTGCTGAACAAGAAACTTATAATGACCCCCTAGTACAAAAGCACTCTTGTACGAAGTTGCAATGACTTAATTACGAGATAAATAAAACTACAATTGAATTGAATGAAGCTGAAAATTGATTTACTTCCATTTCAGAAGTAGACAAACATTTTCAGAATATATGAATTTTCTTTTATACGTTTATTGTTGAAATTTTTTTGGTAATTGCATTTTTGCTAATTAATTTACGCAAGGAAAGTTATAATTGCCTACTGTTTCCAAGAAAATCATTTGAACTACTTCAGATGCTTTCCCAGACATCTTTGAACAAGATGTGAGAGTCATCATATACAAACCTTTTCTACAGAGTCGCAGTATGGTATAAACTTAAGAGCGAAAGAAAGACCATATATTTCTCGTTGGCTAAACAGAGAAAGAACTTTTGCGACGTTGCTAGCTCGCGAAACATCACAGTCATCGCACACTCTACCGGCCGGCAATTATGATATGTATGAGGAATACACGTACGAACGTTAGGTGCCTGGACTTGGACTGCGGACGGCAACGTTGCAAAACTTCCTTCTCTGTCATACTAACGAACTACTGTTAGTTTCTCTTTTACTCTTGTTGATTTCGGGACGTGCATTTCAATAGAAAAGATCCGTACATCCCATCTATAAGTATATCCCTAGGTAATGGTTAAGTATAACTTTATAATACTGTTTGTCACTACTTAAGAAAGCACTTCGTAATAAGATATCTTTGATCTATTGAATATTTGATACTTAGTTCAATATGACACCTGAAAACTATAGTCCAGCTGTGTCCCATCAATTTTAGGACACTCTGTATACGCATACAGATATGCAGATTTCTATGCGAAACATGCATAGAAATGTTTGGGAGAGAGGTGTGCATGACAAACATTGTAATTTTTCATTGTAGATAATATATATCATAATCTAAACAAAATGTATATTAATCTAATTACCTGAAACAAGTAATCACGTGCATTTTAACCTTTATATGATTATGTTTCAAATTTCAAATGGTCTTAAATGTAAACTGGTATATCCTGGGCACCATACTTGGTAAAGTAAACAAAACGAGATAAAGTGATATTTTACTTGCAAAACGGTGTAATTAATTTGACCTCATTTACATTTCAGAAAATTATTACAAGAATATTTAAGCCGAGTTGAATACAGATACTTTAAAATTACCTAAGACAACAAATGTACCGTATTTTAAGGAATATGAATTTTGCATAAAATCCGTCCCCGTTTTACTGACGAACGTCCTACGATAGACACTACCAAATGTAATACGAAGTGCACGTGCTTGAATTTTTCAACACTATTTCAGATGTTACCCAATCGGTAAACACGTAGAGCAACTACTAATGCAAATATCAGTGCGTCCTTTCTAATAGCCGATTTAAATGACAGAAATGGCCGGGACAGGTGCAAATGCAGAACATGCATAGTCATTTAACGTGAAAATAAGGAACTAACCTTGACAGCGCTTGAAATGTGTGAAATCACTTGCAAATTTATTCATTGATATTATGAAATGCAAACTTCTGTAAAGACTCTTTAAACGAATATTTAAAACACGAATAACTGTAGTTTACGGTAACTGTCTTAAAATCGACTAATCTAATGTTCCAATAATGTCAGGTCTTAAAGAAAATCCATTATAAACCACCCTAAGCTTTTAAGCTTCCGCATTAGCGAAATGCAAGGTGAAGGTGGTATAAATCAGATAGATGTACAATAAATTCTGAATTAAAATGAGTCAAATTTGAGACATTTTAAGTACATATCCGAAATGACGTGAATCTCAATGCTCAATAAGTGTTCAATTTTACAGAGTACAGAGTGTCGCAAGGCAACTGAATCCAAAGATTGAACGTTTGAGATTTGAACACTCCCAAGTTCATTCTACCTGACTACATGATCAGATGGAATGCCTTTGAAACCTTCGCCGCAATCTAAAGCCCATCTAGAAAGTCTTGTAGTTAATCACATAGACGTGTATTATGTATGCTCATAATAACTAGATGGATCGTGACATTTTCGAAAAGGTCCACGTTATAAATTAATCCGTTACGCAATATCGTGGAATGAATGATTACTATCTTTAAAGATCCGTCTGTCAAATCGATTCAGTGTGAACGATATAACGATCTCTTCACCAACAAGAACAAAACACGATTTTACGTAACGATTTCTTCACTTTCGAATGCAGTTTAACCATAATCATTAAACAATGCTCTGCATTAGTCGGAGAAACAATTTCTTGCAGTCAGATTCGAGGATTCTAATAGACCCTAAAAAATAAAAGATTAATTGTACGTTTAACTAAACTTGGTTTCTTGGCTGATATTGTTGACAATTTGTGGTTCACTATTTGATATTATAGTAGGTGAACGAAGCTTAAACATCACTGATACAACAGGGCTTAAGTGGTGATCACAATTATACACAAAATGTATATGGATTTTTGTGTACAAGAGTGCACAAAAGAGCGTTGTGTCATGTAGAGAGAGGGAGAGAGTGTTCTCGTTTTTCAAATTTAACCGGCCACTTAATACAACTTTCTAATTACTGTGCAGTCGATTTAGCAGAATTGTCTCTTGTTATCAAAGAATAGTGTTAAGTGTTAAATGGAATAATATGGAAAAACTGAGTATTTATAGAGTTTCTTTATTAACTCTACAGTTTAGGTTACCCCACTTCTTTCTAAATTGAATATGAAATTAATAATGGGATTCATTTTATGGACCTATTAATCACCCAGATCAACACTAATAGCTAGAAAGATAATACCACAAGCACGCTAATCTCTTATAACTATTACCATCCTTAACAACACAAATTGGCAGCTTTTCAAACCCATTTTCATAGTCAATTCATTTTTATTGAACCGTACAGAATTTAAATAATTTAATAATTAGCAATTAATAATAACTACCATTTAAAATTAATAAATGAGTGTCTTTTAATTATTTTCTATTAATTAATTTCAATTAATTTTTAATTTCAATCTAAAATTCTTAATTCGAATTTAATAAACTTTAATTCTAATTGATTACCTTATTTATAAATTCGATTTAAACATTCATGTTACTAACAAGAAGCTAGACACTTAGAACTTTATTTAAGTTTAAAGTTTGTTACTACTTTACTACCTAGTAAGAGAAGTTAAGAAATTTTCATATTTCGGTCCAGTTTCTCAAAAAAGCTAATGTTTTCAGAAGACTAGGTGTTAGTATTTCTTCTTTTAAAACTCACAACGTGAATACAAACAACATATTACTATCGATCTCCAAATCAGAAGTTTGTAAAATAACTTCTCTATCTTGCAATGCGTTTTGTATTGGACAAACTAGAAGACAGATTACAAGAGCATGAGAAATTTATAAAGAAGTTTATGCATACAGATATAGTCATCATTTCGTCATCTTTTGCTAATCGTATTGTATCAAATAAGCATTCCTTTGATGTAGACTATTATTTCATTCCTCTACATTTTAAAAAACGTTTTAAAAGCCTTAATACGTTAGAGACGTTTAGATATATTCCAATATTGACGATATCAACAACGAAAATTATACAAAATCTTTGGCAAAGAAGCCTCCTAATGCCTAAAATGTAAAAGACAAGTAAATCATGCAAAATGGGACTTTTACCCTTGTTCTTCTTCTGGAAAATGTATCCCTCTTTTCTCTATTTTTATAAGAAGAAAGCCATGTTCGAGACTCCTGATTGTAACTACATGAAGCTGTTTAGAATGGTTACAGCTTTTTGTCAGGTATTTATGAGCAACAGAACTGCATAAAAGGCTGTTAATCCTAAATAACCATTTGTATAACAAAGTAGACAAGTGGGGAACGAAACAGCCTCCAAAACTAATCATGTTTTTTGAGATTGGAGCAATTTTTGGTGTAGTATACCAAGACATTACAAAATGCCATCAACCGGTTTAAGAAAACTGAAATTGTACAGTGTGATATAGTTGTCTTTACAGATTTGGTTATTTTACCTGCTTTTAACTGCCGATGTTACAGATGATCTTAATAAAGAAAATGGTCATATACTTGATACAATTGATAGGACGCCAAATATCAAGATCAAAGAAATATCACAAGCAATCGATAATTCTGGTGAAAATGCATCATTAAGAAAAATCCTACTAAGCACTAAACACCTAAGAGCTACAAGCTACAAAGCTGACATTGTTAGAATATAAGGCCGTTACAAAACATGTCGCACGTCTATTAATTTGCAGTAAACATTCATATCTCCAGCACCGAAATGGTGGCATAATTTGTAGCTAATTTGTAACGCCAAAAGTGATTCTGTAGCTCTATCAGCAGTAGTCATACTGCGTATCTCTGGAACCGCAGTAGATAACGATTTCTTTGACGAAGTAGCTAAAGAAGAAATTTAAGAAAATTGAAATATTGACGCCCGTGAAAACAAATTTGTCGCAAGCTAAAGATACCAGCAAGGAAAAGATAACGCAATTTAACCAAGAATTAAGTTTCCAACTTTATTCCAATAAACAAGGAGTCCTTTCCATGTCTTGTGATCTCTATGGGAATCAGTACCAGCAGAGAAGTGGATACAGTGTTACGTTTATAGAAACTGGTCTCATCAGTTGCGATTACAATAAAACTGAATATTAAAAAGGAGTACTATTGGATTCAAGATAATTTTAAACATGTACTACTGAAAAATAAATCTTATTTAGTTGCTAAATGCATTTTCCTCATTTTTAGTGAAGTTTCTATTATTTTAGTTGCATCAGAATACATATAACTTATTTTTTCATTATTTGTAGTAGAAATTTGTATACCTTCTCTTATTTAGTCAGTCCTTTTTGCACACATCAGTAAATTTTAGCAATTATAGTAAATAACGAAATATCATTACACTATTTTACATATTACGAGTAATTAACAACTACTAAACTAATTAAACATTAATTAAAAAATTCAACAAACATTAAATCTACAGTGTTCTGTAATGGAACGTCGAGATAAAATTGATGTCGGCGCTACATGATACAATGACTTGTATTATTGTAAACATCAAACAAAGTGTAATTACCTTTATACCCGTTTTAATTAAGATTAAAGGTCAGAATTGTGGAAGGAAAGCAGCAAAGTTCCAATTTCAATGAAAATACATGTACCCGTCAATCTTTTGTTGAAGCCAAAATCGTTGGATTTAGCAAGAAATCCCTTAATGTGCCTTCGTATATTATTTATATCAAATCCGAATATGAAGTTGCTTCGAAAGGAAACTTCCGTCTGCCGATTCATTATTAGTTTCATATCTCGGTTATTATATTATCCATTCAAAAGGGTCCTTACTGCTGGCACAGTAAAATCGGTTAAGATCGAATGTCGTTAAATCCCTCAACGAAACGAAGCATGTTCATTTAAGTACTCTTAGTTAGTTTGGAGACAACTTCGCGAAGTTATAATTAAAGGGTACGCCTTGTTTCCGTCCACATTAACTTTAAAGTGCATTTAATGTTCTAATAAAAGTTTCCTGATTATGTTTCGGCGACGTGTAGACTCCAATCAGTGAAGGTATATGTAGGTTAATATCGTTCGAATCGATAAATGCAAGCCAATTATTATTTTACGGTAATTTATGCAACACAAGGAAGGTGGAGGCGTACCGACCCCTGCAATATCCATCCATTTCTAACAGGAAATCAAATAGTGAGTACATGTGCTTTCTTGCTGGACAATGCATTACATCGGTCGATACAATTACGCTCATGTTCTATTAATAACAATTAACTTAATAAACCGCTTTTATTAAAATGTGAAGTAATTATTTTCGTTACGGGTTTGATATTGAAATGAAAGCTGCCGGAGGCGATTTGCATTTTTATTAGTTCTTTTCGCGTTTGCCGTTCACCGCCATTAAATTCGGAATCTTCTAGGAAATTTTATTAGATAATTAATTCAATTAGACATGTCTTGAATTGTTGAAGTAATAGTATATTAAGTACCTACTTTCTTTTAATTTTTATCTGGGGATTGATCAGATTATCCTTTTAAAAATTCGTATCGTACGAAGTTTATGTATGTATTTTTATTTTTATGTACGAATTTCGTAACATATTTTGGTTTTGCACTTCCAAAGGGTTCCAATTAGAGTTCCTGTAGTGTGTAATTATGAGGTATACAGGTTTTTGTCTTGAATAGAATGCCCAAATTCTAAGCTTTCTACTCTCTATTCTACTATGCTATTTGTAAGAGATTAAAAACAAGTTTCGTTATATATATCTTTGTTGAATGTAAAAGTTGAATGAATGGCATTTTTTTTGTTTCGACTTGCTGAAATCGCCGCTGACACTGACGACATGAAATATCTGACTGATCGGTAAGCCTTTTGACAGTTGGTAGCGTGCCTACTTTGAAAAGTAAAATGTCGCGTATATTAACGAAGCTATTAAGACACGCAATTGCGTGTCAATAGAGACATGCAACAAAAAAGCAGTACTATTACGTTATGTTGCGCGGTCTAATTTAAATCGTTTATTAAGGACGGTCGAGAGATTGAAAAGTTAAACCTATTATTTCATTAGTTATTGTTATTAGCTTACTTTGGCAATTTTGCTGTAGCAATTTTTCTTCTGTTTATGCGGCTTCTTACGGCAATTTAATGCTTTTTGAATTTGAAATGATGGTGATTTTAACACCAAAACAATTAGATATGTAAATAAATTTGAATTAAACTAACATACAAATTTTTTAAGGTATCAACCAACTTTACTGAAAATTATAAAGAAATATACGTTTTACCAGCCACATTAGCTATAAGTGGATATCGTTCTACGAAAAGTATTTATTTTACTATATAGGTGTTTCTGACTGTGAGTGTTATTTACAGAAACAGTTATTTTTTTAAAGATATTCGTTTAATGAATCTACATGACTATTAATAGTTATTTATTATACAAGCGGATAAAATGAACGTTTAACGAGCGATATGTTTAAACGCGCGCGCGGCGCAGCCGCAAGTGCGTTAATAGCGCGAGTTACACGTTCATTGTATCCGCGAGTGTATTACAACGTTTTATTCAATTTTGCCATGAATAAACTGACGTTTAGCTGAGTAAGTCCAATTTTGAAGAGAAAATTTGATAAGATGACAACTTCAGTGCCGCAACCTTGACAACGACGAAAACAATTTTAAACATATAAAACTGTATACGGAAAAATTGAATAAATAACTATTAATCCGCTGCCTAAATAAACAAAATAAACAATGACTTTATAGGTTCGATTTGACGTCAATAAACGTCAGTTTATATGGCAAAATTGAATAAAATAATTTAATAGTTGTTTTTATATCCCAAAAAGTTATTTTATCCAATTTCTTCACACAGATCTATTTCTCCTACATTTGTTAAACATGAAGAACATTGAAGAAAAGGTAGATTTTGTTTTATAAGATAGGATTGCTACTCTTATAATGAATAAATATCTCAAATTAAATAAGTAACTTTTAACTAATAACTATAACTAATTAATTTATACGTAAGAGACATATTTCTTCGACTTATTGAATCTTACCAAAGCTTAATTATTTCAAAGTTTTCATTAGTGTCAGCTACCTCTATAATATTCAGATATATCTGAACATATACTATGTTCATACTTATTTATATATAAGAAATATATTTCTTTGTGGAAAAAATATATATAGGATTGGTTGTATGTGAATTGGGAAACACGGTAATTTAAAATCAGTTGAAAATTTGAACACGTGTTTGATTTTACGTTTGAGCAAGTGGAAAAATCAGGGGAAAATCTGAAATTTGATCACTAAAATATAGCGGGAAACTCCATTTATTTCTAAAAGTTTGTTATGGGTCCCAAATTATGACTTTATATAGAAATTAAGCTAAATTGTCTTAATTTATATACTTATATTGGTCTGTATAAGATAAAGAAAGTTTGATTTATTAATTTTTCAAGAGTTTTTGATTCTCGCAAATGGTTATGCCAGCAGTTGCTGTTATGCAAAAGAGGACACTTCATTTGTAGGGTTTTAGTTAATTATCCCACTTTTATTTATAAACTTTGTATTAGTAGATGGAAATAAATTAAAATTAAACATAATGGTAACTAACATATTGTAACGTTTTTGCTATTTGCTAAAACTAAACTCTACGCGATTTGTACTAATTAATTTATTTCTTACACTACACTTATAAACTTAACTTAACAATCCCTTAATTCAATTTATATTCGCATACACAGATGTTTATTTACTTAACGCGCCCGATCTCTCGCTCGAATGTTTACGCACCGGTTTTTCAACTGTCCCGCCTCGGGTCCGACATTCCCTTTTTATGGCAGGTAGAAGCCTTCTAGACGTTTGCCGGAATATTCCCGAAGTTTCTGGAGATCATTCTAGAATTCGCGGAACTTGTTATCGCATCGAACTCTCTCGAGTCTTCCCGTCGGCTTCGACCCGTCCTTCCCGGAATCGCAATAAGGCGAACTTGTGTAGCTCCCGGCGTATTTATATCGCGGCCGGCGAGTCGTTTCGCGGTACAATATACAATATCAATATCAAGTAAGTAACATAATAAGTTACCTTTTATGAATACAGAATTGTTTTAAGTACAAAAGGATAAATATAATTAAAAGACAAAGTAGAGACATAGATAGCCTGTATAATTTAATGATTTACTAATTTTTTAATAAAGTAAGAAAATTAATAAAACAATAAGAAAAATGGTTATGCCAGCAGTTGTTGTCATACAAAAGTGGTCACTTAATTTTTGTGGTTCTAGTTAATCGTCCCATTTTTATTTCTAAAGTTTGTATTAGAAGTGGAGAATAAATTAAAATTAAATATGAAAATAATTAAAATATTTAGTAAGTAACATCATAAGTTACCTTTTATGAATACAGAATTTTTTTTTAGATAAAAAAGATTATATATTGTAACGTTTATTTCTAATTTATTTACACTGTCCTAATTATACACTACACACTACTTAATTTATTTTAAATACTTCCTAACTAATTAATTTATATCACACTCGTAACTGTTAATTTATTTCACTTTATTCGCTTGCCAGTTTTTCGCACTGTTTACTCTTTCGCGGCTTCATGTCTAATCTCCTCTCTCCGACCGCAAGCCCGCTTATATACATATCTCCATTGTATTCGCGATGATTCCAGGTCATTCCTTTCCAAATAATGGTTATCTAGAAACGCCCAGAAGATAATGAATCATTCTTCCTTAATAAGATATTGCCGGGACGTTGGGGACGTTTTTTTTTATTGCTCAATTAAGCGTAGCGGCGTTCCTTTGAGTTAAGCCGCCGTCCGATAAGAGTAAACACATTTAGCGCTGCTGTTTATCTTTCGCGTTACAATATAATTAAAATACAAAGTATAGACATAGATAGCCTCTATAGTTTAACGATTTACTAAATTTTTAATAAAGTAAGAAAATTAATAAAAAAATAAGAAAAATGGTTATGCCATCAGTTGCAATTTTCCAGAAGAGGATATCTTTGTGGTTTTAGTTAATTACCCCACTTTTATTTCTAAATTTTGTATTGGAAAATAAAATAAATTAAATTTGAATATTAAGATAATTAAAATATTAAGTAAGTAACATCATAAGTTACCTTTTATGAATACAGAATTTTTTTTGTAAAAAAGGTTAAATATCATTAAAAGACAAAGTAGAGACATAGACAGCCTGTATATTTTAATGATTAATGATTTATTAATTTTTTTGTTAAAGTAAGGAAGTTAATAAAAAAATAAGAATGGTTCGTTTGGGGCGTTTAAAAAATAAAAATCATCTATTCAAGGCTGATGACGGAAAGCACTATAGATGCGCGCGCAGATTGTAGTTTTGTCAGAATATCCAATCAATGCCAAAGTCATTAAAAAGGCATGTGAAAATTGTCAGATAATATATGTAACTCTACTAGTTTTCTACTTCATATTTTAGTTCATATGTTTGTTTCACATAACCTCTATCTTTGGTGTGTTGTTATGATTGGATTTCTAGTGGCTTGTCTGATTTTTGTACAATTATTGTAAAGTTGTATTGTAAATTATTAAGGTAACTTAATACTTTACTTAATAATTAATTGATAATATAATATATATGTATATATGATATAATTTATAATATTACATATTATTAATAATTAATAATAGTAATTAATATTAAAGGGACTAAGGTAAGGTATTAAGGTAAGTTTGTAAGGTATGCAAAGTTTTGGTTCACTAAGGATATAAACATTATAGCACCAGAAGGATATAAATACAAAGTTGTCATTATGTTTTTGACATTGCGATACTTGTTAGAAGAAGAAGCAGTCTGATTTATCAATTAATCAGTTAATGGCACCTGATGGGCTGTCAATTTTTATCTGCATTTGCCTTTAGGTTTTGCAACATCGTAATGACTCCAATATGCGTGCGTATACCAGATGTGCTCTCCTCGTTAAAATAGATACATTCGTATAGACAATCACCTGATCACGAACCAATTTAAATGTCTAATTAGAATTAAGTCCTTTACACCCCAATTCCAATTTGATTTTCAAGTTAACTAATGCAACTCTTCATCCTCAGTATTGGACGCGCCGTCTTAATTTTTAATTCAACTAGGAAATCCGATTTAAAACAAAAACTAGAATTGGCAATTTCCGTGCTCTCTCAGCGAGGATTATCTATCCAGAAAACGAACTCTCGTCACGCCATTTCGGATTGTTGCTCATCGCATTAGCATCCAATTACGATTCGAGAAAAATACACGAAAATATCCCTTTCACCGGGCGATTGCACAATGCGGAAAGCGGGAATTAGGTATTCAAATGCAGCGGTTAACCGGAGTGGTCCGCGAGTACGCGTTCAGGAGATGACATATCGCCATAGACGGAGTTAACTTTCGTTTTCGTTCTGCATAACTTCGTGTGGTTATAAATTACCTATAACTGCACGTACGCATTTGAATAACATATGGCGTCGGTAATCGACTTATACGCTTGGGATGCGATTTACACGCTTTCCTCGACTCGTGTTTCTCTCTTTTGTCTGACGTCCATCTGATAAGGAACGTGCTGGTACTAGCGTATCTTGGGCTTACAATCTTGCGATTCTATCGCAACCAGCGGAAGCATCTATGTACTAATTAGTGGTCAAAACTAAAATTTAGCATTCACATGTACCTTGAATGTGTGGGGATACGCATGTTCTATTACCACCATTCACACTATTATTCTTATTACCACCAGTATCTATACGCTAGTTTCTCCCTTTGCAGATGACTGCTTGAGCGATCCAAAGACATGTATAGAATTTTGGTGCTCTGCTTGGTGCTGTCGACGGCGATTGCCGTCCACGAGCCGGACACGTGGCGTCCGTACCACCATCAGGATTATTTCCAAAACACGAAAACGTCCTTCCATCCAGCGTCTTCCGCCATAAACGGAATATTCGATCACGGGTGAGATAACATTTTCCATGGCGCCGTAACACGATTTCTACATTTTATGTTCGGCGATGTTAAGGTTGCACCAGTTGCGAAAGAATACGGCCAGCTCGATAATTAAACGGATAATTATAGATTTTTTTAAAGTGGACACTATTTTTAGGTACCACAACGAAGGTGAAATTCCAGGGAAAGATCAGTGCGCCGTACATAAGGTGGCCTTTACGCAAGACTTATATTTCCAGTATATTCAATACAAGACCACTTTACCGGATTTGAAGCAGTTCACTTTATGCTTCTGGACCAAATTCTATAACCACAGCAACGACCATCCGATCTTCTCATACGCTGGTAAGCCATAAATGATACCAAATAATCGAAATCGAATCGTATATAACAGTAAATGAATCATCACCTCGAGAAGAAGTCATTTGAAGTTGTTACGATTATCAAATTGCCAATATAGATAGATGGCCAAAATAGCCAATCAATAAAGATTGCCATCTTTGGTGAACTAACTAAAAGCATGATTGGAACATCAAATATCATAACGGAAATCTTGTCAGGTTTTGTGTCTTGTGATTTACATAAATGACTATTTCGTCAGTTTGAACATTTGCCTAAAAAGGGAAAATGGCAATGCAGCAAAATCAACAAAGCAGTATGATTCTATTCTAGGCTGAACATGAAACAAATCATCAACAAACAACCTACCTAGCAATATATATAACAATTACTAAATTACTGGAAAATTCTTTTATGTTTTGTGATTTGATATTCATCTTCAATTCCACTATTTTAAACTTTATTCTCGCCACATGAATTGATTAGACATCATGAACGACAGGTGGTAAGGTCTCTTCTACTGATAAGTAACAGTTTTTGGGTCAATCCTTAAGCTTAGCTCAATTGAAATGTTTGAAATTACTGATTGACGTTTCAATTGTTATGCAGCAATCATAGCAAACATAACAAACACACCAACTCGCTTACATAATACATGATTGTTATGATTTCACATTGATTCAGATTTTTCAGCTCATTTCAATTCAATTGATATAAATATAGCGAAAGAGTAGATATGCTGTATACAACTTAATCGTTACGGTTGTTATTTATCAATCGTAACAACCGTAACAACTTGCTTATAGAAAGTCATGACCGTTATGACTTTACATTGATTCAGATCTGCCTAGAATGTTTATTAGTTTACAGTTTATCAGTTGCAGAATGAAGTTAACTTGTTTTGGTTGTTATGTGGCATTCACAATCATAATCAGCTCAGATTTCTTCAGAAATGTTTTGAAACGATGCTTACACTCTGAATGAAGGCTCGAATTAAGTTGTTAGCTCAATTCAACCGTTGCAAAATATTTCCAATGTTTCAAGTCAATTGATACAAACATAGTAAATGGTAATTGTTTACATTCCAATTGTTATGGTTGTTATTCTTCAATCGCAACAAGCATAACAACTCGCTTACAGAAGTCATGAAGCAATATAATGAACTATACCAATGAACCATAACAACTCCGTTGCTGGAAATGATTGTTATGAGATTATATTGAGTTAGATTTCTCCAGAAATGATTTGAAGTTATATTTACTGTATTAAGCCGTTAGCATATTTCAAATAAATTGATGGAAAACAGTAACCGAATAAATTTTTTTAAGTTTCAATTGTTATGGTTGTCACTTATAAGCCATAACAAAGGTAAAAAACATAACAATTTATAAGAAAAATGCATAATTATTACCACTTTATATCGATTCAGATCTCTTCAGAGTTGTTAAGAATGACGCTTACTGAATAGATACCTGAATCAAGTTGTCAGCTCATTTTAATTCCAGAGAAGTAAAACTAATTAAACATTGACATTGTATTCATTTCAATTATGATGTTTGTTATTTATAAATCATAACAACCGTAACAAATGTAACAACCCTCTTACAGAAAAGTCATCACTGTTATGAAGTAAAGTTCACACGTGATTGTTCACCTAAGTTTAATTGATAGAAATTGCCAGTCATAAATTGCAATTGATTTTTTTATTGTTATGTCGCAATCATAACAATAATAAGGAACATAACTTGCTCACGAAAAATACAAGTTTATTATGACTTTATGGATATAAATTACCAGTTACAAATTGCAATTATTTTTCTATTGGTATGTAGCAAACATAACAACCAGAACGAACATAACTCGCTTACGAAAAATACATGTTTGTTATGAATTTATATTGATTAACATCTTTCTAAAAATGTTTTGAAATAAAGTTTACAGACCAGGTCTGAATTAAGTTGTTAACTCGTTTCATTGCAACTGATATAAAAGTAGTGAAGGAGTAGGTATATACTGTATACATTTCAATTGTTATGGTTGTTATTTATCAATCATAACCACCGTAGTAAATGTGATGTATACAGAATAGAGCATGAACCAATTTGATAGCTCATTTCAATTTAATTGATAGCAATTACTAATTACAGAATGCAGCTGACTTATCAGTTGTTACGGGTGTTATGTAGCAATGATAACAAGCATACTTCGTCACTTAACTGTGAAAACAACCATATCAATCATAACTACTTGCTTACGAAAAATACCTGATTGTTATGATTTTATATCAATTGAGGTCTCTCCAGAATTGTTACGAAGTGATGCTTACGAAGTGAATACCTGGATCAAGTTATTACCACATTTCAATGCAGCTTACTTATCAGTTGCTATAGTTGTTATGTAGCAATCATAACAAGCATACAGGATTTATATGATTTTATACCGATACATTTTTTGAGGAGATGCTTATAGACTAGGCCTGAATTAAGTTGTGGGCTCATTTGAATTAAATTGATGGAAAATAGTTACAAAATACGATTGAATACCGTTCAGTTGTAGTGGTTGACACTTAACTGTGAAAACAACCATATCAAACCTAACCACTTGCTTAAGAAAAATATCTGATTGTTATGATTTTATATCAGTTGAGGTCTCTCCAGAATTGTTACGGAGTGATGCTGAGAAATAAATACCTGGATCAAGTTGTTACTATATTTCAATTGAATGAATGTAAAAATAGATGAAGAATATAATTGTTAACGTTTCAGTTGGTATTGTTGTTATTTATCAATCATAAAAACCATACCACAATTCGCTTACGGAATATAGTTGATTGTTATGGATGTTATGATTTTATATCGCGATTTCCCGAGAAATGTGATGCTTGCAGAATAGATCTAATTTAAGTAATGTCTAATAATATTATTTTCACATTCTGAAATCAATTCTCAGGAGGAGGAGCTAATGATTATCACGTAGAAATGTGAAACCGAACAAAATGCTGCTATTACTCCATTTCGAGAGCATTTTAACCTTTCCCTTCTAGTTGATATTCAGGGTAATTCAATGATAATGAAGCCATTAGGAAAGCTCGGGGACGGTGCCAAATTACTTTTCAACACAAAATTAGAAACCTTCAAGGAAAATGAAGTTAATCGCTTTCATGTCGTAGGCACGAGGTATATATAAAAAGTGAAAGGAACAATTTCGAGACACAAAATCCAGAAAGAAAATCGCCCCGAGCAAAATTCCAACCGACAATCATCTCGCAGCCTTGACCCCAATTTCCCAACCGAATTTGAATATCCCGAAATCGCCGTTTACCCTTTACGATTTCGAATCCCTTCCCGCATAATTTTTCCGTCCTTCCAGTCGACGGGCAGCCGAGAGCGATCTACTCGTGGGTCTCCAACACTGAACGTTCGAGCTACTTCAGTTTGGCCGTCGACAAGCACACGTTCTACAGGCTGAACTACCCGCTGCGGTTGAACAGGTGGTACCACACTTGCCAGAGCTGGAACGGCAAAACTGGCGAATGGCAGATCTGGGTTAACGCCGAGAGGGTCGGGAGAGGATTCCACAATAGGGTAAGGGGAGAGATTGAAGGGTGATGATTTGCGTTGCGAGATGGGGAGAAATTGCTAATTTTCCAATCGCATCGCATCAGCCCCCAGCAGCACCTGCTGTATGTATGAGTTATACAGTCAGGGGAGTTCGGTATAATGTGATGTGTTTCTGCTTAGGTAGAAAACGATTTGGTAATTTTCAAGTTTCCTCAAGTTTCGGCCCAGTCTTATTACAAGCAGAGGACAATTTAAGTAAAGTGACTACACATGTACCTACTGATTATAGTTCCAAGTAAAATCTCATAAAATCCATAATTCCATAAGTAAATCCCATGAAATCTCGGTAGTTGGGTTACAATCCTTCTTTCGGATATTACCGATTGACGTAAAGTTATAATAGCGTTATAGTAGCGTTTGTAGCCCCGTAAGTTATGGAGCCCTAGATTTTGGGTTGGTTTTAATAAAGCGACAGTTGTACAATCTCGATAATTGTTTAAGGGAATTTTGAAAAGTCACTTCCCTCGTGTCTGTAAGGGTTTTAAGAGAAATTTTACTATTTTATCAAGTTATACGATTTGGGTAGATACTTTATTGTCTTTGTGTGGGTTTTACGTTCCCTCGTTAATCAAACGCTAAAGGGATTTTTTTTATCTAATATACAACGTGATCAAGAATGACTGTCTGAGTTGGCAATACTGAATTTCATTTATAAATGGTGCAACTGGCGAAGCATCCGGTTGGTGACACTGACAGTGTCATTGAAAGATGCCATTTGCTATTTCAAATTTAAATTTCTGGTATTCTTTCAAATTTATTTATTTAAAATGGGTTTCACGTTACAACACGATATTTTCATTGAAATGGCGTACTTTCGAAGCGAAATTTATAACCCAATTACTGGTTGGCAGAAGTGACATACCAGCAATTTCAGGAAATGTTTCCGGAGACTTTGGTCACTTTTGCTGTCTTTTAGCAACATTCCATGCGAGTAGTTTAATGTTATTCAAACACAGGGAGCGTAAGCAAAAAAAATCAACTGGTAGACCTTCTACCCTAAACGAGAAAGTTGTCGAGGATATCAGAACTCGAATGCAAACAAGTCCTCGCAAATCCTTAAGAAAGCTCTCCCTTCAAACAGGTTTGGTCCTTATGCCTCCTCTGCAACCAATTTTCATTCTGACCCATAAGACTTTTCCACTTTTCCATGTTGTTCTAATTCACTGTTTTACAGGTTTATCATATGGAAGTTGCTCGATTGTGCTTAAAAAGAAATTATAGTACCACCCTTACAAAATTTCCATCGTCCACTCATTAACTCCTTCTGATCACTCGCAGAGAGTTTTATTTTGCAATTGGTACAATAACATATTAGATAATAATGATATCCTTGACAATACCTTCTTTTCCGACGAAGCCTGGTTTCATCTCAACGGCTATGTGAATAAACAAAATTATAGAATTTGGTCAGGTGAAAATCCTTACGCTATCAGAGAGACACATTTGCACCCGGTTAAAGTTGGTGTTTCGTTGGCAGTCTCAAGGACGCGGGTGTATGGTCCAACATTTTTTAATTACAGTGTCAATTTGGAGAGATATATCCATGGAAAGTTCACCCCCAAAAGGGATTAGACGAAAATGTATACCATCAACTGGTCAAACATCTCCAATCAGATGAAAATGTCAACGCCGTTTGGTTTCTTGTGCAAGTTTGGTGAGCATTATTCCGTCTTTGGGTTGATATTTTGTTGTGTGGAGTCAATTAACTGAATCTCGCACGTACCTATTGGTGTCCTAGAGTTTATTATATTTCTATAGGTGGAATACAAGGTGAAAGGGAGAGTTTTGTAATCACGTCGAGTGTGGTACGTCCAGTTTCGCCTTCTCCCTGATCAACCTTTCGACTTTCAGCTCGTCGGCCACACGATCCCAGGCGGCGGCATCGCGATAACCGGCCAGGAGCAGCGGCAGCTCGGCGGTGGCTTCGAGGAGGGCCCGCACGCGCCGAAGGGCTCCGGCGGCATGCTCGGCGAGATAACGATGCTGCAGCTGTACAAGGTCGCGCTGACCGCCGGCAAGGCCCACAAGGACCACAAGCACCACCACGCCCACCAGTTCGATCACAACGGCATGGCGATCACGACGCCGGCGCCGACGACGCCGAGCAACCTGCCGACGCTGCCGCCCCACCCTCTCCTCATCGGCGGCCAGATCAACCCCAACGCGAAGCTGAGGCTGGCAGCGGCGCAGCTGCAGCGACAGCCGCAGCTGATCCCCGGCCAGAACTACCCGGTGCAGTACGCGAACGGGCAGATCATCGGTAACGTTGTCGCGCAGCAGTTCCAGGCGCAGCAGTTCCAGACTCAGCAGCAGCAGCAACAACAACCCCTGTACACGAAGGGCGTCCAGCAACAGCAACCCGCGTTACCAGTCGATGCAGGCGAGTCGTACTCCAGCCAGTACCTGAGCCTGGGCGACACGCCCGTGCTGAACACCGGCCTGAACCACCTCCAGTACACCGACAACAGCCAGTCGACGCTCGACGTCCACAACATATTCCAGAGGGACAACGACAAGGACACGGCGTCGCCGAGGAACATCGAGAAGCGACAGATCTACGACCTGGCCGGCGGCAGCATCCTCGAGCAGCCGCTCCGTGTCGGGAGCGTCCACACGTTCGAGCAGAGCCTCCTCTCCGGCCTCGCCGGCATCGGGCAGAACGACGCCATCGCCGAGAAGCAGAAGCAGGCGGCGGACGAGAGGGAACCCGCCGAGGCGGAAGTGAAAGCGGTGCTTAACGTTTGCAACGGGTGCGACGAGGAGCCGTTCGATAAGGCCTTAGTTTTCGGTTGGAGGACAGTACCCAAGAAGTTGTACTCCGGGGCTTACTACGCGCCGGCGATACCCGAATGCAAAGTGTTCTAGGCGATCCGGGACGGTGGAGATGAGGACAAACTTTTGATATCAAAAATTAAGGCAAAAACTTGTATCAGGACGTACTGGCATCCTCTACCACAGTTTCCTTGCTAAGGTTCCTATACAACAGATTGAGGAACTGACAACTTCGGCTCTCATAAAAATGTCTGTAGTAATTGTTATGACTACCTATATAATGAAATGTCCAAAGGAACTCGGTTAGAAAGGGGAAGGTTGGGACAAACCGAAGCAAATTGTTTCAATATTAACAGTGGGCTACTTAATTTGAACAGGATAAAGGTTTCTTTTTCTTCAAGTGCAGTCTTCGTTACGAAAACTGGCATCATTAGGGCTATTTTTATCTTCGAAACGGCTACTCTGAATTGACGATTATTAATACAGTTGTCTCAATCAGCCATGAATATCTATTTCTATTTATGGAACGTTTCCCGGTTATTCTCCTTGCATTATGTTCTGAAGTAGCTGATATTTATCCCCTCTCATTACATGGCCTAAGTATATTAGTTTCGGTTTTTTGATGTTTACAATTTCCTTGGCTATTTTCATTCCTTTCCTCGTCCTATTTTCCTTTCCTTTCATTTCCTCGTCCGTTACCCTTTCCGCCCAAAATTTTTTGAATATTCGGTGATATAGCCTCATTTTAAAGGCGCTTCTTTTAATACCATTCTTTTTCAGTGTCCACGCCTTAAGACCATAATAAAGTATTGATAGTATGTAACATTTCATCAGTCTAGTAGGCTTATGACCTTACTACAAAATAATTGCCTCATTCTCATGAATCCACTCCTGGCCTTTCCAATCCTTGTTTTAATTTCGTCGGAATTATCATTTTGTGCACTGATAGCATTACCCAAGTAGCTGTATTTTTTCACTATACCAACTTTCTGGTTTCATACATAAAGATCACGTATGTTTTGTTCTGTTTTTGTGATTAACAGGAATTTTGTTTTATTATATAGTGACAAACAATATTCTTTACTGACATCTGTTACGTTATTGACAAGACTCTTTAAATTTGGTAAGGTCTCTGCAATAAGGGCGGTAAAGGTTGAGGTAAAGGGCAACATTTCAACAGAAATAACTTAATAATAATGAACTACAGTCCACAGTTGTTGACAGTAATTGTCAGTTGAGTAATTCAAATCAGTTCCCGTTTATAAAGGAGAAGGTTTGGTCAAAACGAAACCCACTGCTGCCATAATAATAGTGAGCTACTTAATTTGAACAGAGTAAAGGTCTACCAGTAGTCAATGATGGTAACTTGAAGATGTTTGTTCAAAATATTCATGAAAAACCCTCTAAAACCCTAGAGATAATGACTCCCCACAAGAGTAAAATTCAACAGAAAGAACTTAATTTGACTTAATTATATTGAATCCAGTATTCACAATTATCGACAGAGCAATAACTGTAACCAGCAATTTCTATTACCTCAGCAAAGCCTGTTTTCGACCATAAACCAAACTACGCCCTAATGAACCTAAACTTGATGCAAGTAAGCTAGAAATAATTTGGAGAGCCAACAAAAACTGAATGAACAACTAATTCTTATGTCGAGTTGGACGAAAGTTTCATGATGAACAAAGATACAAATTAAAGTTAGGGCTGGTTTCAACACCTTTATACTTTTATCTTAATATATCGCAATATTGGAAACTGTTTAATGGTTTCCATAAATTGCTATCTACAATATTGCGATCGCTAGAAGGAATGCAAGCAACATTGGTTCCGGGAAGAGATAATTAAGTGGAAGTTAGCTTCACACCGGACTAACTTGTCTTGACTTAGCTCACCTAGTTCCCATAGCTCATTTTCGACAATTCGCACAACGTGAAAACGCACATCACTATGTGAGCTGTGCTAAGCTAACTTAGCTATTGATCGACAAATGGTTAGATATGCGAATTGGCTTATCTCTGGTACAATACAAATTTTAAGATAGTTCTCTTACTTCCTGCTGCTTTAACCCACAACCAGTCATATGTACCGAGCAGAACTCATTCGTTTCATTCATTTTATACTAATTCATTCGTCTTATATTTTTAACAAAACTATTTCCCTCTTTTAATAACCTGAAAATCTGTTTGTGAATGTATGTCACTGTCATTAACAATTCATGTTTTACTACCATTGCATGTATTGCACTATAAACTGTTTTTCGTCATCAATTAGTTCGTTGGTTACTAAAATGGTCAATATATTGAAATTTATTTCATCATTTCGTCAACAAAATTCACTGCGACTTTCTAAAGAAAAACCAAAAATATCTAATAATATAATGAGGCACAAAAAAACAAATTGGGCCAAGAAATGACATTTATGATATTTGAAAAAGTTATCTAGGCCCAACAATTTACACCATTCAAAAATCTCAGAGATCCCTGCTTGGTCAATAACCTTATTACCATTTACCATGACAGGAAGTTTTCCAGGTGCTCAAAGTTGGCTATATGGACAGCAATCACTAAGTTTTAACTAACTATTTAATGATGTTAAACGTATCATAGACAATTTATATCATAAATGTGTAATAGAGAGTATCACTAAGTGTTTGAACTCTCTTATATACCTTTATAGAACTGTTAGGAGAACGGTATGCTACAATCACTATTCGGCCAATAGTCAGTAGTGGCTTACCGTTCTCTTAACCATGCTGCAACGAATTTTACGTGATAGTTCAAAACCTAGTGATTAACTCTTTTAATAGACCATCATGGGTTCGGTTTTATAATCTTTACTTTAACTGTGTTGGTCCAATGTGTCGATTTTAGCATGTACTCCACCTATTGTGGTACCTTCCTAAAGTACCAGACCAGGAGATAGGTACTTAAGGTGTATTAAGAATATCATTCTTAGTTTGGAGAGGTACGTTTAACATAATTAAATAATTGGTGAAGAATTAGTGTCCGCTTTATTTGTTTCCATTTACCTAGTTTGTTAAACACATAGTTTTGTTTATAAGAGGTCATGCGTTTGTATTTGAAAATTGTTGTGGCTAGTATGGTTAATTTAAAGCATGTTAAGGAGGTAAAAGTCTGTTATTTCTGAGTGGATTTCATATCTTTTAATTTACTTTTTAGATTTCACAAATTTGTAGAATTTTTAGACATCTCATGAACGTAGGACATTTGAGCCAGTCCTTTCATATTCATACCTTCACTTCATTCATTTCCTAACGTATTGCCCACCATGTTCAACAAAAATTATTCCCTTATTTTCCAACTTAGTAAATTTCATACCTTTTGGTTGATGTAAATTCTAGCCTCCCTCCAAAATACAGTGGTGAACTCTTAAAGAATTTGATCACCTTTTCGGATTTGCCAATAAAATCCATATCTCATTATCACATAAATTACATTCGTTGTATTTCAAACTGCTTCAATTCATGCAACATATTTTCCATTAAAAGTTCAAAACATTTCGTGAAATATAAGCTCATTATTATATTTTTGGGAGAATTTCCTCTTTTGCATTCTCATATATATACAATGTGTTTCAAAAAAATTGACAACGGATTGAGAACATTCCCATTATAAAATTGCATTCCAAAAATTGCAGTCTCTTTGAAACCTTAATTGTCATTACCACGTTACCATTACAGAACGTTGTTGCCACTTTTCGACCACAAGGCTATTTTATTTCTAGGAGAAATGTGTAGTACTTATATATGTTCGTTATGTATACCAATACAAATACCTTTGTATTGGTATACTTTTTTTGGTATATTTTTCAACCTTGACATAACGTTTCAACGGCGATAAAAGAAAACGTACTCTTCCTAAAAAAGGACCTCCTTTGTCTATTTTCTTATTCCACTGATCGTCAGTAGAGATATGAAAAACTATTTCGAATATAGACGGATGGGTTCAATTTAGGAAATTTTTATGAAACACGAATAGGCGTCGTCTCACGATCCCTAACGAGATAAAGCTTTGAAGGAGGGCGAAATCATTGGAGTTTTCGACACGAAGAAGCACATGAATTATTATCAAGTTCACCCTACTTAAATCATCTCATCGATAAGTGTCGATTTTCGGTTATTAATTGAGAAATCGATAGTATTAATACCTTGTTACTTATTTCAAGGGTGAAATAACCGCATTAATAACCGAGTTTTAAACTTTGTCCTCGTGCCCACCGGTCACTCATTAATCCATTGCCATAGAAATATTAATTTATGAGTATTATATTCTCTTCCTTTTTGTTACTGATTAAGTTTAATGCATGTATTTATAACGAGAATAAAGAGACCTGTTGCGTTTACTACGGAGTTCATTCCACTTACCTTGCTCTTGTGGATGTGCTGGTGTTGGTACTCTGAATCGAACTCCGGCTCCGAGAAGTAACTTGGGTCTTCGAAGTGGCCGACACCTCCGGCGATGCCGATGCCAGCCATCGGTAAACCCCCGGACACATCGGCAGACTCGAACAGCCTCAGTACGGATCTGTCCCTGATCTCCCTCAGGTGCGACCTGGCACGGTAGGGGATGTTTATCAGTAAAAATTGTCTTAGGTAAAGAGGATAAAAGAGATATAAAGCAAACAATATCAAAGAAAGCCCCAGCAAAAGACTTAACAACAGAGGAACACTTTAGACACACAGGTGAAGAAACTATCAAGAGATTAACACATATGTATCGGTGTGCGGAAAGTTGCTCGCCGACAATTGCTCGCCAACAATTGCTCGCCGACAATTGCTCGCCAACAATTGCTCGCCGACAATTGCTCGCCAGTCAGTTGCTCGCCATCGGGTAAATTTAGATTCAGGTCATGCTAAGAACTAGACAAAAATGCATTTATTTTTCAAAAGATTTATCAATCAATTTTTAATCAACTACTTGTCATCTTCAGAAAATAAACCATTGCTAATTAGATGAATTTAACACAATCACAATTTAACAAACAATTGAACACAAAAATTTAACGATTAGGTAAAAATTCACTCATGTTTCGATACATAAAATCTAGAAAATTGAAAATTGTATAAACCAAATTAAAAAAATATGTTATTAAACATATTTCAAATACATCAAAATGATGCAGAAAATCTTTAACAGATACAAATAAATACAAATAAAAATCAAAACTTTCTTGACAATATGAAAATACTTGACAAATATGAAAATCTATCTAAAATTTAAAAGTAGTAGTGGGCTAAGCCACTCAAATATTTCACTAATGTTCTATTTGAATAGTTATTTACAATGTTTTTTATCCGTTGTGCGCAATCACGATATTTCTTACGTGCAACCTCGGGGTTAGCACCACCTATGTATTGTTCAATTTTTCCACAATTGAAACTTCGTTGAACAAAACTTCGTTTCACAAAACTTATTGGTTTTTGGTAAACCATTTTGAACAGTATTGTAACAGTTAACAGTTAAATTTCCGAAAATTGGTAACCACTATAACTTAAACTGAGTCATTTACTATTAACGAGTGACATTTCAACGCTTTTAACAGTAAATATTTAAGGATTACGTTGGAGCCTTTAAGGTTAGGGAGTTCGAAGCGTTAATGGTACTAAGAATTGTGTATTAAATTTCTTTAAATTCATACCATTTTCTGATAATGCTTAGCTATAACTAATAATAATATTATGAGAAATATTATCTGTTGGCGAGCAATTATGAGGCGAACAATTGGGTAGCGAGCAATTTTCCCGGCGAGCAATTGTCGGCGAGCAATTGTCGGCGAGCTATTGCCGGCGAGAAACTTTCCGGGAAACATTTGTATCTTCAAAGTCATATGCGGTAGTGGCATAATACCACATAATTGACTCACTTCGACATTTATAGCCATACCGAAGAAAAATGAAGCAAGGAGATGTGCAGACCATTGGACAATACCCTTAATGAGCCATGCCGCAAAAATATGTGTATGCGTATAGTAAGTGTAATAATTATAAAGTAGAAGTGCCTCCTGCTTTCTTCAATTCTAATAGAATTTATTAATTTAATAGAATAATTAATTAATAGAATTTCTTCATTTCTAATAGAATTTACTTTTTTTTTATTTTACTACACAATACATAACCACCTGCATAAAGCACACGATCTGCATGGTTACGTATTTTGCCGAACTTTAATGATTATTTGCTATTCCATCCGAAGGTGACATAAGGATAAAAATAATGCTTTACGATAATTGTACATAAAGAGGGTTAAGCACTAACGTTAATAATGTGTACCTCATCACAAAAACAGTACACTTTCAATATCTCTCTAATGTACATAAGAAGAAATAAACAATGCATATGAACGTATTACTTTTTTATTTTTTTGCATCATTGCAAAAATTGCAATGCATTATTATTTTATGCATTTTCTTGCATAAAAAAAAATAACACTGTTTGCTTTCATAAGCAATTACTTTACACATCCTTGCTTTTATAGATTGAAAATTTTTATACAAACATATTTTTTAATTGTACAATTAAATTGTAAACAATAAATGTTTTAATTGTAATTGATTTAATTGATTTAGTTGATTGAACAGATTTTTTTATTTTTTTATAACTATGAGGGTGGCGCCAAATTTAAAAATCAATTTGGTAATGTGCTGATGATTGATTAACAATAACAAAAATCAATCCAGCTTTCCAACTCGTTCTCTAATGACAAATTAATGTTTTTATAATTTAAATTACGATATTGACAAGGGTCAATTTTATGATAAAAGTGCATACACCATAGGGGGTTAAAAACAAGTACCTATTATATACTTACAGGAGTTGGTGTCGCCCAAAATATATAGAAATGTTAATGAACATGTGCCTTAAGACGCTTAGTCTTAAGGCACATTAGTCTTAAATACTGGACTTTAAATCTTTTAAAAAAATAATCAATTTGTTTCATTAATTTATCAAACTGATTTCAATCGACAAGCGAAATTTAGGTCAATGGGCACCTTTAGTACGCTGATTATAATTATGATTTTTTCACAATTTTACAATTATTTTATCTAATATGATCCTGTTTTAAATAAATGTGTTTTTTGATGGTTGCCGTGGGCAAAAAATACCCTCATTTTTGTATATTAATATTTGTTATAAACTTTTTGACGTAGAATTATGAAAAAACGAAACTTTTGACATAAAACTTGTATTCCTGTGCCATTTGGACAAGAGCAGTAGTTTTCCAGAAAATTAGGGTTGGCAATTTTAAAGCATCATTTAACATTTTTGTACTGTCCAATAAAGTATATCAAATTTGAAGAGGGGTGGTGTGGTACAAAATAGGCAAAAAATCTCAGTGAACATGTGTCCAACAATTTTGTTGTTATCTGCAAAACTAGTTCCAATATACAAGCTTTATTTAGGCTCCTTACAATTATGATACCGAAATGAATCTATCATAAGGTATATGTAATTTTTAGGAATTGTTGAGTATAAAAAATACCTTAACTCTTACATAACTATTTAGACTAAGAACTATGAAAAATAAAGCTATTGGTATAAACCTCGTATCCTCCTGCCATTTCGAAAAAAACAAGAGTTTTTCCAGAAAAACACTATTGAAAATTATTGATATTATTATGGTCTCAAAAACATAAAGTGACCCTTATCTCCAAAACCGTCAGTAGGAACACACAGGAACACATATATGAATTAAGACTTTCCTGTCTATTTGGACTACATCATCCCTCCTAAAATTTGTTACTCATTTGTTGAAATTACAAAAAAAAATTTAATAACGAATTAAAATTTGAATATTAAGTTTCTGGAATACTAATGCTCTTATCAAAATATCTCATAAGAGTATAAGTTTTATTTCAAAAGTTTCAATATGTTATAATGAGTAGTCAAAATATCTGAATCGTTACGTACAGAATCGTTAGGGTATTTTTTAACCCGTACAAACCCAAAAAAATAACTTTTACCTTAAAACAGGTTCATTTTTGATACCATAATTGTAATCATCGCATCAAATTATATGTAATAGTATGTAATGTGGCAATAGTGTAGTACTTGATCTAAATTTCGCCTGTTGATTGAAATTAGTTTTGTAGCTAATACAAAAAATTGATTATGTTTTTTAAACTAAGTGTTTCGTAAGGACTGTTCTGCATATTTTGATCTACAACAAACCCTGCTCCCCAATGTATGTGATACTTGTTTTTTTAACACCTTGTACACCAATTCTCATTAAAACAACAGCGTTAAAAATGTTTTCCGAAAATGGTCTTGGAAACAACATTTTCCGGAAATCGTTTTGCGAACAACATTTTCCTGAGTATTTACAAGAAGGAAAATGGAATTATCCGGACTATTACTGTAAAGACTTTACAAGACGCAAAATACACTGTTTTTATAGCACACGCACAAAATTGATGAAATCTTTTCGATGTTGTTTGCTTAGTAACTATAGTTGCCAAAAAATTGACAAACTTGGATTTTGTGAAATTTGGAAAATAATATTCTAATATTTGTAATTTCGTCTTTTCTACGATTTCCGGAAAAATTTAATAGAAAACAAGTGGCACAAAGTGCCTTCCATTTCAATTTAGCTCGTCTTCAGTAAGGTGAGATTTTCCAGACTAACAGACAGAATAACTATAAATTTTAGTATTTTTCAAGTAAAATGTGATTTATTTTCCCATTTTCAAGCCGTATCAGCCCTAGTAATAACACAATAACTGCTATAGATTTTATTTTGTCCCAATAGTTGATTTAATAAATAAGCGTCATATAAAGTGTGCTCACCGCTGTCACCAGCTTATGGCAACTTCTCTATCACCGTAACGTAAGCAACAGAAAGCAATTTTTCTACCAGATAAAGAGATTTTCATTGCACATCTCTCGAAGCTTTACATTAGCATCCTAAATTGAGCCCTCACCTCAAATCCTCCAGCTCGTAGAACATGTCCTTGGAAGAGTCGTGAATGTAAATTTTGACGTTCGGCGAATCTAAATATTCCATCGTGAGCTGTTTGGGAAAGGATCTGACGAACAGCGCCTTCACCGTATCTATCGATGTGATCTCGTTCGGCAGCAGCGCCCTTTTGGTTTCGTTACGGTACTGGAGGAAAACTAAACCTGAAAATCGGAGAAAAAGAGAATCAGTCTTGTAAGACGTAATTTCAACGAGCGACCGGCTCGGAATCAATAAACGCCAATTAGGCATAATCGCAAGTAACCCCCCACGGTGGGAAACGGCCCTAAATCTCCACCGAATCAGTTTCCGGGGAGGGTCCCACCCCCTTCAACCATCGCATAAATATTTGAGATGGAAATATAATTTTAATTTTGATCGGGCACCGTCGCCGGTGTTTGCGAAGTCGATCGATCGCAGGGAATTTCGTTAGGGGACATTTTTCTGCGATTCCGCAGCGGAAACTTAATCCGTTTTCGCATTCCCGGCATCCCCTGCTAACACCTTTTCATGCGAAATTAAATCATTAATGGTTTTTAGGGGAACGAATTAAGTTCGCGATTTAGTTTGTCAGACCCTCGTTCCCATGTTTGTTTTTCCGTTTGTACCGTTTAATAAACGAAAACGTATTGCGCCCGTAATTTCGGATAATTGTGAAGGAAGCATGGGTAAGCTTTCACTAAGATTATAATCAATGTAAGTACCTAGTTATTAAATTTACATAAAATTGCAGGCGAGGCTTGTAGTGTCGATGGAAACTGGTAATGTGTAAAATGTGAAAAATTAAGCAAGAACACGTTCCGGGCGTATCGAGCAGCCGTGAACGGGAATATAAATTAGGAGATTACACTATGCAAAAAACTAAAGGCAATAAAAGGTAAGGTAATTGTAATTGGGGGGATTCTGCAAATGCAACAAGCAGTAATTCTGTTTAAGTCACGCAAAATCACAAAGAAAAAACCAAACGTACAAATCGATAACACAAATGTTTGTGTTAAAACGTAGCAACTAGTCGAGAAAATAGTACGTACTTACAGCGTACTTATTACAAGTAATTATTATATATAGTATAAAAATATATTCAAAATTGTTCCACAATTTAAGGGTTCGATAAGTAATCATTCAAAATGCAAGAGAAATGCAATTTCTCTATTGCAACATAGATGGTGATCCACAAGCAAGTAATGTAGTAGCATCATATTCGCATAGAAATATATTGTAACGCGAAATGTAAACAACCAGCGTAAGCGTTCTGCTTATCGGACGGCGGCTTACCTCAAAGATAGGCCGCTCCGCTAATTGAGTTATAAAAACAGTTGCAGAATACTCGAGAATATTCATTTAAAATAAGAATGATATATTACGTTCCGGGCCTTTCTAGAATAAATATTATTAGAGAAGGGAATGAACTGGAACATTCTCGCATACAATTGAGGTATGTATATAAACACGGGCTTGCGGTCGGAGGAGATTAGACGTGAAGCCGCGAGTGAAAACAGTGCGATAAACGGACAAGTGAAATAAATTAGCAGTTAAGAGTGTGGTATAAATTAATTAGTTAGGAAATAGTCTAGATAAATTAAGTAGTGTGTAGTGCGTAATTAAAAGTGTTTAAATAAATTAAAATAAACGTTACAATATGTTTCGTGAATATCCCGTATGTATGTCCTCTATTTACTTGTCTTATTGTCTTATTAAGTTAACGTCTCTTTTTCGCTGCTGTGGCCAATTTGGACGGGACCTACAGTTTAACGTGGGCTCCGAACCACGGTCCTCGAGCACGGTTGTACCCCCTTAAGGCGCTCACCCCAGTTGATCCACTCCGTGCTCTACTGACTCAGGGTGTGTGTATCCTGGTCCCGCCCTCCTACAGGATATCCGATCCTATCCGGCCTGGTTACCGGCGTGAATAGGAACGGGATTTTGGATACATTTTACACACTTCCCGCAACAATCACAACATCCATGGATTACGTGGGATTCCAACCCACGACGACAGTGATCGCCTGACTCAAAGCCAGCGCCTAAACCACACTACCACCGCCGCCCCTCCTCTATTTACTATTTCACAGAACGTCTTTTTTCCCTTACGTCGCTTTGTAATAGACGTGTCTGTGTCTGTGCGCCTTCATGCTTCATCCATGTTGCCATATCCGTAGATTATCCTAAGTTCTAATGACCATTGAAAATTGACAGCCGTTCTTTTACCACTCAGCTGATAAATGACAGAAATATATCTTAACCACGTCAAAACTTCACACCTAATCTGATTTTGTATTTACGTAATCTTCTGTTTCTTGCATTCTTAAAAATCATTAAGAACAGTCTTTTTCAAAACTGTTCACTCGTTTCGATACAGATAGAATGTAAGCATTATAGCACCAGAAACCAGAAGTGTTCAACCGCAAATTCGTTGCTACTGTTGACTTATTGAATTATTGGAATTATTAATTTATTGAAGAAAATGTTCAATATTGTTGTTCTGCTGTGTAAAACCAACGAAATACATCACAAATATCTATGATAAATATGTACGACGTGTAGATCCGAATATAGTTTATGATCATAGGACATTGTTACACAAAATCATACATAATTCACAGAATAATAAATTTCTGTCGTTTGTTAGTAGTTACCATTGACTTTCCCTCAGAGATCTGGCAACATCAAGCCCCAACAGAACCTGTACCTTTATCCTTTTTTATCAATAGTTATTTACATAATTACACTTTGTGCCGAGTATTTTAAAGCTCCGAGTCAAGCAAGAGATTTTACTGACGTGTATTGTATTAAATTTTTCCGGAAATCGTAAGTAAAGACGGAATTTACAAATTTTGGAAATTCTTTTACAAATTCCGCGAAAATCAAGTTTGTCAATTTCGTTTGCAACTATAGTTACAAAGTGAACAAATTTCATCAATTTTATGCGTGTGCTGTGAACACGGTGTGTTTTGAGTCTTGTAAAGTCTTTACAGTACTAGTCCGGAAACTTCAATTTTCCTGGGTGTAAATAAGCAGGAAAATGTTGTTTCCAAGACGATTTCCGGAAAATAATATTTCATATAAGTTGTTGTTGCTCTTCGCTCGTAAGACACGTTTAATACATTTTTTTCATGGAGAATAAATGGCTTACAAAAAGGGAAAAGAAATGGCATATTTACAATACAGCGAATTATAGAAAATCACAACAATTTTCTACAAGTTTTTGTAGATTTATAAGGAGCATTTGCTGAAGGGATAAATAGAAACAAACTAATGAAAACTAAGAAAGAACATCGCTACCCAAAACACTTACTAAGAGCTATAAAAGCAGTTAATATATTAACCCGAATATTGTACTATAGAAGGGAGAAAAACTAACAAGAGAAATAATTGTAAATAAGAAAGTGAAACACTGTTGGCATTTAGATTTATGCCATCATTGGAGAGTCGAAAATAAATAGAAGGAATACACTCAGATAATCACATCAGCGTAATATGCAGGTGACTTATTACTTTCAATTGAAATAGAACAAACTTTTACATTGAAGAAAAACCAACATTATGAAACCAAAACGTCAACACAAGCAAAACCACAACGATGGCTTACCCATGGACACTTCAGCACAGGTTGCGCTGTATCCTACTATCGAAATAAGGACAGGAGAAAAACTGAATAAATTCACACACATCCATCGAATTGTCAGCAGAATACTATAAGAAACAAAACAAGCAGATCATCATCATCAATCAGCTTGTGTTCGTCCACTGCTGGATATAGACCTCCCTTAAGTGCTTCCACGTTTCCTTGTTCTGTGCCGCTCGTATCCAATTTGTTTCAATACGTATAATATCATCGGACCATCTCAGAGATACAAGCAGATACACCAATAAAATGTGATAGCAATAGTAACCGTCTTATACATTAGTGAAACGTGGACAATAATATAACCTTAAAGTCTATTTCCTTGCGAGTGATAGCACGAATTCTCACCGTATATCATTATCTCTCTTAAACTATAGGCGCAGCATTTCTCACGAATACAAAAATGCAGAATTGTATTAAACGTTCAAATACATGAATACTAATAGTTAAATTTGGTGATGTGAAAACACTTCTACATGAAGCTTTATCGAAAGTCACTGCAGAAGGTTGGAAACAATGTATACAGCATGTAATAAAGGAGGAAGAAAAGTTATAGAACTTAGATTATATAGTTGACGAACGCGTATTTAAACTAATTATTATTACACCGAACAACGAAACATTAGATTCGGATGATGACGATGAAGACGACATGATGTAGATATTTAAAACTGAACTGTGACATATATTTATTTGTACCTATTATTATTTATATGTAGTTATTTAATTGTAGTTTAGCGACTAATTGCTTTAATCAAGGATTTAATTTATATGAATTGAATATATTGTACATATTTTATTTGACAGATTGCCATTACGCAAAATTTTAACCACGCCAGCTTACTAAACTGTCAGTTCTAAGCCTGAAAAAAGTGGGAAGAAAATTTGGTTTAATCTAAATACTAATAAATATTGTAAATTTCCATTTTGTTATTTACATTAAAATGAAATTTCATTTTTTAAGCACTATAAGAAATTCGCATTTATACCAAATCACACGACACTGTGTCTGCAATTTTTACGTCCTTTTTGTGATCGTCCTTCGGTCCCATTGTTCGCGCTACCTGAGTTTTACAATACAGGGAGGACCCATCGAAAGTTATTGAGTAAACGCACATTTCTTATGGAAAAATGCTTACGAGTCTCATTAATTTTTGGAATCATCTAATAGTGTTTTGTACACTGTTTTGAAACTATTATGAGCTTGTGTGCTATCAGTCGCAAGGAAATAGAGTATAAGAACTGAATTTGCGATGAAGGGAATCTTGAAGGTTTTCCAAAATTTGACAAGACAAAACTCAAAATTAATTATGTATTACACATTCAAGAAGAAAGAGAATGTAAACATGGCTGACCGATCATACAAACGAGAGAAATAGAGAGTGTGTGAGAGAGATAGATAGAGAGAGAACTCCCATTCCCTATACGGTGTCGCTATACGGCGTCGGTCGCATTTTTCGGTAATTTTCTTTTTATTCATTTCTCTCCTACGCTTTTCTAGGAGAAAGCTTCGCTTCAATAAGTTAGCAAACGTTTCATAATAGGATTACACGTGAAAAGGTTACCTGCAAACGCCACACTTCATAAATCTCCCGGAAAATGGAGCAAACGCAAGTTATAGAGAAGATGGGTAACGCAACAGCATTGTTTGTAAAAAACTAACTAGCTCCCTCTTCAATCAACGGTAATAACCAAAAGAGCCTAAAGTGAAGAAGAGGAAAAGTATTGCAACTACATAACGAACACGCTGTAAGTAAACCCGTTGCGATTCATCACACATTTTGATTTCGGAATACCTCGAAATAGATTTTAAGTTTCAATACGCTAAAATTGTTTGCTTATTTAATGAGGCGGTTAACTGCCTCGGACGCGTCACTGACACATCGCATACGTTCTTCGCCGCTAAAGAAACTTCACCAAAATATGAGGATAAGGAAACAGTAAGGAAGCTGGGATTAGAAATTCAGTATGAGCAGTCTAAATCGCACACCATAAAACAGTAAAATAGAGACTCATAAAGGTCGATAATGAAGTGGCAGAACATTAGTCGAATCAAGTATGAATTCAACGTAATCTTACAAACTAGAATGAGTGTGTTTTGAGAAAAAAGGTTTGTATGCCGAGGATAACAGGAAAATTGGTAACAGGTCTCTTATTGATCAAAACAAGATGTCACTTATGTGGGTCGACACTTGTGAAGGTACAAAGAAACTCAATTTACAAAATCAGTGGCCTATTAGCTTTGAACTTTCCTGAGAATTTTTGGCATTTTTACAATTTTGAACAATTTACAATGTTCACGACTAGCAGACCAATTTCACTTAAAAAGCATTTTTAATATGGGTTGATGTTCTCGGGGAGATGCGTGGAAAACTGCAGAATGTTCTTGGATAATCCCCAAAAAATAAAACAACGATCGTTGCTAACGGTTTACTGCCGACGTTTCGTCCGATATTACGGACATCATCATGGCTCTACAAAGAAAGTGGTAAGTATCTCTGATATAACCAATGTTAACGCTTACATTTTAGGCGAAGAAGAGTTGTATGAATGACATAGATTGGACCACTGTATATCGCCAATATGAGATTTCTTGGAGGGCCATTATTAAAAATAGAAACCCCCCAAAATTTACGGCGTGTTGGACCAGTGACAAAATACAACTAAGGTCAAAGAGGTACCAGGAAGGTGTAAGAATATGTATTACCCATTTTTATTATGAATTTCTTTGGATTTTGAGTTTTGAAATTAAATATGTCGGTTTCAGGTGACATCTAATGGTAGACGTATTTACTGACAAAAGGATAAAATATGAAAACTGTAAATGTGGGGATGAAATGGGATAGAGTTTAAACGGTAACATACGTATCAAGTGGTCTGATTATCAAATAATTTGTAGTATGCATGAGCAAAATTCTGCAAATCTTGTCTATTTACATTATCGGTGGATGTTTTGATGTGGACGGCCTCTTTGAATAGTCTTTCGAACCAACTTGATTCCTGCTCTAATATCATAATATTTTTAAAGTCAAAATTATGATTGTTCGTTAAGGCATGTTCCACTAAACCCGAATGTGCCGGATTATTACTAGAGATGTTTAATAAATGTTGTTGCATTCCCTTTTTTATGTATTGTTGAGTTTCTCCA
Source organism: Cryptocephalus moraei (assembly GCA_946251905.1). Taxonomy (NCBI): domain Eukaryota; kingdom Metazoa; phylum Arthropoda; class Insecta; order Coleoptera; family Chrysomelidae; genus Cryptocephalus; species Cryptocephalus moraei. The sequence continues at coordinate 23,779,691 of OX276456.1, forward strand.
ATGTAAACTTTCGGGGGGTTTCAGTCGACACATGTTACTTGATATACTACACAGCTCTGGTATTCTTTAGGAGTTGGATCCTTAATTTTGGAGAAAATGAGATTGTTAAATGATGAAAAAGAATACCAATATTTTTAATATGTACTGTTACAATTAATTTCATTTTTTGCGTTTCACTATGTTCAATTTCATTCTTTTGTTAAGCATTTTTTTCAAGAATTTATTGTCTTTTCGTGGTAATTATTATTTTGATAAGTTTGTTCAACTAATAAATGTTAGGTTTTATTACAAAAAAAACTTTTATTCATATGAAGCTGAAACCATTTTAAAAATAATAAAATCGGCTCTGACCACCCCTGACCACCCCTTCGCACTGTGGGGAAACCCGACCCAATTACTCTTTACTCTTAGAGAATAACTTTTCACCCTTCAACGTCACCAAAATGTACAGCGAAAGACAACAGAGACCGACATAGAGCATCACTACCGTATAATCCTTAAACTGTGTTTTCACTTCAACAAAATTTCTTCGACTTACCTAACGGCCGTTCGAGGGTTTTGCTAGGCGTCCGCACGACAGGTAGGGAGCTCCTCTGTTTCCCGCCCCTACGGAAACCCGTCGAACTCGTCTCGACCTCCGACATGATGCCGGGATCTTCGTCGAACAGCATCGCGTTCGAGGGGGGCGGATAACCCCGTGGTTGGCCCTGTAAGCAGGAAATACTTCTTGATAAGCAGACGTTGAGAAAAGACTGGAGGATGGAATAGAAGAAAGTGAAGTAAGTAAGGAAGGGCATATTAATTACGATTCATAGTTCTGCAAGGTATATGGGGTATTCATGAGGTAATGTATTAACATATCAGGTATGTATACCAACAATATGAAAAACCGAACTGGAATTTTCCAAAAATTTTCCATGCGCTGTTATTGGCGAATGCGCCAATAGATATTTACGATGTAAGTGAGATACGAACATCATTAACAAACGCGTGCAAAGGGTGCACAACGAGGCGAAGCCTTCTACGGTCTTTTAGTAAGGAATCAATTCCCATTTGAACCAGACAGAGCTTTACCTACATATGGATACAAGGTTCTAGGTTTTCCTGAATTAAATTTATTAATTACAACACTGTTTCCGGTGATTACATAGTTCTAATCCAAATCATCCATATTTACAATGTTCTTGAAGTGGTAAACTGTTTCTCGTAATACACTGTGACCGTGCTCAAACTAGTTCGTGGATGTCTTGAATTTCATTTCATGTATTCGTATTCTATTTATATAGAAAAATCAACTTGTATCCATCTACCGTGGTAACAAAAATTATCTTGGTCAAGGGTTGATAAAACGGTTGTCTTAGCTTATATCATCGTTTTGAAATAATTCAGTCATTGTCAAGCTACAGTGACTTACCAATAACTTACCAAGGTCTTACCTACTTATTTCAGCTGTAAAATAGTAATGAACTACAATTTATGAATAATAATAATCATGTAAATTTTATGCTACGTGGTGAGAGGCGTAAGAGCCACAATTCCAAACCTGCATAGGATTAGAAAACTTTAGCACAATTACTTGACATATTTTGATACTCAAAAAATGATTGACGTAAATGTAAGATGGGAGCTGCGGCAATCATTTTAAAATTCATGACCACCCTTGACCAAGGTAATTCTTGATATCACGATAGATATACAGTGAGAAAGAAAAAATATTAACGATTTAACAATCAACGAACCAGACATAATGACATAGTGACATAACCAAGAAAATTAAAAATGCGTTCTGTTTAATAAGTAGTTGCTGGACACTTTACTGGATGGTTAAAGCGTTCTGTAAATTTTCTTTCCGGTAAATATTAACACTCAGAATATCAAAGTTACCAACAGGTGAATTTGCTGGTCAAAACGTGTGAGTAGCCTTACGTGGAGCTTTATGGAATTAGTAATTCTATAAGACTTATTTATGATTAACTCATCTCCTCAAACAGCAGTATCACGTTAATTCTGAGCATAATCCATGGTTCCTCATTTGTACCAATGGCGCAAATTTTCTGACAAACGACTTATTGCAAAGGTAACGAATCTAACTCCACATTGGCCATCTCTGGTCCGAACATCACTAATATCTCTACCTACATAACAGTTATAAACATAACAAATAGTAATCAGCACAACATCAACACTTGTACCTGAAGAATATATAATCAAATTTCCATCATCGACTCCCCATCAAGGTTTAGTATGACGTATTGCGTAATGTTTTGAAAAATCCCGATTAACTGCAAGAGCCCATCGGAATTCCATGTAATGTTCCCTACCATTTTTTCTGGACGAAGTGCCTCTGGATGAAAATTTAATTTAATTATGGATAACCCTAGCCGACCATTGAATCCTGTACACCTCTCGAAATTTTCAAATAAACTTCGCTCGTATCCCTATTCAACTGCGGTCGGCAATATCCGAAAGGGTTTGTTTGTGACGACGATAAAGCAGGAAAACAGTAAATAGAAATGGGAAAAACCATCATGTGATCCTTTGCTAGCAGTTTGTTTACTATCTGCGGTGCTAAATGGGAAAATTATTCTGCGAGAACGATCACGTCGGCACAGCCATTTGTATTACTGGATCAATTTGTTTTCCGACGAGGTAAATTAGGAGTTTTCTTGGATTATCATTGACGTAATAGTAATTCTACAATAAATATTGGAAATTTAAACGCAATAATAATTCCGATCCATCATGAAAACTCAATGTTTTTGTTTAAACTGATAATTTCTCTTCAATGAACTAAAAAGTTTATTCAATTTGGCATACGAGAAACCCGACCTAATTACGACCACAACCACATAAAATGCCTCGCGTAAAATCAATATTTCTGATCAACGACAAAACAGTGCGCACGATTTCAATTAGGTTTAATTAGTTGAGTGGATCGTAAAGCGAGATTTGATGACGGTTACGGTGAAACAATACACGGAGTTCAAAAAACTCAAAATCAATACTAGGAAATGCAGATGTGACGAAATAATAAATAGAAATGTCTCCTAACTAGGTGATTCTTATATCATTCATACAATCTACATCTATCGAATATAAGAAGGAGAATTTAAATGAAGGTTTGTGACAATAATAATAAAGAACAATCTATTGAAATGATTACGATGATACGGGCTGAGTTAAGAATGTATTTTTAAAGAGTTTAAAAACCAGCTTTTGTGCAGTGAAAATTTAAAACGAAACCTTGCATTTTCTAAAAAATTTATATTTCATAAAATCGTATTTATTATATCAAGTTGGTACTTTCAAAGCACTTTAATACATCTTTTGAAACATGTTATGGCATGTAGCTTTCTTCTCCATAATTCATGGTTCTGATTTTATCATTTTACATTTCAGAGTCATTCTTTGTAATAAATCCAAATACAGAAAAAAACGAAAAAGGGTACACCATTTTACCCTGAGTTCTGTTTTTGCCAACTTTAGGTATGCATGTTTAAGGCTACAAATAATATAAAAATGTTCTTCCCACAATTAATTCGTACCACGTGTTTAGTTTTCATATAAGCTCTAGCTACAGTAATAGCTAATAAAGAAATAGTAAAAGCTAACACTAGCAAAAAAGATTTAAAGCTTGGTTCATTTGATATCCAAATGGCCAACTTTGAGTTCTTGGGCAACTATCTGTCTTTGTCACCAAAGCTGTTATTTTGCTGGCATAAAGGTATTAATTTGGACAATTATTTTATTATTCACGATGTATTTTGGATTACATGTAATCCAAAATACATATAAAGACGTATACTCAACTTTCAATTCAATTTTCTTAACGTAACATATCAAAATTTTTAATGGTCATATAGACAATAAGAAAGACGCCTCGGAAGAGATAGTCATATGGGAAAATTATATTCGAGACTTATTTGCCTTACTCGACTTAAGAGGAATGACATATACCAGCAACAACAACGAAGGTCCCACCATAATTAAGTGTGAGCTAGAACGAGCTATTTAGCAACTCAAGAACAACAAGAGCCCAGGACCTGACAATATTTATCCAGAAACTATTAAATTAATTGGTGAAAGTAATCTGGATCTTTTCCTAAAGCTACTAAACCAAATTTATGACTCTGGTAAAATTCCAAAAGACTGGCTAGAATCTACGTTCATTTCCATTCCCAAAAAGCCGAACCCTCGCCAATGCAATGACTTCAGGTTGATTAGTTTGATGAGCAACGCCTTAAAGATTCTTCTTAGAATTATCCACAATAGGATCCAGAATAGGTGCGAGCAGGTAATCTCGAGAGAACGGTTTAAATTTAGGAGGGGCATGGGCACTCGTGAAGCATTATTTAGCCTTCAAGTTTTTGCTCAGAAATGCATGGACCAACAAAAGAGCCTATACATATGCTTCGTCGACTTTGAAAAGGCATTTGACATAGTGCCGCATGCAAGACTCATAAATTCCCTCATCAACTTAGGAATCGATGAGAAGGATATCCAGTTAATAAAAAGTCTTTATTGGCATCAAGTGGCAAAAATAAGAATAAAAAATACCACCTCTACGGAAATAGAAATTCGTAAAGGGGTGCGTCAAGGATGTATATTATCATCAAGCCTTTTCAACGTCTTTTCAGATGGGATAAAAGTAAATGGGGAAACCATTAACAGCATAAGATATGCTGACGATATGGTGCTCATGGCCGATACTGACATTGGGCTTCAGAATATTATAGATAGCGTACAAAGAGCATGCTCGGGCTATGGTATGAAGATCAACGTTCAGAAAACGAAGACCATGGTAATTAGCAAAAATCAGAATATCCCGATTCCATTCCAGATCAACGGTGAAGTCCTAGAATTGGTAGACCGCTTTAAGTATTTGGGTTCCTGGATTGAAAGGGACACAAACCCTGATAACGAAATAAGGGCTAGAATCGAGCAAGCACGTCAGGGATTTCTACGATATAAACGACTCCTCTGTGATCTGTACTTGGACCTGAATCTGCGTCTGAGACTGGTAAAATGTTACGTTTGGTCTATTCTACTGTACAGCTTTGAGTCATGGACGTTGAAAGCTGGCATGATAAATAAACTGGAAGCGTTCGAACTTTGGTGCTACAGGAGGATGCTGAGGATTCCTTGGACAGCGAAAATTACGAACGATGAAGTACTTCAGAGAATAGGTGGTGAGCGGGAGCTGCTGCATATAATAAAAATAAGGAAAACTACATATCTAGGCCACCTACTCAGGCACGAAAAATACGAGTTGCCTCAGCTAATAATTGAGGGAAAGCTGGAAGGTAAACGAGGCTTAGGAAGAAAGCGGCTCTCCTGGATGCGGAACATCAGGAACTGGACCGGCCTAAATTTCGAGCAGGTCCTCAGAATCGTGCAAGATAGACACGCATTTGCCGACGTGATCGCCAACCTTCATTGAAGACGGCACATAAAGAAGAAGAAGATATAGACAATTAAGGCAAATTAAGGGGGCAATGACAGTGTTGATGAATTATGTGGGTGGAACGCATCATTTGGTGATTTAAGTAATCATATCTTAATACATAGATAAATTTTTTTTAAAATGCGTAATTTTGAAAAATAGTTACGTTTTTCGTCAAATCAGGATACCTAAGTATCATATTTAAGTATAATCAAGATATATATTTTAGAACTGTTCGTAACATTTCTACAAAAAGTGTAAAATTTTTTATTGCACACCTTCAAAATTTTACATAACCTGTTTTATATATTACATATGCATACTTTGCATACTTTTCATTGCATATAATCCAGGCTTTGGTATTCACCATGTTCGGATATAAACTGTATTAGCGGCACACAGCGTTATAGTCATGAGGGGATAGTGCAGTCCTCAAACGGTCGAAAGAGGTAAGAAAGAAATCTCCGGGAAAAAATGAATTTATTGAGACCTAACTAAAAGTGGTCAATCTGCCATTTTAATTATAAAGAATATATTGCACAAAATCTTTTCTTTCTCATTTCTCTTCAAAATCAAATTCTTTATAACAAATTTATATTAAATAACTAGGACTTAACGTTCGGATTAAATCATGTCTAAAAGGCATTAATATTTAAATGAGTTGAATAAATCTGCCAAATATACCTTTCGTTTTTTGAATAAAGTTGGTTCCTAAAAACAAACAAATTTAATCACACGGCAATTCAAGAAATCTAACTTCATTCTTGAAATACCTTTTGGTTGTGATTTTGCTGATTTGACGAATTAATTCAATCAGCAAATTATTTTACTACATTGGATGATATATTTAACTAAATAGCTCACAAAACCGAAATTTGGAACGATATTAATTTTTAAGGTTTGATGAATTAATTTAATCAGCAAATGATTTTAAATCCGATTTAAAGCTAATACTGAATCATACTTAATTAAAATTTACTCCGAACCTTGTTTCATGAGGTATCATTATATTATTAATTAAATTGATACTTGTGACAGTTAATGATAAACATATTTCTTCTCGCCTGTTAAAGCCCATTATGGACGGCACCGTCCTCTCATTACCATAATCAGCCGGTAATCATTATAATGTTTTTTTCATCATATTATCATTTTATAATGTATGGCAATTCAAATGCTTTAGTGACAGAGCATAATATAATAAATTATCATTAAAATTATATTACAAAAATAAGCTGGCAATGGCTTTCGGTGCAGTTCACTAACGTCCACCACCACATAACTAAAAATAAAAGTTTGGTCTATTTTTGATCATTCTGCATCGATTGATTTTCGATGACTAGTAATAAGAACGAATTTACGGGAAACGAGATAGTGAAAATAAAGCGTCTGCGGCCCACGCTTGTAATTTTAATTACTACATGAAATTTCAATCTCAGAAATTTTGAGAAGTATACATGTTCAATACTATATTCTTCTTCCTAACAAGATAGACGCATATGAATGAGCTCGTCGTCAACAGAGGGATTTTTCATGTACCGGAGGAAAAAAAATTCGCAGTTACTGTAAGCAGTATACTGGTATTTTTACCTGGTTTTGTGTAATTTTGAAGGGGCCACCCTGTTTTGTGGTGTCAGAACAAAAGGTTTGAAGGCGAATAAGAAGAAGAAGGTAAGAGATAAGCAGAAATCTGGCGAGAGGATATTGAGATGTCAGTGGCGTTTCGCGTTTTCCCTCTACATGTATTTTTTCCAGGAAGACTGGGTCACTTGTTACAAATTGCCTGCGTACCCCTATTAGTCGTAATAATTCTTGTTACTATTAACCCTACTCCTAAGTAACCTTATTTCAATGAAAAATACCGAAATTATTAGGATTCCATTATCCTAAATGATACTGTTACTTGCACGCCTATGACCTTGACGGTCACCTCATTAATATGCGTCTATCTTGTTGGGAAAAAGAGTATAAATATGATAATAAAAATCTTAAATCGAGTTAGATATTAGAAAATTTGGTTATTGATAGTATTCTCTGGATGTAAGGATCTCATAACGAAACGAACCTACAGTATAATGTTTTAAACGACCTGACGTTTCTTCGATGCCGCCCAACATAAAGTGGCAGTGCTAAATGCTTCAGATTAAATAACAATTTGGTTTCATTGAAAAAGGTAGCTCGACTGACATTACTTTGGTTAAAAGCTGTTGAAAGGTCAAGTCCGACCCTAATCATCATTCCCTTCTTTAGATGGGTGATACTTCCGACGAATGAACATTCCTCGCTTAAACATGAAACATCCCCCTCCGGCGGAAAATCTTGATAAAAAAGATTAAGCGGCAATAAATTTTTCGCTCCATTCACTTAATTCTCGCGAATCGCTCTTTTCCCGCGTCTCCCTTGATAAGCAATTAAAAAGTGACTATAGAAAACCCACCCCCTCCCCCGTCCCTATCGAAGATTCGCCACCCCCCCCCCGATCCCCCCGTCGAACCAATTATAACGTTTCTTTACCTTTTCCGCTCCGCCGGACTTTATCTGATTCGCGGCGGCGGGCAAGCTAATTTTCAGATTAATCGATTCGTTCTCGCTCACGAGAAACGTCCTTTCCGAGAACTTCACGAACCTCCTGAGGCCGACGTCTGAAACTGATGGCCGGATAATGACGGGGCCGTCATCGATCTTCGCCCCTTGTCGATGATGCTGCTGATCGTCGAAATTTCGATTGTCGTCGCATCTTCTGACGAGGGGGCGCGACCTGGGGCTCATCTCCAGCCGGGGTGGCAGCGATACGATACTGTGCGTGGACATTGCTCGTGCTGGAAACCGATCTCGGTAGGAAATTCGCTTTTGCGACATTGAAAAGTCTTCTGAGCTGATCGAGATGATGTACTCAGTGCGCGATTAAGAGGGGATTTAGTAGGTGACGGCATTTCGTAAAATACTACATTAAAATCAACGCCGGACTGGCGTGCGCAGTAAACTTGACAGTTATATTAGTTGGTTTTGGCGATAATTCAAAATTTGTCCGTGCTCGACCTAGTAATACTTTTAATTATCTATTTAGGTATTGATAGGTACTTTGGTCACACTATAATTTGCAGCTAACATATTGAGCAACGTCATTCCACCTATGTTCGTATTTCCTCGAATTAGATACCAAGAGCATTTCATTAGAGGCGGGCCAATGAGATCAATTGTTATTACTGGCAATCCATCACGGTGGATGCAACATAAAACATTTTTTTGTTTCTTATACATTTTCAAAAACATACAAAGCCTCTCTATTGCATGAGGTATTGTTGGTGCTAGACAATCATTTGCCACACATACATATCAAAGACTTAATTATTGGCCATTCAAAAAAGCCAATAATACTGCCTGTGATGGCTGGATGCAATATGATGGAAATATGCAGATATGGATGCAATGTTTTATTTTTAGGTGTTAGAACTGTCCCCCATTGGTGTTACAACCGCCCCTGGTATGAAGTCGGTTAGAACAATCGCACACACTCATTAAAATGATATATTCCTGACAAACTGTTGTACCTGAGCTATTGGTTTTGATATTATTTTAAAGACAAATGATTACTCTCTCATCATAAAGGCTTTAATCGCTGCCTATAGCTGTAATATCTGTGCTGTGGACATTTAAAAGAAAATTGTTACAACCTTACCCAGTCTCCCCTAATATAAAGCTCTATAGTGATATCACGTTGTTTCTGTATGGCATCAATAACAATGAGTTAGTTGTTTTTATACTGAATAGCAATTTTTGAAGTGGAAACTTTTTAAAACGCGCTTGAGAAAAATAAACGTTTTTAGATGGGGTAAAATCTTCAACTTGGCGTCAGCATGAAATCAGTTACGCGGCGAGATATCGTACCCATATCCGAACGCGTGTTATAAGTACCTACATAAAATATACTTATATAAGGGTGCTCACAAAATTCTTCTTTGGAAATTCCATAACCTTTCCCTGACTTTTCCCGCCAAATTTTAAAAAATTTCCGAACTTATTTTTGTAATCAGCGGTCTTTCACGCGTGCTTCCAGGAAGCCTTTTCTTAGGAAAGTAACAGAAGAATCATAGGAAAAATATCAGTGAAAACTGGTTGAAGAACTAAACTTTCTTGTGATTCATACATATTTCAAATTTTCAATGTTACGTCGAAGTACAAAATATTTACTAAATTATTTTATTGCATAATGCATTGTGAATTTCTTAATTAAACTGCCTTAACTTATTGGGTCTCATTTAGTTTGGTTTCCTTTCATTTTTAAGGTTCATTCTTGCGTGTGAGTAAAAAATATGCAATTCTCTAAATTTTCTTCTTAGTAGACATCATTTTTGTAAGATCTGCAATTTCCTTATTAAGTTCTGCTGTCTGAATGTAAAAGTTATCTTGCGCAACTTTTTTCGGTCTTCAAGCTCACCGATTTTGATGTTTACCAGTCTAACTTCATTTACAATTTCGATTTCTTTATTCTTATTCTGCTTTTGCAGTTTGAGAGCTTATTCATATTTTTTCGTGCATTTCTAACTGACAGTATTAATGGCTTCGTAATTTCTGCTCTTTTTTCCCAATAGCCTCAAAATTCCCGAAAATTTCTACAAAATCCCTGACTTTTCCCGATTTCCCTGACTGTGTGAGCATGCTGTTATATACATATGCAGGCTATAATTTTTCTGATAGAAAAAGAGAGAGGAGGGGGGATAGTGAAAAAGAAAAAGAGAGAGTGATGTATATAGAGAAAGAGAAGCAAAATGCGTACAGGGTGTTCCCTCTCCTCCGGTCTATTGATTCTAACAGAAAAGAGAGAGATACAAGAGAAACGAAACAGCTTGTTACATGAGATACGATAGTCGAACACGTGGAATACATAATTAAATTTAAATATGTCTAATGATAGCAATGTCGATACAACAAGATATGGTACAACAATAGGTGCCTTATTTACAAGATACTTTGATAAGTTTTATTCAAATCCATTTAGTTCTTATTTTAGTTCCCACAAACAGATTGCGTCATTTTTAGAATATGATGTTAATGATGTAAATATAGTAATTGATAATGCTGATAGTGGTATTAATAAAATCTATCATATTTTAATAATGCCTAGAATACAAATTAATAAAAAAGAAAATATCATACAATGTAACAATCAGATTATAAAAATGAATTGCGTATTTCTTTAGGTACCTCTTCCATTTTAAACAATTTTCTTGTTATAATAATTAGAACAAAAATATCTGTATATGATTAAAACGTATAGAATTGAACAAAATTATATAAATTTATATTTTATGATTATTTTAAATACATTTAAAAAGAATATAAGAATGTGAAAAAAGCAATATGAAATGAAGCAGTCATATAACTGTAATTAATTTTAACTATATTTGGAGATTCAGAAAAATATTATATTTATCTCATTGTGGTAATGATGTCATTGACGTTTATTGGGTAAAGTGTCACTATACCTTAACATTTATTTTTTGAGTGCACCTTAGTTAAGCATCTCATTTGCTTCTTGGAATTTAAATTGGTGTATGTTAACTAATTCTAAGAATCCATCTTCTTCAATTTCCTTAATAATATCTCTGTTTTCGTTCGGATGCCGGATGTAACCATAAAGGTGATATATTGAACCACAGACCATGAAATTATGTTATGATCTGTGATCTAGGCCATTTCACCCATGACCCAAAATCGAACGTCAACTGACTAAACTATTAACTTCAGTGCGCATGCCAGTCCAGCGTAGATTTAGACGTAGTCTTATTTTGTGAGGCAAAAGGAAAAATAACAGGCAACCTGCATGCCATCTGCACAGTCTCATGTGTACAGCAACCATGACGAATGTTCACGTTACTAAATCACTTTGAATGCACAGCAAATGTATTATTTCAATTGTTTCTAATTAGAAAAAAAAACAGCTCTAAATTATACCCTTTTGTACTGATCATATCTCTACAAGTAATTAGGGAGCAAATGTAGTAAATTGGTATAAACAACAGTAAACTGCACCGAAAGTCATTACCTGCTTATCGCGTTATAATAATGATTGATGGTGCACTTACTCAAATAAGTGAGGATGTTATTAAAAATAATTAGAGCAATCTGCCAAGTTAATTAAATGTAAAATATTAAGCAAAATCGGCTCTTAAAAGTCATACCCAGTACGACAAGGTTTAGAGTTAATTTTTATGTTTGTTTTGTCATGTTCATGTTATGTCAAAAATGTTGTTTTTTAAAACACTTTTGCAAAAAATGCTAGTTTACGACTTATTGAAGTTTTGCAAAAAATAAGATAACTAGTATAAACACACTTTATTATTTGGTTAATATCATACTGCATAAATTTATGACAATTAAAATCACAACATGCCACTAAGTTAACATCAATCTATTAATTATAAATCGTCTTAAACGTACGTAATATACACTTTTCTTTCACTTTCACTTTTCTTTAACCATTATTTACGTATTTAAAAATGAAAAAAATTTTTGATAAAAATATTTTACGACTACACTCAGAATATATTTTTTTACCACATCGAGAGAGGTGTTTAATTAAACAGCCCTAAATGCTACAATCATAAATTTTACTGGTTTAATAAAGCTAACATTAAATCCTATTTATTTTATACAAAATTACCTCTGAAGTTATGTAAAGTGTATAAAAGTATGAAGTATCTTTTCCAAGCGCTTAATAAATCGATTTTGCTTAATACATTACTTTTAATTGGAGCAACATATTGCCTTAGCAATTACTACATTCATTTCGTCATTTTAATAATCACATTTCTTCCTCGGGATTACTTTCTTAACTGTTTAGGGATTATCATTAGTATAAGCTGTAAAGCCGGTAATGGCTTTTGGTGCAGTTTACATCGGAGCGCTGGAGATATTTAATAATTATACTAAAAACCATTTTAATTAAAACAAATCTTTAACAACTAAGCTTAGGCATATATGCGAATTGCATGTTTCATATATTTGTATTTTAACTAGCACCATATATTCCTAATTAATATGTCTATCTGGCATAGATTGCAGCAAAATGGAACCAGAATGTCATTAAAATCCACTTTGAAATTAATAGTTGAAATTAAGAAAATTAAAAAATATTAAAAACTGATTTGAAAGTTTTTTGGACAAAGTGTGTAGTTCTGTGAATATTTTCAAGGTAAATATGCCGATTTTAACAAGTTAATGTACTTAAGGGTTACTAACGGGGTTGCAGAGATATTATTAAAAACCTCGAATGTATTAAGGGTGACGGAATTTGTTCGAAAAAATTAAAAAATTGAAAAAAGCTTACATAAGTCGCCTTTATTCATAGAATTGTGATGAATGCTTTAACTTTGTTAAAGTCACAGCAAATTATTTGAGATATACAGTTATTTTGGCTTACTTAACTTACAGTTTTGATTTTGTCGCTGGAACTTTATGGATCCCAAAAATATTATTAAATTTCCAAAATTTCTTAAATTTAAAGAAGTGGGTTTTAAATACAGGTCCAGTTCAAAACTCATTAAACCAAAAGAGGGCAGCGGAGTCAAAAAACTGATTTTAATGGAAAATTTTGCAAGGCTTTAGCATCTGTAAATATTCCATTGAGTTAGAAGTATGTAAACTTGATTTTAATTTGGGGGGTTGGATTTTCAAATTCGTGATGAATTTCAAGCAAGAAAATGTAGAAACCAAAACGTTAAAATTTTTAGTTGTCAAATTTCCCAATTGCTACTCCTCATTGAAAATTCAAAGATTTGCTTTTGTTTTTCAAGAGAATTTTGTCAGAAATGCACCAATCTATATTTTCGTTTACTTAATTAGTTATAAACAAAGTGATTAACTAATATATACAGTTAATATAATTTTAGTATTAGGTAAATAAAAATAAAATTAGTGTATTATTGAAAGAAATAATGTTTTACAATTTTCTCAGAAACTTCTGGATCGATTTTGCCACAATAAAATTCATATTGAAGGTGAATCCATTTACTGCAACTTTACTTCTTAATCCCTGTCATTAAAAAGATCTCATTGTAGCTAAGTTATGACGTCGCTTAACAATTACTGGTTAAATGCAATTACAGTTGTATAGTAGGTTCAATACATCATTTAGAAAAAAAACGATAACTGGTAGAATCGACAGGTATTATTAAAAAAGTGTTTATATAACGTAAAAATATAGTAAAAGGAATATGGGAATAAAGTTCTGAGAAAAAATTAACGATATAAAATGTCTGTAGGTATATATGCCTAAATTCAGTTATAACACAATTTAGAGCTAAATTAACAAAAATAGGACTGTTTATTTCCAATTTGGTATGGTATAAGATTGACCAAGAGTTTGCTGTATATTTTATCCGACTAACAGCATATAATTACGCTAATTATAAAGTTTAAAACAACGTAACTGTCGTAATTAGAGGTTAAGGAGGTTTCGTTTGGCAGAATGCCATGATATTTCCAGCGGACGTAATTAATTACGTAATGGTAAACAAGTGTTTATTTGATACGTTTCTCGACGTTACGACAAGGCAAAAATATCCATTTTACGATATATTATTAAAATCATAACTCGATCAGCTCTAAAGGCAGAAAAACACTTTTCAATGTGGCTAAGGACACTTGTAAATTTCTTACCTCGTTCGGTCTCCTCGTCTGCATTAACCAATAACTACTAATCGTCCCTCATTAAAGAACGTTTCGTCGTTTCGTGACATGATTAATACCGTCAACAATTTCAGGCTCGTATCGCTGCCATTAACCGAAATGGATAATTCCGACGTTCCACTCAAAAACTAAACCACGTGGAACTGCACTAGTCGAGCTCTATGATAATGACGACGAAAAAAACAATGAACGTTAAAGTTTATACAGTCGGGCGGAAAACGTTACTGAATTAATTAAAGCGGCCCGGGGAACCGAAAGAGACTGACCGGGCTAATATTTAACTCTTAATTGATGAGGTCACGTTATTCCTGCGTTGTGTAATAACGTACATGAAGCGTTCGTCCCCGCTGATTCCGATATTCCACCCTTCCGGACCGCGAACTCGGACAATGGGAGAATTTTTGTTTTGTGTTTATTTACGTCGAAAGGTTATTATTATCCCGTCGCGTAATTTTCGGGGCTCATGTGCGATCCTTTAACTATTTATCTTGCGCGAACATTTAGCCTGATTGTTATTTCAGCGGAAAATGGACCTGTGAACTTGATATCGAAAGGGAACTTGTTTTGGAGTGTATATATGCGTGGAAAGTGTTGAAATTGATTTTTGCAAATACATAGGCATCCATCAGATATCCAAAATCTAACTCTTGCACTAAAGTGAAGTTCTACTGATTTGTTACACTCGCTGGAATCGTTTCAAATGTGCGTCAAAAATATTCGTTCTTTATGTAATTTATTCTAAAGTGTAGTTCTATTGATTTGTGCATAAATCCTACGATTTCATTAGGACTCAACACTTTGTAGAAGTCTTACTTTTGCTTTAAAGTTGAGTTAATTCGTGTATAAATCCTACAATTTCATTAGGTGCAACTAACTCAACACTTTATAGAAATCTTACTTTTGCCTTACAGTTGAATTCCACTGATTTGAGTGATTTGCGTATAAATCCTTTAATTTCATTGGCTGGAATCGTTTCAAAAGTGCATAAAAATCTTACTTTCATTCTATCTTCTATTATAAAGCGTCGTTGTATTGATTTATGCATTAATCGTTAGATATCATCAGCTGGAACCGATTTAAGGGTCTAACAATTCGTCCTTTTGATTTAAAGTTTAATCCTACTGATTTGTGCATACATTCTATGATTTCTAGTTCTAGTAGTTCTATTGATTTGTAAGTTTTTGTTTTGTCTGTGAGTTCTACTGATTTGTGCGTAAATTGTTTGAATTCTAGTTGTAGTTGTTATAGTGATTTGTGAGTTTTGTAATTTAAGAGTTTATACAATTCTCAATTTTGCTTTAACGTTGACCTCTACTGATTTGTGCACAATTTCTTTGATTTCTAGTTCTAGTAGTTCTATTGATTAGTGAGTTTTTGTTTTGTTTGTGAGTTCTACTGATTTGTGCATAAATTCTTTGAATTCTATTTCTAGTAGTTCTAGTGATTTGTGAGTTTTGAAATTTAAGAGTTTACACAATAATTCTTACTTTTGCTTTAACGTTAAGTTTTACTGATTTACGAACAAATGCTTTGATTTCTAGTTCTAGTATTTCTATTGGTTTGTTCATAAATCTTTTGATTTCATTAGCTGGAACCGATTCAGGAGTTTCTATAAAAAATATTTTTGCTTGAAAGTTGAGTTCTACTGATTTTTGCATAAATTCTTTGAAGTCTAGTTTTAGATGTTCTAGTGATTTGGGAGTTTTGTAAATTAAGAGTTTATACAATTCTCAATTTTGCTTTATCGTTGCTCTATTGATTTGCACATGAATTCTTTGACTTCTAGTTCTATAGTAGTTCTATTGATTTGTGAGTTTTTGTTTTGTCTGTGAGTTCTACTGATTTGTGCCTAAATTCTTTGAATTCTAGTTCTAGTATTTCTAGTGATTTGTGAGCTTTGTAATTTAAGAGTTTACACAATAATTCTTACTTTTGCTTTAACGTTAAGTTTTACTGATTTGCGAACAAATGCTTTGATTACTAGTTCTAGTATTTCTATTGGTTTGTGCATAAATCTTTGATTTCATTATCTGGAACCGATTCAGGAGTTTTTATAAAAATTGTTTTTGCTTGAAAGCTGAGTTCTACTGATTCTTGCATAAATTCTTTGAATTCTAGTTTTAGTTGTTCTAATGATTTGTGAGTTTTGTAAATTAACAGTTTATACAATTCTCAATTTTGCTTTATCGTTGCTCTACTGATTTGCACATGAATTCTTTGATTTCTAGTTCTATAGTAGTTCTATTGATTTGTGAGTTTTTGTTTTGTTTGTGAGTTCTACTGATTTGTGCATAAATTCTTTGAATTCTATTTCTAGTAGTTCTAGTGATTTGCGAGTTTTGTAATTTAAGACTTTACACAATAATTCTTACTTTTGCTTTAACGTTAAGTTTTACTGATTTGCGAACAAATGCTTTGATTTCTAGTTCTAGTATTTCTATTGGTTTGTTTATAAATCTTTTGATTTCATTTGCTGGAACCGATTCAGGAGTTTCTATAAAAATTGTTTTTGCTTGAAAGTTGAGTTCTACTGATTTTTGCATAAATTCTTTGAATTCTAGTTTTAGATGTTCTAGTGATTTGTGAGTTTTGTAATTTAAGAGTTTATACAATTCTCAATTTTGCTTTAACGTTGAGTTCTACTGATTTGCATATGAATTCTTTGACTTCTAGTTCTATAGTAGTTCTATTGATTTGTGAGTTTTTTGTGAGTTCTACTGATTTGTGCATAAATTCGTTGAATTCTATTTCTAGTAGTTCTAGTGATTTGCGAGTTTTGTAATTTAAGACTTTACACAATAATTCTTACTTTTGCTTTAACGTTAAGTTTTACTGATTTGCGAACAAATGCTTTGATTTCTAGTTCTAGTATTTCTATTGGTTTGTTTATAAATCTTTTGATTTCATTTGCTGGAATCGATTCAGGAGTTTCTTTAAAAATTGTTTTTGCTTGAAAGTTGAGTTCTACTGATTTTTGTATAAATTCTTTGAATTCTAGTTCTAGTAGTTCTATTGATTAGTGAGTTTTTGTTTTGTTTTGTCTGTGAGTTCTACTGATTTGTGCATAACTTCATTGAATTCTAGTTCTAGTAGTTCTAGTGATTTGTGAGTTTTGTAATCTAAGAGTTTATACAATTCTCACTTTTGCTTTAACGTTGAGTTCTACTGATTTGTGATCAAATGCTTAGATTTCTAGTTCTAGTAGTTCTATTGGTTTGTGCATAAATCTTCCGATTTCATTAGCTGGAACCGATTCAGGAGTTTATATAAAAATTATTTTTGCTTGAAAGTTGAGTTCTACTGATTTTTGCATAAGTTCTTTGAATTCTAGTTTTGGTTGTTCTAGTGATTTGTGAGTTTTGTAAATTAAGAGTTTATACAATTCTCAATTTTGCTTTAACGTTGAGCTCTACTGATTTGCACATGAATTCTTTGACTTCTAGTTCTATAGTAGTTCTATTGATTTGTGAGTTTTTGTTTTGTCTGTGAGTTCTACTGATTTTTGCATAAATTCTTTGAATTCTAGTTGTAGTTGTTCTAGTGATTTGCGAGTTTCGTAATTTAAGAGTTTATACAATTTTCAATTTTGCTTTATCGTTGCTCTACTGATTTGCACATGAATTCTTTGACTTCTAGTTCTATAGTAGTTCATTGATTTGTGAGTTTTTTTGTGAGTTCTACTGATTTGTGCATAAATACTTTTAATTCTATTTCTAGCATTTCTAGTGATTTGTGAGTTTTGTAATTTAAGAGTTTACACAATAATTCTTACTTTTGCTATAACCTTAAGTTTTACTGATTTGCGAACAAATGCTTTGATTTCTAGTTCTAGTAGTTCTATTGGCTTGCGCATAAATCTTTCGATTTCATTAGCTGAAACCGATTCAGGAGTTGATATAAAAATTATTTTTGCTTGATAGTTGAGTTTTACTGATTTTTGCATAAATTTTTTGAATTCTAGTTCTAGTAGTTCTAGTGATTTGTGAGTTTTGTAATTTAAGAGTTTATACAATTCTCACTTTTGCTTTAACGTTGAGTTCTACTGATTTGTGAACAAATGCTTAGATTTCTAGTTCTAGTAGTTCTATTGGTTTGTGCATAAATCTTTCGATTTCATTAGCTAGCTATTTTTGCTTGACAGTTGAGTTCTACTGATTTGTATAGAATTCTTTGATTTCACTAGGTTGAATCGTTTCCAAAGTGCCTATAAATCTAGCTTTAATTTTTTCATTTACTTCAAAGTGTAGTTATATTGATTTGTGCATGAATCTGTAGATTTCATTAGCTGGAACCGATTCAGGAATTTATGCAAATCTTAAGTTTGCTATAAAGTTGAGTTCCACTGATTTGTGCACAAATTCTTTGATTTCACTAGCTGGAATCATTTGACAAATTCATAAAAATCTTAGTTTCGTCTTATTATTTATTCTAAAATGTAGTTCTATTGATTCGTATACATATCCTTGGATTTCATTGGCTGGAACCCATTCCAGAGTTTACACAAATCTTAGTTGTGCTTTTAAAGTCGAGTTTTACTGATTTATGCATAAATCCTTTGATTTCATTGTCTGAAAACGTCTAATATAAATGCTCCACAATGGAACACTTAACGTAATTGCGCGAATCTTAGTGGAAAGGTATCAGATGCCATTACTATGCAATTGATGATAATAATAATTGTTATGGATATCAGTAAAATCCTTAATATATTTTTAATTAATTAATATAAAAGTAGCTATAATATCTGTTATACATATCACTAAAATCGTTAATTCAGTTCAATTTAACTGAAATGAACAGTTATTAACAATTCAATTGTTATGATTGATGTTATCAATCGATATAAGCGTAACTATTCCTTTACGTGTTATTGTATCAGTTCAGCTTTCTTCAATTGAGGTTGTTTACAACATAACAATGAAGTGATGAACAACAGATCTGAAGCTAGTTAATTTCAATTCACCTGATGTAAAAAAGGTTATAGACAACAGTTCCAATTGCATAAGTTGTTTCCAACTATAACAAGCATAACAATTTGCTCATATAACAGGCACCATAAGACAGAACCATTTTCAAATACTGTCTTATATTAGCTTTGACAGTTAAAACAAATACAGTACTCAACGAGCATCAATCTGTTCTCCAAAAAATTAACAGAAAGATTAAAATTAATTATTTACTGTAAATACAGCAGCTCCGGCCGTATTTCGTTAAAAACTGAAAAAGCGGCTGCTCATAAACCCCGAAATGAAACTTTGCAGAAAACACCTATTAATACCATAAATCAAGCGCGATAACGCTGCTGGGATTAATTTTACTTTTAAAGCTTATATTTTCCGGGAATCACTTACACGGCGACATAACTCCTTAGTTTTATAATTTCGGATCAACGTATTAAAAAACGGGCGACATGAGGCGGTGACGACATATTGTTTTTTTGGAAAATTGGGCTTCCATACCTACATGATGATCACAAGGAAGGAATGTGCCAAAGTTAATACATATATTAAAAGGTGAATATCACTTAAACGCATGTGTAATTTCCGTTTTCATTGAAGTTCTGTGACTTGGCGAAACAGCTTTCTGAGACCTGCTATTGCTGTCTTCAGTTCTTCATAATCAGTAGACTCACTAACTTCAATAACTCGAGATATTATTTGCCGCATTTTGAACATCAGCTTAGCTGGAATCAAACTCAGTTAACCAGACTTCAGGGTTTAGCTAACTTAAGTTCGTTACTGAGATCATCAATGACATCCTCTCATACTTTGGAAAATAATCATTTAAACGGTTTAAAACGTCTCAGGTATAATTCACTGTAGACAGTTTAATTGTGGTCTACTACTACCCACCTACTAAGTATCCCAAAAGACCCACGCATCCCATTGGACAAAATTGAACAAACTGGTTTCCGCTAATCAGATGTTTTCTTTTAGATATTCGAACTGAATACGGAATGAAAATGTTGCGTCGCATTGGTCGGAATCAATTCAGCACGACTGTTAGTACAACCTCATTGGGTTTGTTCTAACAGAAATGGTAAACTGATTTCAGCCAGTTAGACGTTTCAGTTGTATTTGGCAGTTCGATTTCATTGGACAGAAGCAATAAAGGAGCATATGTTAAGACAACCTAATAGGTTAGTTTTGAAAAGTTAGTTACTTCTAATGTAATGCATTTGAAATGATTGTCTGATTCAAATTTGCCATGTCCCATTGGGCTAAATCAATTCAAAACTTCTCTTGAAGCAATTTTAAAGAGGTTTGAACTTCCAAATTGATTCTTTCCAATACGATGCTTCGCTTTTATTAGATATCCCCTTTCTATTAAGCAGAACCAATCATTATCGAGCTCACCTATTAGATTCGTCACAACAGAGCTCCA
This sequence comes from Cryptocephalus moraei, assembly GCA_946251905.1. Lineage (NCBI taxonomy): Eukaryota > Metazoa > Arthropoda > Insecta > Coleoptera > Chrysomelidae > Cryptocephalus > Cryptocephalus moraei. The sequence continues at coordinate 23,800,209 of OX276456.1, forward strand.
AAATTGATTCCAGCCAATGAAACGTAACGTTTTTGAATTGGTTGAACACCTGTTGCAGCGGCGTTAATTAGGTTTGTCATTCCAAATTGGTTTCAAGCAATTAGACAATCCTTTTTCATTGGACAAAACTAATGAACAACATCTGTTGAAGTAGAATTAGGCTTTCCCCAATAGAATTTCCATATTGGTTCCACCCAATGAGACGTTATTGATCATTTGTTGAGGCAGTTCTAATGTGATTAGAATTCCTAATGGTTAATTGTGATTATGCGTAGCGAAATTTAGACTAATTAAGAAATAAAATTCAAGCCGAGTTTTATAAAATTTTAGTTTATCTGTTGAAAAATGTTAAAAAGAAGCAGTTTTAATATAGATAAGGTAACTGTTTAATGGAAAATGGTGAAAATGGCGGAAAATGAACACTTGGATTGATGATTATTATTTCTTTTTTTATTGTTCTTCTATCATTTTATATAAGATCGAATTTTCTGTTGACTCCTCGTTCCCATACATTATTTTTCAGAAAAGTAATATTACCAAAATTTAGAACTGAAATACCCAAAAATTGTTATTAATTGTGTCAATGGAAGCAGGTTAGTTTACCTTCGAAATTACTTCAAACTTTTTTGCTCTGTTGATATTAGGAAAACAAATAGTTGCTCATAAACTTTTTTGCATTGCTGCGTCCAATCAATCCAGTATGCAACTCGCAAACAAACTGTTGTTGATCAATAACAGTTTATCTAACGTATTAGAGTATGTTTAAACAATAATAATTAAAATCCTGATTTTATATCAAATTACTTTATTTACTATTTTTCTCCAATAAAGTACTTCTATTATTGCTCCGTTGCTAGCAGTAACATATCCTCTTTTTATACGGGACAATACCGTCAAACATATAATAGCTCTATAAATATTGGAATGTATCCACTAGGATATTTAAAATTTGTGACTGTGTTCATAAAGTTAACGGACCATAAAATATTTAACTGCAACTCAAAAACGCTTATTTCAACTGAGAACAACTCATCCGTATTATTAGTACATTAAATCTTTTTATAGAACTACAGAGGATAGACGGACTTAGGGCGTTATGAGATCTGGGTCAACGATAACATCTCCGTTTTGTTCCATTTATTCAGTTTAATTGAGTCTTAGTAAGGTTTCGAGTATATCCGTAAGGAGGTTCCCTTCCCGATTTACAATTAATATGTATTGTCCTCGTCAACTGTTAATGCAATGTTAACGATCCACCGAGGGCTCCCCGTTCTCCTGCCTCGGCCGTAAACTCGGGAGATAAGAGCCCTTTCAGACTTATCATCTTACTCCCCCCCTTATCATCAGGGACGCATTAGCTTGCTGCGATGGGAAAAAAGGGAAGATAATCGAACCGGTAATATATAATTCCGTCAGGGTAATGTATACCTGTAGATATTTTCCGGAACGTTTCTCCTCTTTTTAAACAAAATTAAAAACCTTTTGTGAGAAACCCCTTTGACCTCTTTCCCTCCCCAGGGCCTCTCCGTAAAGAGGAATTACGACTGTCGGTGTTTTCTGTAAAGCAGAATTCCTGAACGGCTCTGTGACTGGAATTAGCAAGTATTACTAAAGAGACCTCATCAATTAGAAGTTAAACGTCGGATATGCTGCTTTAGTTAAACGTGCATGGGAAGGGAGCGTTTTCGGGCGAGGAAAATAATTGATGTTTAAATAGCTTTCGTTTCAGGACATTTCAGAAAATATTGGGGAAAATTTTGAAGGTTAATTCTTGGAATAAGTTCGGGACTGTATATAACAACTGTTTTGGGGATTTGCTCTAAATACATCTAGTGTGATTAGATAATCATCTAGTACGGAAATAATGCTAAATTTCATTCGAGTCTTTGTTAATTACTTTATTAAATACACTTTACATAACTTGACTCTATGGGATAAATTCAAGTTATTCTATGACTATAACTATAACCATTTATAATTCTATATAGAAATATATATTTTCTTTAACTGCGGTGGCGGTCGAGCGATGGTCGACTCTGATTGGTGTAAACTTCTAAAATTTAAAGTAGCGCCTTAATTTGGGTCAATCAGAAACTCGCTTTCGCTGCTATTGCACATGTACCAATGTAAATTTGAGATGCATGACATGAATGCATAAATAACTGATCTAGATAAAGTAATGTTAAGTCTAAGGGCCGGTTGTAGATGTTGTAGTTCAACGTCAGTTCAATTGAACCAGCGTTCAACTTTGAACCGAGTTCAATAAAAGTTTTGTTGTAGAACAGCAGTTCAACAGTGGTTCTGTAGAACGATGTTCAAGTTGTGTTGGTCAACCTGATTCCATAAAATGTAATCTGTTAGACGATTTTAAGGTTCACGGATCGATAAAAATATTAGGGTTTTGTGAATAGTGGACGTTTCGATGGGAAACATTTGGTGTTATAACCTATAAAATTCTGAAGACTGAACGTGATCGAAGGACGAACGTTACTTTTCAGTGTGTTAAAGTTTATATTTTCTCTGTTTTTGTTGTGCCAAATCTATGTAATAAATAGATATTCACATAATTTATTTTGGTTTGGTACGTTATTTTGGTATTAGAGCAGAATTTCCATTATATTATTTAAATGTTGTAGGGAGCACGTGGTAATTAAGTTAAAATAAAGGTGTTGGTAACTTTGGTGTAGGTGATGGAGGCATGCAAAGGCTTAAAAAAAAGATCAACCAATTTTAGCTCTCGCGAAGAGGCTATTTTGGTGTATAACTCTGGTCAAACCATATTTCGAAATGAGTGGGCATGTTTCGCAACGTTTGAGGTCTTCTAGGATGCAAGACACCAATCACAACTTCTAACTGTCAACTGTCAAACTTCTTGAACCTTACTTGAACCGTCGTTAAACGCTGGTCATCGTTCCCTCAAATTGAACTTGGGTTCAACCTAGGTTCAACAGTGAGTGACTCATCTACAACACAAATTTATAATTGAACTTGGTTCAAAATTGAACCCGCGAACCTAAGTAAATTAATTGAGGAACAGGGCTACGTAATTATTTACATCACCTGGTATCATCAAGTACAATGTTACAAATTCCATTACTGTTTAATGGTCACTTAGATAACTAATAAAATTAGCTTCACATATTGTATTTCCGATTGATGTAAACGTGTAATTTACAGAGGGAAAATAAACCTATAAAAAGGTTTCCCTATACAATAGCTTGCTATTATTGGATAATATTGGAAAAAATATTAGGGTTAGTAATGATGGAAATTTAATGATATGGATGGCTTGCGTCAAAAGGAAAACATCCAGAACAATAGGAAAAGTATAATTCAAGTAATTGTGATAAACTTAAAAAAATGACTCTGGGTATAGTATATCTTTTTAACACAGCGTTGAATTATTCTACATATACGGCGTGTTTTATTAAGTATGTAATAGTCCAGGAGCTTTGGAAAAAATGCCGTCCAGAAACGTTGCGAAGGGAGAAATTGCTGGAAACAAGTTTCCAGTTTCTAAATATGCTGCAATTTCTATGGTTATCTAAGTGAAAAATACATTTTTGGAAAATATCTATGAAAACTGATAATCTCACTAACATTTAAACTTTTTGGTATAACACTTTTTGCTATAAAATGTAAAAATAGAGTAGAAGGGGAGGGGGAAAGTCTACAGATATACATATTCACAATTTAGGTTTGGGTTAAGCGAATTTGATATATTCGGTTTCATTTAAGAAAGGAAGATTTGTTAATTAACATGAAATAATAGCCATGTAACATTTGTTTTCGCGATTCTCGCTATGGGGCCGTTACTTAACAAATTCCGTTGTTCTATTTTCTTAGATCTTCGTATCTTGTGTAATTTTTTTAATTGAGTTTGATTAATGTTTCCTATTCTTGCGCATTTGAGCCTCTTTTGGTTAAATACTGCAGCTCTAACCGCTAGGTTTCGTCATCACTCACATATTATTATAAATGCAACTTTTTGTTTGTGCTATAAATAGACGTTATAAATTATATAGTGGAAATTATCAATTTGTTACTTTCAAAATTGCTGGATTAGCAATATAGGTCCCGCTAGAGTTAACAATGAAAATGAAATTCAAAAATTGGTAGATTTATGTTTGTTAATTGCATAAGTATTGTGTATTGCAAGAGATACCTTATTCATGTATACACACACCATAATTATGATTCAGCTGTCTTCACCGGTTTTTGAAGTAGATGATTTTTTAAATTTATATATTGAACTTATTTGATATTGAAAATCTTGAATTCACCAGGTTGATGATTATACGTAAGATGGCACAGAAGATAAAAAATCTTCGGAAAATAGCTGTTTTGTATTGAGGCATGATCAAGGTAGATCTATTCCTGATGTTCTGTGAATACACTCTGAAGCGAAGAATAAATTTAGAAACCAGAGCTGGGGGATCAGAAGCGTTAAAGGTCTATGTGCAAAGGTTCATGGGTAAAGTTGCCTTCTATTGTTCATGCCGAGGCAGTTACATTCTTTGTATTTGCGTGAAATAGGGCCATACCTCCAAAAGTCGTATATCACTCTGCAGCCTTTGCAATTTTTGCCTTTCCAAACTTTCCCTACAAGGCTCTTTACATGGACGAAACGCAAGTCTGTAGCCAATATCAAACCAAGCACTCTTAACTCCAGTCATCAATGGTAAAATACCGTATTACTGTGGAATTTTGGGAAACAAGGTCGATTTCTTTGAAAATTGGGATTTTGGTAGTATTTATAGCGTTCTTCAAAGTTGAACTTGTGCCGAAGTGTGCTTTTTCCCTAGGGGTGGAAACCACCCCTTCTAAGGAAATTTTTTAATCAAAATGAGCCGGGAAATCGATAACCTGACCAATTCTAAGTAACTTTTGTTCTATAAAGTTTTTTTGTAAAGTTGATATTTTTCGAGTTATTCACGATTGAAACTACACATTTTTCATTGATAAACGAATGTTTTTTTCGCAGTTTCTCACCAATAACTTGAAAATCTTTCATTTGATGGGAAAACATAATTAGAACAAAAATGTAGCTAATAAAAACAAAGAGATACCTTTTTGAGTGATCTCTATAAACCTAATAAGGGTTGAGTTATTGCTCGTACTCCATTCATCAATGGTAAAATACCGTATTATTGTGTGTAATTTTGGGAAACAACGTCGACTTTCATGAAAATTTGGACTTAAGCTCTACTTACCCTCTGCTTCAAAGTTCGGCATGTGCCGCAGTGTGCTTTTTCCCTAGGTGTGGAAACCACCCCTTCTGAGGGGTAAGAAATTTTTTAATCAAAATAAAGCCGGAAATCTATAGATTGACCAATTCTAAGTAACTTTTCTTGTATACAGTTTTTTTGGAAAGTTGATATTTTTCGAGTTATTCACGATAAAAATAAATGTAATGTATCATAGACCATTTCAAATTATGAAATAGCGAAAAAATAATAATTCCCTTGCTTTCCAAGCTAGAAACTTTTTAAAAAATGCATCTTGTAGAGAATTCCAAGCGCATTAACATCAAATTACTTAAAAGTTTTTATAATGTGTAGTTTTGAAAAGGGTTGCGTTCAAAGGGCTTGAGATGAGCTATAATTAGTACGCGAATTCAAACTTCGAAACGCCATATCTCCTTCATTTTTATGACACAAAGATAAATAAAATAATTAAAACTATTAGTGAGACAAACCCTGCAATTAACATTTGAAACAATTTTTTATATCTGAAATATTTTTTGAATTATTTAAGAAAAATGCATTAGTTTTCTAAAATTACGAAATGCAATTTTCATTTTAATCAATTATTTTTTCTAAAATAATTATTCTAAACCGGTTAAACCACATAGACCTTATCAATAATACCTAAATAAAGTTAAAGGCAAGTGGGTTACATTGAATTTTTATCAGGGTGGTAATGACGAGGGTGTACTTTTTAAATTTTTTAAAAAAGCAAGAGAGGTGCTACTTTATTTTTGTTATAAATCAGTCAATTCTTATGCATAAGACTTGTCAGTACTCATTTTAAAGGGTATTTTATGTACTTTAGAAAAGGTCGATTGAGTTATCCCCAAAAATTTTACCATTTTTAAATTATTGAAGTTTGAATATTTTCAATTTCGCGGTTGTCGAAAATTAACCATGTTTCAACGAGCAATATCAGTCCCTATTGAGTTTATAGAGGTCATTCAAAAACGCATCTCTTTTATTTTATTAGCTACATTTTTGTTCTGATAATTTTTTCCCGATAAAATGAAAGATTTTCAAGTTATTGCTGAAAAACTGTAAAAAAATATTCGTTTTTCAATGAAAAATGTGAAGATTCAATCGTGAATAACTCGAAATATCACCTTTACAAAAAAACTGTATAGAACAAAAGTTACTTAGAATTGGTCAATCTATCCATTTCCTGGCTTATTTTGATAAAAAAAATTCTTAACCCTTAGAAGGGGTGGTATCCACCCCTAGGGAAAAAACACAGTTCGGCATAAGTTCAACTTTGAAGAACGTTATAAATACTACCTAAATCCCAATTTTCAAAGAAATCGACATTGTTTCCCAAAATTCCACGGGAGAATGGCTGATAACTGGACTATCTAGTTGATTTACGAATTTGCAATGAATTATAGTTAATTTCGAGTGAAACGTTGTTTTTTAATAGTTTTTGTTATTTTTACTATTACAATATAGGGTGTTCCAGTAAGACCGCCCATTTTAAACTTGGTACCATTGAGTGTCATAGTCAGTCACCAACAAATGTATGGTGATGATTTTTCGAAGAAAATCATCTATTCTGATGAGGTGCATTTCAAACATGCTGGTAATGTCGACAAACAGAATTGTAGCATTTTGGGAGCTGAGTGATACTTCAACGTCACGAGCTATAATTTGGTGCGCGATGATTGGACCCTGCCAGCCCATATTGGTACCGCGTTCCACATGTAACCTCCATGTTTTCATTTACATGCTGAACTACTCTTTATTGCAACAACAACCTTCTGAGCATTTCAAATAAATTCTGGCATGCCCTATGGGTTTTCTCAGCCTATATACAAAATTTTAACTTTCCACTATTTATAGTTTATGAAAAAACGTTAATGACATACACCATACACATACATACACAGACATGTTTCCAAAAACATGTATTTCGAACTCATGGAAGCTCAATCCGTCCATAAATGCGATTATCTCAAATTCTGAATATCAGCACGGTTACAATACTTTCACTTATCATATGAGAGAGTAGAAAACGACACAAAAGGCTGTTAAAATTAACCCAAAAACAATCTTGTTCCAAAGTTGCAACATAACTTCGATGAGTTATATACAAATCAACAAGTTTAGATATTGAACTTATCTTCTATTTGTCTAATTTCATTACTGACCTCTAAATCCATGGTCCGGGAAAGAGGGCCTCCTTGACCAGCCATCATTAGGTACTGCTGATCGCCGCCTAAGGTGTGCCTTCGAGGATCGTCCCTTCTGGTGTTCCTGCTCCTGCCTCTCACCTCCCCACTTTCATTGTCACTTCGACCTGAAACGAAAGACAAATCACAAATAATCCTCCACTTCCATCGAATCTATTGAATCAACCGACTACAGCCATCTTATCATGTATTAAAGGTTGTATGTTTTGTTCGCGTACGAGACTGTTACCGACGCGTTAGGTCTAGTTAGGATCGAAATTTTGTAACGTTTCGTCTTTAGGGTCAATTTTTTGGTATCGCTTTCCGGCGTCGCGAGAGGCGTTTCGTCGCGTTTTCTGTTGCCGGCGAAAAAATTTTTCGGTAAACGTAAAACTAGCTCTTTGTCTCGCAAGTACTCCAACAATTCTTTAATATTTACATTCACAACGATCGTATTGAAGGTGTAAGCCGGATCGAAACATATCACGTAGTCGAGGGTGGTTTCCGGTTCGGGACGACTAAAGGGGACTAATAAGGGGAGTTCCTCATTTCCCTCTTCTTGTGCTTGCTCGGGTTCGGGCTTTTCATCGACTATGGTGAATGTTACGTTTTGATAACGTTGGATATCTTCAATTAGATCCGAGTAATCGATGTGGTCGTCTTCGGTGTCTTCGAAAGTCTCGCTACGTGTCTGGTATTCAATCAGGCTCACCTCGCTTGCCGAGTGAAGTAATTTTATTTTACCTACCGACGTCGATGGTATATCGGAAAATATTGGCGCGATATCGTCTACAGGTGGCGCGGGTTCTTCCGGGTATTCGATCTCCCAGAGGTACAGTCTCGATTCATTGGCACGGTGGGGCCTCAAGTCCGAATGTAGATATATGTAGCGGGGTAAAGTGGGCTTCTCGTCGGTTCCGTTGTCGGACGAGGCATCTTCATTCATAATTCGATCTCATGTTTCGGGAGATTTGTCAAAAAGAAGTCAGAACGATCTGACGTCTCGCGTAACCGAATGACAACAACCTTTCGACAGACACACGCGTCGTTGTTATTCGACGCTCCCTCTCGGATGGAAACATAAGAGAAAACCAATCAATCAACCGGGGAACACTCACCCGCATACGCTTTGCATGATTTTCGAGACGATTTGCATTTCCGATTTGTTTACTTTGTTCTCGGATGGAATCCGCGGAGCACTGCGGTCTCCATCGAATTTTACAAACTGCCTTCCAACTGCCGATCCAGAAATATGCATGACATAGTGGATTCCGCGTTATGCGCGCTCTATAGACCGAGATTTCCGTTATAAATAGATTTTGAACTTAAAGGCGGCACTTGCCTCTACGTCAAGGACGCTACTCGTACATATTTCTAATTTATTACCGACTGTTTCCTAATTTTAGCGACAACTGCTGTAACTTTCCGAACTACAGTATCGATTAGTTATGCCGTTTTATTAGATCGGTGAAGTACGGAGCAAGATGAATTTGACAAAGTGATTTGGGCACAATGAATTTTTTTTCGAGATTTCCAGGGAACACTGGAAAAATACATAGGAGATAGTTTCCGGGAGGAAAATGGGCAATTTTAGAGAGAAATATTTTTAAATCATTATACTCTAACCAGTAGCTATTGGAACACTTAATAAAATCTGAATTTACAGAGGACATTCGAAAAGATCCCGTTGTCTCTATACAAAACCATGGGACTTATCTTTTTGCTTAGTCAGAACCGCACTGGTAATTTTAAAATGCAGGTGTTCAGTTGCCCAAGTGAAATCATATATGTGAATGTATGGATATGTACAGATAAAGAACTAGAGGGTCCATTGGACAGCATTTTTTTTTACGACAGCGGCACTTCGTTTGTATTTTCTTCTTCTTCTAAGGTGCTGGTGTACAGTCGATCAGTGAAATCGTGTACGAGGAAGTACGCGAGACTCTACAGATACTGGATGGTCCACTGGACCATAACACAGCGGCCACGTGTGCTTTCCTTGTGATGTCTTCTTCCGCACTTATACTTGAGAAAGCAGTGGTGCGGAATGTGTGTGCCATTTGTTTGTGCGATTTGGAAGTGAATTCATTGTTAGAGTTATTATCCGTAATGATACGCCCATGGAGGACAAGGCGGCATCGCTCTTCACTACTTAAAAAGCCATTAAGTGTTTTTTTGGTGTTCCAATTGTGACTGGACATAGTATACAATACATTCTGTTACAACGTTTGGTGAATTCGTCTTCGTGTCAGAAGAAATTATTAGAGCAAGGATAAATAAATGAGGTTAAGACAAATGGAATTCGCGTTAATATTCTACAGTGTAACATTAAATACTGTTCCCGTGAACGCTTCTCACATTCTGTGTTTATTACCTCTCAATATGGCTCCCGTTTGTTTACGTTTGGGAGCAAACTTTACAACGAAATATCTCGGTTGTTAGACGAAATGAAGTAATTGCCGCACCCAGGTAAGTTTGTCTTTGCACGCTCTTTCCGCAGGTGTGGTTATTTTTGGTATACAGTTAAAGGATTATAGTCCCCAAATCTATAACCTGCCCCTGATCGCACTTGAATTTAGAGTGTAAACATGTTAGTACCTGCCACTAATAATGGCTGGATGATTTCGCTATAGGATCATGCCAGTCATCGATTTAAAATTGTTAAATGGACATTTGAGAGCAATATAGAGGGCGCACTTAGTTTTGAACATCTAAAATCACTATATCTCCAAAGTAGCGCAATTGGGTATTTGCCATATATTTTAAATTAAACTAAAATGTATATAAATTCATAGGGACGAACCCTCAGACAAATTTTATAATCTTAAAAAATCGTGTAATAGACCCAGTACCAAGTATTTCAGGGTATAAAAAGCAGTAAATGTGCGATAAATTAAAGGACCAGCGAAACGGCCGCTCATTGGTCGTGACGTCACTTTACGTGTAAACACGGGTACGTTCTGCAGTCCACAAATAGATTTTTCGAAACCTAACTTAGGTAATCTGTGTTTTCGAGTATTTTGGACTTTCTTGTTGTCTCTGCTGGACTGTAGGAGTTAAATTGCGACCAAATCTAGTAATTTGTATTATTTGCGTCGTAAAATAGTGTTTTTGATTAGTTATTTAGTTAGTTATGGCCGCCGTAGTATTTGTCAAAGCTTCCACGAACAATTTACCATTTGTGGATATGTTTATTGTAATGGATTACATAAAAAAGGAGGAATGTTTTAATTCAGCTGAAATCAGAGGTGTAAAAGCAGCAATGTAAGTATATATGTGCAAAATATGCATTCAGTAAAAGACAATGTGACCATTGTTATAAATAAATTATAAGAACAGTTCAGAACAAAGCCAAATCTATATCATGCTGGTTGGCGTTTAAGATTATAATTATTGTTGCTAACAATAAAAATTAACACAGCTATTGATAGTAGCTTCTGATACTAAATGTTTCCGTTCTCTCTTCATAGGCAAAGAACGTGGGAGAACGTTAGGCCCAGTTCTTTTCCGAGCTCGTTGGCACTCAAAAATATGTGGAACTACATCCCGTTTCATTATTATTTTTCCACCCATCAGTTTAAAACGTACATAATTTTCCATGTCTTCTTCCAACTAAATAAAAAAAATTATTACTTTTGTATAACATAACATTCAATGTTATAACATAACAAAGAAAAATTCACTTTTGGATTTGGGCATATCACGTCTTCCTGCTGAAAACCATAGTTTCTTACGCCCACTATCTCGAGGTACACGAACAAATATTTTGTTTGGTGTATTTACAGATGTGCTTGTACAACAGGGTACTAAAGAGCACTTGTGAGGTCCGTACATAGCCATTTATTTACCTTGTAGTCCTTCAAAAACTTGAAAAGGCTGTCCTAAACTGCTTTTATGCAAGCTTTTGTTTGTAGCCACTTAAATAAAAGCACAGATTACCCCAGGTTAAAGAAATTACAATAGGACTGAAATAGGTTAAAACATTGTTTACACGAGATGTGACGTCAGAGGGCTATAACTTTCAGAAAGCTAGTTTTGGCGCAAATTCCTAGCGTTTGAATTTCAAATGACTTTTTTGCTTGAATAAGTTTGATTTATTTTTTTTACCATTAACCTAAGATTTATAGGCATATAATCTCTCATTTAGCCAATTTTCAAAAAATGTGAAAATACCCAATTCGGCAGCCATTTTGATTTCAAAATTACGCGGTAAATTCAAATGTTGGACAAATGTTGCTATTTGGTTGCATGTCTTTAAAAAAATGACATGTTTGACATGACATGACATGACAAACAACCAAAATGTTTTGCATTCGACTGTATGTGTAGTAGTTTGTGAAATTTGTAGGAGAAATAAAGGTGTAACATTGAACATGAACTTCCTCCCGTGACAACTTAAAATGGCAATTGACAAGCGTTTGACAACTGTAACTCCGCCATTTTGATTCCAAATAGTGTTTTCTCAGTCTAACACATTGTCCTTACAAATTGCGCTACTCTAGTGACTTTATGAACATCCCAAAATAATCTTCAAAAACAGAGCATGTTTTGGAAGCTCTAGAATCACGAAAACCATTGTGTAATTGTCCGATCCAACTTTTTTATTTTATTTACCCTTGAAAAAATTTATCTGTTTGTTAGGAAAGTTCCTCAAACAATAAATTATGCAGTACAGTTCATAGGAATGAAAACATTGAAACAATTTTATCAGGAAAGGTTTCAATAATTACCACTACAAGTCAATATCCAAATATGTAAATATATCCCTTAAAAAAGGTATGATATGAATGTTTTGGAAACATGAAAAGCATTTTGTAATTTTCCCATTAATCTTTCTCATTGTATATACACTTTAAAAAAAATTCACAATTTTCTACGATTTTTACAAAAATTCCTTCAACAATTATGTCGTACTGTCAATAGGAATTATACAAAATTTTTGCAATAATTACCAGTATAGAATAATATTCAAATATGTAAATACATATATGAGTTTTTAAAAACAAAACGTGACATGGAAGTTTTCGAATCACAAAAATATTTTGTAGTTTTCCCCTACACCTTTTTTAATTTATTTATTTTCAAAAACATGGTTTAATAGCAAAAAGCATTTTTCCCTCGTTTTTAGGAAAATTTCCCATGCAATCATGACATAGATTTATAATGGAATTTTACAAAAATGTTGAATTAATTACCCATATATGGTAAGATTGGAATATATAAATAAATTAGTCTTTAAAAACAATGAATGCTCTGGAAGTTTTAGAATAACGAAAAGCATATCGTAACTTCTCTTCTTCTCTTTTCATTTTATATACGCTGGGAAACATTTAAGCAGTTTTCTAAGGTTGTTATGAAAATTTCCATGCAATTATGTCGTATAATTGAAAAGAATCTTACAAAAATGGTGCAATAATTACCAATATAAGGAAATATTCAGATATATACATGTATATTTTTACAACAAAGTATGATTTGAAAGTTTTGAAATCATGAAAAGCAATTTGTAATTTTCCCTCTCAACTTTTTAATTTTATGAATGCAGTAAAAAATTTAACAATTTTTCCTAATTTTCAGGAAATTTCCTCATACAATGCCGTAGAGTTAATTGAGTGTGAATTTTGCAAAAATATTGTCATCATTACCAATATGAGGTAATATTCAAATATATAACCCTTTAAAAACAAAGACTGTTATAGATATTTTGGAATTATTAAAAGCATTTTGTAGTTCTTCCTTATATCTTTTTCATTTTGTCTACACTGTAAAAAAATTAACTGATTATCTAGTTTGCAGGAAAATTCCTTGCAACAGGAATTGTTTCACAAATGTAGCAATAGTTACCAATGTAAGATAAAATATGTAAATATATAAATCTTTACAAACCAAGCATGATATGGAACATTGAAGCGCGGTTCGTAATTTTCCCTTACATTTTCATATTGTCCACATTGCAAAAAAATTAAGCAATTTTCCAATTAAGCAAGGTTTGTAGGAAAATTCCTCAAGCAACTGTGCGGTATAATTAATAGGAAATAAGAAAAAATTGTAATAATTACTAATTGTATAAGGTGATATTCAAGTTTATAAATATTTAAAAACAAAGCATGTTATGGAAGTATTTGAAGCACGAGGAACAGTTTATAGTTTCTTTTTCAACCTTTTTTCTTTTATAAACACTATATAAAATTGAGGAAAATTTTCAAGTTTTTATCAAACTTTCTTATGCAATAATGTAAATAGAAATTTTGCTTAAAAAATTGCAATAATTACCAATATATGGTAATATTCAAATTTACATTACTATTGTATTGTGTATTAATATATATCATATATTATCAAAAACTATTGGACTTGAGTATTCATTTTTGGGATTCTAATATTCATCTCAAATAAGAAAAAAGTAGTTAGTATACACTTTAAAGCGATTTTTGACATTGCATTCAGAATAAAGGATAACTTCACTTTTAAACGAAGAAAACAAAGTTATTACTGAAAGTTGTTTAGAAATATGTTTTATGGTAGAATGCATAAGATTAGAAAAGTAGTGCAAATACTCCCATTTTCTTCAACAGTCTTCTTAAACCCGGAAAATTTACCTTGTTGAATAGTCGCTGTTTATTTCAAAATCTCCACCACATCAAACTTCATCCCAGGAAAAAATATTAAATTCTCACTCTCCTACAAAGACACATTTCAAACATTCGATCCGTCCTTTTCCCACCTGTTTTTCAATGAAAAGGAAAACGGCGGAAAGCTATTGGAAAATTGCGTGCTCGCCACTCGTACACAAGTGACGGTAAACGAAAATTGATCGCTGGCATGTAATCGAATCGTCCTTCTGAGAAAATTTGTTCGAGATAGAAAACTTCTTACCTGACTCTTATCATAACGTGTTTGCTCTCCGGGAAATGTGTGATGGATGGCGGATATATCTTCGAAGGGAAAGTGGCTTTGTTTTCGCTTATAAAGGGGTTGTGATGCGTTGTATATTTGAAAAGTAATCTCACGGGAAACTAAATTTGGTTGGGGAAAAACGCATGTTGGCTGTACAGAAAAGTTTGCCTGCTACGTAACAGGATTATGTGGGGTATTCGCCATTTTCGGGGATATTCTTCAAAACCAATTAGTTAAAGAAGCTCTTTTCCAAAACCCAACTCATTAACTTCTTTTAAAAATTCATTAAAAGTACACGTGTACGGTTAACAATGTTCAATAAATTATTTAAAACGAAGTATTATGGTATACTTACGTAAATTATAATGATTTATTAATTTGGAGTCTGTTCCAGCAAGAGGTTCATATTTAAATAATAATTTACCACATGGTTTTCATCTAAATTTATGTAATACACTTAACGGACTTTATAATTAGAAACCTTCTAGTAAGAGTTATGATACAGCTAAATAAGTTATAAGCGATGAAATGTAGAAATTTAGTTCCGTGATAGAAAACAAACCATTCCTGAATTACTGACATTCCCTGTACACAGTCATTTATGGGAATGGATATGCTCATAAAGCCTGCTTTTCATGTGCGTTAGTTAAATAGAGTATTTATTTTTAACTGTTAAACTGCATGAATTAAAAGTTACATATATGTTCTTATTATTGTTGCAAATAAGTAAAACCGTTTAATTTGGTATGTTTTCAATAAATAAAATAAAATTTCAATAAATAGATAAGGCACATTTTAAAAATTAAATCTAACACTGTCATAATTTAGATATTTATCAATATGAATAATTTGTCACGTGTGTCTGTCTAGTTAATTATAATTTCTGACAAACGTCAAACGCACAATTTAAGAGCCGCCAGTTTATATTCAAAATGTTAGCGAAATACAGCTATGGTATTTTCTCCATATGGAATAGTAAATTTAAATGGGTTTTAATAGTAATTTCCACAGAGTTTTAAAAAAGCGAACATATTGAGTCAAAGTACCCACACCGGCAAAAATAGTAAAGAAACAATAATAAGTACCCACTTAATGACATAAAATTATGAGAAAACTTTACTGCTATAAAATAAACTCTCTAATATTTCTCCCACATCAAGCTGGTAGCAGTCCTGACCTACAAGACGAGGCGCAGAATTGCAAATTACCAAAGCTAGTCTATCCCGGAATATATTATGAATGTGGAAATCCCAGCATTGCATTACATTGCAATTAATAATGCTGATATTACACTTACACTTTGACTTGTTAGTCACGTATAGAAACCAGACTTTAGCGTACTTCCAGCTTCCTCTCTAGTTCTGTCTTACTACTAATTGCTAGCAGGCATGGAATTCCTTCAGACGTGAAAACGCTGTGTAAGTAAGTCCCATCCCAGGCCAAATTTAGACGTAGTAATGACGGTCTCAACGTGAAATTTAAGTGGAAAATAACGTTAAGGGTGAAATGTGGAAATCCTTCGTCTTCACTAAAGTTAAATATGTTTACAGCATGTGAGTTTCCTTTAAAAGTGTGTGTTAAACAAAGTTTCTCATTATCTAAACATGTTATTTTGTTGAACCAAATTTTAAACCACGTTTTTCATTGCAAACATACCAACTATTTATGTTTTTCGTAAATGTCATTGAAGGTATGATTGTAGAACAAAAGTGCCTCAACAAAGTTTGGCAAAATTTTCTATACTGGATTGCTTAAAAATTGCAAAAAAAAGAAATTTTTCGAAAATTGTTTAGACAAAATTATCAAGATAAATAGCAAATAATTTTGTTACAAAAATTAGTCAGAACATACTCTTGATACGTAAAAGCTGTCGTGCCAATAGTTCGTGCATAATTAATTTGTTATGACTTTTGCCATTTCGTAGAATAAAAATAGGGAATTTTTGAGCAAAATTCCAATGAATGGGAAACCGAAGGGACTTAAAATAACAATGACATCGAAAAATAGAGTCAATATTCGTATCCAATAGAAGGTAGAGACGTTGGGAAATGCTGTTACTGCAAGAAAAAGCTGTAAGAATTTATGGATAAGAAAAAAAATATTAGAGTGAATTTCGAGGAAATTTTGAAAAACAAAGAAACGACAAGAGGAAAGTGCCCCTCAAAAACAATTTAGCAAAAATGTTATTAAACTTTATTATACAATGTGTTTCAAAATGATTGTCATCTAGTTGGCGTTGGAATTTCTGTGCATGTAATTTTTGATGTGCCGCGCTGTATTCATTTGTACCTATCTAATTCTGACAACAAGTGGCACTTCGAACATTTATTGTGAAACTGGCAATCAGTACTGCTGGTAATTAACGGCCCTTTTCAGGGCCAAAACAAATAGGTACTACAAATAGACAAATACTCAGAATTCGTTTTCTTTTGACAGAGAAAAACCAGAAATTAAAACAGATTATGTAGGTTATTTTGAGGTTATGTATAGTTAGTAGAAACTCCTATTTTCGCAAGGCAGTTTTTTTTTTATTTTACATGGGAATTCCACAGCCGACTAGATGACAATCATTTTGAAACACATTGTACATATTGTATAGTAGAATAAACGTTAAAGGTTTAAAAAAATTCCTAAATCTGAAATGTAACAAAGGGTAAAGTACTCTATAGCAGACGATGTTATTAAACTTTGTTAAATATCAAATTGTGAAAAAAATTTCAAAGACCAAAAAATGACAAGAATAAACTATTCCATCATATGTTGGCCTATTTTAACTAAAAGCTTATTAGTATTGTGGTGCCTTGATGCGGCACAAAATCTAAATTCGTAATTTGAACCGTTTGTGGTTTCTACCTTCAGCGAAAAACCTACCACACATAGACATACATTCACACAAACATTTTTTCAAAAACATATTTTTTGAACTCACGGAACCCTAAAACCTAGATATGCCAATAATCCAAATTCGAAAAATTGACTTTTAATTTAATTAAAAAGTGAATTGATTGACGATTCCAGCGAAGGTAAAGTTGCTGAAAACATAACTTTCAAAAAAGTCACTCACGCAAAAAGTCTCTAAAAGTCTAAAGTATGGTGACTTGATGATCGTTAATCAAATCAAACAAAATCAAACAAACAAATCAAACAAAAACGTTGCAGTCAAAGTTATTGGAAACAGTCAAAACTGTCATGTACGAAATTAACTGGAAGCGACTCTTGTTGCTTATTATTGTACCGGGTGATCTCACAAACAATATGAGACATGCTGACAAATATAGGGTCATGACGAATTATTGTTTCTTATTCTTATTATTCTTCATTAGATGATGATGCATTTACTTGCAACACGTGGAAAATAACACACCTCTAATACACATTATCAAAAGTCAAATCGTTCCAAGCACTTCTAAGACTATTGTTCCGTGGGAGAGTTAAGAGTTGTCAAGTTCGTTTTCACAGAGGTTCTAGCATTTAGATTTTTATATTCTTTAGTCTCACTCATCTACGCCTAATTAATGGAGCCAAGCTGTCTTTTTCAAGACACTAGTAGGTAACTGATTGGAATTACAATTGGGTTTCAAGTTTTAATAAAAAAGTGAGGTTATATCAACCCACATCAATATCAACATGTTTTTAGTAAGGCGCATTCACAAACACTATCCACAGCCTACTATGAGGTGAAATTTAAAAAAAAACACCCGATACTTATAATATATGTATATACATATATACATCGGCTCGCTTAAACTCTATATAGGTACACATGTATATTGCATATATGTACTTAAAACACGCGTTTGGATATATGATGACTCGCAGCGTAACAGATTTCATGCTGACGCCAAGTTGAAAATTTTACCCCATCTAGAACGTTTATTTTTCGGCGGGCGAACTTTGGACCGCAAGTAATGAGGGTACCTGCTTTAATTGAATGGTCAAATGATCTTACAAGAAATTTCGGCCACAGCTTAAGACAGGTAGGTAGCAAGTGTATCGGTAGGAACGGTCAGCAAGGATTTCCCTTGCCCTTTTACATGGGATTTCCCGTAACATGCGTATACCCTTGGCCTTTACCAATTTTCCTTGCCCTTTAATATCTTCGTGATAAGGATATTTTCGTAATAAAGGTTCCTACTTCAACGACCAAGTTGTTAAATTTCGTTACTGCCCAAAATACCGGTACAATGAAACCATCTTTTCGGTCATGCTGCCCAAAATTCCCAACAGCTTATCGGCCCCACCTGGTCGCGGCCCAAACTTCCTCCGCCCTTATTTTTCTCAAGCGCGCGTTTAAAAGTTTTCATTGGAAAAAGTAAGACTCATGTTATTTTATAAAAAAAATATTTTGTTTGTCTTTTTTTAAGAAGGAATAAATGTTATGTTCCCGTAACGCGACCCTATTTGTCGCACTGTCTTATTTCGACAAGCATGCTGGATATAGTGTGACTTCTGGCGATAGCTTGAATGTAGTTTGGGCCTGACTTTGCTATGCATCAATATGACAATGAAACTGGGTAGTGCGTGTGAGACGGCCCCCCTCTATTTATAAAGTCAAATGACAAGAACTATTGTTAATTGGCTCCATTGTAAAGACATTTTATAACTGTCACCAAAATATTTCCTTTTGGGCTGTCAAGTGCTATCCACTGGACGATTCCTAAAATTAAGTACGTACAGAAATTATGTGATGCGGGCTACAACGACATGCGCAATTTACATAAAAT
Source organism: Cryptocephalus moraei (assembly GCA_946251905.1). Lineage (NCBI taxonomy): Eukaryota > Metazoa > Arthropoda > Insecta > Coleoptera > Chrysomelidae > Cryptocephalus > Cryptocephalus moraei. The sequence continues at coordinate 23,819,244 of OX276456.1, forward strand.
GACATATTTATTTAAGGACGTACGAATTCCGTGCCGGAGTCCGATCCAACGTCTCTCACTCCATCCTTAGGGTCGATAAACCGATCCGGCGCCTCGTCGTAATTATTGTAAATGTAATACAAAATGCAAGTAAAACAAGCGAACGTTATAGTTATAGTTCGAGCGTCCGCTATTATTATTATATCGATCTGCAGCGCCGTCGGAAGCCTCTATTCGCTTTTATACGAGATCTCGTCTGAATGGCGTCGATAAGGCATATATCATTCGTAAAGCGGAACGAACCACGCTCGGCGGCCAAAACGAGAGAAATTGATGGACTTTCGCGGTAAACGAGGGGGTCGCTCGCGGAAAAGCTCGCTCGTCGACGTTTTAATTCGACGACATCTTCGTTAACGGCCGCGCGAACGACAGAGAGAGAGAGAGAGGGAAAGAGAAAGGGAGCGAGAAATGGAGGGAAACTCGATCCGAGGGTAGGAAAAAATACGAGACGACGCGTCTTTGACGTCCGCCAGACCGTGAGCTAAGGAAAGGGAAGAGTTTATTAGCGAGGGCGAAACTTTCACGAGTTGGAGTTAAAAAATTTATTACATAGGCAAATAAAGTATAAATGGGTTTTAAGAGAACTGCACGAAGAGATGGTTTGTTTCCAAAACATTTTCTGAAACTTCACGTATTTTTAAAATTCGTTCCTTAAATTATATTACTCCCTACACCTTGTAGGCATGCAGGTGAACCAACAGAGATTTTTCTGCACACCAAAATGTATACGGTCAAAACCTACACTTTAAAAGTTTAAAAAACAGACTCGTTTAAAAGACAGTTCATAGATAATAACCGGCAACAGGACAATAACTCCCGACACAATCATCCCCCGGGCATTTACCCCCGGACTCTTACCAAAAATACCAAAATTTAGAAATAATGTTCGGTGAAAGCAAACAGAAGAAGTACAAAAAATTGAATTTGAAGTATATTGAAAATTTACAATACTTCTAAAAGAGATATATGTAAATATAATTACACCTTAAAAAGAGAGATTATGGGCAATTCGGCGAATATAAGTATAGTAATCCGGGCCCTGATAAGGGTGCATTTATTTATAACGGTGTTCAAAGTAGTCTTAAATGATAATCCATTTTTGAAATCGTTACTATGGCACCTTTTGTGAGAACCATTCTTGCGTTAAACAGGGGTAATAACATTAAGTATAGTGATCTGGGCCATGATTAAGTTGCATTTATTTAGTATAAAGATGTCCAATATTGTCCTTATTGTTAATCCTTTCCATTATATTTTTTCTCCTTCCTATAAATTAATCATTTCTATGTTATAATTCCTGTGGATTGTTGTGGAACTTGTACACTTTTACCATTTCCGAAATTGCATCAGTTTTACATAAAAATAATGTGGAAAATTATTCGAAAGTTTTATCGCCGCAAAAACTCAATATGTCCCTTTTCCTCAAAACAGTCCATTTGAGGATGCATATTTGTCAAAAATTTTTACCTATTTTGGGCCATATTATAGGCATCCCCTCAGTTTCTGATTCCTTTCTTGAAACCATAACGTTGAATAACGTTTCAAGATAAGAGTTTCAACATTTTTTTTTGGAAATCTGCTGCTCTTGTCAAAATACTACAACAGTACAAATTTTGTGTTAATAGTTTCATTTTTTTCGTAATTTGTTGTCAAAATTTCAAACTCAATTCAATTGAAATTAGTTTTGTAGGCAACAAAAAAATTCATTATTTTCAAAAACTTCGAAAACTAAGCGTTTTTGACCAATTTACGTTAAGACCTTTCTTCATATTTTGGGTCATACTTCCTTGTAATTAAGTATGTGATACTTGTTTTTTAACACCAAGTATAAGTAAAAAATGTCGATGAAACACGGATAAATAATTGGATGTTATTTTTGTAAACTTTTGTTATCTCATTTGCATTCCTTACAATTTCTTCCATCTGTGAAAATAAAACGTTACTTCATAAGTTTTTCCAGCATTTCCTTAATTTGTAAAGGAGATTAGGAACTCTGCCGAATCAAGTGTCAAATTACAAATGACAGCTTTCCAGTTAATATACTTAGGATAGCACCCTAATAGCTATCCTAATAGGATAGCATCCAGGATAGCATCATGATCAAATAAAATATTCATCTAATAAATAATCTAAATGTGTACACTAGGGAAGCAAATTTTTCTACATTTTTTGCACTTTATGAAGGTTTTGGAAAAAATACGCAAATGACTAAACATTCACAAAATATTGAAGATGTGCAAAAAAAATTGTTTGCATATAAATGTTATTCTTGTGATACTGTAATAATAAAGAATAAAGTTGTTAATTCAAAATTAAACAGTTCTGCAAATAAATTTAACTTCAGGAAGCAACAATACCTGCACATATTTATTATATATATATATATATATATATATATATATGATTAATTTAGTAGTGAAATTCGCGACGGTACAAATGTACAAAAGAAAATTATCGACTTACCCGTCTATTCCGTTAAGTTCTACATGTGTCGGTGGTTGCCGTTTCTTAACGGAATAGACGGGTAAGTCGATAATTTTCTTTTGTACATTTGTTCCGTCGCGAATTTTACTACTAAATTTCCTTCGACAAAAGATTCGTGACAGTTGGCTATAGCTGGCCACCGCGTCACGTATGGATTGTTGTCCTCGAAGGGAGGATCTTTCCTTTACAGACGCAAAAGTGCTTTGCTGTCTTCTTTGTGAGTTGTATATTTTTTTTACAAGTGTTAAACATCGTTGTCATTCAGAGCTTGGTTATACCACCCTGACGAAGCTAATAAGCAGAAACACGTGTCGGTGGTTACCGTTTCTCAACGGAATAGACGGGTAAGTCGATAATTTTATTTTGTATATTTTATTATATATAATCAAATCATTTGGATCTCTTTCAGTGCAACTTCATCAATTGTTCGTGTTGAAGACTTGTTTTCGAAAAATTTACCACCATACACGTTTCTTTGTTCCTTTGTCAGTTCAACACCTTCCAAATTGATTTCTACCTTTTATTCTCTCACCAGTTACAATCATCCAAAGTTGTATTTTGCACAAGACTACTCCTTTCCTTCTCGCCACTTATTCTGCTACAAAATTGCCTGCGTTCCAACGAAACCTGCCGAATTCATCATACGCCAGTTTCGTTATTAGTGCGTCTTCTACTATTTCTTCTAAATCGTCCTTATATCACATATATTATTGGTATAGATGTGATGAACTCCTTCAGGAAGTAAGTTACAATTTAATGTATCAATAAAAATGCCTTTATGTACTACTTTAATTAGAGCCAAATTCATATATATGCTGCAGTAGCCCATATTTTTTTAAAAACGAGTTCAATTTTAATATCGAAAATTAGTAAAAACCACAAGGCCAGTCCATTAGCAGCACAAAACAGCTAATGTAACTTATCAATCAATACAATGCAAAATTAAGACCGACATCAAATTTCCATGAGTGTAATTTTTCAAAATCTTCTGTCCTTCCTCTTTTCCAAGATTCGACAATGGTAGAGTTTGGATATCGAAACTGTCGCCATGAAAATCAAGGCAATCTTTAAATAAGACAGTAAATGTGGAAATCAAAATATCAACATTCTATGTCATCAAATGTTTACCAGATCCTCCCAGATATCGTTCACGTATCAATAATGCCAACAACCTTGGAACAAAAATATCATGTAAAGTAGTATTTTTAGATTTTTTTATGTAGAGTAGGATTTTTTTTTGAAAGAGATACATGTATCACTGTCTGATTTTCTGAAATTGTACGATAACTCACTGGACATGTTCTATATAAGTTGCCAAAAACTATGTAATTAAAAAGTCGATTTTTTTTTCAAAAGGATAAATAACACATCTCCAGACAAACAAAATGGAAAGGAAATAAAGCTATAGCAGATGAGTTTTCATAAAACGGTTATTACGAGGTGTAAGGGGTTTAAATTTTTCTTTGAAGGACGTTAATTAACAAACAATTATAGGTACTTGAGAAAGTTATAAAATTCTGCTGTCAACTTATCCTGTCACCTCTAGTAGGTACTTCATTCCCATCATTTTATCCCCAAAAGTCTTTTTTGCATTACACAGTATTAATTTGATAAATGATATTACAATTATATTAAAATAATTCCTAACAATTTCTACGAATAATGAAGGTGTGACTACATGTGTAGGTAATTTGCTATAACTGATGGCTATAAGAGTTGTCTGAAATAAACAACCTTTCCCATAGACGTCCGACTTCCAGGCTTTCGCAAACACCCTCTCTGTTACCCCAGTACATATTTCTTCAGCGACATCAAAAGAACGCATGCCCTAAACAGGGAAGGAATTAAACGAACAATGGCTATTCTCCGTTATCGCTTTCTTCCGCAATCCATCCTCCCGGATGAAATTATTCTCCCGGCATAAATCGCCGGATGAACCCCATCTTTACCCTTCCAAACCCGAAAAAAAGCAGCTCGCCCTAATTCGTTTCCTGTGTTGGCGTGGCTCCCGAAAAATAGGACCACCATTAATTCCATGATATACTACTGTACCGCAAAGCGGACGATTGGATGCAGTAACGTATAAATCCCGATAAGATTGTTGCAAAACGGAATGGAGGTCGGGTCGCAATTAAGTTAACAACGTTAAATAGAGACGGAATTTTTGGTATCTAGCAGTTGAAGTAGAAGTGCAGGAAATGTCTGGAAAGTATATGAGAGTGCTGATAACTTCTCAGATTTCACCAATATAACAACGCACTGGCAACAATCCCTTCAATAGAGTAATTTTATTAACCATTACGTTGTACCGTATTCGGTTACAGTCAGACATGAGTTTAGAGTGGCGACGGAAACCGCCGTAATTACCATGGATCCCATTAATGAAGACCGTGTGGCTGTAAACACACATTTGATACATTTACTATCCTTGATCGAACGATTTAGTACTGCTTGTTCACAACACTAGAGCAGAGCTGCAGCTTCAATTGCAGGAATATCAGAATATACAACTACGTATTTAATTTAATCTCGTTTAAATGTCTCTGTTAAAATAAATTAACCTGGATATTTTGGTAAGTTTTTCATATCGAAATTTGAACTGTATCGCAATTATTTCCCCCTGGAAGACGTACATTTCGAGACAAACCCACCTAAATTTAAGTAGTAATATGGGATAATGACGCTCCCCTAATGGAGCCCGTTCCTCATATTGTGTTTCACGTTGAAGATATCTACATAAGTTGCTGGTAAAAAATTTTAAATTCAATTCTGAACTCAAATTCCAAATTTCATTATGAAATTTGCATTTTCAGTTTTCAATTTCCATAGCAGTTACACTTTTAGTTTTCACTGTAATAGCAACAGAAACAAAAATTACGATTAATTTAAATTATGACACAAGTCCATACTCAAAGAAAATACACAAAGTATACACTTATCGAAACAATAGCATTATTAAAATGGTTAAATGAAACTAGAATCTTTAGAGAACCTACTATTCACCATGAGCTTCTGTTTAGGTAAACAAGAAATACTATATTATGTCGAAAAGATATTGTAATGTATGCATGTGTAAAACCGGTAGGAATCAACACGGCCGTTTTTCTTAAAAAAGATTATGTTCCCAAACAAAATCCAAAACAGTGTGGTAAGTATTATCCGTTTGCCTAGTTCGTGCGTACTGCTCCTTTTTCGCCTCTCTCTCTCGACTCACTCCTCCAAGCGGGGAAAACTCCTGTGAATCCCCCAGTACCCACGGCGCGGCAGGGCCGTACGAGGAGCGGTAATTCTATTCTTTTAAAGGCTATATTTATTATACCCAAGGAAAGTAGAAATGTTAGACTAGAGAAAACTGAAACTTCACTTATGGAGCTAGCTAAGAACAAACATATTCCCTGAGACGACGTACCAGTACAAATCACAAAAGGTTAGGTAGTAATTAATGTTTTAAGTCAGTAAGGTTTATTGGTTATATAACCAGAACATGACCATTGGTTTTATAACCAATTGGTTGTATTGGTTATATAACCAGAAAGTCATAGCAAGTCATAGAACATGGATATAATAAAAGGAGAGATTTAAGCTTTCCCCCGAGTATGACTACATTTGTTACATATAATTAGATACAAGTAGGTTACACATTAAAACATTGCAAACTATTGTAAAACCATTGGTTGTGCAGGAAGTCTCCAATCGTATTTAAAGCTTGATCTGTACTGATAGTTTGAGATCCAAACAGTTCGTTGCTGAAATAGATAGCCTTAACCTGGCCATTCTTATCTTCTCAGCTTCCCAAGGGAAGTAAGAATAAATTGTGGATGGTGTAGGTTTATGTTATATGGTGATCAACGAGCAGTAGAAGAAAATGCAACGACGACAAAATATTTAAGATAGGTCTGCAATGTTCATTAAAGCTGGCATTGGTTATATAAATCTTACAGCTTATTTCGTAGCCTAGATACTCTAATCCCTTGATTTACATTGCCCGATAAAACTACCATACTAAATAGGTGTGAGTGAGGTAATGAAAAATATGCACAAATAAGGCTTATAAGGGGCCAGAATGCGTTTCAGTCTACCTAACATAAAAATCTCATTTGCAAGTTTCTCAGTAAAATTGTCAACATGCCCTTCCCATCTAAGACTCATAAACTGGAGCGTTACCATGAAATCCTTATGGAGATAAGTGTTCGATGTTATAAAAATCCTTTGGGAATTTTCCTAATTTAGCTTGAGATAGTTTGTCCACTTTTCAACAAATTTTCATTTTGCTCTTCATATCTACATCAGATTTGAGTGCTTCGAATTCCTTGTTACTGTGAATTGTTGCAGCATTATCTGCGGAGCTTATACACTTATTAGGTGTTAATAATGGAAAGAGAAATGTTAGAGGTAAAGTGACTCAAGACGGACTCTTGCTGGAGATCTGACTTAACACCATTTAATTCTGAGATATTTCCATCTACTTGCACCGCTTGAACTTGACTGTCTTGGTAATAAATAAAGAAGTTGTGGGAATTTCCCTGATAAATAACACTTTAGTTTAGGAAGTTGTTATGAGGTAGGTACATAGTTAAATGCGTTGAAGAGATTTCATAACGTTAGTGCTGTTAATGTATTTTAAGCCAGTGACTGTGCACTTGATAACTTCTGCTATTGCTTGTGTTGTTATTATTAAGTACTGTATTAAGAATTGACTTTAAATGCATTTAGTTAGAGACCTCTCAGAAAGCAGATATTGTAAAGTTAAGTTAGGAGTTCAGATATAGACTTACTAAATACTACATTACCTGCTCCTCATTACATACAACTCCAGTAAATGAAAATTTTTGATACTGCATTAGTGAATTAGAAAAAGTAGCCAATCGCCATCATAAAGCAATTAAGGAACATATTCAAATTGAATGAGGAATGATATATTTCTATGGCAACCTTTTAAGTTGAAAACCAAAATTTTAGACATGTATGGATTTCGATATGAAAAAATATTTGAAATGCATATTGGTAGAGAAATTTTCAATCAACTTTTAGTTTGTCCTGTTAGACTGCAATCGTGCCAAAGCTTAAATACGAATTTCAAAAAACATCCTGGAGTGCAATTTTAAATGAGACACACTGTTACTAAGTAATTATATTTCATCAAAAATATATTGTGGTAGAGTGTTTCTAATCAAATCTCCCAACGGTGCGACATAGACAACATCGAAAACCGCTTTAAGATGGATGATAAGTAATATTGCATTAAATAATTGAGTTTTTTCCTATTGAGAAAGTGAGCTCTCCTCGCGATACGTAGGACCAAAGACAAATACGGTATTTGTCTTTGGTAGGACCAACGCAGGGAAACGCTCTCGAGTTAATTACATCACGCAGTCAAGCCCAAAATTGTATATTACATAGGCGAGAGAGTTGTTGTCGCTCTTGTTTCCCAGAGAAAATTGGGTTAGCGTATTATCTTAGACCCCGGAGACTACACCGAGATAGAATATGGAATATTGCACATATACTCACACATACAAGCAATCACCTTTGGAGTGCTACGATAATGCGAAACAGCAACGACTCTACGGTGAAACACGGTGCAGAAATAAAGTGTCCCAATTGGACGTAGAAACTATGGACATTAATAGAAACTGGACAATATTATGCAAAGTGCATATTTCTGTATATTCTGTAGAGTTTAAAATTTTCATGGGAGTTCGTATGCAATTTACAATTCGGAATGTAACAAACTTAAGACGTATGTTCCAAACGTATTTCCACGAACTACCCCATATTGGAAAAAAAATTATGAAAAGGGATAAATATTTAAATAAAGCAAGTAGCCTGATAATAGTTATTTATTATAGAAGCGGATAAAATGGACGTTTAACGAGCGATAGGTTTAAACGAGCTCGCGGCGCAGCCGCAAGCGCGTTAATGTCGCGAGTTAAATGTTCATTGTATCCGCGAGTGTATTACAACGTTTTATTCAATTTTGCCATATACAAACTGACGATTAGCGGAGCAAGTCCAATTTTGAAGAGAAAATTTGACAAGATGACAACTTCAGTGCCGCAACCTTGACAACGACGAAAACAATTTTAAACATATAAAAGGTCACTTTATACGGCAAAATTGAATAAATAACTCTTAATCCGCTGCCTAAATAAACGAAATAAACAAGGACTTTATAGGTTCGATTTGATGTCAATAAATGTCAGTTGATATGACAAAATTGAATAAAGGCAATTTATTTTGGGAATCCTTACATAAAACATGTCCAACACTGTAACAGACTGAGAAAGATGTAAATAAATAAATCAAATAATATCTTTAAGAAAGAGATAGGTCAATTTTAATTATAAAATCCATATGGAAAGTGAGACATTTGAAAACAAGGGTAGATAAAGCAATATACAATTAAAATGTGATACATTGCTCATTTAATTAGAGCTCTATTGGTGTAATTAGCTGTAAAAGTAATTTTCCGAATTTTATTTTATTTAATAGAGGTATATTAATCTGTTACACGTGCTTCTCGCTGTGTGGTTAAAACTAAAGGATCTTTAAAATTATTCTATTATATTATTAATTAACTATAATAATATTATAAATTAATATATAATATTATAATTAATATAATTATATTATATGTATCACCACCAGTGATGGTACAAGATATAAAAAGATACCTAATATGCCATTACCACTAGGACGAGGAAGTTCAATTTAATCGAGGAAGCTGAAGTTGCAGTGACAGTTAAGCCCATTTTAATAATAATATAGCTTCAATACAAGTGGCATTTATTCAATATTATGTTTAACTGTCTACCTGTATAAGACCGTTTCTAGAGAGTCGCAGTATGGTATAAACATAAGAGCGAAAGAAAGGCCATATATTTCTCGTTGGCTAAACAGAGCAAGAACTTTCGCGACGTTGCTGGCTCGCGAAACATCAGTCATCGCCACACTCTACCGGATCATTCGCTGTATATCCTCCGACGCGGATATTTGGAATGGGTTACGGACGGCAACGTTGCAAAACTTCCTTCTCTGTCGTACTAACCAACTACTATTAGTTTCTCTTTCGCTCTTGTTGATTTCGAACCCTGCATTTCAATAGAATAGGTCCGTATATAAAACTTACACGATACATTCTCTGAGACCGTAGGTTAAATTTTACTATGGACTATTTAGAAGAAATATTATAACTTGTTATACTAATAATGTCTTTGATAAAAATTAAAAAAGTTTTTTCACTTGTCACATTTTCTTGTAAATATTTTACAAGTTACAGTTAAAAATTTTCAACTACACATTTTGATGTCTTGTTAGTGCACATAGTTCATGCATACCTTTCTTCTTGTGTTTATTTTCCAGTCTTTGATAATAGCTAAAGGCCGCATATTCGTGCAACAGCATTTTCCTTCTTGAACTCAATAGAAATTAGTAACTAATACGAATCAAGGAAAGCAAGTTAGATTAATATAACTTCATGTTTTTACTTAACTGTAGGTTTTTGGGGATACCCGTAGAAATTGGGTTGATGTTTTAGGTTTTTGTTATATGAAAACGCACATTTCGAGATTTTATTATGATACGAAAGGTTTAAACATTGAAGAAAACCGTTTTGAAATGTATATAGAAAAAAGGACTGCTCCCTTCTCTTAAATAATAACAGATAAATTTGGAGAGTTGTTCCTAATCTTAAAGATGACGCAATGTCTGTAAAATGGTAAAAATGATTTAAATTAACATCTCTTTTATCAGATTTAGCATTTATCCCCTCCATCACTTCAAATAAAAAAGATTGAGAAGCAAAACTTGACGGTGACATCTTAAATTGCTATTATAGAAAAGAGGGATTAATTTTCAAATAATAAGGAAAGAAATGGGAAGGGAAAGATGTTTCTGAAAAATTTGGGTTAGTAATAGGAAAAAATCACGGGACAGAATTTTAAAAATACATGATAAAGTTGTTGATGAAGAAGACTATGATGATGCACAGTTATATCCTGTGATATTAAGCAGCATCAAATAATAAAATATTTAAATTATTTTACATAATGTTAAACATTTAAATGTTTAAACATTAAATGTTTTACATTTATTAAACGACCGAAGATTCAATCTTAGTGAAAATTATTGGAAATGTATATGGAAGTTTAAAATAAATGAAAATTTGATTCATTGCATCAAGTAAATCAGAGAAACCAATAGATTGTGGTTTATTATACTACTTCAAACTATTATGGGTAAGTCTTTGCATACCTTTTTGTATTCTTATTGTCACATACACACGCCCAAGGCATGTTGTGCAGGTAACGTTATATTAATACTATAATTACGTTTTTGAATAAAATTGATTTTTTAAATTTTAACATACCTCCGCACAGTAAATTTTTTAATTGCACGTTTTATACCCTACGTATTTCAATACTGCCTTTACTGAAAACTGTCCAACTTCTCATTATCACCGTTAACTCTTTCCTTATGGGCTAAATCATGAAGAGAGTCATGGACGCGAGTGATTTTTCATTCTACTAAAGCAGTCCTGTCGACTCCCGAAACTTTGCAAAGTTTCACGCGTTAAATCTGCACGAACGATATATTCCACATTAGCCGTCGACAATTTTTCCCCGTTTCGTGGCACCTGCAGCACATTTCCAAGCCAATAAAATTCGAATTACGTTACACCCCGTTCGCTCCCCCCCTTCCCACGATACCTTTCGGAACCGGTGCTGTTGCTTCGATTTATTAAACGGTCTCAGGAATGTGCAGCACATTTGTCATTACATAAAGAGGAAGCGGGAGAATTCACCGGATAAATGGGAAAAACGCCACTCCTAACCGATTGCAAGCGCTTTTATCGTTAAAACCACTCGGGACATCCTCTTAAATGCGGGAAAACTTTTGTTACGAGAGGCTGTAACCGAGAAAAGGGAGTTCTCATCGGCCGAATCGATGAGGTGTTTTGGAAGTTTTAAAACAAGGGAAGATCCACAAACTTCATCATACGTGGAAACTAAAGCCGAGACGACATTTCGCAATTTCATCCACGTTTGCAGATAAGCAAGGAATCCTCGGAGCAAAAACCTCACGAGTCATATTTCGCCTCTGTCCAAAACTAAAGGCGAGAGCGCGACGGAGAGCAAAATGCCGTTGCAGACGGAACGTAGTGCTCCCCCGGGGACGACCCCGTCATTTCTGTATCGGTTTTTGCTCTCGCGTCCCGTTATTTACGCCTTTCGCTTCCTGCGAGGCGTTTTATGTAACAGGGGGTTTAGGGATCACCAGCTGACTGAACGCAGGGATGATTAAGGGATAACTTATCGTTCGGCGCTTAAAAGGCATTACCAGAAAGGTTACGTGTCGTACCGACACGGGACGTCCACCTTCTGTTTACATCACAGTGGACTTCGCCCCTATCTGAAGTTGAAAATATCGCTCTATCTGACATTTTGACAGCGGACGTCTCCATGGATAAAATTCACTTTGAAGATTTCCCCACTGCACGTAACGATCGAGGAAGAAGAAGACAAACGCCTACTTTAATATTTATCGGATTTTTCATATTTATAGATGTGTTAAAAATAGTTATTTAAGTCACAAGGAATGTAAAGACGTTTTACCATTCGAGGCAAGTGTGTACGAGCCGAGGCGAAGCCGAGGCTTGTCATTTGCCGACAATGTTAAGAGTCGATATGAGATTATGAGATTTTTCACGCTGCCGTTGAAAATTTCCTCATAATTCCTCAAAAAATGAAATATTTGATTTAGTTTGAACGTACGTCACTCTGGCATAAGTTGACTGACATACGTCAAACTTACATATGTCAGTGCGTAACTAGGGATAAATCAACTTGAATTACTATTTTGATTTTCCCAGGAACGTAAATGACAGTATTTACATTCCGTCGTCAAGGAAAAATAATACACGAATCTTATTTGCCATTTTCATGCTACGTATCTATGCATATAAGAGCGATTTACGATAGCGGCAGCGTGAAAAAGATATTTTGTCATACACTAAGTATACAGTCATATATATATTTGGAACGGACATATTAAAAAATTTTGGCTTAAAAAAAAAACAAAAAAAAAACGTATTAATGGAGAATCAAATCAATTTTTTTAGAAATAAAAATAGTATAATTAACGAGAAAAAATATGTTATTGTAATAAAGCTTGATATATGCTGTTAAAAATATTTCATCAGTACGAATAGTACCTATTAAATTATTGTACAAGAAACCTCCCACGCTTTATTACAATATCATCTTTTGTTTGTTAATTATATTACTGTTATTTCAGAAAAAAATATTACCTTTTTAGTTTGATTCACTATTAAAGCGTGTTTGTTTAGTTTTTTTAAACTATATTTTATTTTTACCTTTTTAGTTTGATTCACCATTAAAGCGTGTATTTTAGTTATTTTTTAAACTATATTTTTTTTTAAACTATAATTTATATTTACCTTTTTAGTTCAATTCACCATTAAAGGGTGTTTTTTTAGGTTTTTTGAACTATAATTTATTTTTTATTATTTAGTTCGATTCATCAGCTCGTCTTATGAAGTACCTACTTTCTCGTAATCTAGTCAATTCTTCTAATGCTTCACCCTCCCTGTTAACTTTGAGCAATCAAGTTCATCAATCAAGTATGCGAAGTTTCGATATAATCTATGCTTATACAAGTAAAGCTAATATAATGCGTGTAATAAGTAAATGCATCTATCAGCACATATAAGGATAGATTCCCTAGATGGAAAAGATGAATGAATCCTAGAATAAAGTCGCCTCTAGAAGACAGTTGATTTGACTATCATATTATTCATTATAAACTGACAACTTGAGGGTCATTAATTCATTTTACCTTTTTTTCGGTTTTGGATATTAAATTTGTCGTATGTAACAATCTCTAGGTACTGCAATAACTATAGCAAAGCAAATATGTATATAGATATATGATAAGTATGCGCATAATTATGCATGAAATTTGACAAACATATGCAATAGTAGTTCCAAGTGTCCAATTAAAACAAGCATATTTAATGGAAAATGGAGTACAAACAACAATTAATATTTATTTTATTTTATTCAATTTTGCCATATAAACTGGCGTTTATTGACGTCAAATTGAACCTATAAAGTCATTGTTTATTTTGTTTATTTGGGCAGCGGATTAATAGTTATTTATTCAATTTTGCCGTATAAAGTGACGTTTTATATGGTTAAAATTGTTTTCGTCGTTGTCAAGGTTGCGGCACTGAAGTTGTCATATTGTTAAATTTTCTCTTCAAAATTGGATTTACTCCGCTAAACGTCAGTTTATATATGGCAAAATTGAATAAAACGTTGTAATACACTCGCGGGTACAATGAACGTGTAACTCGCGATATTAACGCGCTTGAGGCTGTGCCGCGCGCGCGCGTTTAAACATATCGCTCGTTAAACGTTCATTTTATCCGCTTGTATAATAAATAACTATTATTACATTAAATTTATATTTTATATTTATATATGTATTTATATTTACTTCAATTTGAAAAACTTCTATTTACTATTACAAAAGTAGTCGGAGCATTTTATAAACGTTAAAATTTCAGGTGTCATTGAAATTCATAAAATATTTCTAATTAAGATGTTCATTATCATCACATTCACTTTAGACAGAAACCCACATCAACCACTTGTTTCCTAAACGTTTTAGAAAATTTTTAGAAAATTTAGAAAAAATTTAGAAAATATAATTATTATAAATAAGTAAATAAAGGATATTATAATATTTTAAAGAGCATAAAGAACATAGAATAATATATATTACATTAATTGCGATTTTCAGAAAAATAGAAATATTGTAAATATACAAATCAAAAATTTTATATTTTAAAGAATATAAAGAATATAGAGAAATATATATTATATTAATAATGATTTTCAAAGTCATTATTAACTTTTCTACCTGTTTTACCAATAGTACTTTTAAAATCTGATTCACATCCATTTCCTACTTTCATGAGTTAGCTTTAAAGCTTTTATTTAGCTTTATATTAGCGTTAAAACCGAGTTTGTGTCTCGGACAGTAATAGATACTTAAGGTAACGTTAATTAAGGATACTTAATACACGTTTCACCAGGCACATCTACGTTAATGTGAGATTTGACAAGTACGCATGTGCTATAATAAGATCTTCGCGTTGACAGATCTTTAGCGATGATTTTACCGCTATTTCCTGGCACAGGCCGAACATAAGGCATGACGAGATGAAAATTAAATCTGCGCATGCGCATACATATTTGAATGTTGTTGATAATTTCGGTCAACTTTGTTGCTTAACCATTTTAATAGTGTACCAATAATATCGGGTGTTTTTTTTAAATTTCACCTCATAGTAGGCTGTGGATAGTGTTTGTGAATGCGCCTTACTAAAAAATGTCAAAATTGACATAACCTCACTTTTTTAATAAAAATTGTAACTGCTCAGATCAGTTACTAGTGTCTTGAAAAAGACAGCTTGGCTCTATTAATTAGGCGTAGATGAGTGAGCTGTCTTTTTCAAGACACTATTAACTGATTGGAGCAGTTTCAATTTTTATTAAAAAAGTGAGGTTATGTCAATTTTGACATTTTTTAGTAAGGTGCATTCACAAACACTATCCATAGCCTACTATGAGGTGAAAGTTAAAAAAACCCCCGATAGTATTTTACCCTTGAGCAAAATTAATATTTTTTGACGTACCTCGTATACTGCTTACAAAATTTAATATGTGGTGGGGTAGTGTTTTACGATTTGGACCAAGCAAAATGAAGGGCAACTTTTTCTTAAAAAAAATTAATAACGAAGTTTTCCACATTATTCCAACTTGATTAGACGCACTGTATAAACTAGTCAAGAAGTATCGGGTGTTTTTTTAAATTTCACCTCATAGTAGGCTGTGGATAGTGTTTGTGAATGCGCCTTACTAAAAAAATGTCAAAATTGACATAACCTCACTTTTTTAATAAAAACTGAAACTGCTCCAATCAGTTAATAGTGTCTTGAAAAAGACAGCTCACTCATCTACGCCTAATTAATAGAGCCAAGTTGTGTTTTTCAAGGCACTATTAACCGATTGGAGCAGTTTCAATTTTTATTAAAAAAGTGAGGTTATGTCAATTTTGACATTTTTTAGTAAGGCGCATTCACAAACACTATCCACAGCCTACTATGAGGTGAAATTTAAAAAAACACCCGATATATAACAAGTTGTAGGTATAAGAAGTAAAGGTATAATGTATTTGTTTAAATACGCTTGTAAATAACGAGCTGATAAGTACGCATTAATAACATTGGTACCTATACCACAGTATCCTATACGTACTTTACCCTTAGACGACCTACGATAGTGGTCAAATAATTGATGATTATATTTTCTGCTCAGTGCTATGTTTTATGTTTAGTCCGTAGGTAACTCTAAATAATTATGTTACGAGATGGAAAGCATCCATTCAAAGATGCTAAAAAGTTTCTAAACTTGTAAAAATATATTTAGTGACACAATATATCTGAAGGACATTTATTTACTTTTTAAAAGGCTATGAAAGCAAATTTCATTATCCTTTAAAAGTAGAGAATTACTATGAGTAATTAACATTAGTGTTCTATGAGTCACTACGAGAACTATTGTTTATATATTCCTTACGGAATTGTCCTGGCCTGTTTTAGTTTCTATTTAATATATGCGTAACAATTCTGCAAGCCTTTAAAATAGCCAGATCTCAATGCAAACACATTCTCATACTTATTTCACATATGCCCGTAGAAAGCTACAGTAATACGTGTAAGAATACAAATGCTTAGTTTATGTACCTTACCCAAATGTAGTACACCAACCTCTTTAAACAGAATATTTAGGCATTTATTTGGATAGCATCGGTTAACCCTTCCCGTTTGTTGGTGGGCGGTTTTCAAACAACGCAACACAAATACATTGTTCATAACGTTTTCGGGGTTGAAATGGAACGGCATTGGAAAATAACACAAATCTTAGTTCTGCTCTAGAACGTTGAAAGATGGGAATGAAGGGAATTGCTATTTAAAAAACTTTTAAAAATGTCTTAAAATGACGATAAGGTTGCGTTATGAAATGGACAAATAATGCGAAGTAAATGTATATATAAAGAAAACACAAAATGTAACCAACTGAAATGTTCAGTTGTAATTGTAATTTAGTTGGTTAGTGATTTCTTCATATGTCTCAAATGACCAACTGTGGGGACATGGATAACGTTCTATCCTTGAAGTAAACGTAATAAGGAATAATCAGTTATAACTGTCGTTCCATATAAGTCATTACCATTAATAAATAATAGTACTTGCGTATACAATAGATTATGAAATCAATAGCAGCCAACTCTATTAACGACGATGACGACGACGACTGTCATTATCTAAATTTCCAATTAATACTATAGCATATAGCAAGTAAGTACAATAAATACCATATACATATTTATGTATATATTTTATATCACAGATATATTTATTCAGAAGTTGTTGATGACGCATAACAGCCGGTATCCTCAATTGTCAATGTAGATAGCGATAGAACACCTGCTCGATATATTCGCGAGGGATGAAATTGATGTGATCAGAATCCATTTCAAGGGATTCTCGAAAATGCCCCTGTCTGAAATCAAATCAGATCCATATTTCCTGAAAATGTTAGATATCCATGAATTCATCATTTATGATCCCCTTTGTGCGCTGTAAGAAGTCGCCCGGCAAGAAGAAGACAAACTACCCCTTGGCCATCAAAGGGTAGAACGATCAATATCATCTCTCCCACCTGTCCATATCATGCCACCGACTCTTAATGGCCGTGCGCATGATAGAAATAAACTCCATTCGAAGACTACACATACGGGTATGTGTAGTTCCGGGTTTTTTAAACTACGTCACAATTTACATTATGGCGACTTTTCTGCAGATATTCAGACTGGATGCAATTTATATTACGAACTTTTGAACTCGACAACCCGAGAACATAACACTTCTCGAAACTTCTGTGGGATATCGTGAAACTTTGACGACGAGTAGGGAACGATGTGCCAGTTCCAGTTTAAACAACCTCCCAAGTAGTGCCAGGAAAGTCGGTTCCGAAATAAAAATCGGAAATAAACACCGCGACGCTCAAATAAATCCACGCATTACCAAAATAAATGCGTACGCAGTGAAAACTTCCGGAACGGCTTATGCAAAACTGGAAAATCATGGCGGTGGCGACACAAAATTATTTTTTCTGTAACGCGATATCCGCCGCTTATAGCGCGATCCCTCGTAAGCTTCACGCAATGATTTTTTGATAGCTGTAAACGAAAGCTTCGAAAGAGTTTATGGGCACCTAAACGGCCGCAGCAATAGCAAACTATAACGAGGAATTTATTTTCGAATAGTTGCCGATACGCATGCGACACACGAAATTAATAACACGGTTTTCGTAACGAGGTGTTTTTATGAGGTGAAGGTTGGAAATTCGTTAAGGAATACTGCATATTCTCCTAAAATTGCGTGACGATTTCAAGGAACCCCCTCCTTCGAAAGCGTTTTGTTATTTTAGTAACAGCTATATTCTTTTTCAATTCTCGTTTGACACAGCCAGAAACCGTTAATACCCACATAAGCCTGTAAAAGATGTCGCACCTTGTTTTCGTTTTACGACTGTATCAACCCCAGTATAATACTCGACGCAGATATGCGATTCTAATTGCTTATGATTCTGTACCAAATACACGAGGGTTGGTCGCAGGAAGTATCGTAATAAATGTTGTGCTTTTGTATAGGACAGAAAGCACTTTCTGAAGGCGCACGATACATTGGCATTTGGAATTGTGTCACAAGGAATTTTGTAATGAGGTAATATAATTTTAAATTCCTAAAATTAATTCAGGAGTGTTGGAGAACATTTTAGAGGATCAGCTTTTTGCAAAAATATATAAATAATAATAACTACTCTCACAATCAATAAATGAAATTGTAAAAGTATGTAATTGTGAAATTGTCCTAGTAGAATTTTAAAACGATTTCGAAAGTACTGTAAGTTGCTCATTTATCACAAATTCATTTTATGTCATTTTGTTTATTAGCATACATTATAACAAATTAAGATTAATATTCAAGTAATAATTTTCCCCCAAACATTTACAGCGAACATAATATGTTTTGAAATTATTCAGTTTAAGTGAAAATAATGTTTGTGTAATGTAATGTAATGCAATGTAATAATGTAATGTTTGCAATATAAAACAATCTTCCCAAACAAGTCCACAGTTAAACAAAATAAAGCAGTTTAGGGATGAGATATCACAAATAAAAACAATATTGACTGATAAACTATATCAACCTTATCGCGATAATATCAATTTTGCCAATAATCACCAATAAGAGAGATTATTGACTTGTTTTTTTATAAATGTATTTTCTTAATATTTTTTTCAAACTGCAAATTCTTATCCCTCGGGTGTATTAATTTGTTTAATGAACCACTATACCATAATTATAATTTCATACTGTAACGCGAAATTTAAACAGCAGCGCGAAACGTATTTACTCTTATCGAACCTCGGCGGCCACTTCAAAGCGCTCCGTTAATTGGGCAATAAAAACCGTCCCGAACGTTTCGCCAACATCTTATTAAAGAAAGAATGATTTATTACGTTCCGGGCATTTCTAACTAAACATTATTGGGGAAAGGAATTAACTGAAATCATCTCGAATACAATTGAGATATGTATATAAGCGGGGTTGCGGTCGGAGAGATGAGATTAGACGTGAAGCCGCGAGTGAGTAAACAGTGCGAAAAAAGGACAAGTAAAATAAATTACCAGTTAAGAGTGTGATATAAATTAATTAGTTAGGAAATAGTTTAGATAAATTAAGTAGTGTGTAGTGTATAATTAGGACAGTGTACATAAATTAGAATAAACGATACAATACTTTAAAAATAATTCTTAACTAACATTCAGAAACTCTTATTTATTGGAATGAAAATAATATTTGTATTTGTTTAAATAATTTTATACATTAACATTGTGTTATTACTTTTTTATATGAGGCACTCATATATGAGAAATATTGTAAGGGGATCAATTTTTCGAATTTGAGTTATTAGCATTTCTTCACATTTTAGGGCCCCCTTAATATATTTTTTTTAATATGGTGTATGTACCTTTGATACGTTTTTCTAAAAAAAAATTAAAATTATAAATGGCTACAACTTAGAATTTAGTTTTTTTGATACAATATGACATCCTGATGTCATAGGTTTTCTTTAAAATCGACCGGGGTAAAGTGATAGTTTGTCAATTTTGGTATTTTGGAAATTTTCTAAAAAGCCACAAGGATTCATTTTAAACTTTTAATGTTTATTCCACTGACTGTCAAATATATATAATAAAGTTTAATAACATATTTGTCTAAATCTTATCGAAATCTTAACACTTTCCTCTTGTCATTTTTTTGTTTTGGAAATTTTTTCAAAATCTACTTCAATTTTTCTTTAAACTTTAACTAAACCAAACTATATTAACATTTTTCGGTATAGATCTTCTTTAAATGGCACTTCAGATACCATTTGTCGGTTTATGGAAATCTTCTCTATATCCACTGAAATAGTTTCTTTGTAATTCTACTATCGAATATGTATAATAAAATGTGAGAAAGTAGTGCGATGGACATATCACTATTTTTCTAATTGTTGCAGGTATATTTAAAAGTTTCAATTTGAGAAAATTTGTCAATATGGTTGTTAAACAAGCCTAGAAATGTTAAACATGAATAGAAACAAATTAGGTTAGGTTGAAGATTCTCATTTTTGAAAATTTTCTAAAATGAAATAAAAGAAAAAGCGAATGAGGTATGTAGAAATAACTAGTTATGAACGAGATTTTCCAAAAAGATTTTTGTTTCCGCAATCTATAAAGAAATTTTAGTTAACACCAACTGATTCCAAATGTTTACTCCTAACATGAAAATAGAAACAAATAGAAATTAATCGACAATAACAGTAGGTATGATTCATAAGGAAACGCCTCGTTTCATTAACATGTCATTTAATGATAAATAACTCCTGTTCTGCTTTGGGATAGTTCTGATTCCGAAATAACAATAGTAACACTAGTTAGCATGAACATTGTTGGGTTACAGGTCATCTGTATAATTATTAACTCAATTTTACATTTGTAGTAGTTTTGAATCTTGTCTTTGAACAAAATAGTATGCGGACATTTTTTACAATTTAGAGGGAATAAATATATCTTATATACCTCCTGAATCCATCGAGGATATTGAATCTTAAGCAAAAATACCTTGCAACATTGCTTGGTTTACAGATTATTAACTGTATAATTATTAGCTCAATCTTACATTTGTAGTAGTTTTGAATCTTGTCTTTAAATAAAATACCACGTGGGCATTTTCTAAAATTTAAAGGGAATAACTAAATCTCGTAAGTATACCTATTGAATCCATAGAGGATATTGAATCGTAAGTAAAAACGCCTTTCAGGTAAACAACGCACGCAGAGGAAAAGACAGATTTATAGACTTCTTTATTTCATGGGTGAAATCTTCTTGTTCCATCGCCTAGTTAACGTGCGGCGCGTGGAAAGGTTAATTGAGCATCAATTACCCACCTGAAGATGAAACTGTAATAATAAGAAACCGGCTGTGGCAGGTAGGTATAAATAAAACCTATTCGCCTGTGTACAAATTCATAACATTTTTTTAAACCTTATCGTTATTCAAGAAATCTACGCAATTCAATTTTTTTCGTGTACGAGGCATCCAAAATTATATCATCCAGTGATAGTTATTTAATTGACTAAAAACAAATTATGAGTTTTATTATGTGGAAAGTGTATTGAGCGAGGCTATAATTTAAAGGTTCCAAAAATAAAATTACTATGAAATATTGCACCTGAGGGACACTTGATACTCCGATTAAAAATCCAGAAATATCCCCGGGATATCTTAGAGTCTAAAATAACCAAATTTTATCGAAAATTTATTGCGTCTTTAAATAAAATTGATAATGCTATATTTACTTTCTTAGACGAAGCATTCACATATAATTCATTTTTCTTATATGAAGCACTGATACATAATTTATTTTGTAATCGGGATGATTTTTGGATTTTGAGTTATTAGCATTTCTATAAGTTTTAAGGTCGCCGGAGGCCAAAAAATATGTTTTTAAGGAATGTCTATGTTTGCGTATTTCTTGTAAATCGAGATTCACAAGTTATTTAATTTAATACAAATTTTAAAAACTTATTTTGGTTTAAAGATTTAAAATGTTGCATTAAGACTTTGTACTCTACCAGGACCTCCCAAAGTTTCCAAAAGTTTATCAAAATCGACCGGGATAAAGGGGTAGTTTACTCTTGCCAAACTCTAAGTTCACTCTTATCTCAACGTTCGCTCCAAAAAATTGTTGTAAAACTCCTAATACTTATTCCACTGTCTAATATAGGCAATAAAGTATAGTAACATTTTAGGCTAAATCTTCCCTGAAGAGCAATTTACACTTCACATTTTTCAGTTTTTGCTGAAAATCTACAACATCTTTTTCTACACTTTGAACAATTATTCTACTTCTTCTTCTTCTATTTATTCTATTAATCTTATTCACCACAAGTTAAGTACAACTACAGACAATGATAATGGAACTGAACAAACGTAGTCAAAGCATAGGCCTAAATATGAACTTATCAAAAACAAAAATAATGCCGAACAAGGAAGAAAACGCACAAGTAGAAATAAGTTGAATCAAGCTAGAACAAGGGAAAATATACATACCTCGGCCAAGAAATCACACTTAACAAGGAAAACCAAGAAACAGAAATAAAGAGGAGAATTAAGTTAACCTGGGTAGCTTTTGCAAGATTAAGTTATACAGTTCGACACACAAAAAAACACCACAGTTTGTAAGATGGAAAGTCTTCAACACATGCATTTTACAAGTGTTGACATACGCCTGCCAAATATGGACCTAGCTGATATAGTTCCATGTTTTATATTTCCATATTGAAACATGACATAGTTAGCCTGGGCAGCTTGTGGAAGATTAAGTTATATACTTCGAAACAAAAACAACTCCACAGTTCCTAAGGTCGAAAGTTTTCCACACATGCATTCTACAAGTGGTGACATATCCCGCCAAACATGGACATTGACAAAAAAAAATATGGATAGACTGATCAAGGCACAAAGGGCAATGGAACGTCAAGTGATCAGAAGTTATAACACTATAAAACTAGAAGAAAAAAAGAAACTAGTGGATTAGAACTATAACAAAAGTTAGAGATGTCAGAGAGATAACAGCAAGACTGAAGTGGTAATTTCACATTGGACACAATATCAGGAAAACAGACGACAGGTGGTTCTCACAAATATTGGTCCGGAGACCATGGCTGGGTAAAAGAGCAAGTGGAAGACCTCAGATGAGATGGATAGACGACATAAAGAGACTCGTTGGACTAGCCTGAAAGAGAGTAACGCAAAACAGAGAAGGTTGTAAGGAAAAAGAAAAGGCCTGCATTCAAAAATGAATTGAGAAAGGCTAGAAGAAGAAGAAGTAGTCTGCCAAATTGTAATCAAAAATTTCACTCGATGTAAATGGGATGTACTCAACGCCACCGGCCGGGTGGTTCAGTTAAATCATCAAGCAAGACGGAATAGCGACAGGTCACCGGAAAATTTTGCGACACGTCCCATCAGACCTCTCGCAAATCGTTTATCGGTCCATCACATCGCAATTGATTCAAGCCCTCGACCGTGTCTCATGTTTAATGTAACCCCATATCGTACGCCCACCATACACCGCATCCACGTACACACAGTCACTGACCTTACAGCCTTTACCGGAGCGAACGTAAACAATCCAACGGACCGGGTAAAGTAAGTAAACCCCGACGCCGGGAATCAATCACCACAACTGTCACTGGGAACCGATTCCCGTCCCTCTCTCTCACTCTCCCGAAACGTCGCGGGGATACCGTGGAGGAACGCACGGCGACTCGTCGCGGAAAAAATTACACAACAGATACACCTACGGACAATAATAATAAATAATAAAGAGCCGCGACGTCGGTTGGCGTCGAGACGCGTACACACGAGCGACTCGACGATAAAAGGGAAACGTGTGTCGCGGATTGACAGCGCGCCGACGCGCGCCGCGACGTCCAGGGGCGCCGACGGCGCGACGGGCGACGACGACGTCCGCGATCCGGTTTCCGCCGCGTTAATGGTTTTTATCGAAAATAAGGGTTCATTACTGCGAAGCAGATTTAGCGAGGAGAATAGTGCTTCGGCCTTATTGAAAAGTACCTCGGATATGTTATTGGAAATGCTGGTTTAAGATAACATCTTCATCATCATCATCATTTAGCTTATCTCGTCCAATGGTGAATGAAAGCCTCCTGTACCTATAGCCATCTCTTTCTATTTTGTGCCACTTGGATCTAATTTCCAGCAACCCTTTTTATACTGATTATCTGTCCATCGACTTGGAAAGTGCATCGGGTATGTTATTGAAAATGCTCGTTTGAGATAACATTTTCATCATCATCATTTAGCTTATCTCGTCCACTGCTGAACAAAAGCTTTCCGTATCCAAGACGCATTCACGGCCGGAGTCAAATGTGCAGCGTTCTTCCGGGCTATCTGGCCGTGGTCCAGAAAGATTTAAGCAAGATCCCAACAAGCAACTTAACAGGTGCAGAAAGAAACGTGACCTTAGCAAAGATCCGAGCATTATTATTCTGGCCGCAAACAAAGGTAATGCAACGGTCATCATGAACACAGAAGCCTACATAGAGAAGATGACGAAGTTGCTGGATCCAAACACCTACAAAAAACAGAAAGGGGACCCCACGGATAAAATAGTAAGAAAAACCAACGACTTGATAAAAAACATCTTGGAAGAAAAAGTGAAAAAGGCGATACAGAGGTCTGAGGCTTTACACCCACGACTATATAGCCTGCCAAAACTCCAAAAAGTGGATGTACCATTGTGTCCGATAGTATGTTCCATCGGATCACCAACGTACCAACCAGCTAAACATCTTACTACCACCTTGCTAAGACCTCATATAGGAAAAACTGACACTCACATCAGAGACTCAACACATTTTATAGAAAAATTGAGAACTATTGCCCTTAATGCCACGGATCTACTCGTGAGTTTTGATGTCGTATCCTTGTTCACACTGGTTCCGGTTAAGGAAATATTAAATTACATCTCGAACCTATTCTCAGAAGAGATCACGGCCCTCTAGGAACATTGTCTCACCACTACATACGTCCAGTGGAACAACGGGTTTTATGAACAAATTGATGGAGTGGCCATGGGGAGCACATTAAGCCCGGTAGTGGCTAATTTCTCCATGAAAAAAATTTTTTAGGAAAATACGATAAAAACTGCAAGTAAAAAGCCAAAACATTAGTACAGGTCCGTTGACAATACATTTGTTATTTGGGAACATACAACAAACAAAGATTCAGACCTACAAAAATTCCTGCGACATTTGAACATCATAAACCCAATAATCCAGTTCGCAATGGAAAAAGAAGAGAACAATAGTATTGCCTTCTTCGACGTTCTCGTCATTAAACAGAAAAATGGAACTTAGAACACACAGTATATAGAAAACCGACACATACGGACAGTTACCTGCACAAGAACTCCAACCACCATCCTAGCCAAAAAAGGGGAATGATTAAAACCTCCGCTACTGAGCCACACGCATCTGCCAAGGGGAATATCTTCAGGAGGTGAACAAACACTTAAAAATGGTGTTACAGAGAAATGGATATACAGACAAGAGATCAAGAGGGCCCTAGGAAAAAGCGAAAAAACTACGGGAGGCAGAGAAATGCAACAACGAGGAGTGGTATACCTACCTTACATAAGGTAAGAACATCACAGATAGAACAGGGAAAGAGATGAGGAAGAAAGGAGTAAAACCAATATTTCGCCCCACCCGACGAATACAGGAGAGTCTAAGGGGCCCCAAGGACAAGAAGAACCATTTAATTAACACCAGGGGTATACAGAATCCCATGCAAATGCGGAAAAGTCTACATTGGCACCACAAAATGATCTATCAACACAAGTTTGGCTCCATCAACACAACAAAGTGGGCCAATCAAAAAAGTGATTCCTTTTAGTAAAACCACAAGAAACCAATCAATTCTCACTTATTTTGTTTAGAAGACTCTCCATTCCGAGTAGTAAAAATAAAAAGGAAAATAGTATATTTTTTTGTTTTGTATTTATTCAAATATGTAAATATTGCACTATTAAATATTATTGTTATCATATTACATTGTAATATGACGTAGGAGCCGGCGGTCAGCTCGTAAGGAATTTTAATGGCCCACCCTAAGATCGGTCATCTCGTAAGCGAACCGGCAGGTAAATTTTTAAATGGTCGTTTTGGATGAGTCAACTCGTAAGGGGATTCTCAGAAATAATCGAGGGGATGATGATTGCAACGAAGTAGTTCGAGTATTTGTTGAAACTAAGAATATGATATAAGGGGGTGGTTTATTACGTTTCAACTGAACGGTGACGAGCACCGAGATAGTTATGGATTTTATTAAAAGTCAACGCGGGAAAGACTTGCTTGTTGTTAATAACGGTCGGGTTCCGTAGGGTTTTCCTTGCCCTCTCGCAAGGAATACGATAATCCCCCTTTTGGGATTTTTCACGCCAACTCTTACGAGTTGACCGATCTGAGAACCATATCCTTACGAGCTGACCGATCTCGGCGAAGGTCAAATGCGGACCGGGATAAATTCTTACGAGATGACCCGTGCCCGACGTAGGCCCCTGTCGAGTCTCCCGTGAACCCCTGGGGGTCCACCTGAACCACTTTTGGGAACTCTTATCCCATCCACTGCAGAACAAAAGTCTCCCTCACCTCTAGCCATCTCTTTCTATTTTGTACCACTTGGATCTAATTTCCAGATACTCCTTTTATATGTCCACCGACTTAGAAAAGAAAATTGTGCTTCTGCCCTACTGACAAGTGTCTCGGATATCTTATTGGAAATGTTGGATTAAGATAACATCACCATCATTATCATCATTTAGCTTATTTAGCATTTAATAATACATAACTATATTTTTCAACCATTAAGAACTACCCATTAGGTCAAAATTTGCAAAAAAAAATAATTTTTATAATTGAATCACGTATTTCAGAAACCCCACATGTCCACATTTTGGGCATGTGGGGTTTTTACCAAAAATCAGCTTCTCTAATATAGATACACCTTTTTGAGAGAAATCGCACAAATCCGCTAGTTGCTTTGCTTACAATTCATAATTGAAATCTTCATTTATTTTAGAAACCCCACATGTCCGGGACATGTGGGGTTTCTAAAATATACTGCTAGATGGAGTTGATAGCGGCCAACATATTTTAACATAATTTAAACATAATTTAAAAACGGGCAAGTCGTTCTTCTACATCTATCATGAAGGTTTGGGCAAAAAGGAGCCCAACGAGGTTTGTTCTTTTATGATGGACTATATAAGGCGAGAAATTCCTGAAACTATTAGACATCTTCATATTTTTTCCGACGGATGTGGCAGACAAAACAAGAATCACTGCGTTATAAGGATGTGTAGGGCGGTAGTAGATCTTGGACGCTTTATAACTGTTAATCAGTATTTTCCAATAAGAGGCCACTCCTTCATGCCTTGTGATAGGATCTTCGCTGTAGTTAAAAGGAAGATAATTCTTATTGAAAGAATATATTGAACTCATCATCATGTCAAGCTCCAAAGGAAATTTTTCTGTTTATTTGATGGATGAAGATAACAGCCTATTAAGATTATAAAAAATGGTGGCCAAAGTTCTACAAGAAAAATTGCTTGTCTACAGCTTCCTTAGGCAGAGGAGTACCAAAAGATGACAAAGTTTACTTCAATATTTCAAGTTTTATGCAGTTCACTCACACCGAAGACAAGAAAGGTTATGTCCTTGCCCGCAACTACATTGATGGTCTTATTGAACATGAATTTGAACTCAACACCTCTACGCAAATTACATCTTTTCCTGACGGCGTTGCCTATCCAGATGTAAAGGTACCAATTAGTACCAAAAAAATGATATCTATCAAAAAATTTGAACGATTTACCCGCGACCAAGAAGAACCCATAAGAAATTTTTATCAAGAAATATATTCTTGGCCAACAGTGGGTGGAGAAGATGAAGAAGTTGTTGATTATTAAACATTTACCTAATCATGTAACCATTAGAATAAGTTTTGGATGAAATAAAAATGATTTATTGAAAAAAGCTCTAGTCAAATAAACGTGTATTTTAGAAACCACATATGTCCAGTCGCCATTTTATGGTTTTATTGATGCAGCAAAAGTTGTATATTTACATTTGTATGAAATTTCTAAAGCATTTACAATACTGTCATAAACCATAAAAATATATTTCCAGTTTAATGATCTGATTTTGCATAAAACAGTTTTTTTCGTTTTTCTCAAAACTATAATTTAGGGACATGTGGGGTTTCTCAAATATGTGATTCAATTAAATTATTTAATGATGCATTTTATGGTTAATTAAAATCTATTTAATATTCATAGTTTCATTTTTCAACAAAATAGTTTTAAACTTTATAAATTACCCTTTATAGGGTAATGTATAAAAATTGTTTACTATAATTTCAAATTGGTCAATTAAAGAAAATCTCATTATTTTCAATATAATTTCTCAAATATTTTGTAGTTTCAACCCCTAAAAACCACCCCTCCTTACAAAATATTGTAGAAAATTTTTTTGTAATACTAGAAAAAATTAAATAAAAAAATTATATTTAGTTGAAAAGATAGTTTAAACTGTTTAAATAGTTTATAGATAGTTTAAAGAAATTTAATTGATCAAAAGCTTATTTTGTAGGGAATTTGGAGGGTTGTCAGATTTGTTGGACTTTTTTGAAGTCCTTTAGTTTTAAAGGATGCCATTTAAAAGGTGGTACTTCTCACAGTTATATGGAAACTTCAAATGTCAAAAATTGAAAAACTTTCAACAAGAAAAATACTACATTTTAGTATTCATGCATATTTTTCATATTTCCTTTAGTTTTCGAGTAATTTTGAAAAAATCGAGAAAATTTATAACATTTCAAAAAATAATTGAATCTAAATTGAAGCTTTTTTTTAATGTAAGCCTTTCAAACTGCTTAAAATTTGGGGACAAGTTGTTAGTACATAAGTAAAGCCAATTATACATACGGAGCGTCTCTATCGAAACGCTTGGTGGGAAACCAACAAGAGCAAAAGAGAAACCAGCAGTAGTTCGTTAGCGTGACAGAGAGAGAAGTTTTGCAACGTTGCCGGCCTAGCACACAGTCCAAGTCAACGCGTGTATCGTTTCACACTTTCGGATGTGTGCGGTACAGTGTGCGGAGCGGATGACTGTAATGTTTCGCGAGCTAGCAACATCGCAAAAGGTCGTTCTCTGTTTAACTTGCGAGAAATATATGGCTTTTCCTTCGCTCTCGTGCTTATCCTATACTGCGACTCTTTAGAAACGGTCTGTATATTAAGAATTGTTTTTTGAGTTTCATATATTTGTGGAAAATTCATAAATTTCTTTTCTTTTTTTCTTTAATAATGAAATATGAATATAAATATGGAAAGAACGACGTAAGCTAGCGCTCTCTTTAATTGCCACAAGGGACATTAAGGGCTTCCAGAAGTACAAATACTTAGGTAGTAAACACGGATAAAGATATTAAGAACAAATAGATCGAGCAAATGATTATCTAACAATAACAATAAAATCGTGTACTGTCACGCCATTCTGAGTGCTGGCCGTATAGAAACAAGAAGGTAAGATGAATAACCAGAATGGAAGAAGCTATGGTAGATACGTATAAGGGAAGATGTTTAAATGAGACTTATAATATTTACCTTGGAATATTAGTAAAAATGAAGACCGAGGACGTTATGGAGATAATATATTGAAATGGCAATTATTTCCAGAGGATTAGAAGGCAATAAATAGTGAACCAGCAGTGTATAGTACTTATTGTATTAAAATTATTTTAATACAAATTTTCATGTAATATATTTTGGTACATAACAAACACATCGGACTTATGGCACTATGCGAGGTGAAAATAATTTATCACCAGAGGCTAAGATAATTCAAATTTGTTGCAATTTGTTGTTTAGGTTCCAACAAAATTCCACAATTTTATTACTTCAACAATTTGCCCTTTATTTTCTTCTCCTTTGAATTTACCAGCACTACCATTGAAATCTCAACTATCGAATATTCCCTATGAGCATAAAGTTATATTAGCATTCTCATCACGTCGCGATACACCGCTGTAATATTCTTATTTCGAATGTCGGTTGACGTTTATTAGCGGCCGTATCTCATTCCTAATAACAAGTTCGAAGAGCAACGGGAAGCGTATTCAGTAAGTTCGCCACACCTGGAGCATCAAACTTTTCCCGACTTTAAGTTGGCAGATACGAGTACGTATATTTTACAATTACGAACTTTTATTAAGCTGTTTTTGCGCTCCCATTATCGAAAATAAACTTTTTTCATTTCTGTAAAAGTTTCGAGCGATCACTTTTGTTTTCGACGAATGATCCACGAAATTTAATACATACCGCTCAGTTTACTTTAAATGACGGTGAATTCGTATTGCCCCGATGAAACTTCAAGGCAAAAACAGTTTTCGTTCCATTTTTCACCTGAGCTGCTTCGACTCAAGGAAAATATTTTACACGATTTTCTTTTGATGTATTTGTCTCGAGATGTTAGGAAAAACCTCCTGTGATGAACTGAGCAGAATTATTTTTACGACAATCGTGGATGAAATGATCGCTCAAGCGAGCAATAAATTGTGGGGCACAAAATAAGATTAGGTGATCTATATACCTTCACGTTTAGGGCAAAGGCAATTTTTACTTCACCGTATCGTGATGGCCGATGATGAAATTTTACCCTAGATTAAACCCTACGAGGCGCTATTTCGATACAATATCCCCTTAACTTCTATAACTGTCTATGCTAACATTATTTAAAACTCCAATTACCAAGTTCGTGTCCGTTGGGACCCGTTAGAGAAAATTTATACCGTCATCCCTACGTACACCTCGAAGTAATGAATTTAACATCACTACCCTTCTAGTTCCATGCTGGAAATTGTAAATTAATTAAACCAGGGAACTAGGCCTCGAAAACTACAACACGTAAGTGTGTACACCCTGTATATATGGTTAGAAAGTTCGATCTGCGGATAGAATCGTAAAAACGCGTGGGGGGAATAATCTCGACGTTATTGGAAAGCGCCCCTTTGAATATACGCCTATGGGAAGGCTATTATTTCGAGCTGTCGACTCGATATCACAAATATTGTGTTTCCGTCGCTTTGCTAGCTTTATTTTTTCTACGTCAGTTTCTCGTGCAGCCCTACATGTGTTATAGTCCGGTTCGTCGTCACTCCATCCGTACAACGTAACGCCTTATAGAGGGGCCGTCGAGCCTTTCCATTTCATCAACAGTAATTCCCAGTTTTTCCAGGATTTTCCAGCAACAACGTACGACATAGTAAATATAATATTTCTTATGTGTTGTTTGAGGGTGTAAAAATATGTAGGGTTGGTTTAGCACCAAACCACCCACTGATGTAGAGGGTGGAAGCTGTATGCAATTCCCAATGATACAACTCATAAAAAAAAACGCTAACAGTTATTAGAATCACTCTTCACATGAAAATCTTCAACTCTGACACAACTCGATGTGGTGCTTTCTTCAGAACTTATTTTATAAACGTACCGTTGAATACAGGAAACTTATTACATCTTTAGGTACTAATTTTGACTCATAATTCTAAAATTGTAACAGTTTTAGAAAAGCAGGTTCTAAAAAATAAAGTACAAGTATTATATAAAATTAGAGCTAAAAAACAGACTAAAGTTTGTCAAGCGTCAGTCGATTTTTAGTACTTAAATCCAAATTCAAGCTTCTGAATCATTAAATTTTCTTCAAATTTAACTGTTTAATATTGTCAGGTCCTAGTTTCGCGATAATATTGACCTAATTAATGACCTTTTACAATAATTTCGCGACCACGCGAAAGAGTAAAAAAATATTGCAATTAATCGTCAGTGTTGACTTTACGATCAACATAAAAGAGAGCTAAGTAGGGTTGTAGGGATTTAATAAGGAATTTAGGGAACATATTCATCAATTAGGGATTAATAACCATTAAATAGGGAATTAGAGCAACTTGTTATTAAAAACATCTTAGGTGAAATTTCCACTTGCAAATTAAGTGATCAATCATTAATTAGAACAACTGAGTCAGCATAACAAAGGCGTTTACGGAACGTAATAAGAAGCGCGCTCCAATTAAGGTCAGTTTCTGCAACGCCAGGTCATTGTAAGGAAACAAATAATATCTCATTTAACCAATGTAAAACAAGATGTATAAAAGCTCGGAAATTTGGGACAATAAACCAGTATACCCTAGTATGCTCAAAACGACAGTGTGTTGTGATCTTTCTTCACGCCACTTAACCCGACAACCCAAAACCTAATAAACTTCAACCCGGAGAGTACGTCACGCCCTCTCTCCAAAGTACTAGAACCTCAAAACCCCGGATCTGCACGACACGCCCTCAGATCCAAAACCCGGAGAAGTACGTCACGCCCTCTCTCCAAACTACCAGAACTTCAAGAACTTCAAGAGATCACGTCAAGCCCTGATCTCCGCCTACAAGAACTTCAAGAACTTCAAAGAGATCACGTCACGTCCTGATTTTCAATCTACAAGAACGTCTTCAGCCTTACAACCTGGAGACAAGATTTATCTCCGCAGCCACCCACGAGTTACGAGAGATATCTACATACAGTCCACTCTCTAAAGAGACCACTTCACACTTCGTTCAGTCAGTGAACTAACAAAATGTATGAAAGTATTTATTACTTTTGTTCTTTTTGGGTTCAATTATATTCACCTATATAGTATCATGCCTTATACAGGATAAGTAGCGATGGTTTAAATGGGAAATGCTTTAGGACATTGGCTGTGCCGTCGTGAAGACAACGCGAATTTTACATGAATATTAATTTATTTGATACTTAAATTTCGATGCTAATTCCGCGTTTTTCTTAAATCAATTATAACTCCTTTAGAAGTGTCATTAGTCCATTAAAGTTATCAGAAACTCACCGCAAACTTTTGAAATTTAATCAACTTCAGCATTTCTTGAAGAGTGTTAGAAATTACGTTCCAAATTTCATGTTTTCGTAATAATAATTGAAAATAGTATATTAAATTTTGTATTCAATTTTGCCATATAAACTAACATTTAAAGACGTCAAATCGAACCTATAAAGTCACTGTTTATTTTGTTTATTTAGGCAGTGGATTAAAATGTTTTAATCCGCTGCCTATTCAATTTTGCCGTATAAAGTGACGTTTTATATGTTTAAAATTGTTTTCGTCGTTGTCAAGGTTGCGGCATTGAAGTTGTCATCTTGTCAAATTTTCTCTTCAAAATTGGACTTACCTCGCTAAACGTCAGTTTATATGTGGCAAAATTGAACAAAACGTTGTAATACATTCGCGAATATCAATTCATTTTATCCACTTGTATAATAAATAACTATTAATTAAATAATTAAACTGTCATTCATTGATTAAATATTATCACAAGTTACCTAAAATTTCCCTAACTTTCCTCAAAGCGTAGGAACTCCTTTAAGGGTGCCAGTTCCATTTCATATTTCATGAGGACAATTACATCTGTTAGAAATTGCGTTATTGAAATGCCTAAACTTATTTGAAAATATCAGACCTGATGTACAAGAATTGTAAATTTAATATCTTCCCTAAGGCATCTGCAAATCTTTAAAAATGTTGTTTTTGGAACGTTTTAGCTGGAATAGATACCTAAAGAACAATTGAAACTCTTATAAACATCCTTATAACTCCAAAATTTAAACGTCATGTCAGGATTATTGCAAATAATTCAACACGTCATGAGTTGTTTTCAATTTGTAATACGTTTCTT
Organism: Cryptocephalus moraei; assembly: GCA_946251905.1. Classification (NCBI taxonomy): domain Eukaryota; kingdom Metazoa; phylum Arthropoda; class Insecta; order Coleoptera; family Chrysomelidae; genus Cryptocephalus; species Cryptocephalus moraei. The sequence goes on from OX276456.1 coordinate 23,852,860, forward strand.
AGAAATTCTGCAATTTCTTTAATTGTGTAAGAATTTATTTAAAAACGACTCACGTTTAGCACATAGCTATAGTTCGGTTAATAAAACGATTAGAATGATTTTATAGGATTATTACAAATCTTAAATTTCTTCAGAGCTCTAAATCATTCCAAAGATTTCATGAGTTACATTTCAAACTTAATGTTGTTTTAAGTCAACTGGACTTCATTATAATCTTTATAAATTCCTTAGTCAACTTCCTTGGAAACATCTAAACTGGTTAGAATTGATTTAAGATAACTACAACTTCTGTGAAACGTCAACATACTACAACTAAGTAACTTGAAATTGACTAAAGTCCATCATAGTTACATTTTAAACTTCATATTGTGTTTAGGATACCTAAAGCTTTTTTAAAAATGTCATCAGTTCAGCATTATATTCAAAAGTTGCTTGAAACCCTTTCCAAATACTTTTAGTTCAAAGTGGATTAAACAAGGTTGAATACGAATTAAACATTATTGTGTGATGTCATTATAATTTGCAGAGTCCACAAATTTTTCCAAAATAATTAAGACGGTTTTAAAGCCGTTCAGGTGATCTGTTCTAAAGGGCACTAGACAGATTACAGCAATCTCCTTCCATGTATTGATCGTATAGAAATCGTTAGTACAATGAAGGTAGTATATTTGTGAAAAGGGTTAACGTGGGGTATGAAATTATGCCCTTAACATTTAAATATTTAAAACATCATAGCTTCAAACATCAACTCAAGTTGAGGTATATAACTGGATAAAAGAGTATGGACGTAGAGTGAGGGACGTCAGGGACGCACCAATTACTAGTCTGTGGGGTGAGCAAAGCAAAGTGAATTTTTAAGATAGGGTAGGATATGGGATATACAGTCTATTGTTGGCGTGACCGAAAGAGGATTACAAGAGAAAAGAAAGAAAAAGGAAGGCAGACCATTAAAAGGTTCTTTTTCTCCTCCATTTGGCTCTAAAAATACAGGATGAGGAAGTTTTTGAGAAGGAAATTTCCAGTAACGTAGGTCATCAAACGCCTATTGACCGAGATGCAATTGGGAGTGAAATAAACTTAAACAAGTGACAACCGATACAATACACCTAGATGTTTAAAAATATCTCGATATGCTATAACACGTCGTCGGTTAGGCCTATTAGCCTATTGATTAAAAACCAATAAATCAATATTTCGCTGATCACTTAGCTATTATACAAGAAACACAAGACTACTTACAAAGATCACCACACCAACTGAATAATTTGAGTAGAATATATAAGACGAAAGTATCCTACAACAAAACTATAGTCATGGCCTTTAAGGGAACGTATCCAGTTAGAACGAAAATAATTATTGACAATCGGTCTATAGAGCAGGTATCACACTTCAACCACTTGGGATGTGATGTAAGGTACAACTACGACAACTACGAATAAACTCCACAAATACCAATACATATTCTGAACAATGTACAGATCATTAAGAAATAAAGTAAGACCCAAAACAACACTGAAATTCTATAAAACAATGGCAGCGCCCGTTCTACTTTCTGGCTGTGAATGCTGGACAATGCGGAAAAAGATACATCAGGAATTCAAGCTACAGAAATGAAATTCCTATATACGACGAACCAGAGGGTGCACATTAAGAGATATAATAAGAATTATAGACATAAGAGAAGAACTAAATATATGGTACGTTCCACGCTGAATTTGGATTTTTTTTTTGATGTGGCCCAAAATGAAGAAAAATAGTCCTTTTGGGCATCCGAAACTCCACCTAAATTTTTAGGGCTCCAAGTGGAATAGAACTCAAGTTATGGACAATTGAAAATTGAAATTTACAGCTTCGGCTCCAAATCCAAAAAATTTCAACCATCCATAACTTGTAAAAATACCAATTTTTATGAAAAAAGTTTCAAACAAAAGTTGTTTGCAATGCTTTAAACTTTTGGAAACTGCTAAAAAAAGTTCATCCGACGTGGGTCACTGTTGAAGAGTCTGGGCGCCATTAGTCGTCAGGCCGCAAAAAAAAATATTATAAGCTTTCCTGACAAAAAAAAAATAAGGAGAGTAGCTTGATTCGATACAAAACTTTTGAGCTCAAACAGCAGTTAGGCAGACCTAAGGGCTCCGATGAAAAATAGTATATTGTTTACTAAGGGCGGAAAAACGAACATTTCAACGAGGGCCACTTCCGCACGAGTTGAAAGTTCGTTTCCGCCCGTGGTGAACACAGTACTTTTGCGCAACCCGCTAATAAGCAAATAACGAGGAACTTAATCAGTTTTATTATTAAAATACTTGTCCTATGATAATGCTTTGTACTGACATCTGACATGTGTATTGTGTGTTGCGACCATACAGCAATCGTTTTCACCAATCACAGTTCGTGATATTTCGCTCATCTCTACGCCGCGGTCGCCACGCATCTCTATGCCGGTCGGAAATGTGCACTTTTACGCCCTAGGGCGTAAAAATAAGTTCGGAGCTGGTCGGCCGGCAATTCGTCGCTTTCCGCTAGGTACAGGTATATAGAAATGACACGTTTTCAACAGGGTTGCGCAAAAAATGGTTTTCAGGTTCGGCTCCAAAACCAAAAATTTTCAACCATCCATAACTTGTAAAAATACCCATTTTTATGAAAAAAGTTTCAAACAAGAGTTGTTTATTATGCTCTAAACTTTTGGAAACTGCAAAAAAAAGTTCATCCGACGTGGGTCACTGTTGACGGGTCTGGGCTCCATTAGTCGTCAGGCCGCCAAAAAAAAGCGTCATCAGCGTTCCAGACCAAAAAAATCAGGAGAGTACCAGTATTCGGTACAAAAATTTTAAGCCCAAACAGAAATTCGCCAGACCTAAGGGCTCAGAAAAAAAATGGTACAATCCGGCAAAAATCCCTTGATACCAAAAAAATTTCATTGAGCCCCCAGAAATCCATTGTTTGCTAGTCAATATCAAACCATGAGGGACATTTTTCTTGAAGTTGACTGGGGATCAATGTCACTAAGCTTGGTATGCTATTTTCATATAAGTAGATCATTTCCCAAGTCCCCGGCGGCTCAAAAATTCCCTAAAATACTTAAATTTGGAGCCCAGACGACTTCGCTTGACGCACATTTCTTATCCAGGAAGCGACTCTCACCCAAATTGTTGCTTTTGTTGATGTTTTTGAAGGTCCACAACGGTTGAAGGCAACGCTGAAGCAACCTTCCACGAGAATTGTGTTGGAAATTTGAATTTTCAAAAAAATTCTTGAAATTTGGCTAACTTCTGTTTATTGGGCTCAAAAGTTTTGTATCGAATCCAGCTACGCTCCTGATTTTTTTTTGGTCAGGAAAGCTGATGATGTTTTTTTTTGTGGCGGCCTGACGACTAATGGCGCCCAGACTCGTCAACAATGAACCATGTCGGATTAACTTTTTTTTAGCAGTTTCCAAAAGTTCAAAGCATTGCAAACAACTTTTGTTTGAAACTTTTTTCATAAAAATGGGTATTTTTACAAGTTATGGATGGTTGAAAATTTTTGGTTTTGGAGCGGAACGTGTAAATTTCAATTTTCAATTGTCCATAACTTGAGTTCTATTCCACTTGGAGCCCTAAAAATTTAGGGGGAGTTTCGGGGGCTCAAAAGGACCATTTTCTTTCATTTTGGGCCACATCTAAAAAAATCCAAATTCGGCGTGGAACGTACCATATATTTCATAAACGACAAAATTGAACGAAATAAAGAAGAACGGAAAAGTCACATTGACAGATAATGAAGGACAAGAGATATCCTAAACAAATTAGAGGTTACAAACTCAAAGAAAGAAAATTGTGCTGTTGTGTTTGTTAAATGTTAATTTAAATCCGTTTTTTGTATATCATTAAATATTTGTCAATAATTCAGTAGAGTGAAGTTGAGGTTATAATTTGAAACTGTTTTGATTTAAAGTTTATTAAGGTAAGCGGAGCAAAAGTTGAATACTTTCTTTAGTATTAACCTCTTTAGACGTTAATGTGAAGTAATAATAAATAAGTAAGCAATATTGTTTCTAGTTAAAAGTATTAAGCATGCAGTCTGTCCATCAAACAATCCCAACAAAATCCAGAAGAATATGTAGTGTACCTCAGTGTACTACATACTGTCCAAAGGATATTTCTTAGCATTCATTTCCATCAGATCCCAAGTTATGTAAAGCTTGGCAGAGTGCACTCAAGATTAGAAAACCGTTGACAAAATATACGCTAGTTTGTAATTTGCATTTCACTGAAAACAAACATCCTGTCATTAAGATATCGATTTACATAAATGAAACCAACCTATTTACATGAATCAATGTAGCGACGATATGTTTGTAAGCCCCAGACATTCCTGCCTTCACATCACATCACAAAAGCGACTAAACCAATGTAAAATAACTTAAAACTTAACCTCCCAATAAAGTGACTTTGTTTTGTTGTTCACTGAGATATGATGACTTTAAGATATAACTCTGTATAGCGCCATCTATTGGTACAGGAACTTCGCGAATCCATGAAAGAAAGAAGAAGAAGATATCTCAAAAAATAAACGTTTTCATTGTAATCTGTAGGAGCACTCCCCTTGTTTAAATGGTTATGTCCATAGATCACCAATGCGCTCATATATATACAAATAGCGACATAAACAAAATAAAATGTTAACACTGTCAAGATTGAAAAGCGCCCTTCAAAGTTCCATTCAATTTCCCTGTTGACTGAACCCCCTCGCGACCGGACTAGGACGCGCTCCCCGTAGCCGCCATCAATGATATTATTCGATCTAGTTTATGGGGCAATCAACCTCTGAGTAACTGAAGACCTAAAAGCAATCAATCAAATAGGTCGTAAAAGTCTTTATTTCAATTCAAACAGCTGGGACAAGGCATTTGCGGCGTGGAACGTCTTTATGCCCGCGAAGTGACTATAGCGATCGGTGCCGAAAGGAAATACAAATCCCCTCCTTCCACCTCTTATTAAGAAGTTGGGGAGGATTCTTAAGCGGAGCCCGCCGAAGCCTCCGCGTCGTTAAATCCGAGAGAAAATCCTATGGAAAAAAAAAGAGAGAATTCCTCGCGGACCAGTCGAAATCCATCGAGGTGTAAACTTCCAAAACTCACCTGAATTAATTAGGAGGTGTTGTTAGGGGGCATCGGATGAAAACAAAGAATCCCGAACTCGGGAGGGGAGGTTCTATCTCCGAAAATTCCTGAAGAAGCGATTGCGAAACTTTCGGAAAGGCTGACGGTCTTTTAATTACATTTCTAAACCGAGGGAATTAGCCTAAAACGGAGAGGACGATTCCGATTTCCGTTTGGGGGGAGCGCGAAAAATCGGATCAGGCCAGGGTGAAATACGATTACCCAGAAGTATTCCGGAGTTGTCGCCGGAAGCGACATTTCTGGTATTTCGATATCGCCGTTACCTTACTATTCTTTAGGGAAGTTCCATTGATTAACCCAAGTTGAGAATTGACTTACGTACTACGCCCATCGAAAGATCCCGGAATGTAATATCCCGAATCGATTGTCTTTACACTCCGGACAATCTTGTATCGAGTTACAAGATAGGAAAATAATTTTTAATAGACGAGAGCACTTGCGATAAATCTGTAGCAATTAATAAAGCGGAAACGAACAAACAAGAAGAGTATACAATATCCTTACATTAATTTCATTATTGTAGATACTGAGTGATCAAGAGATACTGTTTTAATTGGCAATCCTACCTGGCGGATTTTTTTTACCTAAGGGTTTGCAACGCTACACCGGAAATCTCTGCACTCTGCATGACAGCGACAGCTAAATAAACACAAATATTTTAGGTTATGTGAATTTATTTACAATTAAAAGACCACACCAGAAAAAACTTCAATATTTAAAGGCACTGCTCGAATTGAGCACCATTATGTTCTAAACATAAATTCACTCTCCGTTTTAGGCTCTCGAAGACATTAATTAACATCCGAGGAGAAATATTTGCAACTTCCTCGATAATGGCAGCTTCCTGTTCTTCACGTGAATGTATAGATCATTACTGAACACCTTGTTTTTAAGGTGCCCAAAGAGACGAAAGTCTAGAGGGGTCAGGTCTGGTGAGCTACTTGGCCAGATTCCCGTACTTATGACTCGATGGCCAAAAAATTCCCGCAAATACTGCATTGTGGCACGAGCCGTATGTGCTCGAGCCGAATCTTGATGAAAGTAGCCATTTTCGCGCTCCCCTACGGTTAATTGGGCAACGAGTGGCTTGAGAATGTGCTGAATGTATTGTTCAGAATTAACTGTGAAGTTAAAAAACACAGGACCAATTACTCTCTGCCGCGATACAGCCAGCCAAACACCAACATTAGTAGGATGTAAAGTTGTTGTTCTAACAGCATGTGGATTTTCACCAGACCAAATTCTGTAACTTTGAGAATTAACATAGCCATTGAGATGGAACCAGGCTTCATCGGAAAAAAGGTATTATCCACGATGTCATCATTGTTCATTTCCTGATTGAACCAGTTACAGAACAGGACGCGTTGTGGACGGTCAGGAGGATTTAGGGATTGGACCATAGAAAATTTGTACGGGTGGTATTTCAATTTGCTCTTCAACACAGTGGAACAACTTTCATATGAAAAATCTGTAAAATCACGAATACGGAAAATTAGGAATAAGTGAAAATTGGTGAACTTTTGATAAGGACTTGTTAGGAGGGAAAGCTTCCTAACCGATTTGCGAGGACTTTATTGCAGACGGGCCCTGAGCATTTTCAGTGAGTCCGGAGGATCTACCAGGTGGCTTTCCTTTCTTCACATTGCCTGTATTTAAATATCTATGAATTACGCGCAGTTTTGTTTAAAAACTGGCAAATTGGTGCAAAGTCACAAAGTGGATTCCAAGGAGTATTGCTATCCAAAAATGGGGTCGTGAACTGCATTCCGAAAATGAGTCATGCCAATAAAAATATCCTGTTCTAATGTAAATAGTACCATTTTTAAATTTTTATGATAAAAATTTGAATCGCCGCTCAAGTGTTAATGCTGTCACTGTTGTAGTCTAGTCACTGGTTCCAGTTCTACGATTTTAAAGCAAAATTTAGGATTGCCAACTTAAACAGTATTTCTTGATCACTTTTGATCACTATAAACGAATTACACCGTTAGGATCTTAACGAAATGAAAATGAACTTCCGACGGTAATAACACTAATAACAAATATACAAGTACAATTCGTTAATATTTTATTGTATAAAAGTAACCGTTCGAAATGGTACCAATACAGTTTAATAAATCTTACAGCATATGAATGTAGCTGCACTTGGGCCACCCTTTCCAATTGTTGTGAACCCCGTCCGCTTTCTCCAAACAAATTTAGACAGTTCAACAGTTTTAAGTGGCCATCAGTATAGCTGTTCTGGAGCTGTTTGGAGAGATGTTCGGTGAAACTGGGCAGGGCATAAACAAAAGTGGAGGGGGGTGGCCTAAGAGCAGTTACGTCTACTTCTGTACATTCTTCTGTAAGATATAATGGATGCGAATTCCAAGCTCAGAGACCCATTGCCGAGGTACATATAACATGATATCTAACGAAGATGAATAATAGGAATAAGAAAAGGCGATAAAGGATATTGAGATTTACAGTTATCGTGCTTTAGTCGGTCATTTTGAAATTACGCTCGTAAAACTACGAGGGGCGCATAAGGTACAAAAATATTGTATGCACTGTAAAAATAAAAGTGTACTGTAAATACAACGTAAGGATACCTGTTAATTTCGAACTGTAATAATTATATCGTATTATATATATATATATGTATTATATAAAATATAGATATCATTTTACAGTTTGAAATGTATTTTTTGTTCATTTTTGCACCTAGTACTACATAATGAGAGACCGGACTGTATGTAACATAAGCAGCTTTAAATATGCGCAAAAAATAAAAATTTGAATTAAATTTGTCAAAATATGCAATAATAAATAATCAAGAAATATTAATCCTTAAGTTTTTATTTTAAAATGAGCATACAATTAGTAACTTTAATTACGAATTAATAAACATTTTGTCGGTCTTGGCCTTCCATCACTTAAAATATTGTAATAAGAGAAAAGAATCAATTCGGCAGTATTTGAATTTAGATGCTATGTTAGCACTTATTGCTTCTAGCAAAAGTTCACCTCTACTATTAACGTGACTATTCCACTGAAAGATATTGTAAGTACTGCGAAAATAAGCAATATAGCACTAGACTCTAGGCACAATATGTAATAGCCGATGGGAATGGCCTAAAATGAAACTGCATATATGCAGATACATATAATCCTGCCTCTGGCAATGATCGTAAAAATGCTCGTTGTACATGCACAGTTCCTTTGAAAAACTGAAGGACTCAATCTATTTAAATACAGGCTTATATAGCTTTACACAATATAGCTTTAAGTTTATTACAAGTACTCTTAATCTTTAGAATGTATTTATCAAATAAGGGTTATCTTTGGGCTTATTACTTACCAAACGTGATTTTCAGAAATAACTTACAAATACCGAGAAAAGCTAGTGGTAAGGGATTCTTATTTAGGGAATATTCTGAAAAAAATTTCCTAATTCTAAGAGTGGTTACATTAATAGAAAATAACTAGTCAAGCTATAGAAGAATTATCCAAATCTGTAACTTTAGTTAGCTCTTTTCTTCAATTATAAGTTATTTATTTATTTTTACCCAAATTCTGGTCAGACTACATTAATATACCTAATAAAATGAAAATCATTAGTAATTTGTTCAATATTATAAAAGTTAACATAAATGGTTATTAAGAATGATTTATTATATTTATTATTTCGAAAAGTATTTTCTCATAATCCTTCAACGGTTAGAACCTTCAGTAATGTCTTCGAATTTAGGACTGTGTATTTTTTTTCTTCTGGAAACGAACAGCTTTAAGTAATCGAAATATTGCTTTACCATAGATGCTAAGGAAGTATTTATGAAGCCGATTCTTACTCTGTTCTATCTATTCCCTAATTCTATTGAACGTAAATTGAATGGTTAATTTTTTGTTTTGATTGGTTTTTTAACTTTTTCGGAATAAACTTTTAAATGATTAATGGATAATTTCTTAAAGTAACTCTCCCTCTTTTTGAGATTAAGAACCATAAAATTCGGCCTAACCGGTTGATAGTTAAAGCAATGGAACTTAAATCATTTAAAGCAATTAACGCTTATTTTTGATGAAAAGTCTTAGTTAACTAATAACATGAATTGAAAATTATACCTAGTGTTCCATATGATCCCTTTTTTATCCCTTTTTCTCCCATAATAGTACATTATTATACTAGTTTAATAAGACGGAGTATTGTCACACGAGAGTTTTAGAACGAGTGTGACAAAACGTCTTATTAAATTATTAATATACTATTTTATCTACTTTGCTTTATTAATTCATTAAATTTTGGCTGTTCAACTTATCGTATTACACTAGGGAATTTTGCGTGGGTTGGTTACACTGACGTCACTGGCATGGACTTTTCGTATTTGAATTTGAAAATCTAGTAGCCCTAGGACAAATTCAATAACTACTTACTTACAGGAATGGAAGACAAAAATGTAGAATTGACTTGTACACCCCCATAAATACGCAAAGCTGCTCAAGAAATTTTATGAAATACTAATAATTTAACCTTGACGTCTACGTGACAGGCTGACGTACCAATCTAACAAAACTAAAAGTTGCCAAAAGTAGTGTAATAATATGAATATTATTACACTATTTTCGGTGTAATAATGAGATCATTAGTAACGCAAAGTAGATAAAATTATATACTCACTCATGAGGTCCTCTATTTTATTTAAATTATAAAAGAGGATCCTAACGCACAGTTTTTAAATAGATGCATAAAAAAAATTTATTACTGTCATTTCTACAGTTTGGCGCAGTTATTGTGATGTTAATTATATTAATATTTTGGGATATACTATTAGTTAGGTGATGATTTCATGCAACCAATTTAGAAAAAAAACAACTACAGTTTTACTTTACTTATACTTTTTATGCTTATACTTCACACTAATACTTATACTTTTTAATTATACTTATACTTATATTCACTTTAGTTAGTCTTACAATTTAACTTAAGAGTGGAAAACGGAACTGTAGTACACCGTTTAGTGTAATTAAATAAATATCTATTGTCGAAATATTCAAATTTATATTGTACCTATGTTGCAAAGTGCAGTAGGCTATGTAAGGCGTTATTTTGAAAATTTGAGAGTTGAATGATTTGAGGTTATGAAATTTAAGGTTGGAATGATGATTTTGACAGTACCAAAGGATACAAATTTGGATTTTACTGTTACATTATACGGTATTTATATCATGTGGTCTGAGCGTGTAATTAATAGCCCAATAGATTTGGCAACTTTTCAACTCGAACTGGAATAGGGGGATTTAATCGGTTCTTTAGGTGTCATTTATTGGAATGTTGGAAACAGAAAACCAATACTGCGTAATTATTTAAGTAGTACGTTACCTCGCGATGAGTAAAAGTCGCGGTCTCGTGTAATATTAAAAAATTAACTCACCGCCATCATTTCCTCTTCCTGATTTCCCATCGGAATTCCATTCTTCCTCTGAAAATAAGAAAGGTATTTATTTAACGAAGCCCGAAGTTTCGATTATTTCATTTATATATTTATTATTCATTGATATTTCGATATGACCTTAAGGGATTCGAAAGCTCGTGACTCCATTACCTGAACAAGTACTCGAAGAGATTTCTTCCTCTTCCTTACTTTTTCTACAGCACTGACTACATCTTGAACACATTTTACACACGACTGTTCCATTAATGATTCAATAACGGACCGAACCTTTTAATTATGATGATGTGAAACGCAGATCACCAAAAACAAAAGTGGGAGAGAGCGAGAGACGAGAGAATTTTCCGACTCTAGGACGGCACTGTTATAAATGTTCAGATCGAATTTGTAGGCGATTCTTCTGCGCTCTCATTTTATTTTAAGACTCTTCGCCCGACGAGGGATATAACAGAGGTGCACTTTTCCCGATATGAGATCTATTTTGAGATTGGTTCTTTTTTACTCTCGTTTATATTGTCCGTGAATGGGTTTGTAAATAAAACCGTAGGAACCTTGCCAATAAACATTACACGCACCTCCACAAATCTGTTTCGTGTAGGGATAAGAGAAAAAGAGGAGATTTTCGTTGAAAGGAAATTCAGTCCTACGCAGAGATCCGGATGTGATTAAATCTGTTGCGTCGTTCACTCGAGAGAAAAGTCAATTTCATTCTTTTTCGTTAAAAGTGTAATCGATACGCTGAATATTTATATGGAAAGGTTTTATTCTGAAGTAAGTATATGGAGTTTATATTCCCAACTCACCCAAATGACTCCTCAGATATTCAAATTTCTCCCTGAGGCACTTCTTAACGGAATTTACATACTTTTTAGACATTTTTTTATCTACCGAACTCTGCTATTCGACGGAATGATATGCGTTCGGAGAGAAAACCGCGTAAACTGACCTCATTCTCGGTTAAGAGCTTAAGTGGACATATATACATACTTTTATGATGGGCATAAACATTCGTTCGGAGTTTATGTTAAAATCAACCAGAGTTATAGCAAGTAAAGATGGTTCAGGGTTTTGTGGAAACGGTCTTATGAAGACCGTTATACAAATCGATATATAAAAGGTAGAGTTTATAAAGTTTCAGTCAAATTGTTTGTTAACGAAAAACATCCATATTTTTTGTCCACTTTTGTATGTTACAAAAGTTTCGTAAGACAGTAAATAAGTAAGTTTCTGCTATGCCTCAGTTTCATTATCTTGCGTTTCAAAATTTGGCGGATAGAAAATTTTTGTATAAAAGTATGTCAGTTTCTGGTATAAGGTATATGGACCACACTACCAATTCCCCGCGTTATTTGGCAGAAATTCGGTGGATAATTCGTTCAGTATAGACCGTTCGATATTTGTTGAGATAGAATTCCAAGAAAACCCGTTGATTGAAAGCCATATTAGCTTCTGCGTGCATTCGACATTGACAATAATGTCAAAATTTTTAAAGCACGCCTCTGTCGCGGTATATTGTTACAGTAGTTCCGATAAGAAGGGGTTTATTGGCTTAGTAGTTTCTTGGAATTCTATCTCAACAACTATCGAACGGGCTGTACCTTCCATTTCAAGTAATTCAGACAGTTTCTGTTAACGTCCTACTTTGTTATTAACGGAATTCAATGAATATTTGTTTAAAAATTATATTCGCAGCAATTCCTGTTTTCGCCATAGCATTTGGGCGGAAAGAACTACATACTCCTCTGAATATTTTCATTTAAAATTTATTCAGTCTTTTAATACTTCTTACCCCAATATATTTCTACTTATACATATATGCTTTGCATTTAATGTGCACAGTGTCCCATTGGCTGAAGGAAATTCTCAACAAAAGATATGTAAATAAAGAAACGAATATGTATACTACCTTGAACTGGTACATATATCAAAACACACAAATAGAGGTGTAGTTTAATTAACTACAAGTAACTAAAATATTATAGGACACTTGAAACAAAAGAAAATGTATAAATATTTTTATCCAACACATGACAGTTATGACTGTCATTATTAATGTCATTTTAGACAAGTAAACTATCAAATAACAACCTAGTGTGTTATGGAATATGTCACGTTCATATTTAATAGTTACTTATGGTACTAGTGTGTTATGTTGAAAATAAGTCACGCGAGAAGATTTATTAATTCTCAAGTGACTTAGGAAATATAACACGCGAGTGGCATACAATGTTTTATCCACTGTTTATGAGATAATTATTATTAATTAATAAGCTTTGTAATCAAAGCAAAGCTACTTGTGCCTCAGTACCCTATAAATGTCAGAGTGGCTTAACATTGACTTTTTTTACATTTTGGTTATAGCAGGTTGTTTGTTAGGTTGCCACGGTCAACCTTTAAATATAAATACTTTAATTATGAACGTGACTTATATTCCATAACTCACTAGTGAGTTATGGATTGTAACACACTAGTGTGTTATTTGATAGTTTACTTGTCTAAAATGACATTAATACTGACAGTCATAACTGTCGTGTGTTGGATAAAGTATTTATATTTAAAAGTTGCCAGTGGCAACCAAACAAACAATCTAGTGAGTTATTTGACAGTTTACTTATCTAAAATGATATTAATAATGACAGTCATAAGTGTCGTGTGTTGGATAATAGTTATTTAAGCCTCAAGGAATGTAAAGACGTTTTACCATTCGAGGCAAGTGTGTACGAGCCGAGGCGAAGCCGAGGCTTGTCACTTGCCGAGGATGTTAACAGTCGATACATTCCGTGTGGTTTATTAGATTTTTCACGCTGCCATTGAAAATTTCCTCATAATTCATCAAAAAATGAAATGTTTGATTTAGTTTAGACGTACGTCACTCTGACATAAGTTGACTGACACACGTCAGACTTACATATATGTCAGTCTGACATATGCGTAACTAGGGATAAATCAACTTGATTTACTATTTTGATTTTCCTAGGAATGTAAATCCTAAAGTATTTACATTCCGTCGTCAAGGAAAAATAATACACGAATCTTATTTGCCATTTTCATGCAACGTATCTATGCATATAACAGCGATTTACGATTGCGGCAGCGTGAAAAGTATTTATATTTAAAGGTTGCCAGTGGCAACCAAACAAACAACCTACTTTAACCAAAATGTAAAAAAGTTACTGTCCAGTCATACCGACATTTATAGGGTACTGAGATGCAAATACCTTTGATTTGATTACAAAGCTTATTAATTAATATCTCATAAAAAACGATTTCTTCCACTTGTTGGATAAAACATTGTATGCCACTCGCGTGTTATGTTTCATAAGTCACTTGAGAATTTATACCACTCGGCCTGACGGCTCCTGGTATAAATCTTCTCGCGTGACTTATTTTCAACATAAATAACTATTATTAAACATACATACTTAGTCATTTCATTTTAAACTTAATTGATTCCAAATTATTTGATTCTAAAAATTGCTTCTAAATTAAAGCTAAATTAATTATAAACTTGATTGGGTAATATATTAGTAAATATATTGTATAATTATACTGGATTGCCTGGATTGCGCGGGGAACTTCCACTTACCCCAAAATTTCCGTTATCAGTCCCAGAAATAAATTACTTCTATAATTTATATTTACAACAGGTCTTATATAGATATATTTACTTGTTCGATGTAATTTGAGAAATTATCTTTTTCTTCAATCGATTCGACCATGGCAATATTAAATATTGATTTCATTAAATCTTTTATTTACACAAACTGAAAATTAAAATGAATGAAGCGACCCAAATACTTCATATATATATATTGGAGCTGTCTTATGTGGTGCTATATTGTTTACGATAACCTCCTGGTATTGACTCAATTAATAGTTAAAATTTGAATTTTAGGATGTATCATGTGTCCTGGTTTAAGGTAAAAATGTGCGACAACAGATTTTCGTGGAAACCATTATATTTTATGTGACGGTAAAATCCTAACACCCAATAAAAATGGGCGGAAGAACTTTCGACGGGACCAGGTGTTTTACGATGGGTTGATGCGAATTTTCGACGGTATGACAGAAAAGGTGGTTTTATTGTACAGGTATTTTCGACGGTAAAGAAATTTAACATGCCCGGGTATTGATGGTTGAATTGGGAATGAAACTAAGGAGATATATACGTCAAAACAAGTTATTTGTTACTGCAGGACAAGAGGGCAAGGAAAATCTACGGGAAATCCCATCCTTATCACGAAAATATTAAAGGGCACGGAAAATGGGTAAGGGCAAGGGAATATGCAAATTACGGGAAATCCCATCTTTATCACGAAGATATTAAAAGTCTTTGAAGGTGTCGTCTCATTTCAGGACCTCTCACTTGAGGACCTATACGAAATTTACCTGTTTTTGTCTCATTTGCGGACCTAGCCTACAGGTACAAGTTTGAACTGAATCACTTGCGGACCTTTAAATGATCAATTACCTGAGGTAAACAACTATCCTTCAATAATACAACCTTGCAGTTTTGAAGGGTTGCAATTTCCACTTCAATCAAAGCGTTTGGCGGAAAGTTCAGGATTTGGGACTGGTTCACAAATATTAGTCAGTGCCTTCAATGAAGATGTTAAACATAACACATTTTTACGAAGCAGGCTAGCCATCAACATGACACCGAACAAGCGAAGAAAAGTCTACTCCGATCTGGATTCAGCCATTGAAAAAACTATTACCGACTTGGAACAAAACAAAGTTTCACTGGGTCGAACTATGGCAATTTTACAACGTGTGGTTCAATTTATTTCATTTTATTACACATCTACACCAAATTATTTAAAGGCAGTTTAGTAATATTGGAAAAAAGTCGGTCGATTTTTTTGGTTGCACTTTGTTCTAACTTGAATGGTTATTATGTACCTATGTATAGAAAACATCGTAACAATGGAATAAGCATTAAGTCAATTCCACACAGGATGGGGTGAATGCCTTCGAAGATTAGATTCATCGTCACTTCCTACATCGTGTGGGAGACAGACTTGCCGAATTTTATTTATCGTACAAAAAAGTTGCAGGTGTATTATTAGAGTCTAGGCCTATAGGTCCTGAAATGATACTTTATGTTATTGAAAATTTTACGGCTTTTGACCAAGGTCCTCATATGATACAAACTTGACCGAGGTCCTCAAGTGAGAGGTCCGCAACTGAGACCGTCCCGTCTTTGAACTTGAACCGTTCCTACCGATACACTTCCTACCTACCTGTTTTAAGCCGACCGTCGAAATTTCTTGTAAGATTATCTGACCCTTCGATTAAAGCAGGTACCCTCAATATTTGCCGTCGAAAGTTCGCCCGCCGATAAAAATAATTTTATTTCAATGTAGTTCGGGGCGAAAGTGAAATAAATGTTTAGAAAATATTAAACTCTGGAAATTTCGTAGGATTTCCCCAATTTATTATTAATTATAACTACAGTTAATCAGTGTAGATTCAAAAATGTGCAATGTTCTACAGATTTTAATTTTGCAAGCAAAACCTATCACATTTTCACGTGTTTACCATGTGCCTGGGAACTCTGGCAAAAGATTACGAAATCGTTTCGAAAATGGAAATTTTCCCATTAGGCACCCCAAATTATGATCCTACAAAGTTTCGTGTATATAATTAGTTTGTTGGCACTTTAGATGTTGGAAGTTTCTGGTCCCTCATTAAATAATACCCTGTATGTACGTCTGTTGTATCTGAAATACAAGGGTTAAGCCTAACTTCTATTCTGCTTTTCTAATTTGAAATTTCGTTGAAGAGGTGTTATCGCAGTAAATGAACCTCGAACACCTAGTCGGTTTGAATGTATTGAAAATGTCAATATCCAGTAATTTAGCGAGTTTGAAAGGGGTAAGATAATTGGATTATGAACTAG
The DNA here is from genome assembly GCA_946251905.1 of Cryptocephalus moraei. Classification (NCBI taxonomy): domain Eukaryota; kingdom Metazoa; phylum Arthropoda; class Insecta; order Coleoptera; family Chrysomelidae; genus Cryptocephalus; species Cryptocephalus moraei. The sequence goes on from OX276456.1 coordinate 23,869,355, forward strand.
GGCTGGATTTTTTCAAAAATTCCTGGATAAAGTTTATCAAAATATTAACACTGTGGAACAGCTAAGGATATCTACCCAAAGTTTTCCAGACCCTCAGAATACTTCTCTACTGCCATAGTAGCTGCAAATATGCAAATGAATGGAAATATCAATTTGAATTCCGATTCCGGAGTAGCGAATAATTTCCCCTCTTTCAAATTAGGTCATTCGGAACATCAACATAATCGACTGGAATGATATGTTTGATGGTTATTTTGGAATTAGAGATGGGATACAATAATCTTCAGCGGTAAGTCTCGCAACATGACATGTAGGTACTTGAGGAAGCTTATCTTATACCGTACCATAGAACTCAAAAAAATCCAATTTGTAGCAGGATGCTGTGGGCAGTTATAGCGAGTGAGCCCTTTTGAGAAAGTTGCCCACGTTATCCAAGACCCACAGATTTATCACGTGGATGAGAGGTTGGTAAGCTTACAATGACCCGCATAAGCCACGGCACCACTTTGTCATGAGTAGAAGTAGCACGAAATGGGATCCCATGTAGCCCAGGAAGGAGGATATTAATCACCTTATGCCCAGCCCCGAAGCATTAATGAGAGTATAATCCACAGGGGTGCGATAACACAGTTAAAAACTAATTATCGTCATCGCTTGTTCACTTAGGCCCTCTTAAACACCCACGAGAGGTGGTACTCTAAGGTAACTTGTACTGGGTGTTCGGATTTCCTCGTCACTCGTTAAGTGTCCAGAGAGGAGAAAATATCATATTTATTAAATCGGTAAACATTAGGGGGGAGGCAACGTTACGCTGCGAACGTCGTCGTCGTCGTCACCATCACCACCACCGGCGACGCCACCACCGCGTACGCCGCCTCCGCGGGGATGCGGCATCATCAGCACGACCCTTGCGGGACGTCCGCAATCGACGGCGTACTCCGCATGACTGGACCGACGCCGCCACCGCCGCCGCCGCCTCCGCCGACGACGGCGACGCCGCCACCGCCGCCGCCTGCACCCCATCCGAGGGGGTCGATAAAGTACACGTCACGAGGGTACACACCCCCCTACGTCCACACGATGCGTGAGCTCTACTCTCGAATACCGAGCGATTCTTAACTCTTCACGTAGTTTTTGAGGAATACTCGAAATCAAGCTTTCCTTCAAATAATTTCTTGCAAATATCTCAAAAACAAAAATAGTTAAGAAAACTATTTTTAGTTCTTAGAAAGCTAGCTTTCTTTATGCGAGGTTCTTATACTGCTAAAACACATGTGTGAAAACGCAAAATTTCCGGCCGTCAGATGAGATAATGCCTTGGCTAGTATGATGTCAAGGCCGCCGCTACTACTTATTGACCAATTAATTATGGATTTCGCAATGACATCGAATCCTCGAACAGGAGACCCGGATTTTTAGGTAATATGGGCCAATAGAAATAAAACGTATAGTAAGACCCCACGAGACTATGAACATTAGGCATTGTTATTAACAATTAAACGTCAAAAAATGCACTTTTTTGACTATTTTTGTTCTCAATTAAAAACTAAGTTACTATTGGGTGAAATAGGCGCACTATCCTCTAGGGAATTAAAAGACCTTTAAAATGATTCGAAACAGACCTCAATATCTTCATTTGTTGCTGAGAAAAATGGTACCTTAGAAAGTCAAAATCGACAAATTTTTGTTTAACAATTGTTGTTGCGAAATTGAACGTGCGGCTTTGTTATTTTGTAAAAAGTCGGGGATTATAGTGCTTAATATGTGGTAAAAATTTCAGATCGATTCATTAAATAGTTTATTGCAAAATTCAATTTGTTTATATTTTTGCAATTTTTTTGGAATAACCATCTACGCAAAACTAAAAAAAAAATCGCGATTCTAAGATCATGCTGCCCTAGAGAAACATTTTCTCTATCGATATCAATTGTTGAATATAATAAAAAGCAATTTTAAGATTGTTTGAAAAATTAAAGAAGATTTTTTTTATTTTGGCACCTTATTTCATAAGCAATATCTCTGGAAATTGTTGATAAATTTTGATGTTTCTTCTTTTAATTTGGGGTAGCGTGGTTCTCTTCTGAAAATCGGATTTCGCGTACCATGATAGCACCGGCGGGTCCAAACTCCGCACCAACTACCTGGCTCAAAAGGGTTTGTGGTAAATTCCGCACTGTACCTGGGATTAGCCTTAAATGATAGAGGTAAATTCCGCACCAACTTCTTACTGTGAGATTGATAAGCGAGTACTACAAACTTATTAATAATAATTGGGGCATTATCCTGATAAATAATTATTTATTTATTTATTCAGTGGAGTAGGGAAATAAAAGATATGGTACAAAAAATTTATATTATATACAATAATGCACAACTAGTTATACAAAAATTTAATTCATGTACAATAAAAATAGTATACATATAATATCTACTTATACCTTATCTTTCTTACTGCTTATTAAAATATCCTATCCGTTTTACAAAATCTAACCGACTTATTTGATTACTTTCGTATTGGTGAATTTTATCAGTTAGAAACTGGGTTCTTCTGGTCACTCGATCTTTTATTCTCGTTGTTTCTTCAATACTTTGTAATTTAAGATAAGTTTCTGTTTGACAATTATTTAAAATATGAATAAAGTTGTTTATATGTGGATGTGCTTGATAAAAATTCTTATTGAAAGCAGAATGGAACGATTCAAAACAATTTGTTTTTCGGTCCAATGTTCCTGTTAAATTTGCCCACAGCTTAGGTGGATTACGTAGCTTCCTCCGATATATATGTATCAATCAAATAATCCGAAAAAACAACTAATTTTTCACTATTTGGCCGAATACTGAACAAGTCAAATATGAAACAGTCAGAAACTTCTTCGGGGTTTAGAAAAGGCAAACCGAATATATAATTTAGCCATTTTCCTATTTCACTTTGAGCATCTTTATATTCCGTAACTAATCCAATTCCTTGTATCTTTCCAAATCAACTTAGGGCTAAATAAAACCTACAGCAAATAATTTCCATATTTGGTCATACAGCATCAATTGCATTATAAATACTTTTTTCAAAATCTACTGTTATATATTTTGGACTAAAATTTATACCAATGTTAGAACATTCTTGTTTTATGAGTTGCAAGACATTTTTATAGGTTTCAGTTTGCTTGTCCTCACAAAATGCTAAAGGTATATAACGCCTGTTAAGTATGACATGAATTGTAATAATTGTTTGAAAAACTTTAAACAGTACTCAAAAGTACCATCTAGATAAACCTCTAGCCCTCAGCATTATTGCGGGGGTCAATTATTGATATCTTCTACCTGTTCGGGTTCGGTGCGGAATTTGGAAGAAGATTAACATTAGCAAATTGAGAAAAGGTTGAAAAGATTACTTAGTGCGGAATCTACCTACGCTCGATAGCACAAGGGCCAGTAGGCATGGAGGTGTATCGATTCCTGTACCTAATAATGTTTCTTAAATCGACGTTCCGTGTCATAAAACCGATGGTCCGGTCAAATTAGCCCTGGCAGCAAAAAGAGAGGTTAACAGAAAAACAAACTAGAACCGATGTATTCGATCTTATAACCGAATGTCTAGAAGGACTAGTATAAAGGATCGTAGAGAATTTATGGGACTTGTGGAAAATAATGGAATCGCTGAGGGAGTATGCATCGTCCACGACGCCGCTTGGTTGTTGAATAAGCCAAGCAAAAGAGCATTTGGTCTTGAAAAAATACGGCAGGAAAGTGTGACGTGAGAATTTGGTAACCATGGCAACTGTTTCTACACATTTTTTCTTGTATTCTCAATTTTAAATATATTTTCTTATTCGATATTCGTTATTTTATATTGTAAATTATTAAACTGTATTATAACTGTATATAACATTACAAATTGAATTTATAGCGGGTAGATACTCGCCACAATTGATAAAAATACTTGAAAGAGTTATTTTAGAAACCTATACGGTTCTGATGAGAACATCACCCCTGAGGACGACGGTGTAGGGGTTCACGACACAATAGAAATATCTACTTAAATGACAGACGAAATACAATATTAATAACTTTTTATTCAAATAAAAGTCATATTAAAACAGTGCCTTTTGCCTCTCTTAAAGTAATTTTGTGATATCCTACGTTGAAATTTGTTCGACATTCGTTTCCGGCAAAAGTTGTTAGTATATCACCTCAAACTATGTTTATATAAAAGAGGGGAAAATAGAACTTTCACCACTTTTATCCTTGTACCAGACGATAAAGAACATAACTGCCCATAAACCGGCAGTGTAGGAACTTCCAAAAAAACGTCATATAAGTTACTCAAATCATAGAGCTACTTCGTGACTCGATTCCATTCAGTTTCAGGTATAATGGAATTTCTCAATATGATATAACTCCGGAAGTATAGCTTTCTACGCACTTATTCTTACGGAAAACGATTTTAGTAAGAGTGCTCAAAAAATCTCAATAAGCTGGGCTACAAACGAAATAGTTATTTATGGTACTAGTGTGTTATGTTGAAAATAAGTCACGTGAGAAGATTTATACCACGAGGCCGTCAGGCCGAGTGGTATAAATTCTCAAGTGACTTAGGAGTGGCATACAATGTTTTATCCAAAAAGTGGAAAAAATCGTTTTTTATGAGATAATAGTTAATAATAATTATAACAATGATTTGTGATCAAATCAAAGCTACTTGCGTCTCAGTACCCTATAAATATCAGAATGACATGATTATGATTATGTTTATGATTATGATTATGACATGACTTTTTTACATTTTGGTTAAAGTAGGTTGTTTGTTTGGTTGCCACTGGCATGATAAATAGAATACAGCTTTAAATATGAATTACTATATATATATATATATATATATATATATATATATATACATATATATATATATATGTATATATGTATATATATATATTATATATATCACTAGTGAGTTATGGATTATAACACACTAGTGTGGTATTTGATAGTTGACTTCCCTAAAATGACATTAATAATGACTCGCATAGAGTCTCACTGAGTCATAACTCTCATGTGTTGGATAAATACATTTTTTAGTATTTTCCATATTTGCCTTTGAAAAATACACCAAAACAAAGTCAACCCTTTAAAGCAATTATTTCGAACTATCAAATCAAGCTGTGTTATTTAGTACTCTTAAATCCAACTGATATTGCGGTATTATTTTGTCAGTGAACTAACTATTTGTAACTACCAAAAGTTTAATCAACTAACTAAAAAATATAAAATTAATTAATATTACAGTTAAAAATTCAAAATTTTAATTTAAATTATACTTAAAGTTAGCAATCCAAAAAACAAGCTACTCTTGTTTTTGGAAGTAACAAAAGTAAAGTAACAAACAGAGTCAAATTTTGTTGGTTATTTTGATTTGAGCGACACAAAGTGCGACATCGAATAGTGCAGAAAAGATCCTGCAGGTGCAAGTTTTGTGAAATTAAAATAGAATATAATATGCACTATTTTAAATTTAATTAAATTGTCAAAACTGAGAATCCTAATTCTATTTTTATCCAACGCCACTAGATTGTTTTTTAAATTGTTAGTTTAGCAGATTTTAGAAAATGGGAAGGGATAAAGAAATTTTTTAATTCGATGAAATCAGGGAGATCCCCAATGAATTTCTGGAATCATCATAGAAAAAATTGAAAAACGATATCCTTTTGGGAATTTTTTAACTTGTTAACAGAGACTTATGCATTTAAAACCAAACATTAAGAAGTTCAAGGAGTGTTTCTAAAATCCAAAATGGTCCAAAGAAAAATTAAATATGGCGAAAATTTAAACGTATTTTAGAATTCAGGAAGATTTCGTATGAATTTCTGGAAACATGACCAAAAATTAAAACCGACAAACCTTTGAGAGTTCTTCTGGTATTATTTTTATGATCTCTTAAGCTATTACAGGGACATAAATTACTCTATGGATTTAATACCGACATAAAAAGGATCCAAGATAGCTTTTAAAATCCTAGAAGAAATTCCCAAAATATTTTTGAAAATTTCAAAAATCCTCATAGTATTCTCAGAATCCTGATTGATTCAAAGGTAAGTTGAAAGTCCTCAAACAGTTCAAAAGGTTAGGAAACAGAGAAACAGAAGAACTTTTAGAAATTGAAGAGGTTTCTGGAATTCAGGAAGATATCCGATAAACTGTTAGAATCAAGATACAAAAACCCTTAAGTTTTTTCAGAAGCAGGAGTTACTATGAAATGTTCTACTTTGGCTGTTGGCCAATGAACCCTTAGAAAATGCGCCTTTATTTGAAATGTTATAGATGGAGTTTTCTACTCATAGAAAATTCTTTTTACAGTGTTATGTAATATGGAAAAGGGAAAATCAAAATATGTTAGGTTTGATCCAAAACCTATTTTAAAAAAAAAATTATTTAAACATAAGTCAATTAATGATAATAATTAGAGCTATAAGATACAACAATTTTGCCGAAATTCACATTGACAGCTGCCAACCCCCTCGGGTTAACAATACGTTTGTTATATTGCCTTTACCATAAACCGTCAATATTTAATATAATCTATCTAGCTTGTTCTCCCTCGGATCCCATTAATGATTATTGCGTGCTCCTTCCTGAATTTTGTCGACGAGTGTATGTGGCCGAGAAAAAGAATTTAATAAACCAGAACACCCTTTAATGAAGCAACTGTGTAAACAGCACGTGTCCAGATTTTACTACACAAGCCTCTTCCATTATCACGCGAAAGCATATTTCACCGGCGCTGATGTTTTCCTTTCGAGATTGCGTTAAAAAATTCTATTAAAGCTACTTCCCCTGCGTGATCCCGGAACATACAACCGAAGTTTGGATGATTCATCGAACGCGATATTACGCATTACTTAACGGGTTACCCGGAGACAGGCTTTTTTCTAAACATCCTAAGATTCATCAGGATCGATTGATTGCCTAGTTGTCCGTTAATTAAATTTCTGACCTTAAGTTCCCGGAATCATATTCCTCCGGATCAAATTTGCTCCCACTTCTTCCTCTTGGTCCTCCTATCTTGTCTCTTCCTCCCGCTTCGTTCGTGGAATTCAACCCTCGCACTAATCGAATTTGACAAACGTGATGTCATTAGTTCGTCCGGATGTGCCCTTAGTTAATCGCCTCCATTGTTAATTCCGGTGGAACCTGCGCGACGTTATTTCCGAGCAAGGAGGATAAAATCGTAAACAACGCTAATTAGGTAAACATTTGCGGATGACTGCGAGCTACTGCAGGATTTTGTCAATGATTCAGTTTTTAAATCGGGAGTTTACATTTCCAGTTAAAAGGCTGACAGGGTCCGAGCCAGCCGAGGCGAGGCAATCGAGTAAATTCGTGATTGGTGGACTCTTTGTAGGGAATATGAACAAAGAAACGAAAGTTACAGTAAATCTGATTTGATGAATCTAACGCTTTATTATTAGACCAGGGAATTAGGAAAAAAAGACCCTATTTAGGACGGTGAAGGATCCAGGTATCTGAAAAGCGTTATGGGTAATATTAAGCTATAGGAAGAGATTCTACCTTTTTCCTGCTTGAGATTCGGTCATATTTTTGAAGTGACTATTTGTTATGGCGCGGTACGGCCGTGTTTTGCACGGGGGGAATAGTTTAGTTTTAGTCCAGTGTAGATAGAAAAAAAAGCTGGAAAAAATTTATACAGATATTTTTAAGGTCCTGAAAGGTATTTGGTGGGTACTAGACGACGAATCCGTAAAGAAGTAGGAATAATTTTGCTTAGTTTTCTTTAAACAATGGTCAAAATTGAAAAAAAAATGTTTTTGTTCAAGCAACGTTACCTTCGCATTTATAAGAATACCTATATAGATATAAATACCTATAAGAACACCTTGAATAAAAGTTGTAGCCCACTAAGAAACTTTTAATCTGGCGTTTTATAAATTCAAATTGCTTAACAAATGCCTGACTGCCTGCCTAAATAATGAATGTGGGTAAGGTTTGAAAGATGAAATAATTTTTTTGTGGCTGTAACTGCAAGATATATTAAGCAAACTTTCTATGTTTTTAAAATTCCTTAATAAAAATATCGTTTAGAAAAGGAGTTACTTTTTAGCTAATAAACATTTAGAATAACTTTATTATTATTCATGGTATAAACTTGTAGGCTGGTGCATTGGATAGCGTGAGTCACAACACACATTCTCAAAAAATAACCTTCTACGACCAATAGGAACCAATAGGATAGCTTTTGTTTCAAAAAAATCATATGTTCGTTGTTTATAAATATTAACAGCTGAAATTTTAACAAACTGTATACGAATATCTTAATTTGATGATTCCGTTGTTAGATTTAGTATTCACGCAACGTGTAAAAAGCTACAGCCCTTTAATGTTAAGGTATTCGTGAGAAACTGCCTCGGATATGTGGAGGGATGAATTGTTCGAGCATCGTATTTTTGTACATATACATACAGTGCATATTTTAAATATTGTACCCGATTCAAATCAGTGTTCTGTGAAATTATGTTGCATTCCTGAATAATCTGTTAAGACCTAAAATCACCATACTTTACTAAGAATATCCAACCGACTTAGCGGCGTCACTGAAAAATTAATTGAAAACTAAATTGTAATAATTTAAAATGATAAATTTCGTTACACTTCTCAAAATGACTCATAAGGAAGAAAAAACGATCAACTCAAAGCCAGGTTGAAAAATAATAACAATATGGTAAAGCTCTCAATAATCATATTTACGCGCTCTTCAAGCGTAAATAGAAAACACTATTAATACGCCACTGGCAAAGAATTGACAAAACGCTCAAACTGTCAATTTTGAAAACATGTTGCCAACCAAAATTTAGTTGCAACCAGGCATACCAACAAAATTCGGATACAGGAATTAACAAACGCAATTTACATTGTATGAATGATAGAGATAGAAGAGAGAGGAGGTAACAAATAGGGAGAGGGAGTAATAAATTTTGTAGACGGAAGTGGCCATATTGAGAAGCCACTTGTCGAACGCGTCCTTGCGATTGTCTTTGTTGAATTGTGCAGTGGCGGATCTATAGGGGAAGCTACAGTTTACCATTGGGAACTAAAGTTTATCAATTAATAATAAATACAAACATATTTTTAATACAATATACCCACTACATAACTGAATCAGCTCTTCAGCTCCTTCCTGGTTTCCTGCTCGTTCTTTGTCTTCCTGGTATACCTGGAGCACATTTCTTTCTTGGTAATTTTTTTTCTATTAACTGATTAATCCCAAAATCGATTATTTTTTTTGTTTGTTTCCGTTTTCCAAAGAATGAACAACAGCGTATGGTTTTAAAAACTGATGTAGGTAATTTTGTTATGAACTATTAGTATAAATATGCGTTAAATTAATCAAGAAATTTAAAAATAAAACATTCTTTACTTAATTCGTATTGAGCAACCTTCGTATTTTTTCATATCTTAGCATTTTGTGACATTTTATGGAAAATAAAACTGCTTCATACAAATTATTATTTCATAATTTTAGTTAATGTAATGCTACGCCATTGGAGAGAAAGATTTCTTACAGGAAATCGGCCATATGCAGAAGCCACTGTGGCCTGTGGTTTGGTCTATTTGTTCCAAGCACATTTGTTACCTCCTCTCTCTTTTATCTCTATGGTATGAATACAGGCAATATATAGAAAAAAAGGTGAAAAAATTTATACAGATATTTTAAGGTCCTAAAAGATATTTGGGGGGTACTAGATGACGAATCCGTGAAGACGTACCTCTAATTTTGCTTAGTTTTTTTTTAAACAATGGTCAAAATTGAAAAAAAAGTGTTTTTGTTTAAGAAACCTTTAATTTGGCGTTTTATAAATTCAAATCGGTTAACAAATGCCTGAGATAATGGCAAAGAACGCGTTATTCTGCATTAAACTATAAATGTTAATAAATTCGTTATTAACATAAAAACATTTAGTATAACTTGTTGAAAATGAGGCATCTAATGTGTTTTTAAGGTGTGCTAAATTTCAGCCAGATTGATGGAACAGTTTACAAGTTATTCTAATTGTTTATCCCAGACGGCAATAGTTTAAACAATTGTCCTTGCCGCTTTCTACCCGCTACGCATTTCAGGTTTCAGTTCTCTGAAAGTACACTAACCCGAACACGGTTAGAATAATAATTAGTTTAACAACTATCAATGTTCAACTGTCTACGTAACTTACATGGCTTGGAATTTTTCCAGAAGTAGAAAGCATCAAATAAAGATGGAGGAGGTTTTCAGAAAGTTTAGTTGTTTTTCAACCATGGTTGTGTATGTACAATACGGTTTTTGTTAACCTCAACAAATTCTAAAATTTCTAATGTATTGAGTAATGTATTGAGCTTGGTGTAATTTGAGAATTGAGCGTACGAACAATTGCTCCTCCCCCAAACAATACACGGAATCCATCCCTGTCCTTTTTTAGGCTATTCTGTTCTTGAAGTCATTAGAGCAAGGCGACGGTGATACCCTTTGTTTATTGTTGTTTTTATTGACGTGATATACGTCTTATAAATCGGTGTGCGGGCTACCTATACACGTCCCAGAAAACATTGTAACGTTACGCCAGACCCATGCGTGCAAGCGAGAGCGAGAGCGAGAACAAGTGACAGAGATCGACTTTTAGCGTTTGCCATGCGACGCATCTATCTCTTTTCCGCTACAGCGTCCGAGTTAAAGAGAGACCGGCACCACACAACCAATGTGAGCCATGCGGGAGTGAGATGACGCATCTATCTCCCTTCCACTCCGTCGGCGGCGACGGCGGCAGCACATAGCTGGACGTTAGCGGTATTGCCGACTATTATTTATAAAGTTATCTGAATATTTACTGTGCACACCATTGCTTATTACTATTACAATAACAATTGCAGCTATAAGGTGTTTAATTCTTGCATTCTAAGAGTTTGATTAGCTATATAAACTCATATATTTGTTATTGGATCATTAAAACAAAGTAGCATCGGTCAATGAGTGCAGTAATAATACGTTATGTTACGATTTCGACTAAAAAACGAGTGCAGTAATAATAGGTTATGTTACGATTTCGACTAAAAAATTATGATGAATGATATAAATGATCGTATAAATAATAATCCAAAGCAATTCATAAACGTATGCAATTTTTCATCAATGTTTTCTTATGACGTTATCACGTAAAATTATCGTCCGTGAACCGACTTTACAGACAACTAAATTTTATTATTTACTATTAATACTTATTATTGTTTATTATCTATGCTCTATTAGATTAGAAAAAAATAATGTTGATATATTTACATTAAATGTATTTCATGGGAAATGGGAAGTACTTTACCAAAAGTCATGTAAATAGCGTTGCTTGCAGTTTATGCAAGAAACATTTCTTATTATATCAGTACTTTAAATTTGAAGCAACATTTATTGCGAACCCAGCCTTTAGCATTACTAGCAAATAACAATAATGAAGAAAAGTTGAAAAAGGATGCTGTTTAGATCTGCCAGGAAAATCAACATGTCCTTCCCCAGCTATGGAACTTGAAAACAATTTTTTTTCAGAATCAATAAAAGCATGTTAGTTCTAATTGAAGAGGTAATTTAATCGACTAAACTATTACTAAAATTGTTGCAAAATTAGTTAAACTATGTTCAAATCAAGTGTTTTTTAACCTTTGTCAATAGTTAGAAAAGAGGGATTGTAAAAATTCATTCGGGAGCTACAACCAAATAAGCTTCTTAATAGAGAAAAATTAACAAAGAACTTTTTCCACGAATTTATCATAAAGTTGTCAAAGTGAGTATTAGAAATTATGAAACACCTAGCAATTGCTATGAATCTAAGAAAATAATTACGGTTACCGTACATTAATCAATAGTAAGAGTAGGATTTTCGTTAATAGAGTGATTTAAGCATTTTTGTTAGGGGGAGGGGGTTTGAATATGGTGATTTATAAAAAAAATATATCAATATGAAATTTATTTTGTTCTTGCCGAACAAATAGGTTATAGCTTGGGCCTATAAGTGATCAGAAGACAATTGAAAATCGAGAATCCAGAAATCCAGAAAAAAAGTAGGTGAAGTTTACGTAATAAAGTCACTATTACTTTACTAATTTATACTCTACGTAATAAACAGTTACTGAATGGGCAGAAAACTTGATATGATTACATCAAACGATTCAAGAACGGTTCAGAAAAACGCGATAAATCAAAATTTAACTACCAAAAGGAGTGGAACAAGGGGATGAGATTAGGTCGACCTTCGATGGGTACACCGGCTTATAGACAATATACTTGTGTTAAGGTACGCATGAATTTAAGGGTATGTACATATTCAACTTTAAGTAAATACGGAGCCTACTCAACGGAAGTTTGTTTTAATGAGCTAGTCAACAAAAAGGAAAGCTTTCACTTGTTCAGAATTTAATATTTGATACGTTGTAACAGTGAGGTAATCAATTCTAATATTTACTTAATAATCCAGCACGCATGCTACTCAAATACCACAAGTGGAAGACATAAAGTCTTGTAACAATTGATGTATATATTAATACAGAAACCAACGAAATAAATACCGTCATAAAACGAAACTCTCAAGTATGAGCAAAAAATAAAATGTTACCATAAATCAGTCTCCATATCCGTTTAGTGGAAAGAGACGGAATGACGGGAACTCCGCAACTAAATCAAATCAAATCGTTATTCAAAGCTGTCAATATTCCACCAAAGAGCTGATATTGGATCAAATTGTATCTTTTATATGAATATCCGAACAGCTCGAAAAATTCAATTGAATCACACAATTCAAAATTACACCATTGTGGCAAATAGCCATCAGTGAAAACACGAGTCCATTACAAGAAACAGCTTATCAGAGACAGTTATCCATTTACATATAGCAAAAATAATTAAATTATGAACGGGCGATGAATGCGAATAGTCGCCTGTGTCCGACAGTCACGAACTGTTCTTGATCGCTTCTTGTAACAGAAGGAAATTATTACCACGTTGTAATAGACCTCCTTGTAGAACTACTGAAGGCTAATTACTTAAATGGACGTTTTGCATGACTTTTAAGTTAAATGCATCTCTTTCGATTTACTCACTAAGTACTTATTGCAACGAAAAATTGTAATAATGAAACCTAATATGACAACCTTGCACACGGTGAATAAAAGTAAATTGAAACGTTTTAAAACAATGTTCAAGCATTGTGAAGCTGGGGAAGGCAGAAAAATAAACAAAACGTATAAAGCCAGGATTTTATAGAGGTATAATGTGTTTACCACATATCAATCATGTTTTTCTAATAATTAATTTATTCTTGGCATAGTATTTGCAAAAAAATTTAAATTAATTAAGGGGTGTGTAACTATAACATGTTTATCCAACTGAGTAGATATTAAGTAAATGAAAAAAAAAATAAAGGTACCTAGCAGATGCTTTGTTGATGAATGTTAGTTAAACCTTGAATTTCAAACAAATTACCACAAAAGGTTTCGTAATGTTATTGTTTCATTTTCATATGGCTAGTTGATGTTCAATAGATCCACCCATGTATAATGGAGTAACCCACGAAATTACGCTGCTAAAAGCAGCACCTAATTATCGTCCCTAACTTTCCTAAGTTTTAAAGGCATTTTCGGTGTTTGTGTATTAAAATTATGTAGATGCAGAGCGAGGGTATTAGTTCATGAACAGCTTCAAACACAAAAGGACATCAAACTCATACTCAAGTTTTAATTCAAGTCATAATCGTAGTTCTAATCATTCCTTAATAAAACGAATGCTGTCCAATACTGAATCAATACACGGTTTTATTTAACTGTCCCTTGGAAAAATCATTCAGTGCTAATTTGATATTTTCATTAAAAGTTACTTGTGTGTACTTTAATGCAAGGCACCATCAGAGTGAAATTGTAAGTAAAATGTAGACACAATGTTCCAGTTAGATACGCTTCAGGACTAATTTGATCCTTAGTTGAAAATCATGAGAAGAAAAATTTTCTTTACTAATGTATCAATTCAGATAAGACGCTCATGGCACATATTTCAACTTTAGATATGAAAAACATATAGACCAATCAATCATTCCTGTTTTTGATGAAAATCGCAATTAAGTATAGATTTATTACTTCTTGTCAAGTTACTCGTTATTATGAACCGAAATATTATACAGAATTACACAATTTCCAGACATTAATATTTATATGTATTCAAAAACTTAAGAGTTATGAATAATAAATTGTTATTTTGCTATTACAACTCAAATAATGAATTCCTGCTGGGATTTAGCCCTTTTGGGGTGAATCCACCATATTTTCAAATACATATTATCAAGACACAAAATATCATTATTAGAAGTATTGCATGGGTTTCCACATTTCTGTAAAAAAGTTTCTTCTAACTATGGAATTTCTATTTAAATATTAAATCTATTTGTATGTATATAACAAGAAAAATAGCTTTAATACCATGGTGTTACAAGTACACAAAATGAGGATTATCATATTCCCTATAACACACTAAATATTGGAATAAAATTCACTTCGGGAAAAATTATTATTAGAAATTTAATGTTGTAAAAATATAAACATGTCTAAAATGGAGTTGAAACATTTTTTTCTCAAATATAGCTATTATTCTATAAATAATTTTATAATTATTGTGGAAGTATTTATCCTGTTATATTTTTGGGGCAAATTGTTTATTTCTATTAGTATATATTACAATAATAGTGTTAGTATTTTATAATCATTTTTGACGTTTTTCAACCCATCTGGTAAAGTGTCAAAAGGCACTACGAACCAACCCTTAACCAAAAGGGTAGTTTGCGCCCCCGGGGTACCGACGTAAAGTGAGGGTGGCGGGAGGCGGAGTGGAGGGGGAGGTGGTAAAGGGCGAAGTGTAGGAGGAAGTGAGGGGGGGAGTGGGGGTATGCTTCACAACCATCTTGTGGGCCACTTTGTGTAGAGCAAAAATCTTCCCATTAAAATTACATGGAGGTTTAATTAGAAATGTTTTGTGGTCCGTTCTGTACAAAATCTGACCTTCATTTAAAATAACATGGTATTTTGAGTTAGAACCGGCATTGCTTACTTACTACTGTGTATTGTGTTTCTTTCGGGGTTAATACTGTGGGATTTTCTCCTTTCGAGATATAAAATTTGTAAGCATGTCGTATAAAAATATAATTAAGTATTAACGTATCTTATACGTAAGATTGTCTTTAATGAAATAAAAACACTTCTGCAATCAAAACCTGGGGACTGAAAAGAAAAAGAAGAAAAATAGAAAATTAAGACATATATGATGATGAAGGGTCCATCTCAGAATTGGAGCTTACTTCCTTCTGAGATGTCTTTCATCTCATCTTGTGTCCATGAAAAGCCATATAATCATTGGGTTACACTATTTTGTTATTAATGTCCGAGGGTAGAATACATTTTTCAAATTTTTTAATAATCCTGGAACCAATTTCGAGAGAATTTCAAAAAACGACGAATGTGAAGTGCCTTTACCAGAAGATTTAGCCAAAATGTTATTAAACTTTATTACCACACATATTTGATAGTATCGTAGAATAATATCCAAAATTGAAACTACGTTCTTAAGGTCGATTTCGAGACAATTTAAAAAACCGAAAAATCACAAGCGAAATATACCCTTCAGTGCTTATTTAGCCAAAAATGATATTAAATTTTACTGTACTTATTTGATAGTAGAATAGTATTCAACAATTAAACGAAGTTCTTAAGGAGGATTTCCAGAAAGTGTCAAAATCCGAAAAAATGCCCAGTATAAAATGCACTTTACAAGTCTTAGAATATTTGATGATAATTATACCAAATGCCCAAAATGATATTAAATTTTACTGTACTTATTTGATAGTAGAATAGTATCCAAAAGTTAAACAAAATTCTTACAATGAATATCGAGGAAGTTTCAAAAACCGAAAAAATGACCAGTATAACTAGGCCTTCACGATATCGAGACAAACTCTCGGTCTCGGTATCAGTATCGCACGAGATCGAGACCGATACCGAGACGAGAGTGGTAAAAATTTCCGAGACCGATATCGAGACACAATTGACCGAGAGTCTCGCCGAGACGATACTAAATTTTGAAAACTCTCGGTCTCGTTATAATTTATTATTTTTCCATATATTATCGAAACTTATACATACGTATACGTATACGTTTCATTAGTTAGATTTTACCCGTTGCCGGAAATGTTTTGTATGGATTCTATGAAAAGAATAAGGAATCCTATTAAGAAATGTGTAATGAAGACAAGATAACGATGAATACGCTTTAAGCTGTGTATAACAATCGGTTATCAGGTTATATTTTAAAATGGTTTCGGGAAGACCAGTAATAAGCACTAAATTTTTACCTACATTTTTTTTTCTAAATGTTTGACAAATTTCATACGTAAATATTTTTAATTAGCCATGTAACTGTAAAAAGGGGTTTTATATATAATTATTAAATAATTCACCACTTATAAATTGTTCATTAAAATATTACGCCGGTGAGATCCAATCTTCTTAACAAAAACACAAATGGACATTATCTTTATAACGAGAGTAATTAGAGATCGAGACGAGAGTGGAAAAATTTATATTCCACGAGACCGAGACGATACCACAGGCAGGCCTCGGTATCGTCTCGGTATCGTGAAGGCCTAAGTATAGCATACTCTTTACAGCTAATTTAACTAAAAGCTAATTTACTATACCTATTGAATAGTAAAATAGATTTTTAAAGTTACATTGTCGAAAAAGATTTTGAACAAATTTCGAACAAAGCGAAAAGTAACAATTGTAAAATAACCCTTAGAGAATATTTGGCGAATAATAATACTATACTTTGTTACATATATCTATTCAAGAGAGGAATACTATCCAAAGCCTAAACAAAATTGATAAGGTGGATATCTTGGAAATTTCACAAAATTGAAAAATGACTGGCTCCTAAACCACCTCTTCCTCCATGAAATAAAATTTTATTGGGAAGTACTGGTGTGATACAAGGTCTAAACACAAAACACACAAAATATATTTTTGGATTCAGAGGAGCTGAAAAGTCCAGATATGGTAATAACTTAAATTCAAAAATCACCTCATATTCGGCATGCATTAATTTTATGAAACAGTGAAGTAAACTGTTTTAACCTCACCTATCGTGCAGTTTTAATTGATTACATTTTTCGTGTTAAATTTTCCCGACTTTAGTCGATTTCCCGAATGGTTCCGGTTGCAACTGAGTCTCCGATTTCGGTGCGGAAATAACTCCCACAAACTTCGTGACACATAGAAATGCCCCATTCCGATAGATTCTAATGGCGAAGTAATAAAAATGGTAGTTTAGAACCTGCCAGATATTCGGTAAAACGGAACTTTTAACGTCGATCGTAACAAGTAATTTTTGAACCCCAGTATTTTTACAATCACCTTGCGATTTTATCGCCACGACGAACGGTTATAGCTGCTCTCGCATATATTCGATAATACGGCCCACGTATTCATTTGGAGCCATAAATTAAGTTTTCGCGGCCGCTATCGGTAGCAGGAGCATAACAATCCAGACTCTCTCTCTCTACTAGGGGCGATATTCCTTTTTTCCTCTCGCTCCCGTCTCTCTCACTCCTTGTTCAGTTTCCCGTTACAAATGCGCCTATATATTCTAAACAACTCAATTCTCCACGTCTCCCCCGGAATGAAATATAAGAGTGCCTTTCATCTTGGTTGAAAGACTGCGAGAATTCCGTGCACCTGCTTTCATTTTCTCTGTCTTAGGAGAGGCGCGAGGAGTCAGATTGAACTGTTCCGGGGGAAGGAAAAGAAAATGGTTATTTTTCTGAAAACAGACGTTCGTCGCTTACTAAACGGATTTCGTTCTGTGAGAGGGAAAACGTTCGGGAAACGGCGCGGAGGCCGTAATTTCTTTCCTCGCGGCTCGGCACTAGGAATTCCAAATTGCAGATTTCGGGAGAGCTGGGACGGACCTTAACGCCGAGATTTATGGAGCCTGATGCCGTCTCTGGCAATACTTCTCGGGAGATTAGTGTGACGATATTATTTTCGGGTAATTCTGATTAAATCGGAAGGTCAGACATCTACTGATGCCCCAGAGAATATATTGTGGTCACAATCGAATCTTTGCATTGCTATCGAGGCTTCCTTTTACACTGCTTTTCCTACGTTTTCGAATGTCTTGTTACTAATGATGCTGAGCCCCAATTTGGTACCTCTTAATTTTTAAGAATTTAATTAATAATGCAATCTAAACTTTCTATGCCGGCCCTGGATTTGGTAGAATATAATTAATTGGAAGGTAAATAACTGTTTATAGGCAAATCACTGCGACAATTTTAGTTTGTAAAAATATTTTTTGTTATGAAAAGCAAATTTCAATAACCAATGTACACGTTGTTGTTCACACGTTAGTACTAAATTCTGGACATCCTTTTCCAGTTTTCTTTTAGTTCTCGCTTATTTACAGCAGTGCAAACCAGGAAAAATTCCAAATCCTCTTAACATTTACGCACATTACAATGTAAAGTAAAAGTTTTTCTTATAATTTAATTAATAGTCCAATCTAAATTTCTATGCCGGCCCTGGATTTGGTAGAATATAAATAATTGGAAGGTTACTAACTGTTTATAAGCAAATCGCTGCAACCATTTTAGTTTGTAAAATCATATATTTTTTGTTGTGAAAAGCAAATTTCAATAACCATTGTTACACATTGTTGTTCACAATTTACTATTAAATTCTAAAGATCCTTTTCTTAAAAAAGTTTTCTTATAACTTAATTAATAACCCAATCTGAACTTTCTATGCCGGCCCTGGACTTGGTAGATTATTTATAACTAATTGAAAGGTTACTAACTGTTTATAAGCAAATCACTGCAATAATTTAAGTTTCGAAATGAAATATTTTTTGTTAAGAACAGCAAATTACAATAATCAAAAAGCTGTCACAATATAATTAGTTTTTTTTTATAAAAGTGCCAACATCCTTGCTCAATTCACGGTCACCATCGAATTATCTACATGACCATTAAATGTTTAGAAATGTTGCACAAATAAAATTTTAAAAAGTAAATGTTTGAAAGTTCAATAAACATTCTCAATGAAACCATAACTAACAAAAATTATTTAAATTTAATAAAAACCGACTTTGGAGGTCAGTAGATGTTCAATATTTGAATCGTTCACTTCTTTATGATATATAAATCCAAATAAACTTCATAAAATATTGTGGTACTTTTTGAATGTTAAGTTTAATAGGGTCCCAAAATTTATCATAGATCACCAATATCAAACAAATAAAAGCAAATTGTACATTTTGCGTCAATATAAGCTAATGACAAAGGAATGTTAAATGTGTTTTACCATAAAAGTTAAAAGTAGGAGACATGAAACCAGGAATATCTGTATTACATGTAAACCATGGCTGCATATTGGGAACTGTTTTGCACAATGTGATACAACACAATCTGTAAGATTTATTGTTTAAATATTACTTGTTTCAATAATACATTTTTGGTTTTTCAAACTTGTTAGATTTGAATATTTTTTCAATATTGTAGCACGAGATTTTCATTTTAAAATAAAGCAATAATGGAACGTCTCTGTGGAACTGCATTTCATACATTCATAAATTGTAGTAATTTAATACTAACTGAAGCCTCATATTGTATGTAACCCAGCATTATTTTAGCAATTAATATTCTCATCTGTCCTATGTGTTCTATTTAATTGAGAGGTAAGCATAATTTTTTTTAAGTGAAAAATCAAAACATGGTAATATAGATTTTCACTGTACAAAGGGGTGCCTAACTAATGAAATTTGTTTGTCAATTTTTTCCTAATCAAACGGCAATTTAAGTTGCAGTATATTCCCAGAAACATGTATTTATTTAGGTCGAATATGGAGAATAATTCTAAGCTTATTGGTAACTTTCCAAAATATACGAGTCCAAATTCCAAAAAAAGCACATCGCTAAAAAATAGCCACGTGTGTTTCAGATGAGTAGCTCGAACTTATTGAAACACAATATTTGATATAGTGAACGATGTTTCGTGTCAACGAGGTCCCATCACCAGTCATACCCTACCGAAAGAAAATTCACTGTGAAAATAAGAAGGGCATAAAAGTGCTTACCCAATTAAAGTAAATTGTGTGTTATGAGATTAGTCAATTAAATCTTAAAGTAATTAGGTTTTTGGGTGTTGCTCGACATAGATAACAAAGTTAATTAAACGCTTCAGCTCAGACGAGTTAGTCGGGAAGGTCACGGTTTAGTTGGAATGTCCTTGATATAGTTAAGAAAGTTAGTCAAACGTTTCTGGTTGGACGGTTCAGTAGGGGAGGTCAGGGTTTATTTGGACTTGGCAGGAACTGTACCGCGAATTCGCCGTAAAGCCCAATCAGTGTAATATAACAGGGAATTCACCAATAAATTGAAACAGTAATTTATTGCAAATAAACGTTTTCTTCACTGAAATTGTTTCCAACGTATAAATATGGTTACTCTCATTGCCCAGTTTTGTTTTAGATCTTCTCCAATTTCCATGTACCTTTTCATATTTATTTTTCTTTTAAAATATCTGCTCCTCGTATTCCCCTTCTGAAATACATCATTTATATTTTTCCTACGTTCAATAAAAACCCAGATTCAACTGTTTGTTTTTCTCTGCGTTCCATTAAAATATTGAAGGACTAACTTTGAGTCCTTAAAATTTGGATATACAATCTCTAAAAACTTGTCAAATGCGTTAACGGAATTATTAAACATGATAAAAAATCAGTCTTGGCTATAATCACGTTTTATATACTTTTCAAGGACAATTAAGGCAAATTAACTGTGGCAGTTATTACTAAAATTTATTAACAGGAGTTTACCATTACCATATAAATCGAATTATGACCTTTATGAAATGGTAATCAAAATCATTGAACCCCGCATTGACAATTTAACGGTAAATTGTATTAACTTAAAATAATATTGAGCGAAGTTTAGCACGCAGTGTTTTTAAAATGAGTGATCCAATAATTTTGGTAATACACGAACCAGAAATAAAATATATCAAGTATAAAGAAGAGTAATAAAGCACCGGCGGATTTAAGCATTCACCATGTAATTTTAATCACATAATATGTACGGATAGTATCTTTACCCACTCAATCAAACCTAAAACACCAATTGCGCCATAATGATAACAATTTCATTTCATTTATCCGAACCGACTTGTTACGTAAAGCTTCCTCCTCATCCGACGAGGGCAGCTGCCAATACAGTAAAGGAATCCGCAATCGATACCGAAACGAATGAAGGATTTCAACGTACGAAAAGGGGAGGAATTTATAGAGTCTTTCGAGCCGTTAAGGGTTCGACAGCTTAGTTTTTAATTTAACGCCCAGCCAAAGGAGGAACGTTGTTTCAAGTGTGCTTACCGGCATTAAGGGTAGATATATTAGAGGATTACGTTATGTATACTTTCCGGAAAAGTGAGAGTCGTGAAAGAAGCTAGAGGGGGATTTTGGGAGTGAAGCTAGAAATTACATATTTGTGAACGGGTGAAAGTACAAATACCTACAGGGCGTTTCTACGATTTCTTCTCAAATAGCTTATTCAGGAAGGAGAATGTACTTAGATTTAATATTCTTGGGCAGCTGGGGGACCAAAATGATCACAAATAACAAAATAGCAGGACAAACAAAATCCCAAGATTGTACAGAGGATTGAATATAGTATAAGACTTTTCTTTAGGTACAGGTACCAAATAGAGATAATCAAGTAGACGGAGATTGGAAAACCAACCAATCTAGACAAAGAAAGCATAACATAACTCTATAGCGGTAGGTTAAATTCGTTAATACAAGGTACAGGAGTAATGGAAGCCATAAATGAAGAACGACGCAATGAAGTTCCAAGCAAAAATAAGGGTTAAAAATATGAATTTGTAAAGAGAAAACAAAAAGTCTACCTACAATATCCCAATGGGGAGACTGGATAGAATGTAATATTTGACACTTCTTTGCTTACGAAATTCATATATCATATGAAGAATGTACTTGTAATGTCCTAAGCTCAAAAACTCCTTAGAGCTGTCAGAATTGATTCACCAAATTTCATAGTGCACCTAACTCAAAAAACTGGTCAAAATGTCCTAATATTTTATTTTTGGTTAATAGCTACCGTAAATGGCTGATCAGTATAACTTAAATGATTAGTCACAGCTAATCTAGTAAGACTTAGGCTTCAAACTAAATTTTGCTCGAATTTTTATAGAAAGTGTATTTTGGTGAATTCGCCCTGTAAATTGAGCTGACGCGCTTGAATACGAGGCTAGAATCAATTCATCAAACTTTAGCTTGCCACTTGATTAATTTGTAGAGCATGTGTCAGCATTATCCACATCATTAGTAATATCATCATCACCATCACAATCATCAGCATCATCCAGGACTTATCCACAATCAGCATCATCATCAAAATCATCAATTTCAGCACACCTCCACATCATCCAATCTATAAGTATTACTATCACCATCAGAACCATGAAAAGCACCAGAATCAGCATGAACAGTATTGTGATCATAGTAGTATCATAGTAGCAGCAACAACATCTCTGTCAGCGTCATACAAATGGGGACATGTCCTAAATTGCCTTGGCTTTCGACGTTGAATATGCATTTCCTAAATACCATTTTGATGGAAACTTGGGCAAAAATTAACCTCGTCACCATCTTTAACAATGAAAATTGAGTAACAACAGTTACGTTTTGGTCTTATTGTCATCAACTTCAACATCATTAACAGCACACCTCTACATCGTCCTCGATAAGTATTACTATCACCATCAGAACCATGATAAGCACCAGAATCAGCATGAACAGCATTGTGATCATCTAAGTATAGTAGCAGCAACAACAACATCTCTGTCAGCGTCATACAAATGGGGACATGTCCTAAATTGCCTTGGCATCAGACGTTGAATATGTATTTCCTAAATACTATTTTGATGAAAACTTGGGCAGTAATTAACTTAGTCACAAGAGTCACGTTTTGGTCTTTGCTGAATGTTGAAATGACCTA
Organism: Cryptocephalus moraei; assembly: GCA_946251905.1. Taxonomy (NCBI): domain Eukaryota; kingdom Metazoa; phylum Arthropoda; class Insecta; order Coleoptera; family Chrysomelidae; genus Cryptocephalus; species Cryptocephalus moraei. The sequence continues at coordinate 23,892,481 of OX276456.1, forward strand.
ATAACCAAGAAACCGTCAGAATACAAATAGATGAACAAAGTTAGGTAAAACATTACGACGCGCTATGGTATATTGGAAACATATGAGGGACAACAATGCTTGATGAAGAAGTAAGAGGATTGCACTACATAAATGTAACAGAGTTGATGGAAACCCAAAACCACTAAAAACAAAAAAAGTGACGCATGGATGGCGTTCATACAGAAATTAATGAACAAAACAAACCACAAGCATGGAACGTTTCAGTCATTAATCAAAGAACAAAAGGGAATAGAACGAACACACGCAGAACGAATGCATATGAGAAGAGATTTTCTAGCAAAGCTTTATTTTACTTTTCGGAAAACGAAGCATCGGCATTAATATCGCGATAGGCTGATAAGCTTAAAGTCTGAAGAGTACATTAGGAGAGAATGTTCGCTAAATAGTTACTAATTTCTAGAAAGGTGATATTCAGAGGTATATTAAAATCGTGGTGAAATTTAAGTGCATAAGTGTACCGTTTTTAATGAAAAAGCTCTTAGAAGTCAAATATTGCTTAACATAAGCATAACAGATGCTTAATATATTGTAATGTATGGTTGTAATGTACTGTACATTTTTGTGTTCTTTCATTTTTCTTATAGAATCCTCAAACTTGCAAATCAGGGGTCAGTGTAATTCGGATAGAAATGCAATTTATTTAATTTAGACACAGATTATACTTTAATTATTTGACAGTAACATATTTAGAAAAATCAGGATTTTTTGATTTCAAGTCATTTAGGTGGCGTTTTGAAGTGAAACTTTTATCTTCTCGTCGTGGGCCTTCTTTAGTAGAAATAAGTTCTTAGTGTAAGTATTATTGGGCCACGAGATACCGCTACTGTACGAAAAGTCACTAGAGTGTTGTCAAATAGCTCGACTGTTATGTCTTTGTCTCATGTCATTTGAACTCATGTCTTTGGCGCCAGATGGCGCATGTCGTCAGTCTGTCATAAAATCACTAGATATTGAAAGAAGCGCAATTCATTGTACCAATGACTTAGAGAGAGAGACGCCTATTTGTGACACAATATGGTGGATTATGTCAAATTTGTTTAATTTCTGTAAAGTGCTGTCTGCTGTCAATTGTTGTGACTAAAGTTACTAGACATATGTAGTGTATATATAGTCCATATAGTAATGGACATCCTTCATTAAACAGAAAGGGACTCAAAACGGCTCCTCCTTGAAAGAGGAACGGACACCGCCAGCCATATAATGTGTCTACAGTGGAAGCTCGGCTATTCGGCTTTCAATCAACAACGCCACAATATCAATTGGTACTCGAGGAATCAACTATCACTTTAGTATGTCAAACAGATGTATATATAGCGAATTTTCAAGGCAAGATCTTGCACAGATTCGATTCCTGGGACTGTGGCCCTTATGCTTACTTTGTAAGTTATATTTCGCATTAAATAAACTTAATAACAGAATAATGGCGATGTTGAACCGATATTCACACATCACATATATAGCATAATAGTTTCATTGTATATTATTGTGATTTCCTATCCTGTTCTAATAAACTTAATAAATAATAAATGCAGCTAATATTTCATTTAATTCGTAAGTACTTCACTACATATAACTTCGTTTAAGTATAGTAATGAAACTTAAATATATTATTTAATATATTATGAATAAATTTATATGTATCATTTGAGTTAGAAGAGAGCCATTCTTCAATAATTCATCGTCACAGTGATGATAGACTTTAAAACTTATGAATTGATGTTTCACTCCTGTCGCAAGACAAATTTTAATTTTTAATTTAGTTACAAAACTCCATTACCCATTACTCATCACTGAAATTATACAAATACCACCATCTAAAAAATATAACGCAATCACACACGCATGCACCTGTTTTAGTGTATACATTTATGGGCAGGGTGTAGCCCTAACCGACACAGTACAAGGGTAAATGTCCCAATTTTAAGCTCACTGCCGTTAACCCGAAGCACATAAATAATCGGGTAATAACGCAAAGTGCTTCATTTAAAAATTAAAATTACTCTAAAGTGTTATTAGATGTGACACGCCCGCGACCTATTTCCATAAAATATGCACCTATACACGACCATTATCCCTTCTTTCGTTCTTCTTCACCTTTGTCTCCATATCTTCCGTCTACGACACGAAAACCTAAGACAATGGCAGAGGGCGCGAGTGTAAAGTGGGTCGTCCGGCGGGGGAGGCCATCATAAAATTTTCAAAGACTTATTCCGTTAATTATTCAAGCCGTACATTCAGAAACGGCCAGAAAGTCGAACGCGTTTTAATAATTCACGCACGGGATACTTACTCCGGGACTTACCTTCCAAGGAGACGCACTGCCTCCAGACGAACATTTCAACTCCAATTTCCAGGGGTGTTAAACGTCGAAAATATGTCCATCCCGGGGTGGTTCCCCGTGACGGGGAGGGGGGAGTTGTTCGGCCACTATCGCCGCGAGGAAGTTAGTTCGGCGTTTACGTACGCGGCGGGAATGTAATTTTGACGGGGGAGCGGCCCGCGCGGGAAAGAAATCCTCCCGACGATGACGGAGTGGAGGCCCGAAGGGCGCCCACCCTTAACCCGAATAACATAATGAAATCCCGAAGAGTCCCTCGTTATAACACTTTCTACTCCGGCGAAGTGGACCCTTCAGGAGGATGGGATATTGCCTGAGAATGGGAGGGAAAACTGTTATTGCAGCTTTATTTTATTATTATTTAAGATGATAAATCAGAAGGGGGAGGAAGCACGCGAAATAGGGAAAGTTTGGATTATGAATGTAATTTATTAAACGGAATTGAGCGGGTAGGAGTAGGAGGGAAGGGAACGACTATAACTTGGCAACATATATACAAATATATATACTTAACCCAGCCATGATATGATCAAATTTGAACACATCGCTATATAGTCATATCTCTGGAAAAAGTGATCTTTTTACTACATCCCCAATGGCTAAAAATAGTTCTTGATTTTTGGAAGCATAGCTTTCTTATCGCAGGGTTCCTTCGAAGCGCTGGATCGGTGAGAGCTGTTAACACCGAAAAAACGAACGAGACGGAAGGCCGATTATCGCGTCGCGCTAGCTGTTTGGCCACAACTCGTGCTACAATTGTTTTTATTGTCGGTTGCCTGCCTCTGATCATTAAAAACATCGTATATTTTATATATATATATATAAAATACATGCATATATATTGAATATACATATAAAGCTATGCTTCCCCCCTCTCGGTTATTCCTGGAATGCCCCATTTCGTTTTTCATCAAAGGTTGATACAGTCGTAGATATTAATATTTCATGTTAAAAATGTATTTTAACATCAACAAACTCAACAATTTTAACATAAAATCCAGAGGTTTCGAAAAAGACACTTACATAACCACACAAAGTAAGAACTGCACTGGACAACACATCTATAGTAAATCCACAGAGAAGAAAACATCCACGAAACGAGAAAAGGTAGTAAAGTTAGACAACACCTAATACACGTCGTTTGCTATTGGTGGAAAAGTCATAAAACTTTTGGCGGGAATTGTTGATGTACGGAGTTGGTTCAGTAAAATTAACAAGTTTAGTTTTCTGAACTATGGTTATCTGTTTACAAGCGTTCAGGTAAGTCGTTGACGGTGATAGTGGACTTTTAGTTGATTTTAACGTATCGCTATTGTTATTCGGCTTTTTTTATATAAATTTGTATAAACATATCTCTGTGATCTATTGCAATTATGGAAAGACACCTTCCCTGCTCGCCTCCCAAAAAGAGACCTGGAACATACTTAAGCTGCGGGGAGAAAACCATTATTTTAATGTATACAGAAATGAAAGAAATGAACATCCATAGTAAAAGATAATTTTAGTAATATCTTAGTAAAAGATAAATTATAGTCAAGGCGATCATTCTTAATGCGGCCCTGTACTTATTCGCTAGCTTGTCGCGCGCTTTGAATTTTGACGTTTGTGTTTCATGGAAGTTTTCTTCTCGATGGATTTACTATAATTGTTGATCACATTGTGCTTATAACGAACTACTTCCTACTGAAATGGATTATAAGTGAGTATAGTTTAACTCAGGGGTCCATTCAAAAATAGTCAATTTGAAATCGAAGTCAATTAAACCCGAATTTGAATTGAAAAATTATGCATTCATATTTAAATGATATTAATGTAAGTAATGTTAAATAAATGAAAACTAGAGTACTAGAGGGCTTTGGCAATTAAACAGAATGAAATTGCCTTAGTGGATGATGATTATTTTCTTCATTTTACGGTATAATTGGCAGGATGGATGGAAAGACGGTTTTTAGTTAGATCGTTAAATTTAACTTCGCTAACTCCAAGAGCTTCGAAAATAACACGTTTTCTTATGAAGAAAATGGAAAACCAATTTCATTTCTATTTCGTATCTCAAAGAGAAACCTAAAATTGTTTAATATTGCCATTAGGAAATCACTTCCACTCTCTGTTTACGTACCAAATCGAAAAATCCAATTTAGGTTTTTTTTTTAAAAAAACTGGAATTCAACCGTTTTTTTCTTTTCGAGGTCAAAAATTGAACTTTCGAATATCATGATAAAACTCGCAGGGTATGTAAAGGACACCTTTTAGTTCTTTAGCTAAGACTCAAATCACTAACTAAAAATTTCGGAAAATCTCCATGTTTTGGAAACAAAATTAAAAACATATTTCAGCGGTTCATATGTCGGTAAGTAAAGGTAAGTAAGTTTTCTACAAAAAAAATTCAAGGTTGCACGAGGAAACGGTTGTTTTTGCTACCCAAATTTTGAAAATCCAAAGTCGGAATATTTTTGTAAAGAATCTTGAAGGGGTTAAAACCTCCCTTTCTTGAGTTTTTCGAAACACGAACGTTTCGAAAATTTCTGAAATATCGTGATTTTTAAAGTTTGAATCATAGTAATTGGTTAGAAGAAATTCTTGCACGTTGGCACGAAGAAATCAACCAGTTTGATTTGTGACCCAAATTTTGAAAATCCAATATTTTGCCATTTTAGAAATATTGCAGTGCCAGTTTTATTTATTTTCGTTTGTCACCATAATTTTCAAAATTCGGTATTGGGCCATTTTTAAATATCCTTCCTTTTTTGGATTGTTGGATAATTTGTAATGGTAAAGCAATGGGTTTAAAACGTCATCATGGGAAAATAGCTGAAAACACAGCAGACCATAAGGACCTTTCGAAAAAATGACTGTAACAACAAATTTAAGAACTGCTGTATTAAAAAAGAAAATAGCACAGATAGAATAGAATTCGAAAACCACTCCTGTGCATTTTGAAAATTTCAATTAGAGACCTTCGAAATTTTAAATAATTCCAAATTTAAGGGTATCCTGAATAATCAAAAGAATTTATAAAGTGGACTCATTATTTCCATTATTTAAAATTAATTACAGTTGAATTCATACCTTCATGTTATATCATTACGTTCCCTTTTATCTTTCCCATGATTGGTCTAATCACTTTTCAACTAGGCATATTAAAACTCACCTTCTCCTTTGAAATATGAAAGGAGGAAGCGTTTATTAAACTTGTAATTGTGAAGCCTATTTTTGTGTTGAACTTTATAATTAGGTGCTTTCTATTTGATCTGTCTTCTGCTTCTTTCAAATATTATGTTTGTACAGATCTGAAAATGCCACAAGCCGTATCCAGTTAGCGAACGATACCACTTTAAATAGGTTACTGTTTCCTCTATCAATATATTAAGCCCCTTTGGGATTACGGAGGTGTTACACACAGTACTAATATAATACGTGATTAAAAGCATAAAAAAGAGCTAGATGGCTGGAATATGTTCAGATACAGAGCTGTAATATTTTATACTAAGTTAAAACGGCAACATGGCGGAAGAGAAAGAAGAGACAAGTCAGTGTTCGTGATAGAGAACCATGGAAGATTATGTGACAAAATATCCAATGGATCAGGAATGGACACTGATATGTACTAAAAAATATATCTAGAGAGCATTACGAAGGGTGACTAATCACTGCAGAGAGGTAACTATGCAAGAAAATGTACCAAAAGTATGGGCATATCTATGCATAAAATTTAACCAATACATGCAATAACAGTTCAAAAAAATATATATTAAAAAAGCATATTTAATGTAAATTGGAGTACATGCAACAAAATTACTTTATCAATTAAAGCAAGTGAAGAAATTATGTAATCTAATTATAGAAATGATAATAAAATACTTCCCCAGTTCTTCATTTATTGTTTTCTACTTAAATGCATATAATAATATTTACTTTAACTCGAAAAACTACTTTTTACTTCAATAAAAGTAATCGTAGCATTGCATAAACTGATTAAAATTTAAAAATATTTTATGCATTATAACCAGTTTTTGTAAAAAATATCCAAAAGCATTAAACATTCGTAAAATATATAAAATATGCCGAACACATGTGTTTGGATAAATGTCTTTCTTTACTTGAGTTTTGAATTTTTGAAAATCAAGAATACTTGACATCAAAACGAACCATTATAACTTCTAAACTTCTGGAGTTATCAAGTTCAAATTTCGTCAGTCTTATAGTGGTAACAACTGTTATAAACGTACGGAGTTTCATTAAAATCGGATGTTGTTTTAAATGTTTTCGAATTTTTAAATATCAAGAATATTTGACATCCAAATGAACCATTATAACTTCGAAACTTCTGGAGTTATCAAGTTCCAATTTCGTCAGTGTCATATTGGTACCAACTTTTACAAACGTACGCAGTTTCATTAAAATCGGATGTTGTTTTAAATTTATACGAATTTTTGAAAACCAAGAATATTTGACATCCAAACGAACCATTATAACTTCGAAACTTCTGGAGTTATCAAGTTCCAATTTCGTCAGTGTCATAGTGGTACCAACTTTTATAAACATACGCAGTTTCATTAAAATCGGATGTTTTAAATTTTTTCGAATTTTTGAAAATCAAGAATATTTGATATCCAAACGAACCATTATAACTTCGAAACAACTGGAGTTATCAAGTTCAAATTTCGTCAGTGTCATAGTGGTACCAACTTTTATAAACGTACGCAGTTTCATTAAAATCGGATGTTGTTTTAAATGTTTTAAAATTTTTGAAAATCAAGAATTTTTGACATCCAAACGAACCATTATAACTTCAAAACTTCTAGAGTTATCAAGTTCAAATTTCGTCAGTGTCATAGCAGTACCAACTTTTATAAACGTACGGGGTTTCATTAAAATCGGATGTTGTTTTAAATTTTTTAGAATTTTTGAAAATCAAGAATATTTGACATCCAAACGAACCATTATAACTTCGAAACTTCTGGAGTTATCAAGTTCAAATTTCGTCAGTGTCATAGTGGTACAAACTTTTATAAACATACGCAGTTTCATTAATATCGGATGTTTTAAATTTTTTCGAATTTTTGAAAATCAAGAATATTTGACATCCAAACGAACCATTATAACTTCGAAACTTCTGGAGTTATCAAGTTCAAATTTCGTCAGTGTCATAGTGGTACAAACTTTTATAAACGTACCCAGTTTCATTAAAATCGGATGTTTTAATTTTTTTCGAATTTTTGAAAATCAAGAATATTTGACATCCAAACGAACCATTATAACTTCGAAACTTCTGGAGTTATCAAGTTCAAATTTCGTCAGTGTCATAGTGGTACCAACTTTTATAAACGTACCCAGTTTCATTAAAATCGGATGTTTTAATTTTTTTCGAATTTTTGAAAATCAAGAATATTTGACATCCAAACGAACCATTATAACTTCGAAACTTCTGGAGTTATCAAGTTCAAATTTCGTCAGTGTCATAGTGGGACCAACTTTTATAAACTTAGGGAGTTTCATTAAAATCGGATGTTGTTTTAAATTTTTTAGAACTTTTGAAAATCAAGAATATTTGACATCCAAACGAACCATTATAACTTCGAAACTTCTGGAGTTATCAAGTTCAAATTTCGTCAGTGTCATAGTGGTACAAACTTTTATAAACATACGCAGTTTTATTAAAATCGGATGTTTTAAATTTTTTCGAATTTTTGAAAATCAAGAATATTTGACATCCAAACGAACCATTATACCTATCACGAAACTAGTATAAAAAAATATTATTAGTAATAACCAAACATGTTTGCATTGATCACAAAAAAAAATGATCAATTTGGTGATTAGAAGTTTGCTAACCATAACAGAGAAAACTAATGTTACGTATGATTAACGATTATGTTTAATAAACGCCCAGACTATAGCTAAACCTAATATAGCGATAACTAACATCTAAGTTGAACCTAACATTCAAATAGAAAAATTTGAAAGATTTCCCTTGTTTTATTACCAGAAATAATTGTCATTTCACCAATGAAAATCAGCTGTTAGTTGATCGTTTCCTTCAAACTTGTCTTATTTACAAGAAGTACTTATTATTTATATTCACTTCATGGAAATAGCCTGTTTACACTTTTATATATTGTTGCCCTATTGCTCCTTGTGCTTGGAAATCTTGATGGAAATTCCAACCATTCTCACTCACTTAATGATGTACTGTTAATCCGGTTTAAAAGACTCATACAATGTAACAACAAAACTTTCAAAATACTTTTTTCTTTATTATCGATAGCTGACATTTGTACCCACTTAAAACTTTTCCTTAGGAAGCTTCATACTTTATTTGTAAGCATTACGCCATTAAAATTGCAATTACATCCACGACGACTCCATTAAGGGCACAGAAAGGAAAACTAATATCTCAGTATTATTCGCAAAGGAAATTGAAGTGTCGGAACTGAACTTTCCACTAGACCCCAATTCCCATTAGTAGCGAAAGAGTACGAGTGTATTAACAACAATTTTAAAAAGCGCCGTATTTACCATTTGCATCGAGTACCTATTTGAAAACTTGAAAAGAAGTTTTATACAAGAGAACGATCTAAGTTTCCGCGAAGTTCATTGATGATCCCGAAACGGATCAATAGAGTTTTAATGGAAGGTATTATTAAAGCACTTCGAGAGTTCATGTTACGTTCTTCGTTGAGGGAAAAAATGTAAAACACACCTAAATAGAAAATAAATTAAATTTGCGTTGATGACTTCTCGACAAATTTTCGTCACATAATTGAAAAAGATATAAAATGCGAGGGAGAAGTCGTTAAAATTTAACCCAATTACTTTAAATTCTCAAAAGAACATGAGAGTCAAGCAATTAACGAATATACGCGAGTTCAGCACTTTCCGTGTAACTTTGAAGGGCCTTAATGGCGAGGTCAGCACCTTGCTGGGGTTTCTATTTGAAGGAAATTTTGTCAATCCTTAATAAAAGATATAACAATAGCACATAATGAAATCCGAAAAACTCACGCGTATGCCAAAATGCAAACATGAAATTCAGATTTGGAAAGATCAAATTTAATCCCAAAACTGGAGAGTTTTCCTGCATATTTCACCGTGAATTTTTACCTTCCATATTCAATACTTTCATCTTCGTCGAGCAGGGACGAAAAGGACATCCCATAGCGTATATCGGCATAAAGGATAACGAGCAAAAAAAGCGGACGATGTGAGGAATACCAGGCGATAACCAGGTTTAACTCGATTTGGCTTCTAACTAACCGTCAACGGATTGATTGGGTATATACTCTAATCAACGGGTGGAAAATCGAGAAAATCGATATTGAGACGGCGAAAGCGACCTGGTTAAAAATAAATTTGACGTATGTGCACGTCGTCAATTTAACTTACCATCGGATTTGAGTGAAATATGAAAAAAGTTGGATTTAGTGGGAAAAAGAGCGAAATTATTAGCGTGGTAGAAAATGGTTTTATTGTGGAACAAAGCTCGAAATTCCTTTGTTATTTATTTATACTTCCAAAGTTCCAAACTACTATTTCTTTCACTTCTAAATGTAATTTACTAGATGGTAAGTGAAAGGGTATTTGATAAGTTTTACATAAAATTGAGTCATATTTCACTTACATTTTATAGCATTTTACTCAATAATGAGTTGGTTTAGTTAATTATTACATCAAATCGACTTACTATATGAATAAACTTCAAAAAACCCTTCACGTTAGATGGTTGGATGTTAAAGCAATGTAATTTTGAGCCATTTTACATTAATTAACCCTCATCTCTAATAAAAAGACTTAATTAACTAATAACATCAATTTGTCAAGTTAATATCACTTTTAGTACCTAGCAGACTTTTCAGTTATAAATAGCCCATTTAATTGAATTTCCTTTTTATATAAAAAAACTAAAGCAAAATCCCAAAAAAGAAAATATCCCCAAACTGATCATCACAACAATTTTATTTTTATGGTTTGAACATCCAACTAACCTTGATATGTCCCTTAATTGATTAAGACAATCATTGGGTTATTAATTATTCCAAGCACAATTTGATTAATTCCATCACAACTACAATTTTCATGAATTAAATTAATTATTAACCTATGTAAAGACTCGTCATTTCAAATAAAAAATCTCAATGAGGATACTTCAGTATTTTTATTCTCAATTATCCCTTTAAATAAATTAATAAGGATTATTAAGGATTATGGATTACAGGATTATTATAGGACTGTATCAGTGACATTTGAGCAAAATTTACTCGAAACTAAGCAGATTTAGCACTCAATATAAAATTGAGTCAACGGTTCACTCATTCCTAAATACAAATTTCTTCAAAATTGGGAATAACGACTACAGTCTTAATGTAATAATAAAAACAATATCATCAAATAGATTTTTAAAGATTAACTGAAACGTTAAATGTATTATAAATATTTCTGTATTTTGTAAAATCTATATAGTAAATTGAACTTAATTTAAAACTTTGCTGCAAGATAAATTTAACATGATTTTTGAGGACTCATATTAATATTGAGATACTGGAACATATCTGAGTTATTTTTGAATTAAGTGAGACCAAAATCACTAAATATATGGTTGGGGTAGTAGTAGTACCTACTTTAATGTATTAATTGTCCCGAAAGAGACAAGAAGAAAAGCAATAAGGAAAGTAAAGTAAATACTCATTGGCTTGATTGATATGGAAAAACCCTTTGACATAGTCAATGGGAAAGATGGGTGGAAGGTACTTGAAACAAGAGGAATTCATCGGGGAGATATACTATTAATAAAACAAATATGCGAAAATAACAGAAACTTGATTAGGGTAAATCAAGAAGAATCAAAAGAATAAGAAACAAAAATAGGCCTAAAATACGTATTAAGTTCTTTGCTATTGTCACTTGTTGTGGGCATTAAAAGGGCGACAGGAGAGATGAAGTTATACAAAGTGAGATATTGGAAAATACAAATGGGTGAATAAGCCGAACTAATACTTAAAGGGTGGAAGTAGTAAGGAAGTCTTTAATCAATTAATTAATTATTAAGTCTCATATTGTACGGTTTTCCTGCATAGATGCGGTGTTTCTCTAACCTATAAGACTTCTGATTTCAACGTGTAGATCGTCAAAAGTATTATAAGAAAGAAGATAATTGGCCAGTTTATTTCCAGGGCTTTTTCGGGAAAGTGGAAAATTTGCCATAGGAAAAGACTTCGATACTTTGTTTCCAATTGATACAGGAGAAGTTTAAAATTGGCTTTGCTTTCTGGAAATGGTTGAAATGAACTTTGTGTTCCAAAGAGATTGAAATCATGTTTGTTTTCTGAAGAACAAGTGCAAAAATGAGCATTTGAAAAAGATTAAAACAAACATTATCTTTGAAAAGGATTGAAATTATGTTTGTTTTCTGAAACACTGCTAAAGACAGAATTGTTCTTAGTTACAAAAAATATGGGGAGAGTTGTAATTTGTTTCAGGGAAGGACTGAAGTCACTTTCTGTAAAAAAGCGGAAGTTTGAATTAGACATTACATTCAGGAATCAAGACAGTATTGAAATGAACATCTTTTTCGAAATTATCCGAAAATCTAGTTCGTTTTCTGGAGAATATTGATATAGGTTGAAATTTGTTTAGAATTCCAGTAATTTTGGTGAAATTTTGCTTTTCGAGAAGGGTTGAACCTTCGTTTCAGAAGAAAAATTATTATTTTGTTTTCTGGTGCACAAGATGTTTGAATAAGGCTTTTTTTGTGGAAAAAGTTCAATGAGCTCAATTTTTTTAAACTATTAAATCAGGTCATTTTTCTGAAAATCAAAAATTGCAAATCTGAAAAACTTGAAATCTGATGTGAATTCAAAAAATTGGGATCCATAGCTCTAAAAAACTTGGGGCAGATTGAAAGAAGCTGTGCTATTTGAGGAAGGGTGGATCTGTTTCAAGAGAAGACTAAATTTACTTTGTTTTTTGGAGAAAAAGGGAAAATAATAATTAGGCATTACTTTCTGCAAAGGTTGAAGTTAACTTTATTTTTGAAACAGGTTTTAAAAATTCAGATTAAAAGAAGCTGTCGCATTGTGTAGATTGAATCTTTGCTCCAGGAAAAGACTGAAATTAGCCTGTTTTCTTTCATTTCATTCCAAACTTTAATTTTGGAATAGTATAAAACCAGGTTCGTTTCCTGGAGAACTGTTCTCCATGAAAAATATTCAAATTTATTTTGCCTTCCAGAAAACTGGGGCAGATTTGAAGAGGCTGTGCTTTTTGGGAAAATTGAAACTTCGTCTTAAGGGAAGAGTGAAGTTATAATGGCCTCTGGATAAAAAGTAAAAGTTTGAATTAGATTTTCCATTCTGTAAAATGTTATAACATGCACTTTGGTTTTGGAGGAGACTAGGTATATTATCTGTGGAACAATAGCAAAGATTGTTTTGAAGTATAGAACATTTGGGGCAGATTAGAAGAAGTGCTTATTGAGAAATGTTGGACTTGTTCTCAGGAAGATTCAGGAAAGAGACAACGGCGACCCTATAGTCATGTGACAAACGGATCTGGCCAATTATCTTAATAAGTTCTATGAACTATTTCTGATGATCAATACCTGCAATAACATCCTCTACGAGCATTCACCAATTTCTATACAAGTGAAATGGCGATAAATGTGCCTCCCAAAATTAATAAAAACATTCCAATTTCCTAAAGATCGACGTTCGATACCTGACTGTTAAAACAAACCAAAGCTACACTCCGATACATTCTCGGAGTAGATTTAACCGTTATCCTCCTGAAAAGCCAATTCCGGGACTCAATTAGTTCGCAAAGACGCACTTATTCATAGGACCGCCGCCGAGAGCTGAAGGGGACAATCAATTATAACCGGCGGCACATGCAATAATCACGAGTAGTTCGATACGGGGAATAACCGCGCGATGTTTCGCGAACTTCGGCGATAACCTGTTGTTAACCAACTGGTGGTAGGCAACCCGACGGGACGGGGGCGATGAAGTGGTTGCAGAAGTTGCGCATGAACGGTCAGTGGCGTAGAGAGGCCGAGAAAATCGATTATTTTTTAATCAGCGAGAGAAAAGTGCGAGAGAGGTAATTGGGTTTTCGCGTTAAAGTAAATGAAAAACTGATTTACAAACGATAAGTAAGTTGGATTGGACTAACACTGATAGAACTAGAAGATTTCTATCTTACATGCTTACATCGAAAGTCGTGTAAGATGACACTTTTATTGTTTAATTCAGACACTTACTTAACTTACGAGTTACACTTGCCTTCTCGTATCTTTAACATGTATGAGAAATAACATAACTAAAGATGCATATATGTAATTAGAAATTACAACATTTCCTGAATAAATGTAGGTCTCATGAGTTTTTTTCAAATAAAACCAACATTTTTCAAATAATAAGAATATCTTAAGATCAGATTCATTTTCTTTTCAATAAAAGAAGCATAAAGTCGGCTGTGAGATGTTATTGTGGAAACCAATGAGCTTATTTGTAATCAAAAAATTTCAGAAAGGCAAGGAAAATTCTTGCAAATTTTGAAAAGATGTAAATCATGTCGGTTAACAATTTAGAAGACTGTTTTTAAAGCTGTTAATATTCCAACGAAGAGCAATCTAATGAAAACTACGATTTCTTGCATTTTTAAACATACCAATATTTTCAGTAATTCAAGCCCAAAAATGATGAAAAACCTACCTCACATTTATGAATAGGTACTAAGGGCCGGTTGTAGATGTTGTAGTTCAACGTCAGTTCAATTGAACCAGCGTTCAACTTTAAACCGAGTTCAATAAAAGTTTTGTTGTAGAACAGCAGTTCAACAGTGGTTCTGTAGAACGATGTTCAAGTTGTGTTGGTCAACCTGATTCCATAAAATGTAATCTGTTAGACGATTTTAAGGTTCACGGATGGATAAAAATATTAGGGGTTTTGTGAATAGTGGACGTTTCGGTGGGAAACATTTGGTGTTATGTTATAACCTATAAAATTCTGAAGAAGGAACGTGATCGAAGGACGAACGTTACTTTTCAGTGTGTTAAAGTTTATATTTTCTTTGTTTTTGTTGTGCCAAAGTTATGTAATAAATAGATATATACATAATTTATTTTGATTTGGTACTTTATTTTGGTATTCCAGCAGAATTTCCGTTATATTATTTAAATATTGTAGAGAGCACGTGGTAATTAAGTTAAAATAAAGGTGTTGGTAACTTTGGTGTAGGTGATGGAGGCATACAAAGGCTTAAAAAAAAGATCAACCAATTTTAGCTCTCGCGAAGAGGCTATTTTGGTGTATAACTATGGTCAAACCATATTTCGAAATGAGTGGGCCTGTTTCGCAACGTTTGCGGTCTTCTAGGATGCAAGACACCAATCACAATCTCCATGAAGTCCTCATCAACTGTTAATTCTTCTAATAACGCGTTTATTTCTGTAAATTATCAGCAAATCATTACCTAACCCAACTTCCAGATTGACCTTATATCTAACTGTCAACTGTCAAATTTCTTGAACCTTACTTGAACCCTCGTTAAACGCTGGTCATCGTTCCCTTAAATTGAACTTGGGTTCAACCTAGGTTCAACAGTGAGTGACTCATCTACAACACAAATTTATAATTGAACTTGGTTCAAAATAGAACCTGCGTTGAACTGCGCATCTACAACCGGCCCTAAGTGATTTTAAGTAACTGAAGCTCAAAAATGATTAGAAATTGACCTGGCTCAGTTCTACATGTTTAGTTTAAGCTTGATTTTATGAAATCAAATTTAGTTACTTTAATAATAAACAATTGGATCCAATACAATATTGCTTAATGACAAAACCAAGTTATTAAACCAAGAATAACGCTAAAGGTGTAAAATTTGGTTTTAAGTGATATAAATGAAGGAAATATTTTGAAATAATTATGAAAACTGTAATAATACTAATCTTGAAATCCAGTGAAAAATACGATTTCTCACATTTTTAAATATACCAAGATTTCAAATAATTCAAGACCAAAAATGATGAAAAGCTTAGCTGACCCCGTTTTACATATTCAGTTCAAGCTTGATATAATTAAACCAAATTTAGTTACTCTAGTAATAAACAACTGGATCCAATACAATATTGCTTGATAACAAAACCAAGTTCAGTTAAACCAAGAATAAAGCTATAGGCGTAGAATTAGGTTTTAAGCGCTATGAATGAGGGAAATAGTTTGAAATTGAAATTTGATGAAATGATATTGAAGAAATTCGATTGTTCCTTAGTTTCTAACTAATTGTATTTTGCACTAAATATGTTATTTAAATGCATGTAAAATGGAAAAGGAACAGTAATATGTCCAACTCAAGTACATCTCAATTATTTAGTGATTTAAGAACAAATAGATACAACATAATTGTATCGAAGTATGTACCAGAAATAACGTGGGATGGAGTGAAGCGTGCCATAAAAACCGCTAAATCTGGTAAAGCAGCAGCACCAGATGAAGAGCACTGTGAAGTCTTAAAACTGATGGACGAACGTTGAGTCTCCGTCATTGTAGATCTGTTTAACAACATATATAGAACAGGACTCATTCCCCAGGAATGGCTTCTTTACGCCTTTGTTCCTATCCCGCAAAAATGACAAGCTTTAAAGTGTGATGATTACAGATTCATAGTCAAGTCTCATGAGTTAAGGTTTGATAAATTTTCTAAAAATTATACACCCAATATATGCAAGGCTGAAACATCATATACACTGTTTGGATTCCGGAACGGGATGGGCACTATGGAAGCAATTTTGCTCTCAACATCTTATCCCAAAAATGCTTGGATGTAAAGATCTCAATATATGTTCATGGATTATAGCGTCCGACAATGTTAAGCATGGAAAGCTTCTAGATATACCTACTCCAAACACTCAACATCGATTATCATGATATACGAAATATATCCAATCTCTACTATGGACAAACTGAAGGCAGTCAGACAAGGGTGGGCTCTTTATCCAATGCGGTATAATACTTATTCAGAATATATATTTCGAGAAGCATTGAAGTGGTAGTTGGCGTGCATGGTAATCAATGGTAGAACTATCAACAATATTAGGAATACTACGACTACGTCTTGATAGCACCCTGCAGAGACTGGTAGATAAAATGACATCGGTAAGCAAGGATTATGGGCATAAACATCAACAAAAACAAGAAGAACTAGTAGTACCCAACATAAATAACAATATAGGACAACCAACCATAGATAGTAAGCTGGTTGAGCAAGTTCATCAGTTTAAATGCCTAGATACAATGACAAATGAAAACATAACACACAGAGCTCAAATTATATCAAGATTTGAGCAAGCCAGGACGTCTTCTATGGAAATGAAGAGTTGTTGACAGTCCGGGATCTCTCATTAACCTTGAGAATAAGAATGGTGTAATGTTATGTCTTCTCAGTGCTATTGTAGGGTTTTGAAGGGTGGACACTGAATAAAGGAACATCGAAGAGGCTGGAGTCGTTGGAGTTATGGGTATACAGGCAGATGCTGAAAATCTCCTGGATGAATCGCGTTACAAACCAATGTGTTCGCGATATAATGGGTAAAAAAATGGCTGTCCTGTTTTCTATCCAAAAAAGGAAAACTAGAATTCCTTGGACACATTAAGCGTAATTCAAAATACGAAAGTCTTCAACTTATCATGTGAGGCAAGATCGCAGAAATATCGGACGGCGCAGAATTTCCTGGTTACGTCAATCTACGTGAATGGTTTGGCCTCTCATTGGTTGAACTATTTTGAACAACCATCTCCAAAGTTAGAATCGCCATGTTGATCAGCAATCTCCGAAGGAGTAATTATATAAGTAATTGTAAATTTGAGCCTCAACCACACTAACAGTTTCCACTTTCTGGAGGAACGTGAATATTCCCGGGAAATCGTCGCCCTCTCCGCCCATGGAACGGGTAATACCGCCTCTCCGAACATACCTGAATAAACTAGGTTACGAGCGGCCATGTAATATACAACACACGTGGATCTGCCGATATACCGGCATACTATTTTCCACGGCTTTCCTTCTTTCCCCTCTCTCGGCCTCTCCCTCTCTTCTTCCCTTCTGTTTCCCTACCCCCTTGTCATTACACCGGCAAATATTTTCCGAAAGAGCGTATTGTCGTCGAGGAATTGCCTGCGACTTTGTGTACGTATTCGAACGGGGAAATTTTCCGAGGTGGCCGCATGGAAAATAGGGAAATCGAGGAAACTATGCGGTGGCGAAATAGAAATTCGACGTTATTTAAATTCCTCTGATAGTTGGATGGGACGTAATTTGATGTAGCCGGAGCCGCTTTTCCGAGGTGGCTTTCGATCAGCAGTCTGGCGGGAAACGTGTACCTTTTTACCGCATTTGAATACGGAGAGGGATTGTGACGGGAAGTTATTTTTCTACAAACATGGAAAAATGTTCAGGATCTGGGGATCTGTGAATAAACTCTAACTATTCTACTTTTCCTTTACGGTACCGTCGGGGAATATTTATTGAAAAATAAAAGCACAATGACGGAAAGTTTTATACAATAGGGGTATAGAAACTGTTCGTCTACATTGTGGGGTTTGGGTAAAGACTTAATTTGTAGCGTATTTAACACCGCATAGCAACTCTGAGAAAAGTTTTCAGTGGTTTCCTGAGGATTGTGACTTCATTTTCTGTACTTCTATTCTGACACCTTCCATGATCTGGTCCTATCCATTCTACTACTTTTAGTTACCACGCGTTTATAAGAAATTCGGCGACGAATATAAAATAACTTTTATTGCTACATTCGAAATTTAGAAAATGGGATATTTGTGAAACGTACCTAGTGAATTTCAATATGATTATTATTAAAGATCGATTAAAAGGCAAAACCTTTACCTTCTTTTTTGGCCTTTTCTATCGGTTTATTGTTTTAGACTTTTTAATAATACGCTTTTTCAATACCATGCACTTTTACCATTCCTTTTTATAGAGTTATTGCTGTTATTTTTCACATTCTATCTGCCATATTCTGATGGGTCAGCGTGTTTCTCCTGTTCATACTTTATACTCTACATGTGATTAATCATTTTCAGTTTTAAGAAAGTCGTGGTCACTAATGACTTAAACTCTGATTATATGCAAAAATGCATATTTTACATTATATGCATAACTTTATACTCCAGTCATTATAGGGTGTTCACCTAGGAAATTCGACATACCCAGTGTATATTAATACATAAAAACTTTTTTGGCATCCTAAATCTTTCCTTAAAATTCACATATAATTGGATGGCCGCAAGTTTTAAAGTCGGGGGGTCGAAAGTCACACAAATCGATTTTTTCTACAATTTTTGCAAATATCTCGTTTTCTATGGGTTTTACGCTATTTATATTTATTATCAATATTGTAGAGAATCTAATTCTCTACAACTTTTGGATTTAACATTTCTTCATATCTTGAACTGTTTTCAAGATATAGGGCGGAGAGCGCGCTATGAGAGAATCATGTGAGGACATGGTAGTCCCAATCAAAAACTCGTAATATTAAGGTTATAAATTATTGCTAAATATATAATTATCATTTATTATTAAATTTTATAACAAATTCAATCTTTTTTTCTAATAATTCTAAAATTTATCAATTCAATAACACTCATAATCTGTTTCTGTAATTGAAAAATTATTAAGGGACATACTTTAATTACATTTTAATTATATTCTCATTTACACTAATTGCATTTGAAGTAAAAAATAATTAAGTACATCTTGTTTAAAATCCGTAAACTCTTAAATATTAAATCTATCAAATGACACTTTTAATAAAAACATTAAATAAAACTTTATTTCTTTTCCTCTTTATTTATTTAGAAAGTCATTACATTGGTATAAATTAGATTAGAATTAAAATATAATTTAAGTATTTTCCTCAACAATTTTTTAATTACATGGCCAGATAAGTGTAATTAAATAAATTGACACTTCATTAAAAATAGATAAGTAACCAAAAAAATTAATCTAATGTAAAAGTTAATAACAAATGGTAATTTCATATTTAGCAATAATTTATAACCTTAATATTACGAGTTTTTGATCGGGACTACCATAACCTCACATGATTCTCTGATCGCGCGTTCTCCGCCCTCTATCTCAAAAACAGTTAGAGGTATGATGAAATGTTAAAGACAAAAGTTATAGAGAATTTAATTCTGTACAATATTGATAATAAATACAAATAGCGTAAAGCCCATAGAAAACGAGATATTTGAAAAAAATATACAAAAAATCGATTTTCGTGACTTTTGACCCCCGACTTTAAAACTTGCGGCCATCCAATTATATGTGAATTTTTAGGAAAGATTTAGAATGCCAAAATAGAAGTTTTTACGTGTTAATGTACTGGGAATGTCGATTTTCCGAGATATTCACCTAATTCGACCTAAGATGACTGGACTATTAAGATTTCGTATATTTCTAAGCTATTTTGTTCTAAGTAAACCAATATCAAAAATGCACGTTTTGCATTTCACATATTTCAATATTACACATTTTGGCATATTATCAGCAATTCTTCTTTTGGTGATCCCTTTGAATTTCAACACTGGGTCGAAAACTGATAATTACAATATGATGTGATATTTAAATTTTAAGATAAGGTCAGTTTCCTACAATTGAATAATGTTTATTAACACCTTCACTTACAATTCATATATAAAAAGAAGTGTTAAAAATTTTATAAAAAGTTATTATAAACTCCTTAATAGTAGTTTGAGAGAGAATTACGCAAATTTCCACCGAAATAATTGCTGAAATCTGTAAATTGCTCAGAACTGATTCAGTTTCTTATAATAAGGATAAAACTTATGACTCTTGTGGTCGATATATAGCTAACTTAGTAATTAGTTGTCCGAATGGGGAACCTAGTAAATCATATTTAATAAGTTCTGCCGAGTTAAATAGAAGCAATAAGTGTATAAGAACTGTCAAAATGATACATAATATTAAAGTTCAAAAAATTAACAACTCATTAATTTTACATACTAAATTGTTTTATGTACATCAAGTTGTCTAAAAAAATTCCAAAAGTTTATGTTCTGGGCTGCGTTTCAAGTAAACTGGCATACGAATCTTGCAGAAATAATTTAGGTAAAGAAAATAGCGATTATTCTCAAGAAAATTTACAAATTAAGATGGAAAAGTATACACAGTATTGACGAATTTTCTCGCCATAAATAAAATTGTTCCAGAATTTTAAAATAATGATCTCAAAATTTTATTGACATAACTTGGACAAGGCTTTAGATTAAATTGTGTAAGTAATGTTATAGATAAAATGAAAAATTAATGTGATAATTGTATTGAATTGTTTATTGTTATGAATTTCAACGTTTTTATTAAAGCGTATGGGCAAGAATATAATATCGATGGATAAAAATACTAAATTAAAACAATTTCGTAATTAAAACAGAATTCTCACTTTTCCTTATGCAGAGTCTTTAATTTTACAAGTCCTGCATCAACTCAGGTCTCTAAGTGGAGCTAAGTAACCGTATTCCTAATAAATAAGTAATATGGCATATATTATATGTAATAATCAAGTTATAAATACCTGAACAAAAACAAAGATTAAAATTTTGTTATTTAAATGCGGAAAAGGGGAAAATTTAAAATCACTCCAATTCCCCTAAATTTCAAAAAGAAACCAGAAATACCACCTTATACGTACAATACCCTTTTCACTTCTCGTCTGTTCTTTGATCGTTCTAAGAACCCCTCGTATTATTTGAAATTTCCCCCGAATTCAAGTGGTATTACAGAAATCTGTTCGAGCCCTCAAACAGGTCGCCTGAAAGCGTAATTCCCGATTTTAATTCCGTTATTTCACCCTTCACGGAATCGATACCGCCGGAAACTGCGAATATGCCTCCTTGCAATAACTGAAAAGACACTTGATTCGAATTCCCCTACATTATTGAGCCGCGGTGTGCGAAAAAAGGCCACGAGCTCGAGAGGGGTGGAAAAACGTCATTCCCACGAGGGGGACACGGTAATAACAAATCGATGTACGAAATATTATGGAAACGCCTCAATGCGAAATCTTCAATAAGTTATTCGATGTAAGTTGAAGTGCTTCTCTCGTTCGTTTATTACTATTAACTCAAAGGTACGAGGATTCCAACGAACACTAGAATTGCAGGTGAGAATCACACACTCTTGACGGCTTGATTTTTACCATGACTTTTTGAAATAAAAACTTCTATACGCGCGCTTGAGAAAAATAAACGTTTTTAGGTAGGGTAAAATCTTCAACTTGGCGTCAGCATGAAATCTGTAACGCTGTGAGTCATCGCATATCCAAACGCGTGTTATAAGTATATACAAATACAGCTCTTGTTAATTGTGTTAATTAGCCGAAACTTTGGGCGTCGCACGCAGTAGCTGTAGCCAAAGATATTTAATATTCCTTTAATTGCTTTTTAATTACATACACATAAAGTCATCTATGTATGTGTGTGTGTGTGTATGTATATAATAAAAAACCTATTATTTGTACGAAGTAAATAATATATCTATTTAACTAGAATTGTAAATAACACATATTTAAAATTTTCTGTGCAGAATACGATTTACAATGGAAGACGATAAAGAAAATAATTCGGATTCAATAAATCAAAAAAGAGTGAGAGGAGATAATTTAACCAAAGGAAAACACCAAGTCTTAACCAACTGCTAAATTTATTGAAGATGAGCGACCGGTTTCGGCTTCCTAGAAGCCATCTTCAGGCTCGCAAACAAGTTGTTTTGTTTTAGGGCTCCTGTTGTTCGAAGTGTGCGGCGTCACACATACAAAACAAATACGTTGACATACACAGTTAAAATAAATAAAACTTAGATATTAACACACATCGAACAAGATTAACTACATAAAGTTCTTTTAGGACATGGATCAAGCCATAAAAGGCGTGAGTAGTTACTTCCCGACCTCTCAAATGTGAGGAAGCTCACGCCTTTAGGGCTTGATCCATGTCCTAAAAGAACTTTATGTAGTTAATCTTGTTCGATATGTGTAAATATCAAAGTTTTATTTATTTTAACTGTGTATGTCAACGTATTTGTTTTGTATGTGTGACGCCGCACACTTCGAACAACAGGAGCCCTAAAACAAAACAACTTGTTTGCGAGCCTGAAGATGGCTTCTAGGAAGCCGAAACCGGTCGCTCATCTTCAATAAATTTAGCAGTTGGTTAAGACTTGGTGTTTTCCTTTGGTTAAATTACCATGGCCAACTTTGAGAAGCTGGACAACCTTCGGTCGTTGAGAGGAGATAATGATGAAGGTGCAGAAATTAATGATAATGAAGAAATGAATAGTGAAATTTATAAAAATACGATGTTAATAACGAAAATATAGAATTAGATATTACTGATAGTATTCCCCGTTTGGAAATAATAGGAGTGACAGACAGTCTGATTTTGATGTTTCGTGGGTACATATATGGATTCCATAGACGTGCGTAAAAATAGAGTCGTGACTAAAGGATTTTTTTACAAAATTTCTAAAACATTTTTACAAATAAGAAGATACAAATACAAATCAATAAAAATAATACATATTCACGTTTTGTCAAGGTTTCCACGCCACCATGAGGTACTTGACCAGCGCGTTACCTTTTTGGTTGATTATTAATATTATTATTGACTTACAGCGTCTACGTTCATGGAACGAATCTTGGCGAAAGCATTGTTGCCGTTGTAAGCAATCTTCAGCAATATACTTCCATGGTGTATTTCTACTTGCCGCCATCACAATGCTTCCTTCGTGGCTCGATTAAAACCACACGTTGAACCATTATAGTTTTTCTGTAGTTTTATTAGAGTGTAAAGCTCAGTTAACCGACTGGAAAATGCATTTCAAAAGATGATTGTTAAATGTTTCGAACCACTTTATGATTCAAGAAAACGAAAGGTTGGCATTTGACAACGCCGGATGGCTTGTGCGATAAGTTCACGATCTGTATGTGCGGCACATGAATTTATGCGTTTGTTCCACACAAAACGCTCTACTTTCTTCAAAAAAGGGATCCATCGCCAAATGTCATTACTCCTATTATTTCCAAACGTGGTATAGTATTAATAATGTATCAGATTTTAATAATGCATAGAACATAAACTGATAAAAAATGGAATATTATATGTTGTAATAATCAGATTAGTAATAACTGAATTGCGTATTTCTTTATTAACCTGTTCCATTTTTAAGAAGCTTTCTTGTTATAATAATTATAAGAGAAATATCTGTATATGATTAAACTATTTATAATTTTAAAACGTTATTTAAATTTATATTTAACCGTTCAACGGCTAGCGTTACTTATATGTAAAGCTCGGATTTTATGTCGTTAAAAATGTTAGAAAATGGCAATCAACACTTTAAAAGTGGCAAAAACAAGCAAAAATCGATGAAAAATGGCACTTTAAAATATTACTGCCAAAACGTTCCTAAAAGTTGTTTCGAGCATAAAATAATCTCACATTACATATTTACAAATATTTATTTACGACGTACACGACATACATTATCTATTGATAATTACAATTTACAACAAAGATTGTTTGAAGATGAGAGACAACAGGAAACAACAGAGGGAGACACAGATAAGGAACAGGGCCCAAATATAACAAAAGAAGAAGTTATGTATGCAGTTAAAACAGCTAAAAACAATAAAGCTCCATGACCTGATGAAACACAAACAGAAATTATCAAATTAATTGCAGAAGATCAAATTGGAGTACTGGTAGATCTGTACAACACTGTATATAACACCGGAATCATCCCTAGAGAATGGCTCAAATCAACATTTATTACACTGCCAAAAAAATCGAACGCTAAGGAATGCAAGGATCACCGGACGATCAGCCTAATGAGCCATACCCTTAAGATATTCCTTAAAATTATACATCGAAGAATTTTTAGAAAGATTGAGCAAGATCTTAGCGAAACACAATTTGGTTTCAGAAATGCAATGGGTACTAGAGAGGCGTTGTTTGCTTTTAATGTGTTGTCTCAAAGATTCATGGATGTCAATCAGCTAATATATGTAGCCTTCCTCGATTATAACAAAGCTTTCGACAAAGTCCGCCATAATCATCTCATAAAACTCATGAGAGATAAAAACATTGACAGGAATGATATCAGGATAATAACATATCTCTATTTTAACCAGACTGCCAAAGTTTCTGTGTAAAATGAACTTTCAGAAGAGATAAAAATAAAAAGGGGAGTAAGACAAGGATTCGTGCTCTCACCATTACTCTTCAATTTGTATTCAGAAGATATAGTACAAGAAGCACTGGAAAATCAAAAAACAACGGGAGTGAAAGTTAATGGGAAGGTTATAAACAACATCAGATACGCGGATGACACAGTACCTATAGCAGAAACCCTGGAAGAACTGCAAAGGCTAATAGATCTAGTAGTACGGATCAGCGAAGAAAGGGGGCTCACACTTAACACCAAAAAGACTAAATTCATGACAATCACAAAATACCAACAACAGCGAGAAACATTATGGATCAAAGGGGAGCCAGCGGAGAAAGTCTGCAAATAAAATTACTTGGGAACAATTGTAAATGACAATAATGACACAACAAGAAATAAGATCAAGAATCGGAAAGGCTAGAACAGTGTTTAATAAAATGAGGAATGCATTAACCAGAACAGATCTTAGTCTACATCTTAAAATCAGAATGCTTAAATGCTACGTATTTCCAGTACTATTATATGGAAGGGAAGCCTGGACGCTTAAGAAGCGCGACACTGACCGGCTGGAAGCATTCGAGATGTGGGCATATCGAAGAATCCTCAGAATAAGCTGGGTGAGCAGAACAACGAACAAGGAGGTATTGAGAAGAATGGGAAAGGAGAAAGTAATAATCAACACAATCAAAATCAGAAAATTGCAATATCTGGGCCACGTGATGAGAGGGGAGAGGTATACACTGTTGCAAACTATTATACAAGGAAAAATACAGGGTAAAAGAAGTATAGGAAGAAGACGCATCTCCTGGTTGAACAACCTAAGGCAGTGGTACAACAGTAGCTCTGTTGATTTGTTCAGATCCGCAACTTCAAAGATAAAAATCGCCATGATGATAGCCAACCTTCTTAAAGGAGACGGCACGTAAAGAAGAAGAAGACAACAAAGTAGATTTCTAAGTTAATTGCAGTTAAACTCTGTCTACGGTCATTGAGAATATGTTTGTGTCTTGAAAATGACCGCTCTATATCCACCATTGTTACAGGGGCATACTTACACATACCTACTAACTACTAACAATGTTTGGGTCAGCATCTAAATCTACTTCGTCGCCACGTAAGGCCGCGTGATATGTTTAAATCAAACTAAAACCAATAGTTTTTACTTAAAATATCTGCAAATTTTAAATTCAATATTTCCCCCTTTTCCCCCGGTATTTTGTTCAATTCTTTTTGAACAGATTTTATAAAATTTATTTGGGCGCAAAGAGTTTGTCCTTCAGATTGTAACTTCTTTATCATGTCTGGTAAAAAACTTAAGTGTGCTTTAATAAAGACTATTATTCTATTAGACTATAATTACCTAAAACTATTTAAGGTTTGAGAAGTTACAGGTACAATTCGTGCAACAAAAATCAAATTTCAATGAAAAATTTAAGAATTTTGTGAAAATGGAGAAAAGTGACAATAACATAAAAAATAGCCAAAATGTCACTTATGGCAAAAAATGGCAATTGCCATAAAATCCGAGCACTACTTATATGTAACTTTAAGGAAGCAACGCAAAACGTGACAACAGCGCATTATTATCAGTTTGTTATTGAAAGCTGACTGAACAACATAGTAAATTGAGTTTACCAGTTTTTCACCATAAAAGTAGTTTTTGACAAAAGTATTAGCTTTTCTATTAAAATTTATAAACACCTTAATAACAAACCAGTTTTGACACATGTACAGATTTTTTGGCATCTTTATATTTAAAAAATTAATCTCGCCGTTGAAGGGTTAATGATTATTTTAAATAAATTTAAGAAGAATATAAAAGTATAAAACAGCAATATGAAACCAAGCACTGATATAACTATAATTACTTTTAAATATGTTTTGATATTCGTCGAAATTTCATGTTTTTCTCAATATAAAAATTATTTTCTAATTTTCTAGGTACGCGCATAAAAGTTTTCACTTCTGCCGGCACTCCCCCGAGTACATTTCTTTTTTGAAAAACCACAAACGATTACGATGGAGTTACATCAAAAGTCGTGTCAATTCTATCTAAATCTCCTTCGTGTGGTGTTTCATTAGACTTTTCCAAACTTCCCACCATTCCAACTCCTTTCTCGACTTACCTCCGTCCCTGCCGAACTTCCTCTTCTTCTTGGACGTGCTCGAGGAGCCGCTCTGCTTCGGGTTCGGCGGTTTCTCGCACTTCTCCTTCTCCTTGTCCTTGTTCTTCCAACGGATCAACATTTTCTTTTTTAAATTTGCGTGTGAGCGCCGCCGGAGTTCTTAACGCGACAGTGAACTCATTTCGTACGGTGGATGACCAAAAAACGACGAGTCAAGTTAAGGGATTTTAATATTTCGTGGATGAGGGAGCCCATGGTCCACCTAAAAAAAGAACGTTCTATTACTTTCCGCTCCACATGCCTCGGAGAACGGAGAGAGAGAGGATAAATATTGCAAATTCTGTTACTCCCGTTAGTTCAACGAACAGGGAAAATAGCAATAACGATCGAGGTGAAGGGGATAGTTCCAGAAGTATCAATAATTTACGTTTAATTCTCCAGGAAGTATCCCCGATACACGCAATTTATAAAAACTCCCGAGATGTTTATCAAATGGCTCATTTCCATATATTTATATCTATCTACATATAACACAGTTAATCGCAAACACAATTAATAACCACGCTCTTATTAATTAAATAGACGTTAATTGAATCAATATTCGTTTTCCGCCAGTTGAAATGAATTTTCCGCTTTACGTTCCCAATGGAAATGAAGTCGTTATTGCACGCAATTGCGTGGCTTAATAACTTCATTAAGAATCGCAATATTTCAGTTTCAAGCGTTTGAACATTAAACGTTCCAAATCGGAATGATTTAAAATTCTCCAAATTAGAAAAGGCAGTGAGTAAATGCCGGTGTTATATTGAACCTTGTTGTCAAAGTGTATTGAAAAAGTATACAAGTGGAAAGTTTGATAAACTCGAGACTGAATTAAGGAAAGTGTAACGTGAATTAAATGGAAAATTAAGTAATATTGATTTTCCTCCTTTTAGCGAACATTGGACGAGATAAAACCAGTAAAATTACTTTAAAAAGTGAGACACGTTTAAATTAACTGATTGAACTGTTTAACTGACTTAAAATGATTGTGATGATTATGAACAAATTATGAACAAACTTTTAACAAAACTAACATTACGTCAAAATTAGATGCAAAAATTGTAATTGTTGCAAATTGTTTAACTTCATTGAATGTTTCTGCAGTTTTCATGACAGAAACGAACGACAGTACTCCGAAATCGAGAAATTTTATTATTGTTTCCAAAGGAAGTGAAAATATTTTTTCCGGATAAAACGTTAATGCAACTGGTTGTTATAGTCTTGGCAATGTTAAATACACTTGTCAAAATTTCCACCACATTTGTCAAAAGAGAGGTTCGTATAGGACACAAACATCCAGCAAAGCATAAATTTGTAAGCTTAAATGTATAAATAAAAAATAAAAAATCGTGATGTGTTCATCAGAGTACTTTCTCATATATAGGTTGTTTCAATATGCGTATGCCAAATCCAAACGGGAAATAGATGCGTACAACGTATCCAAGAATGTTATTTTGGATAATTAATTAAAGATAATTATCTTTGTTAATTTAAGTAAAAAAAAGACTATAAAAGTCTGCGTCGGACCAGACGGTGGAAGTGAAACTTCTTTGGCCATATGCACATACTCACCGTCAGACAGGATATATAAATGACATATAAACGATAATTTTGTTTGCTGCCGCAATGGTCTCCACAGATTCGCGCGTACGCCGCCTCGATCCCGTTCGTCTTGTGTTGGAGAATTACCACCCATTCGCCGCGGAACCAGCCTCCGTGCGCCGAGGGCTTTCATCTCTTCCGGTGTCTCCATGTTCTAAGGTGAGGTGAGGCACGACGCGTCCTCACTTTTCTCTATGTCCATGTCACGTAATTAAACAATACAGCTCACCGTTTTTTCGCCGCTCGAAGTTATTGTTTCTCCCGTTTGAGGTTAGGTCAGGTGTCAGCTGTCCGACAGTCTACACAGTCTAGACGCTCTCCGGTGTTGCCACGTTGACCTCTTTGGTAACACATGTAAACGATTTGGCGATCGGCTCGGTTCGCGAGCGCGATGGAAGAGGTACATTTTACGTGCATTCTGGCAACACGGCTTTGTCCTCGGATTACTTATCACGCGTGACGCGGTTTTTCGACCAACACCCCATCCCAATGTATACAACGTGCGCAAAGAAGTTTCACTTCAAAAACGAAAACTGACAAGTAGAAAGTGCCCTTCGCAGAAGATTTAGCCCAAATCGTTAGAAAACTTTTTTATACCTATTTAATCGTACAATCACTATTTAAAGACCCAAAAAAACTTTTGTAGCAAATTTCGAGAAAAATTCAAAAACCGAAAAATGACAAGATTAAACTACCCTTTTATCCTGGCCTATTTTAATGAAAAGCTTATTTCCACGTCGTGGTATGGTACAAAGTCTAAATACATAGTTTTGACCGTTTATGGTTTTTGGTTTTTGAGAAAATCCTATTACAGGATATACACACACATACACACATACACACATACATACAGGCGGTTTTCCAAAAACATGTTTTTTGGACTCAGGGGACCTCAAAACGCTCAGAAATGCTAATAACTCAATTTCGAAAAATCGACCCGATTACAATACTCTCATATATGAGTACCTCATATGAGAAAGTAAAATGTGTCAGCATGTAAAGCATAGTAAATGTAAACGAAGAAGATAGGATGCTTACCTTTCTTTTTCAAATCAATAATTAAGAGGACGTTAAGTTTTGATATCCGTTTTTGAAACTGATTTTATTAGTTTTTCGTCAATATTGTTTTATTGGCGTTTCATTAATGACATAAATAAAATAAATGAAATTAATAATGGACTAAAATATATAAATAGAATTCATGGATCAATAAGCAGGAAGATAAAATTTAAGGTTAAATAAACTAATCAAAATCCACGAATAGAAATATTACTGAGACAGCAAAAATCCACATTACCGTTAAGCCATATTCAAAGGTCTCTTTAAAAATATGCTTAAGCAACACTTTTTATACAGAAACATCATTTTGAATTAAAATTACAAGGATATAAAGAATTTAAAAAAATATATTTACTTGGAATTAGTAAAAATATATTTTCTCAAGCAAGAGACAAAGTTAAATTTACCACACTTTAGGCGCTTTTCGGCAACTTCTACCCTCACAATTCAAAACACAGAGATTAACATTTTTATTCAATATTTCATTTGGTGAAGCAAGGCTATACAGTAATTCTAGATTGAAACTAATTGAGTGAGCGCTGATAATTTTGTTTAAAAGTTGATAATTTGTTCTCTAAGCATCACAAATAGTCTAGCATTTTGGAGATTTCTCCCTCAAAATTTGTTCGTATAAAAACTATTGATGTAAAATTTGGGCAGCAAGTAGAGACAAAGTTATGTAATGCCGATGTGTACTTTTACTTTGGGGGTGGATGCCTTCCCTTACCTGGGGCGGAAATTCCTCAAAATGACCACATAAATCGATAAGGGGATGAACCCTCAGTAAAAATTTACTATGAGGTTTTCCGATGAATCAATATTTTCGAGTTATTCGCTATTAAAAGTGTAGAATTTGTATTAAAAAATCTGTGTTTAAAATTGATTTTTCACAAATAATTTGAAAGTTTTACGTTTCATCAAAATGATCACCAGGAATAAAGAAGAACTTTATAATATAATAAACCGATTGCTATACTTCCTGAGTCGTCTAATTAGACTATTTGTTCACCGTATATCATTTAACGTAAAATAACGGAAAAACTACGAAATTTTGGAGGAAAATATGCAGGACCTTTTTTAAAGTAAATGAAAAACCTTTAATACTAGCTTCATTAAAATGGTGAGTATTAAAACTTACAGGGGTATAATCAAAACCAGATAGTTATTTCGGTTATTTTTTTGAGAAAAAGTCAGCAATGAAACCAATGGCTTAACCGCAAGAATTGAAATAATTCGTACCATTTATAACAAAATTTACTTATTTAAGTATTAAGAACATGTTCCAGAAGCTTCATGAATTTAGAACGCCTAAATTTGGATGTTTGAATCAAATTAAATTTTTATTTTTTCACAATAATTTGAAAACTAAAGAAGTTGCCTGAATAATGCAATGCAGGAAAAAATATTTTTTTATTGCACTATGATGAAAATCAATTGCGAAATTTTAAATCTTGAGTTTGAGTATTTGAGTGTGAGCATCGTCTACTTCGAGCACTTCAAACACAAAAGCCTCTAAAACGAAGGGCCCAATAGTCCATTACAGGCTTTGTAGCCCTTGAAATTACCTGCAAAATGGGTTTTGGATTAAATGTTTTAAAAAGTAAGGAAGTTATCGTGTTCCTGTTTCAAGGTGTAAAATATTCACTTTTCTGTAAATTTCGCCAATGAAGGGATGCTAATTCATTGTAAAGGCACGATTGTAAAATTATAAATTGTTGTAAACTACTGTTTTTGTAAATTTCTTTAAAAAAGGTTGTTTTTTAAAGGACTAAACGCTGAAACAAATTATAAATTGTATTCCAGAACTTGTAAGAATATTTTACATATTTGAAAGTGATTTACATTTAAGTGACGCTTAAATTTATGGTTGTCAAACTTGCACGTCTCAACGTAAGTTCAATTACAATTCCTTTTATCAAAATCAATGTTATTCAGATTCGTTATTATCGTTAACATCAAGCATAAAATCATAAACTTATTTCTAGTCGTTCAGACATTTCATTTAGAAAACATGTTTACTTGTTGGAATAAACTTAGTTCATTTATTACATAATCACACACCTACAGGTACTTATTTTGATTGTCTGTTATACAATATTATGGATCTTTATATTTTTAAAAAGCAACAGATTTAATAACACTCAATGTTGATCAGCCAGAAAAACGGCATGACGGTTAAAGTTAAATCAAGATAGATCCTGAAGCCACCATGAGAGCTACAGATCTGGACAGAGCAAACAGTCATAAACAAAAAGACAGATTCAGTCATAATTTAGAGACATACAGAAAACAAGTGTCTTAAATTCCCGATATGCGTTTCTAATTTGTGTTAATATTTTCCGATCATATATTTCCGTTCATTTCCCTATCATAATTCTACCTTAAGGGTTGAAGTGTTCATCCTCGACTCGTCGAGCCCTTCCCAGTGCCTAAATCCAGGCGAGTGAATATTCAAAGGTGTCGGCCGGCAATAAATCAAGAGACAGGCGCAACTGCAACCCTACTGCCCTTGTGCCCACATCATTTACTGCGTCTCCGCCATAAATCACGGTTCATATGTGTTACATACATGTTTGTATATGCTTATACATGTTGTTTACTGACTCCGTGTCGCACTTTATTACCTAAACATGTGGGCATGTTCGAGACGGGGGAAATCACGTAGAGAGAATGAAATTTTCAGCGAAGGTTCCGACGACGAAGTCTGTTTTTCGGCGAGGGACGAGAAATGGGTGGAACCGTCATATTTTCGTATTTCCATAAATGTTTTATGAAGTGTTTGACACGAACGCAGGAAGTGCTAGAACGAAATGCACGAAGACACATTGGGGAAATTCTGAAAAGAAGTTATCCGTAATACACGTCTCGCGGAATTTAAAGAGGATGATTTTACAGGATTGTTCGGTTCACAATTTGGTAAGAGCTGTATGAAGTTAACTTGGATTAAAATGAAAGAAACAGTATCTCTCGTGGTGGTTCGTGCTTTAATATTTTTGTAAGATGTTTAGACATGAAAATAATGTTTTTCATTGCGAGAAGCTGTAACTGTAATTACTTTTCCCCCCAAATAACTCGTTTGCAGGATTTAACAACTCTCTAAATTGCTAAATTACAGACGAATATTTAAAAGCCTAACTGCCTTGAAATATTTTTTAATATCTCTCCTGAATAGTCCTAAATGAGATTCACACTTATACAATTCAATACAATTATTTTGACACAAACATTTATAGAGCAAAATTTACTTGGAATGCAACTAGAGTACTAACTGATGACATTTTTGAAGTGAAATGCACTTTAAAAAAGAAATAAAAATTTATCAAAAAGTAGAGTAAATTTTTCATATTTAGGATGTTTTTGAGGCAAAATATGTTAAAAAAGTTTGTAGAGAAGTTAGGACACTTTTATGGCACTTATTTATTTTACTTATTTATTTTACTTTATTTATGGCACTTTTGAACTGAAGTGCACTTTTGTGGAAATTAAGATAAAAATACACAAAGAAAATTTTTCTTCGACGCACTCAAACTAGATGAATTTGATTATGTTTAGAATTTTTGGAGACAAATTATGTTAGAGATATTATCAAAAAGAAAATCTGAAATATGAATGAAATACAAATTTCTTTTTAGTCTATTTTCATAACGTTAACAAATTTGAATGAGTGTTCGTTTAAGAAAACGTGAGAAAATCAAGTTTCCTTCTACTTTTTGATTTTTCTCATACCGAATCTAATCGACATTTCGAGAAATAAAATATAGCAATGACGAAACATAAACACCGCTTAGTATCTAATATGAACTACTGTTTTTATTAAATCTAGAGAAATTGGATTAGGAAACTGTAAGATGTGGAAATTTATGTGCATCAATTCAATGTACTGTGAACATTCTGAATAAAAAAGAAGACGCCAATTGAATAGACAGCCTATATATTGCCTTATATTCGCTTGTAAATTTCATTTATATTCAAAATGTGAATTAGGTATCAGCACTTATTGGGAATCGTTTACTTAAATTTTCCAATTTAAATTGAATTAGATCCTTTTATATCGATAAAATTGAAACGACTCTCTCTTATGTTGCTTTCCCACATTATAACCTTTTAGTAAGAAACCAGAGTTAAATTAAAAGATTTTCCTAGTACAGTACGTTCCACATTTTAATTAAGACAAGATGGAGATGTTATATCAATAACAATAATTGGCAACTTCTTCATTGGACTACTTTTATATATTGCATTTAAGACTCCATATTGTATTTTGATTTTTGAAATCTAATTACCGCATTACAAAGTGTGGAATAATCAGTGACCTAACTCAACTATTCACACAAATTTAAAAATTTCAAATCTGGAGCTTTACTTAATTAAATAAAATCTTCCAATTTTCGGTTTTAGCTTTTAATATTTCAAAAATATCAAGGTAGTATTGCCACAAGCCCTAGTGTGGAATAATCAACCACGTGCCCACTGAAGGTTTAGGCACTCAATTTCAAATTCTAAAATTGGAATATTTTATGAAATAAGAAAGACTTCCTTGAATAGAAGATTAGATGGATTCAATATTAATTAGGCACTTAATTATTTATGCACTTACTTTGATTAGGCACTTCAAATTCAAAATTGGAATATGTTTTGGAATAAAAAAAGACCTCCTTTATTGATTTTGAAATTTCAATTCTTCATAGCTCATTAAGAAAAGGGACTATTACAATGAAACCACCCAAAAAGTGTAACACACAATAGAATATAATGTTGAATTCAAAAGTACTCTAAATTATTTTTTCTCTAGAATCCAATCGAATATTAGATGGATCCTATATTATTTAGGAACCTAATTAATTAAATAAGCACTTAACTCGATGCATCTTATGTTGAAATTCCAAAATTGATTTTTTTAATAAGAAAGACTTCCTTTATTGATTTTAAAATTTCATTTCTTCATATTTCATAAAGTAAAGGGACTATTACAATGAAACCAACCAAAAAGTGTAACCCACAACAGAACCATATAATGTAGAATCCAAAAGTATTCTATATTATTTCTTCTCTAGAATCCAATAAAATATTAGATGGATCATGTATTAATTAGGCACCTGATTAATTAAATAGGCACTTAACTCGAAGGAACTTAAGTTGAAATTCCAAAATTGAAATTTTTTTTAATAATAAAGATTTCCTATATTAATTTTTAAATTTCCATTCTTCATATCTCATAAATAAAGGGAATATTTTGAAACAAACAATGAAACAAACCAAAAAGTGTACCCCACAATACAACCATATAATGTGGAATCCAAAAGTATCCTATATTATTTCTTCTCTAGAATCCAGTCGAATATTAGATGGATCCTATATTAATTAGGCACCCAATTAATTAAATAAGCACTTAACTCGAAGGAACTTGAGTTGAAATTCCAAAATTGAAATTTTTTTAATAAGAAAGACTTCCTTTGTTGATTTTAAAATTTCAGTTCTTCATCTATACTAATATTATAAAGAGGAAAGATTTGATTGTTTGTTTGTTTGTATTGAATAGGCTCCGAAACTACTGGACCGATTTAAAAAATTCTTTTACCATTAGAAGCCGACATTATTCCTGATGAACATAGGCTACTTTTTAACGCAGGAAAATGCTTCATTCCTACGGGAAAACGGGTAATAGGTTGAAGATGGCGGAAAAATGAAGCCGGCTGGGAGTTTTGATCGAAAACGCTGCCTAAATCCTTCGAGATAAAACAAAACAATATATGGTGGAATTGTTCCTCTTCTATAGATCTACAAAAAAGTCCGCGATGGCATATGTCTATCTTTTAAGGATAGCCTACTATACCCATTTTAAAGTTTAAAATAATGGTCACATAATATGGTTGCGATCATCCACGCACGCGCCGTTGTCGTGTCTCTCTTGACGCTTGCGCTCCCACCACCTTTATGCCCAAACTTTACGTTTAATATCCCCGATGCTCACTAAGAATGGATTTAGCATAATTTTGAGTTTAACGGGTAGAATTATTCAAAAATATTGTTCGAAATGACATTTGTAACTATGGTTACGGGCGTGGAGCGATGTATCAATGTATGCGAGTTGACATGACAATTGAGTTGTCATTATAGATTGTCATTATCAAATATATTTTTATTTGTCATGTTATTTCTAAATTTAAAAAGAAGGAAATTAAATTATTTGACACGAAATTAAATTATCTGATTCAGAATAGAGAATAATTTGAAATGAAAGAAAAAAGCCTGGATAGCATTTAAATACATGAGCGAGTGAAGCCGCTACGGGTTAGTCTGTTATTTCTAAAGTCAAAACGAAAATAATTCACCTATCTGATACGGAGTACGGGCTAGAGGAAGTATCGAAAAGATAGACTGCATATAATTCAAATACATGAGCGAGCGAAGCCGCTACGGGTTAGCTGCTATAATTGATAAAAAGGGGTATCGGCGTGATAATATAACCGTTAGATGTAAAATGTAAGTAAATCCGAACAGGTTCATGGCCGAGACGAGTGAAAAAACGTAACATCCGAGGGTGCGTACAATTTCTCATACTACCATGGTAGGATATGAGTTATATCGCACCAGTGTGTGCAATTGTATACATATCAATTCTAATAACACTATAACAGTGTCGGAAAGCCCACATTGCGAGGCGGAAGTAGGAAAAAGAATTATACTGCTCAATGTTTAAGTACTATCAAAGGCGAAGTGAACTAAATTTCTTTCGACTAGAGATCAGAAAGAAATAAGACAGACTACGTATCATTCAAATGAGAGAGCAAGCGAAGCTGCGACTGGTCACGGCTTGTACCTCATAAAGTAATGAGACTATTGCAGTGAAACCAACCAAAAAGTATAATACACCCTTCTGGACACTTTTAGAAACAAATATAGAGAAAGTTCTATATGACTGTGAAAATAAACAAAAATTTTGTGAAATCTTTCATCTCATTCTAAATTTGTCTGAAATGACAAAGATAATATTATTTTTCTCCAAAATCCAATCGAACATTAGATGGATTCTATATTAACATATATTTCTTATGCTGATACTTATGTACCATACGAGGAAAGCTAACTCGGCAACCATTACATTGAATTACTATATCTCACAATTAGTGAATGTGACGTTAACTATAAATTACTTATTGGTTTTTGGTGGTAAGCTTCAGAAGAACAATGAATAAAATATCTGCAAAACGCTCTAAATGATTAGATAAAAATTAATACAACCAATTGAACTAAACTTCAAAAAAATTGTAGAAGTTAAAAACATGTTTAGCTTGCATAGCGCTTTCTGGCAGGTTCTATAAGGTCTAGAGTTTTATACAAAATAAATACCTGGGCAATGCCGGGCAGTTAGCCAGTAGATTTCTATAAAAGCTTGAAAATTAGAAAACTTAAAGTTGACAACACTGACCTCATTTGAGAAAGTAATAAGGGTTAAAGTATTGCTGTTTTCAAAACGGACAAGACTTCGTCTAACTCCAATTAACACAGGGGCTGCAAACACAAGTCCAAAAATTTCAAAAAGTGTTTTTGGATTGGCTGAAAAATTAAAAGGTTAAGTTTTATGACTGATATTAAATAGCTTCAAATTAATATAAAAACAACATGCCAGCAAAATATATTTTTGCAATTATACAAACGAGTTGCCCCCACCTTTTTGCTATTTAGGTTGTTTACAATAGATGAGCAAAATGCATGTCTAAATATCCCATCGTTTAAATCCCTATTCCCGTTCCCTTTATTGCCAATTTAAACTTTGAGTTAATAACACGAAAGTCAAAATGTTGTAAGCGAAACAACTACCTAATCCAATTTCCCCTAGAACCATTTCATTAGAGCACACAATTCGTTAGGAACTAAACGGATCAACGAGGCGACTTATTCGCGTAAGGTAATCCTTTCGCGGCTCCGTACGAGTAGTACCTACAATCTGACTATTAATTTGTCATGAACCGTTCGGCGATTGATTCCATTATATTTCCTTTTTCCTAAGAAGATTTAACGACACAACTCGCCCGGAAAATTTGAGCGTAAGCCGATTTTTCCGGTGAAACGGATATTCTCCGATTCCTCCCTTTAATCGCGTCATAAAATTTTTCATAGCATCGATTTGTGCGGCAAGCGATAATAACCCCATTGAACTTGAACTAAATGGTTAAACGTATTCGCCCACCCCGGATTATCGCGTTTAACAGGACTAGGTATCCACACAACACGCCCCATTACCGGGACACTTCTCCGGGAAAATTTCAAAGCAGCGCGGAAAACTCACTAATTTAACGTAAGTTCTCTTGATATCAACTAGGTATACGATTTGAAGATAGAACGCACTAGTATAGTTTTGTAACTACAGTCATAATTGATTAAGGGTTGTTTAAAGCGGGGCGCTTAGTCGGGCCAAAGTTGTTTGAATTTTCGACCTCAAAAGGTCAGTTACGGTTAAAATTGGTGGAAGGACCTAATGCAGCGTGAGAAAATTTAACTCGGTCATGACTAATTACAATATCAACGCAAGGAAAATTTCAACGTAAAGCGAGTTGTGCGTTAAAAATTTACAATGCTGTGATCGAGAGGCGAATTTCATAAACAACGATTTAAGAAAAGCCGTGCATTAAAACAACTAATTAAAAGAGAGTAACAGTAACACATGCATCGTAGAAAGCGATGAGAGTACTTACGCCACGGGAAGAAATGCGTATGAAGGGAGACTCGAATATTCTGGGGAGAGTCTACGACACTAACTACAGCTACGTAGGAGGATTTTGGGGGGTGGTTGTCGAAATGCGAGAAGCACGAGAACACGTCTGATCATCGACCATGGAAATAACAAATATTCAGAACGTCGTACTAGGCCGAAATCGAAGGGCAAAGTGAATGTGATGGGAGTGAAGGATCACCACGATAGGCCGATATGCGAGCACAGCCGCCTACTACATTCGGGATGTACAGCATCCAGCATGTGACGTAACGGCAGGAGCAAGGATAATCGATAGTAGCGCTGCTGTCAGCTAGCGGCGTCAATGGGCAACTAGGGAGGGTGAACGCCCTATCCTCTAGCGCCAGAATCACGCCCTAACCCAGTATCAATGCGATTTTCAGCAGGAAGTCGACGGTTTACGGGGGTGTGCATGCTCTTTTGACATTTCTCGGGGAGGGTGCTCGTTAGGGTACGTTTGATTGCGACCTATGTCAACCCCTGCTACACATGCCAATATACAATTTTCACGTACGGTTTCTACCGATCCACCGCTTTATTGCGCCGGTATAGAAAATTGTAGGTGCCGGGATGAGAATCTGCTTTCTAAATCCTTTCTGTCAAGCCGGCTTCGTCTTAAACCGAGAAATCAACTTTTCAATGCCGATAGCTTAGGCTAAAAGCTGCAGGGAGGAATGTTCGATTTTATTTTACATCGAAATGCACGTTTTTCCGCAGTTTCACTTTGTTTTTATAACGACAAACAAAACGACAAGATACGTACGAAGTTTCATTTCCCAAACTGTCATAAACAATGTTTGAAAATCAAATAATGTGTTTAAATGTCTCGAAATTACTACAGTCTACGTAAAAACTCTTAATAGTAAAGTTTAGCTAATTAATTCACCACAAAAATGAATTTTAATTCCCTAAAATCGATCCTGGAATTCCAGAGAAAATTGTAAGATTTTCACATCCTAAAAATGACATTGCATAATTATAAAGATGAAATTCTATGGAAAAATCAAAATAAATGTGTAATTTTTCATTACCAACTGTTAGGTGCTAATAAAATATTAACAACTTATTCACCATAAACAGGAATTTTAATTTTCCAAAACCGATTTTCCAGTGTAAGTGAAAGTTGTAACAGAAATTAATTTTATGAAAAGTAGGAACACCTTAGTAACTTTTTTCAGCCTACAAATGACATTGCGTAATCATATTCATGAAATTCTATGGAAAATTCAAAATAACCTTGCAATTTTTCATTAAAAATTCTTAATAATAAACTTTTAGCAAATTAAATCAGCATAAATAGGAATTTTAAA
Organism: Cryptocephalus moraei; assembly: GCA_946251905.1. Lineage (NCBI taxonomy): Eukaryota > Metazoa > Arthropoda > Insecta > Coleoptera > Chrysomelidae > Cryptocephalus > Cryptocephalus moraei. The sequence goes on from OX276456.1 coordinate 23,931,988, forward strand.
TTTCCAAAATCTGTTCTGCAGTTTAAGAGAAAATTGTAAGAAAAATCTACTTTTTTGAAAAAATATGAACACCTTAGTATTTTTTCCACAGCCTAAAAATGACTGCATACTTATATTGATAACGAAATTCTCTGGAAAACACGATATTAACTTGTAATTATTCATTAATAACTTTTAATAATGAAGTTTTAGCAAATTAGTTCACCATAAAAAGAAATTTAAATTTTCCAAAATCGATTCTGGAGTTTAAGACAAAATTGTAAGAAAAATCAACTTTTTTGAAAAAATATGAACACCATAGTAACTTATTTCACAACCCAAGAATGCCATTGCATAACTATATTGATGACGAAATTTCATGGAAAAATCAAAATAAATTTGTAATTTTTCATCAACAATGGTCCAGTAATACCACATAAACAAATAAATTACTAATTTTGTCGAATTGATTGTTAGTGTGTACTAGGTACTAGGATCACCACTTCTAATACGGATTTTTATAGTGTTTACAGAGCTAGTCATTTATGATGAACTTGAAATTCTGTAACGAATATTCGAAAATATGTAGTTGCAATATTGTAAATTTCCAGCTTTTGTAAGAAAAAAGTAATTTTGGAAAAATTTCAAACTTAAGTGAAGTAGTTGTCTTAATATATTAACTTTTGAAAAAATCAATACGGCTTTGTGTTTCAATATTAACAAATAAAACCAACGCTATTTGTGAAGATGTGAAGATTAACAAACCGCTAATGACAAAACCCTTTTATTTCACAGAGCAAAATCCGAAATGGACAATTTTGTTTTATTAAAATTTTTAGTTTATTCTCGGTTTTTAGGTCTGACAAAACGTATTTCCCCACCAACTTTTAAATTTGAAGAATATATACATAAATTCAATGCTTTTCCTCTCATCTTGTAAACATCTGGATCCAAAATTTTAAAAATAAGAAAAAAAAAATCTCTAACAATGAACTTCCACTTTTAAATTTTTGGTACAGCAGCAGAGATAAATATTTGTCATTTAATATTCAATTTTAAAATGTTGTATAGTCTCAGTATCAAAAATATTTCTCCTTTCGAGAAAAGAATTTTGAAAACAAGGATGGAAAATTCTTATTGAAAATAAAGGAACTTACTTTCTTTTTTAAAGAAATTTTAAAAATTTGTATTCTAGCGGTTTGCAAAACAAAAATTTTTCATGCAATTTTACATTTTGAAAATATTGTGCCACACACACTTATCTACAAATTGTGGTAGAACAATGCGTTTATAATCAAATTATAAAAAAAATTCTTACCCTACATTTCCCTATGATTGTATTTCAAAAAAGATCGCATTTGCATATTTTGGCACTATTTTTAGGAGCATATTTTAAAACTACCCCTGGCTTAACGTTTAATTAAAATATTCCTGTACCCATTTGTGAATTTTTGTTGCTTCAGTAACGTTTCATAAAGAAGTCATTCTTTAAGCGTTGTTAAATAATTTTGCATTAAATTAATGTGGCAAAACTTGGAGTGGAAGTACACAATAAACCGATATTTTCGAACAGTAATGTTATTACTTCGTTTAAATGTGTTTGTCAGGGATGAATAAATCTAGGATGAACTTCAATGCAGTCATTAACACAACAGTGTTAAGTCCATGAGGCAGGGATTAAAAATTTCAGAAAAGAAATAAAATAACTTTCAAAAATTACTTACTTTGAAAGAGTTCTTCTCCGCTGTCAAGATGCCCCCATTGCTGCCAGTGTGACTTTGATACTTGAAAAAGAAAATAAGAAAATGAACAACACTAAACCATAATAAAATAGAAGGGAAATAGCTGGACTTAAAAAATACTAACCATTTCAAGGTAATTGTGTGTTCTTCTACGCAGTTGTCCTCCACTGTATCAATAGAAGATAAGTACTTTGTCTTTCTGCGTCGCTCTCAGCATTTTCCTGCCGTTGAAATGACTTACCTGGAAATAATAATGAGAATTTGTGAACCACTATGAGTTAAATGAATAACAAATGAACCCTAACCTTAGAAACAACTGCTACTCACTTATATATCCGCCCTTATCTGAAGTTCTATGTCATTGTCGAAGATAATACTCACCTAAAAAAGTCGAAAATTTTAACGGTAGAGTTTAGAGATGATTTCGAAATACTAACCACTTGACAATGACATTTAGGCATGATGGCAACCGCTCCTACCCTTTGCCCACGTGCACGCCACTACCTCCGAGATGTTCACTATTGTCACTACGCGTTGCACCTGAAGAATAGACGAGGAAAGTAAACGAAACGTGACAATAGAATAGTTAAAAACTCACCTTCGCAAGACGTTAATAACACCCATTTTTCACTTAAAATCACCAAAAAAGTAATAACGAAAATCTATCACGAGCACTACGCGCAATTGGAAAAGAAATCTGAAGATTCGAACTTGAATAAAGTCACGAATAAATCACTTTCAAAGGAAAACTTTGAACTATTGGACAATTTTGAGAAAATTGTTCCCGGAAATTAAAACCAAAACGTCTACTAACGCGTCAACTGTACGAATGAATTTTCTTAGGAACGATTTCGTAGTTCACGTTTCCCTACGTAACGTCGTTAAGCAGAGAGAAACACAAAAAAAACTCGGGCAAAAACTTGTCGTTGATAAGAAGTGAGCACAGTAAGCAGACGTACGTTTCGTTTGAATCGCAATAAAATTAATCGTCTTCAATTTACAATTATGATACGATTAGTTAATTAATCACAATAAAATTAATTGTTGTTTTCAATTTGTAATTCAGATACGATTAATTGGTTCATGATTTCATTAACCTTAAACATTAATATTAAACCATAATAAAATAGAAGGAAAATAGCTGGACCCTTCAAAATATTTAAAAAAATACTAACCATTTCAAGGTAATTGTGTGTTCTTCTACGAAGTTGTCCTCCACTTCATCAACAGAAGACAAGTACCTACTTTGTCTTTTTGCGTCGGTCTCTATATAATGAAAACATTTGAACCACTATGAGTTAACAGAATAACAAATGAACCCTAACCTTAGAAACAACTGCTACTCTCTTATATATCCGCCCTTATCTGAAGTTCTATGTCATTGTCGAAGACAGTACTCACCTAAAAAAGTCGAAAATTTTAACGGTTTAGAGATGATTTCGAAATACTAACCACTTGACAATGACATTTAGGCATGATGGCAACCGCTCCTACCCTTTGCCCACGTGCACGCCACTACCTCCGAGATGTTCACTATTGTCACTACGCGTTGCACCTGAAGAAGAGACGAGGAAATTAAACAAAACGCGACAATATAATAGTTAAAAACTCGCCTTCACAACACGTTAATAACACCCATTTTTCACTTAAAATCACCAAAACGGTAATAACGGAAATCTATCACGATCACTACGCCCAATTGATAAACAAATCTCAAGTTTGGAACCCGAATAAAGTCACAAATAAATCACTCTCCGCGCGTAGTTCACCAGAAGTTCGGAAAACCTTGAACTATTGGACAATTTTGAGAAAATTGTTCCCGGAAATTAAAACCGAAACGTCTCCTAACGCGTCAATTGTACGAATAAATTTTCTTACGAACGATTTCGTGGTTCACGTTTTCCTACGTAACGTCGTTAAGCAGAGAGAAACACAAAAAAAAACTGGCAAAAACTTGTCGCTGATAAGACGTGAGCACAGTAAGCAGACGTACAGTTCGTTTGAATCGCAATAAAATTAATCGTCTTCAATTTACAATTATGATATTATTAATTAATTAATCACAACAAAATTAATTGTTTTCAATTTGCAATTAAGGTATGATTAATTGATACATTATTTCACTCCCGGCTGAGTTAGCTGTATTGTAACATTTACAGTCGGTACAATTGGAGCAATTTCTTGTTATAATTTGGTTCCCTTGACAAGAACGCTATAAAACGAAACAAAAATAAAAAATCTCTTGGTGCTCACAAAACAAATTTTATTTAAAATATAATTTAGAAGTGTCACTGAAGAAAAGTATAACTGTAGGTGATTAATTTGAAATTTGGTTGCAGTGTAATATTATTTTTTGAAGGGTGATATAAGGCAAAAGTAATATTATGTACGTATGGACATACATATATATGGACTTAAATGTAACTGTAAATTACTGTTCTTATTAATGCGACTGTAGATTTTTAGGTGGATTTAGGATGATTTTTAAAGCAGATTTCGAAAGAGTACTACAAGTCGGCTATTACCGTAAAGCTGAATTGTTGTAACAAAAGTCGAAAATTGTTGTTACGTAATTTTGAAATAAAATGTTTGTAACAAATACATTTTTTATTTAAAAAATAATATCAGAATTGAAGGTAAGTGAGTAGTTTCCTATACTTAAAAAAATATCAACAACTTCTTTAATGTACTTCGACTTTTAAAAAAATCATTACGGCTTTATTTGTAATTTGAACTTTAAAAAAATTCGTATGTTGTACATTTTTATTAAATATATCATACCTATATACCTATATATAAAAAATAATATATGTATAGGTCTTATTTAATATTATATACATATTTCTGGTTTCTGGTCTTCTAATCTTTAGGAACAAATTAATCACATTTCTCAATGGTTCAATATACTGTAGTCCTATCTGCAAGTTAAGTTAACTTTAAAAATTACAATTTGACCAAAATTGTGACTTTTGTTACTGAAATTTACAGAAAAATCTGATGTATTCTTCTTCTTCTTCTTCTTCTTCTGGTCCCATATGCAGACTTGCACGTTGGGGATCATCTTTACATTCTCCTCAATCAATCACAAGGGTGTTGTCTTCCGCTCGACGAAAGATGGTTGCCGCGTCCGGTATGCCGCACCAATCCCTGATGTTCCGGAGCCATGAGTGCTGTTTTCGGCCTGGTCCTCTTCGGCCCTCCATTTTGCCCTGAAGGATGAGCTTCGGAATGGCGTAGCGCGGTCCTCTTAGGATGTGCCCCAGATAAGACACTTTTCGGGACTTTACTATGTCCAATAGTTGTCTTTCGACCCCTGCTCTTCGCAGCACTTCTTCGTTTGAAATGTGTTCTATGTATGAGATCTTGAGTAGTCTGCGAAGAGTCCACATCTCAAAAGCTTCAATGCGATTTATTGACCTCACTTTTATTGACCAGGTTTCTGCTCCATATAACAGAACGGGCCACACATAGCTCCTGATCACCCTCAGTCGGAGGTCTAACGGTAGACGTTGTTGTAGTAGGATATTCTGAAGCCTTCGAAATATTGTCTTCGCCATGCCAATTCGTACTTTAATTTCCTCATCGCAATCCCACGCGTTATTAACAAGAGAGCCCAAGTACTTAAATGTATTAACCCGTTCAATGATTTCGCCGTTTACAATGAGGTTGGCATTTTGGGCTTGCCTACTTATTACCATGATCTTCGTTTTCGAAATGTTAATGTGTAAACCGTGCTGCTGTCCAATATCATTAATTTTGTTTAATAGACATTGAAGATCGTCCAAAGTGTGGGCTATCACCACTGTGTCATCCGCATATCTAATATTATTTATAGGCATCCCATTCACCTTGATGCCTCTAGATTCGTTCTCGAGAGCAAGCTGGAATATTTTCTCCACATAGATATTAAAAAGCATCGGTGACAAAATGCAGCCCTGACGTACGCCCCTGGTTACCTCAAATGCTTCGGTTGTGACTGTGTTGCTTATTCTCACTTCGGCTGTCTGGTTCCAGTATAGCTGTTTTATAATTTGGATGTCTTTCTCATCTATTCCGATCTCCCGCAGTCTTTCCAGAAGTAGGTCATGTTTGACATTATCGAATGCCCGTTGATAATCAATAAAACATATATATACATCCTGTCGCTGGTCATAGCATTTCTGCACCAAGAGCTTTAACGAAAACAAGGCTTCCCTTGTTCCTAATCCTCTAATAAATCCAAACTGTGTTTCCCCGCTCATTTGTTCACACTTACTGTAAATCCTACGGTGGATTATCCTGAGAAAGGCCTTGAGTGCATGACTCATCAGGCTAATAAGTCGGAAGTCTTCACACTGCTTGGGATTGTGCTTTTTTGGGATGGTGACAAAGGTCGATTTAAGCCAGTCTTCTGGCAGTCTGCCGGAGTCATATATTTTGTTGAACAAATGCGTCAGATGGTCTATATCAACTAGCTTTAATACTTCGGCATATATGTTGTCATGCCCTGGACATTTACCATGTTTTAGCATTCCTATAGCTTGCTGTACTTCGGATTTGATAATAGTTGGTCCGGTCCTTTGCTCATAAAAGGAGGCCCCTTTGTCTTCCCGATCATCATGAAATAGTTTTTTCGCATATGTCAGCCAAGTCTCTTTAATTTCCTCTTGTTCTACAATGATTTTACCCTGGTTATTTACAAGTGCAGTTATTGGTGTGTTTCTGCTAATCCCAGTTATTTGTTTTAGCTTTTTGTGGAAGTTAAAGCTATCGTGAAGCCTGTGGAGATTCTCAGCTTTCTTCACATTCACTGGTAACCCAGGCCTCCTTGGCATTTTTTATTTTATTTTTTACTAACCGATCGTATTCTTTGTATTTATCAGTTTGGTTCTTCACTAACCGACGTTGTTCCATTAGGTCTAATATTTCTTTCGTCATCCAGGATTTTCGGAATGTTCTCTCGTTATTATCAAGGACGGTTTTTGTGGCTATGTTCATATTGTCTTTAAGCTTTTTCCAAATTTCTTCAGAGTCGTTTTCACAGTTCGGATTGTTTACCAGGCAGAGTCTTTGGAGCTCATTTCTCATGTTTTCCTTGGTGTTCGGATCGGTTAGACCTCGGACGTCAGGTTTAGGCTGAATCCTTTTTCTGCTCAGTAATTTAAGTCTAACGTAGAATTTTGCAATGATGGGGTTGTGGTCCGAGCCAATGTCTGCACCAGGATATGCTACCACATGTTTTATACAGTTTTTGTATCTCTGATTTATAAGTAGATAATCGATTTGGTTCCTTACTCTATCTCCTGGTGATTTCCACGTATAGAGACGACGTGGGTGTAGTTTAAAGAATGTATTCTTGATGACGAGTTGATGTTCTTGACTAAACTGGATGAGCATGTCTCCACGCTCGTTCCGTTCACCCAGCCCGAATGGACCTGTCACCCCCAGAGTAGCCCCACTACCGACCTTTGCATTGAAGTCTCCTAGAACAATATTTATTTCGTTCGCTCTAGTTGCTGTTAGTACTTCCCTGAGTTGTTCATAAAAATGTTCGGCATCTGCATCCGGTCTCTCTGCTGTCGGTGCGTACACCTGGATCAAGTTGACGTTAACAGGTTTAGCCTCTAGCTGTAGTAACATAATCCTATCGGAATGGGCTACTACGTTCTTAACGTATTTGTTTGTTCTCTGGTTCAAGATAAATCCTACTCCGTTTCTGTGGTCTGGGTCATTATTGCCTGAATAGTAAAATGTCTTGTCACCCTTTTTGCAGGTGCCGCTGTCTGGCCACCTCGACTCGCTTATACCCATAATGTCCACTTCCAGTCTGTTCATTTCCTTTATGACATTGTCTAGTTTTCCAGCCTCATAAAGAGAGCGGGTGTTCCATGTTCCAATACGTAGTTTCATCATGTCAAGCCGGGGGATTCTTCGCACCCTCTGATGACTTAACATCTGCCCGGGACTGAGGGCCATGTTTCTTGTGTTCCTTGCCATGATGAAGAGGATGGACAAATGATGTCCTGGGGATATCATAACGATCTTTAATACCGTGGTTTCCCATTGCCTTCGGTATTCTTATGCCGTTGATTACTATAGTAATTCCTCCGCCTTTGAGACTGATTTCTCAGCCTCAGGGCAAAAGAGTGCCCTTTCCTCCGCTTGTTCATCCGCCCGTGGCCGTTGACAAGCTGGAGGTGGATCACTTATTCCGGCGATCACTCGGTCGTCAGAGCCTCGTCAGTTTTCTAGCAGGGTGCACCGGATAACCGTGGTTATCACACGAGCAGGTGAGGTTGACATTTGGGCCGGCATTATTAGTCCATCGCCCCTTACACCCCAGTATTCTAGTAAATCGTATTTAGAAATGATACTAATTAATATTGCAGTCGTTTAGCTAGAAACTGAATTTTCAAAATAGCAACTAAACAATCTAAAATTTGCAAGAACTTTAAATGTGAAAAATTCTTCTTCCAATTTGGAAAGAAATGCTCCAATTTCAGAGCCAAATGGTAACATATGCAATTAATTTTGTATTTCTTGAGTCTAAGAAACTTCGAATGTTATATATAGACATATCCAACAATTCTAGACAATCTAGACTCTGCCATAATTCAGAAATTAGATCATTTACAAATAATTACATTAATTTTGAGTACTAACGCCTAAGTTAATAATTAATAATAATCTAGAAACAAAATAACTTTAGGTGCTATTTAAATTCTTGACAGTCTAATATCAACCAAGACTTTGACGTCAAATTATATGTAAATTTAAAAAGAATTACATCTATTTTAGATTATTATGAATAAGAACAGTTCTGGTTTCTGCTCTTCTAGTCTTTAGTACATCTTGTAAAATGTCACCTAACTTTTAATTGAACATTTGATCGATTAATCTGTCTTTTGAACCAATAAAGAGATTCCTAAATGATCCAATAAAATTTAGTCAAACCAAGAAATTTCAGACACAATTTTAATCAAAAGTGTGATTTTTGTCCTTATCTTAGAACTCATCCTTAAATTAGGATTTTTTACAATTTCAGTATTTATACCACAAATCACATGAAGTCGAGTGAATTATACAAAAGCATTAACATAGTTTTTGTCCAATAATCTTGTCAGTACTTTAGAGACTGATGTAATTAAGCAATTAATTAATCAGCCTCACTTTAAACTAGTTTTAATAGTTTTCCGATATGATCAAATCAAGTCAATTTTTCAGACATCTGCTTATCCTTAAAGAAAAATCTTAAACCACATGTATTCGTAATTATAAATTATCAGAACTAATTTTATGGCGTGTTTAAAATTGAACAATTACGGCACATTGTAAATATGCTTATTAAGAAGGTGTATATATATGGGTAGTTATTAAAACATTAATTCCATTTTTATAAACTGTCAAGCTGATTTCAGAGGCAAAGTTGCCCTCAGCTTTAATGTATATTTTTTTTTATTATGTATGTATTTGTGTTATGATATATTATATTATGTCTATATATGTGTTAGGTCTTTGATATGTGTATTATATTAATAACAATAACAATAAAGGTTTCTGCACTTTAAACTATTTTATTAGACTGTGATACCATTATTGAAATGTCATAATTAGAATTTTAATGATGCAGTGTACACATAAAGGCGTATTTTTAATTTTTGGGTCATCATCAGGAAAACCAAATATGTGCCTGTGTTCAAGAAAGTCGACCATGTTCAAGCATTAGAAATAAAAGCGTTGATTTTCTATTGAAAGTAATGAAACATTTTCTGGACATAAATTCGTTATTGCTGTGCTGATCCTGAATACTGATGAGTTTACACCGTGAGAATTTATTTCAAGGGATGAGACAGACCCTTCGTTATTTGCAATACCGAATCCATTTCCTAATTAACAACCCCTTAATAAACTCTGAAGGAGGTACGTAGTAGTTATGACCTATTCAATATGACAAAATGTCAATCTCGTGTACCCGTTGAAAATAGTGTCTGATTTCCATCGCAATACACTCATTTAATGCCCTATTCGGTAATGATTATTAGAGCGTTTAACAAGACAGGTGACCTAATTCACCCACCCTTTCGCATAACATTTAATCAAACGAACTCAGCAGATCAATAATCGAAACCGGCCCTTTTAAACCATGCACGAGTAACAATATCCGGATCGCTTCATCTTCATCCCTTCGTCCGTGCGTTAACAAAATAGCAAAAATCAGGACCCTAAAGAGAATCTAAATTCCGCCCTAACTTTTAAAATTACGTTGCCAGATTGACTGGTATCGACAGCGCTTTTGTATTTATTTTTTCGGCGGATCGTGCAATGGGATAAGTTGGTCGTTTGGATCAAATACATCCGAGCCGATCCGCTTAATGCTGTTTCCGGGGGTGATTATCAAAGCGTATAATTGAGGATGAAATACGTAAATTTCAATCGAAACGTTCTTACAAGTTGTAACTCGATGAGATTAATGTAACAAAATACATAGGATGATATGTGTGATGTATCACCACATTCTAGTTACTACCGTACTATCTGATGTAGACTCGGAGAATAGACATCAATACACAAAAACGGATTGATAATAATATAAAAATCGTTACGCCGTCGATGACTAAAATACGATACATACCATTAAGTGTTTTTTAATATAGGAAGATTACTATTCAAAGCTTCCTAAAATAGGTAGGTGCTTTTGGTTCCAGGTTTTTTTTTTAATTTCGACAAATACAGTAAACAGTAAAGTGGTAGGAAATCACTGCGAAGAGGCAAAAAATTACAACGGTGAGAGACTAATAAGCAAAGGGCGGATAAAATGCAAAATGCATTTTTTGCATTATTTGCATTTTCTTCGTTTTTTTCTTCAAATTTGCATTTTTTTTTTCAACCGTGCATATTTTGCATTTTTCTTTACAATCTGCTGGATATTTAGAAAAACAATGTACTGATGAGTGACAAATCAACTTATTGACAATATAAGTTATAACTGGAACTGTAATCAAGTACCTTTACTATCTGGCAGTGGTTCATTTTCATAAGGGTTGTTTTTACCTGGGTAGTCTAATAGGAGGAGGATGTGCTTAATGACATATTATACTTACTCAAAATTCGTAGAAAGGCTTATTTTGATCGCGGGGCAGGGTTAGCTGTTAGTGTTAGTGTGTTTCTTAATCCTCTCCGGCCATTGTACCGGTTTTAGGACCAGCTTGATGTTCTTCCAATTTGTCACTACCTTTAGAGAAGTTAAATTCAACGGTTGTTCTGTAAAGTTAAAAATGCCCAAGACAACTTTAATTGAAGTGTGGATTAAACCTTATAGTGAGCTGAAGTGGGATGGTGACAAATTATTTTGCACAGCATGTTCGAAAATAGTATGTACATAGAAAGCAATAACTACCTAGATTAATTTAACTGAATTAATACTGAATAACTTAGTATCTATAACTTAATTTAATTAACTGAATTAGTAATTCATTTACTTGCTTACAATATTCCAATTATGGCAATTATTTTGAGTGGATATCTACGTAGATATCAATTAATGTGGCCATTCATAAATTACCTGACGCATTTTTGCACTTTTTACTTTATCAAAGAATTGTGAATGGCCCCTATATATGTCAAAGCTGCTGAATTTATTTTACTTTCAATTTTAAGTCCTATTCTTCTTTTAAAATTAAGAAACAAAACATATTTTAACAGTACCTTCTTCATATTTAGATCCATGCTGCAAAAAAATTCATAGTGGAGCAACATGTGAAGAGTGGAAAGCATATCGCAAGTTTGAATAAATCGAAACAAGGCGCTAAACAACATCAAACTCTAACGTCCTGTTTACAGAAAAAGTTAAAAAATTATCCACAGAAGCAGTTCAATGAAAAACTTTGCAAGGCTATGGTGGCGGCCAATATTCCATTGAAAAAATTATATAATTTTCATTTAAAATCATTTCTGAAAGAATTTTGTTCATTTAATATTCCGGATGAATCTGCTTTAAGGAAATCGAGTGTTGATGCAATCTACACCGACACGATAGCGACTATAAAAAATATTATATGCGAGAATTACTTCTATGTTATTGTTGATGAAACGATTGATTCGACTGGAAGATATATTGCACATTTATTAATAGGAGTTTTAGAAGAAAACACTCCATCCAGATCATTTTTAATTTCTTCAAAACAACTTGACAAAACAAATAACTTAACAATCACCAGATTTGTTCAAGATTCTTTGAGTAATTTTTTTTTTACCAAATACTGTTCCATTTGAGCAACTCATTTTGTTTTTATCTGATGCTGCCCCATATATGACTAAGGCTGGTAAGAATTTAAAAATTTTTTACCCAAATTTAATTCACGTTACTTGTTTAGCTCATGCCATTAACAGAGTCGCAGAATTAATAAGAAACCAATTTTCTATTGTTAACGACTTGATAGGTTATATGAAGAAGGTATTTATTAAGTGTCCATCGCGAATTCAGTTTTATAGAGAAAGACTTCCGGGAGTTCAACTGCCGCCAAGACCTGTCATAACTAGATGGGGAACATGGCTTGATGCAGCAATGTTTTATGCCGAACACTACGATGAAATAAAGGAAGTTATTACCGATTTGCATGATTCCTCTTCTGCGGCTCTTTTAAAATGTTAAGAAATATTTAAAAATTCGACTCTCCACAATAAACTCTTATTTATAAAAACTAATTATTCTTTTGTTTCTAAAACTATGGTTCAATTGCAAAATACATGTATGACTCTGGTTCAAGCAGTTCAATTATTAAATGTTTTTGAAGCGGAATGTAAAAAGGTAGATGGAAACATTGGAAAGTTAGTTTTGTCCAAATTTTCCAGTACTATACAAGCTAACGAAGGATTTTCTGTGTTAAAAACTGTTGCACTAATGTTTACGGGCGACTTTAATTGTATAATTGATATAAAACCAAATATTGTACATACATTAAAATACGCTCCTCTTACGTCAGTAGATGTAGAACGAACTTTCTCTATTTTCAAACATATGTTTACTGATAGAAGACAATCTTTTCTTATTGAAAACTTTGAAAAACATATAATTATAAATGCATTTTGTGCCAGCATTAATGAATGAAAAATGAATTATTATTTTGTAGTCTGTTTTTTTCCTATTTCTTTTATATATCTATGTACCTATACATAATATAATATATGTAGTATTGAAACTAAATTTTGGTTTGTAATAAAATCAGATACATTTTAAACAACAGTATTCTTTTTCCTTAATCCAGGACGATCTAAACGAAAAAAAAAACGTTTTTTAAGCATTTGCATTTTTTACCAAATTTTATGCATTCCTTGCATTATTTTGAAATTTTCGTGCATTTTTTTGAAATTTTCGTGCATTTTAATGCGCATTTTTTTAAACTATTCACGTGCATTTTTTCCGCCCTTTGCTAATAAGTATATGTCAACATTATAAACTGACAATTAAAAACACATTCTTTGCTCATAAATATACGTGGCAGGTATACCAGAGGCCAAAAATCGATTATTGATTATTTCATCACTAAACAACAATCCAGCATAAACATGTTGGAAATTAGAGCCAGGAAGGGGCAGATTGTGGTTCTGACCACGCATTACTAAATGCAAAACTATGTATTCCATTTAAAGCTCCACAAAATACAGAAATAAAAATAAGTACTAAGAAGAAGAAATTGGAAAGCCTTGAAACATGGTAGCATCCGATATTCATATCAAACAAGACTAAGAGAACGTCTCGAACAAGAATTAACAACAGAACAAAGCTCCACAGAAAAAGAACACCAACTTTTAGAAAGGTGCATAATGGAAGCGGCAAGGGCAGCTACTGAATACAAAGAAGAAGAAAACGATAAAAGAACATATTGGTGGTATAAAGATATTCAAGTCAAAATACGCAAAAAGAAAGAATTACGTTTGAAGAAAAGAATACAAGATATAAATAACGTAGAAATTTAAGAAGAATATAAAAGACTAAATAGAGGAGTGAAAAGAGAAAGAGGAAAAACTTAACATGGACAGACAAATGCGAAATATATAGGAGGAAAAAAGAGTTAGGAAACATGGCGAATAATTAGAAACCTAACAAAGCCTAATAATAACACCCATAAACTAAAATATGTATCTGGAACACTTCCAGAAACTACTGTTTGAAAACAGAACCATTTTTGCAAACACATCCAACCGACAACAAAGAACAAGTGACGAACAAAATATACGTATACCTACACCTCGACGGTTAAAAGAGCAATATTAACAACAAAGCTAAAAAAAGCAGTTAGTATTGGACGAACTTATCCAGAACTAATCAAATATGGTCCCGAAGAACTGTTCGAGAAAATTCTAGAGTTATTCGAAAGATGAAAGATTCAATACATAAAAATGGACCAACATACAACAAAATTAAGTCTATGGCCGATATTTGAACCATGGGTAATCTTTATGCTCATATACCACGAGATTTAATGAAAAAAGAAACAGAACACAAACAACCAGAAGAACAAGCAGGATTTAGGACGGGGCGGTCTGCAATGGACAATATATTCTTTCTTAAAATAGCTGCTCAGAAAAGAATACGAAGAAATAGAGAAGTTCATATTGCTTTGGTCGACTTATAGAAAGCTTATGATAGCGTACCCATATCGGAGTTATGGAACGCTCTGGAAAGACTGGAAGTTAATAAAACTTTTATCAATGCAATCCAAAACCTATACAAGAATAACTCGACTACCTCTAAAAGGTCTACGGCGAGGTTGAAGTTTATCTCCTACTCTTTTTAAAATTAGGCAAAGCTCTACCCAGCTCTACCCAGTAAACACACGACATCCAATGGACGTCCACTACAGGTCCATTAAACGTACAAACGTCCATGGACCTGCAGATGACGTCCAATGTATGTCCCTTTTCCACCAAGAGTTGGACGTTCGTGAGACCGGCTATGAAATGTACGTCCAATGAACATCCATGCTGTAGCATCAATTGGACGTCCTTAAAAGACTATGAAATGGACGTCCAATGTACATCCATGGTGCAACATCAATTGGACGTCCTTAAAAGACCATGCAATGGATGTCCAATGTACCTCCATGTTGCAGCATCAATTGGACGTCCTCAAAAGACTATGAAATGGACGTCCTTTGTACATACATGTTGCAGCAACAATTGGACGTCCTTAAAAGACTATGAAATGGACGTCCAATGTACATCCCTATTTCAGCAAGACATAAAAGGTTTAAAAATTTGCAGGAATATTTTGGAGAAAAGGATCTATCTATCCTAATATATTTGCAAAGTTACATCACTTCCGGTTTAAGCGGAAGTGACGGCAACTTTTCTTTTTTAATTTGATGAGCATGTTTAATTTTTTTGTAATTTTTACATTAAATTTCGACTATCATTCGTGAATAAAATTGTTGTCAGAAAAGACGTGGAAGCCTGCATCATGAAGTGGCTACGACGAGCCAAGGACAGGGCTCAGCCATAAATAATATTTTTAATCTCATACCTGTTTTACTTTTATATTATGTGTGTTTTGTGTATGTATTTATTGTTTTTGTGTTATTTTTTTTTAAATTTTTAGTAGGTATCAAATACTATTTTTTTTTAACTTTTTTTGTAATTCATAATCTTATGGTCTACTTTTATTAATGGCCAATGAACGCCCTGCAAACATCCGATTGACGTCCAATAAACGTCCAATGCGGACATCTTTTGGATTTCTATTGTATGTAAAATGGACGTTTTTTGGATATCAATTGAACGTCAAATGTACGTCCTCCTGAAGATCCAATGGATATCTTTTGGATATCAATTGTATGTCCAATGGACGTCCATTGGATGTCCAGAAGGACGTCCATGGAACGTCCACATTGTTATATTTTGGCTCTCCCAGTATATTGAACCATCTTTGCGTGGGCGTCCAATGGATGTCAGCTACGTCCAGTGAGGAACGTCCAATCTAAGTCCATTGGATGTGTATGTGCTGTCTGGTTACAGAATTGGAGAAAGAAAATCAAATATATGGGGCTTCAAATCGATAATAATAACTTATGTAGTCTTTATTTCGCCGACGACCAAGTAGTTATAGCAGAAGATGGTAATAAAATTAAAAGAAAGTTACCAGGAGGCAGGATTGACCATCAATACTAACAAATCGGAATATCTTATTATCGGGAACGAAGACACAGATAACTTAGAAGTGGAACAGGAACAAATAAAAGAAGTGAGAGCGTGCAGGTATTTGGGAGTTCTATTTAACAAGCAAGGAAACATCCAAGATGAAATTAAAGAAGGAATAAATAGAGGAAAACCAGTCACCTGATCTCTGAACTGAATATATGGGACAAAGACATCACCACAGAAACGAAACAAACAATATATGAGACCATATTTGAAACTATAATTACATATGGGGCAGAAGTATGAGACATTAGTAGGAAAAACCGTAGTGAACTTCTATCAGCCGATTGGTTGATTTCCTAAGACGAAGCTGCAGAAAGTCTAGATTTCTAATCTAATAGAAAGAATTCAACAGAAACAGCTTAAACGGTTTGGACATACAAACAAAATGGAAGAACATAGATGGCCACGAAACATACTGGAATGGATATCCCGAGAAAGGTATTACAGAGGACGACCTAGAAGAAGCTGGAGGAACGAGATGGATGAATCTATGGAAATAAGGGATTTGGAAGAAGACTTGTGCTTCGATCGAAAAATTAGGCCGTAAAATAAATCCGTAGATAGATAGACATATACAGAGTGTGTTCCAGAATGGACGCAACAATGGCCGTACAATATCCCGTCACATTTCGGAAAAAGGATGTTTCACTTGTTAATTATGGAAACAGCAATGTTTTTTAAACCAGATTTGACAAGAACTTTTAGTCTTGAGAGGCTAATTAACTACCATTATGTTGTACATTTTAACGTTGTTGGAGCACAAATTATTTTATTTTTGCACTGAGAGCTTATCGGTCATCTTATCTAATTGCTTCAGATATATTCATAAGACTTTCACTGTAAAGTTGTAATTGAAAAAATTTACAAATTATTCATCGCGCCCGAGCGGATATGGTAAGTAAAAAAGCAAGTTTAATCGTTTTTTACAACTACATCAAAACCGTATAATACGTACCGACCTCACATGCACTAATTATCAAAATTCGAGAATCGTATAAGTTTTTAAGCCACGTGAACCTCATCATAATTTCTAATATGTACGATAAGGAACGATTCTGCAACGCTTTTTCGCTCTCGGCCCTCCCGAAAACGGCGAAACGAACGTGGCGTTGATGATCCACTCTGATTCTACGGAGCGCTGATTAACTATGTGCCTCCTTAATTAATTACCCCGTATACGTGATTTCGTTTAACGGTGTAAAAATCACTGAACGTTGCCAATGTATTCCGTTTAAATAGAGCAGTAACTGAAATAATGATAATCCACGATTTGATTCCTTCTCACTTCAGTTCAGTCAGTTGAGTACCGGCAAGTGAGGTGCGCTTTAAAGAATCGTACGCGGATTTTTTTCGAGCATTATCTTCGAGGGGTCTCCGGTAAGTACACTCGTCCCTTGAAGTTTAATATATACCCTCCTGTTTACCGTATTTAATTTTTATTGATCTTCGGTTAAATCGAAAAGACGGTTCAATCGAATCCTTCAAGCACTTCATATCTGCTTACGAACCTGAAACTTGTTGTCGTGGATACTAGTAAAGCAATTATAGCTGCGAACGATGGTAAAAAGAGGTTTGAAAGGAGAATAATGAAAAATGCATGTTCAGGAAAAATTGTAACCATACTTTCGTAACTGAATCTAAACCTATCATTTCAACGTTGTTATTATTGTATGGTCAAATGATAAGGCCCATTATTTCACTCCCAATCCACGAAGCTAGAATCGCAAAATTTGCTATAAAATATTCTTTTGAACTTGTGCTTATATGTTTTTACCGTTTAGGAAACGATATAAGGGACCAAAATGTATAACGACGAAATCTCAGCTCTCGTCATCGATAATGGATCGGGAATGTGCAAAGCAGGATTCGCAGGGGATGACGCCCCCAGGGCCGTTTTCGCTAGTATCGTCGGGAGGCCGAGATATCAGGTAAATGTTACTTACAAATTCTTTGGGTAAATTCGAAAAACCTCAAACGTAATACGGATTTTGAAACAATAGGTTCAATAACGTGTTATTAATTACACTAATTAGCAGAACCCATTATTGGGTAGTGTTTGCGTTTAATTAAAGCGCGCTGAACGCTTTTTTTCTGTCGACGGTATTGAGCGCATATATTTAATTTTGTCCTAACGGGACATAATAGAATGGAAAGTTAATTATCCGAAATAATTACCACCGTCGGCGTAACAGCGAAGAGAAAGATTATGGAATCATGGTTAAAATCGAACTGATAATAACACTTCTAATCATCGTGAGATGTAATAACTCCAAAAAAGTGATTTATCAGGACTAAATCGTAGGTATACACAATTTATGTTAAATATAAACTTACTTCATTTACCCATCACAATGCCAATTGAGGGAAGCCCTCAGATAACTTCAAAAAATGTAATGATCTTAAAGGTAAAGAGAGACACTTAGGATTAGTCACAAATTTTAATAGGAACAAGTCTTACCAGCTTGATGCTAAAAGTTAATAATAATTAAGTAAAATAATAATTAATAATAACAGTTATTATTTACTTATTTACTGTGTAATATATTGTGTTGCTTAATTTTAAAAATAAGTGAATTTATAACGTATTATCTGCTGTGTTATTCCTTGTGTTATTTTAAGTATATGTCAACCTTTGATACTTTTCGGAAAGCCACTTTGTTTCAAAAATACAAGGCGATAAATATTTTTTCTCAGAAATGATTTGGATATTTTTAAAGTTATTAAAAAGTTAACCCCTACCTCGGACCACTAAATTCGCGTATATCGAAGGTAAGGGAATCCAGGCGAGAAACTGTGGACTTCTAATCCAATTTATTGCTACTTGTTGTCCATTGAATTAATGGTCTCTCCTCACTTATTTTATCAGCTCTAGGTTCCCATTCCAACTGTATGTTCCTACCATCTCCGTTTCACCCTAGATTCTTCTTGTTTGATTGGTACTGGTGAAACTGATTGGTAGATCACTTTTAAAGAAAATCATCTATTTTTTAAAGATTGCCCAGCTCAAGGAAACCTTCCTTTGTATCTAATTCGTTTGGCTACATTTACTACTGCTGCTCCTTCTATTCATTTGCTTCAAAATTTTTATTGTGCACAAGATGGTCGAGTTGTGTCATTAGTTATTTTTTGAATCAGGTTTACAGGATTTGCATCATCAGTATGTCTCTTATGTACCGTAAGTCACGTATCAGCAACAAATGGGATGGATATATTTGCCATGAACAATAATTCCCAAGTGGTTCTATTCTAAGATCATTAAAAGCTTACTATTTAAATATATTACTTGCTATACACCACATTGCATTTATTTTACAACTAGCTGATATACTATCCGGTTTCGTTGATAATTCCATCCCTTATTTTCGCCCTCTCAAAGAAGAAAGTTAAATTTAGGATCAGCTCATTTTTCTGATCCATCTGAGAGTCCAATCTATAATCATGCCCAGTTTCTAGTTTCCATCTATTTGGTAGGTAACTTTTGCATAAATTTAATGCCCTTTGCCAACCTATAGTAAACTGAAATTCTAAATTATTAAATTTTTCCAAGACACTCGAGGACCTTAGATAAAGTTGTGCAGAGTTCAAAGTTTCTAACTACCCGAAATATAACTTAGAACAAAATCGATGAAAATAAATTAAACCCCTATTTTCCACCTTTTCTCAAAGGAAGTTTGGAGTTTCATTTTTCCAACTTAGCAATTTTCCAAGTACCAAGTGTCCTCCTTCTAACTATTTCATCCCTACCGCATGAATTTCGTCCCCTTTTCCACCCCTTCAGTATGTGAAATTCGATGTTTTTAAATTTTTTTTAGGCGTTTAGGTGCCTAAACTATTAGCATAAATTGGGGTTTAAGGTTTCAATAATCCTTTAAATAAATTTCATCCCCTTTTCATTTCTATGGTAAATATATGTACGAGTCCAGTTCAGTATTTTTGAAATCTGCATGCTCATTTTAATCAATACCATTTTAAATTATAATTCATGGGTTATTTAGTACTTCCTCTATTATGTAGATTAGACAAACAAGTGAAATGGCAATAAATACCAAGGCAATTGCAAGCAGGCTTGCCGACAATCCCTATTGATCGGCCATCACAGCGACGTCAAAATTTATTGAAATACTGGTTGATTAATTGAAGTCGCAAACAATAATTGCAATAATGACTAGAATCAATATGGGATGATCATGAATAATGAAAGTTACTCTATGAGAGGAGAGGCTCTAACTTGAAGTGGGATGATGTTGCGGCTTTTAATTAAAGCCTAAGCTTTACTTATGAAGCTTAAATCCATTATTACACTATTCCGGGCAACATTAGAATTATGCGAAGTTCGAAGTAGCTATATTCAGTCGGTGCTTAATTTTGAAGCCATTAGATGGAGGAGCTTAGACGGTTTCGTTGAGCAGTAAATGCTTTCCAAACAATATAAGTTACAAAATTAATTGTCCTTAAGGAAACAAAGGAGGGGTTTCATGTTTCATGAAAGCATCAGGACGGTATGTTTCTCCTAATATGAAAAAATATAGAGAACGAAGTTTCACGTTTAGAATATTAAATAGTGTGGTGAATTGCATTTTTAATAGTTTAATGTTTAAATTAAGGTAAGTCGTGATATATGTAGGGAGAATTATTATACTATTCGGAGGTGTCGAGTTGCCTCACCTCTATCTGAGGCGTTAAGCCGATGTTCGAATTGCCTCCCCACCCCACCGTCAGGATTATTCCAACTGTTACATTAGGCATAATATTTGTATTTAGCTCTCTTGCCCTTTAATACCATTTTCATTGCCCTCTTGCCCTTTAATATCGTCGTGATAAAGATGGGATTTCCCGTAGTTTGCCTATTCCCTTGCCCTTACTTATTTCCCTTGCCCTTACCCAGTCCTAATTGAACCACCAATGCGCCAGGGCACCTAGAACTGGTAGACGTTAAAAGTCACGTAAATCCATCTACAGGGTGTGATGGTCGGCATGGGCCAGAAGGACTCGTACGTCGGGGACGAGGCCCAGACGAAGAGGGGCGTCCTCACCGTCAAGTACCCGATCGAGCACGGCATAATCAACAACTGGGACGACATGGAGACGATCTGGCACCACACGTTCTACAACGAGCTGCGCGTCTCGCCTGAGGACCACCCGATCCTACTGACCGAGGCCCCGTTGAACCCGAAGGTGAACAGGGAGAGGATGACGCAGATCATGTTCGAAACGTTCAGTTGCCCAGCGATGTACGTCGCTATACAGGCTGTCCTCTCTTTGTACGCCAGCGGGAGGACGACCGGTATCGTCATGGATTCCGGTGACGGGGTCTCACACACAGTGCCCATATACGAAGGTGGGTAGGGTATCAAGTCCCACTGGATAAATGGATTTTATCACCTACTGGCTTATCGCGAGGCAATAAGTACCTATTAGTCCTAAATCGTGTTCTGGACTTCATGTTCTGTGAATTTCTGTCCTCTTCTTCTTCATGTGCCGTCTCCTCTGCGAAGGTTAGGGACTCTGGATGTGCGGGATCTTATCCCTTCCTACAATAAATTATGCCTTCAAGCCTTTAATAAAAAGTGGACTCACAAAATGAAAGAATCCCGTACTTTTCTAAGAAATATTCAGGAAAAGTTCTCTCAGGAGCCATGGTTTCAGAAGTTCGAGATACTTCCTAGAAAAATCATCACAATGGTAAATAGGATGATGACTGGACATACAAATGCACCTTCTCACCTTTTCAAAATTAATGTCGTACACAACCCATTACCTATGTAGTTGTGGTAAGGTTGGGAACCTCACGCACTTGCTCTTTGAGTGTCCAAACAATTACTTCCAAGAATTATACAGAAAACTGTGAAGGATTGTTGCTACCCCCATTTCTATTATTTCCCTCCTAAGGAAAATTGACCTTAAGGTCCTTCGTTTATTATTGAAGCATTTCAAAGATTGTAACATTAACCTTTGATGAGGCATTTCTTTTGGAACCACGATGTATCTAGTTAGTGAAATTTTACAAATAAACCATAATTTAGCAGGAGCTACCTCCGAGTGTCCTTTCAGACTTCCGGGAGAATAACAGATAGTTGAATAATTATCAACACTGTGTAAATGACCACAGGAGTCGAGCCCATAAAACATTAGGAAGAAGAAGAAAGTTAGGGAATAATAAGGTAATTTCAACTTCCGAAGCAGCATTTTGGGCAATAGAATCTAAATAAACACACTATTCAGTTCATCACGATTACTGCCTAAACATATTTTTCCTCATGTGTTGTAATTTGGCATTAAGCCACAACTAGCCAAAGCTTAATGCCATCATGCTATTAAGAACTGACATCATTGTACGTCTTGAGGAGGCGACCAGTTGATCTAAATAGATGATAACTAAATTACTTTAGAATATAGAAATTGTATCCTTTTAATTATTATGACTTCACCAAAAAGTCAATTAGTACCGATCCAGCTAAATCTCCTAAGTTAAATCCTTAGGGTTATGGAAGAAGAACAAGATAATGAAAAGATTAATTTAGTTTCATTATTCATATTTTCCCAGAAAGACCTTGGATTTTACGTCAATTAAACACGCATATTTGTAATAATATGTCGGTCTGTAGTATACATAATTGGATATCGTTTATTTAAATTTGTATCTCCATCGTGTATTTACGGTTATGGAAGATATATCACTGTAGAATTTTAATATCCTGTATTAGTGTGCCTAATTTTTGCCAAGAATCAAAGGTTGGTCATTAGATTTAAACTAACCCTTCCAATTAAAATTTCGTTGGTGAAGCCGCGACGGGTAACGGTTAGTCTGCAATAGAAGCACTAAGATGTAACAGACACTTAACGTTTTGCGATAACCCGGTAGGTCATAAAATTAATTTATCCAGAAGGACCCATAAGTTAAGTCGATTTAGTGGTATTTCTTGAATCTACATTTCTAGCTGCCTATCGCAGTAGTTTCGTAGAACCCACACAATTTTCTAACTATTGCCATAAGCTTCTCCATATTTGTAGCTATTATGCTGGTAATTCTTCCGGAATTTTGAGACAAGCTATGATAAACGGGCTAATACTTCCAGGTTACGCCCTCCCTCACGCGATAATGCGCCTCGACCTGGCGGGACGCAACCTGACCGACTACTTGATGAAGCTCCTCACCGAGAGAGGTTACAGTTTCACGACGAGCGCCGAAAGGGAGATCATACGGGACTTGAAGGAGAAGATCTGCTTCGTCGCCCTGGATTACGAACAGGACCTCGTCATAGCGAGGAACACCAGCTGCCTGGAGAAGTCCTACGAGCTTCCTGACGGGCAAATAATCACCTTGTCGAACGAGAGGTTCAGGTGTCCAGAGGCTATGTTCCAGCCATCGCTGATCGGTAAGGAAAATTATGTGAGACACAACGCAAATTGCGAAGTGTGAAGGATTACAGTGGCCGATGGGGAAATAATGGCCAATGTTATTAGTTATAGGGTGGCAAGTGGTTACGGGGGATTCTTGAATTGTGTGGATCAGGTACACAAATAGAGGGAGTGAAGTTTACATATTTTTAGAAAGATTGCTTTCTCAAAAGTGATGAAGGGAATTGTGACACGCACATCAATTTTCAAAACTAATTTTGTAAAGTTAAAGAGGAGTCTTAACTTGACTCTTCATCATATAGCAGCTTGTCTCCTCCACTGCTGGACATAAGCCTCTCTCAACCTAAACCATTTTTCTGTCTTTGGCATCTTGGATTTAGTTTGAAGATATTTATATTTTTCTATAATATTTTATATATTTTTAATTGGAGAATTTACTACATAGGAATGGGATATGACCTTTCTTGTGCATAATAACAATAATGGCATTATTCCATATTTGTGGAGTTGTTCCATCTAAGCATTTATTGAAGAGTTTGGTTATTGCTTTGAATAGCTCACATCCTCCTAGTTTGATGGCTTCTACAAGTGCTTTGTTGTTCTTTACACTTTAGGACTTTAGGACCTCTTCTTCAGTTATCGTTGGTATCTCTTCCGATCATTGGTTTAGTATGTGGAGTATATTTTCTGATGTTTCTGCTTGACTCTGGTTTTTATATAGTTTGGTGTAAAAGTCCTCTACAATCATTGATATTTCTTTTCTGTTGCTTGTTATTTTGTCCTCTCTCATTTTCTGGTTGAGTTATTTCAGCTTTTCCCCTCCTTATTACGTAGTACCCTCATGCTTTCATTCTCTCCTATAACTCTAGTCACTCATTTAATGTTGTAGTTTCTGATGTCAGTTCTTACGGCTTTTGTTATATTTTTATTCAGTTGTCTTAGCTCATCTTTATGGTGTGGATGCTTTCCTAGTAGTTTTCTTCTCTGTTTCACCAAATTTTATTACTATTCATAGAAAGGTTATCTTCGTTTTCTGTCTCTTTTGAGCCGTTGATTGACTCCACGAAGACACTCAGATCCTTGAGATTACTTGAATCGGCGTCTTTCAGATTTTCTTTTATCGTTTTTTGGTATTTTTCAATGTCGTCTACATTTGTCCACTTCTTTCTGTTGCTCCTGTTCACAAGATTATTTCGTTCTGTTTTCAGATTTAGCAGTACCTTCGCTCTCACTATTCTGGTCACTCCCACTGATAGTTTATTTAGTACGGTTAGGTCCGTGACCATTTGCTTTTTGTCTGCGATAATAAAGTCGATTTTGTTCTTTGTTCCGGGCTGTCAAGCTTCGATGTTCTTCCTTTTTGATAGAGGTATTTATAGCTGCCGGTTGGTGATGGAGAAGAAATTGTAGAAGTAGATTTCTTCGTTCATTTCTTTTTCTTATTCCAACATCTCAGTGATGTTTCTTCTTCATTTTGCCTAACTTGGCATTAAAGTCTCCAGCCAGCGCCGTGAAACAAGCCGGGAAACTTGACAATGCTTGGGCTACATCGTCATAAAAGTTTTCGATATCATCATCTGGGTATTGGGATGGGGGTGCATAGGTTGACTCTTAGGCTTCTTATATTTCCTATCTCATTATAAAGTACTAAAGCATGGATACTTAGACTTAGCTTAGACGTCCTGACTTGCTGGTACTCTCCATTTATTGCCTTCGTTGTAATGATGATTTCCAACCTTCTCCAAGAGATAGTACCATTTAAGAAGCAGAAGAAAATGCATAAATTAGATCTTTAATAAAAAATAAAAAAGGCATCGCTTGTTCAATCAAAGTTTATTAGTAGATCCACCAGTCACCTTGTTCTTTGTTCTGCCATCCGGACTGATTCATGTTAAGTTTCGATGTTTTTCCTTTTTGAAAAATGTATTCATAGCCGCCAGTTGGTGATGGAGAAGAAATTTGCTGCAGTAGATTTCCTCGTTCATTTCTTTTTCCTATTCCAATATCCCAGTGTTGTTTCTTTTTCATTTTGCCTAACTTGATATTAAGGTCTCAAGGCAGCGCCGTGAAATAAGCTGGGAAACTTGACATTGCTTGAGCTACATCTTCATAATAGTTTTCGATATTTTCATCTGGGTATTGGGATGGGGGTGCATATAGGTTACCTCTTAGAATCCTTATATTTCCTACCTCATTATAAAGTACTAAAGCCTGGATACTTACACGTCCTGACTTGCTGGTACTCTCCATTTATTGACATCGTTGTGATGATGATGATTTCCCACTTTCCCTTAGAGATAGTACCATTTAAGAAGCAGAAGGAATTGCATAAATTAGATCTTTAATAAAAAAAAAAGTAAAAAGGTATCCCTTGTTCTTACAAAGTTTATTAATAGATCCACCAGTCACCTTGTTTTTTGTTCTGCCATCCGGACTGATTCATATTAAGTTTCGATGTTTTTCCTTTTTGAAAAAGGTATTCATAGCCGCCAGTTGGTGATGGAGAAGAAACTGGAGAAGTAGGTATCCTCGTTTATTTCTTCTTCCTAGTTCAACATCCCAGTAATGCTTCTTCTTCATTTTGCCTTACTTGGCATTAAAGTCTCCAGCCAGCGCCGCGAAATAGGCTGAGAAACTTGACGTTGCTTGAGTAACATCATCATAAATGTGTTGGGATGTGGGTGCATAGACTCTTAGACCCCTTTGATTCCTACCTCATTACAAAATACTAAAGCCTGGAGGCATCCTGACTTGCTGGTACTCTCCGCTTATTGCCATCGTTGTAATGATGATGATCTCCAACCTTCTCCAAGAGATAAGAAGCAGAAGAAATTGCATAAATTAGATCTTTAATAAAAAAAAAGGTAAAAGGTATTCCTTGTTCATTCAAAGTTTATTAGTAGATCCACCCGCCACCTTGTCCCACTTAATCATCAAGAAAGAGTACCTCTTCACTCTTCCCTTCCGTTTCACAGGCATGGAGTCCCCGGGGATAGCGGAGACGACCTACCTGTCGATCATGCAGTCCGACATGGATATCCGCAAGGACCTGTACGCGAACATCGTACTGTCCGGGGGCAGCACGATGTTCCCAGGCGTCGCCGACAGGATCCAGAAGGAGATCGCCGCCCTCGCGCCCGCCTCGATGAAGATCAAGATAATCGCTCCGCCGGAGAGGAAGTACTCCGTCTGGATCGGGGGCAGCATCCTGGCGAGCCTGACGACGTTCCAGCAGATGTGGATATCGAAGCAGGACTACGAGGAGGCGGGACCGTTCATCGTCCACAGGAAATGCTTTTGAACGTCTATGTATCTTTAGGATTGATCGGTTAGGTTAGTTTGTACTCGTGTAATCTTATGTGTAATTTCGTATTTTTATTGTACCTATCGCATCTACTTACCAATATTAAACTAACTTGGAACGTAACTAGTGTTGAATTTAGCCGTCTGTAATGTGCCCAACGGGAAGTGCAGGACTGAACATGATAATTAAGCTTTAATTAAGAAAGACTTAAAGCACGAACCCCATCTATGGATTTAATGATAGAGTGAGATTAAATTAGGTAATAGTTAAAACCACCGACGATTAATATACCATGAGATCATTTAATTTTATAAATAGAGTAGGCTGTGATTTTTAAATTAGGTTGGCAACACCAACTGCTGACAGTTTCATTTGAATTGTTAAAGTGACGCTCCAAAATGTTTAATTTAGAGCATAAGATTTTCCTTACGGAGAGTTATTTTAAGAACGCCGAACGTCAAGAAAATGGTGAATGGAAGTATTCCATACAACGGTGCGTAGATGATTTCCAAAATACATTCCCTAATTTTCCCCTTGAATACCCAAAATTGGTTCAACAAATCTATCAATGTGTGGAGAAGTTTCCTAATGTGGGGACTGTTGGTCGAAAAGCTGATAGCGGAGCCCCCAAAAAAAGAACACCTGAGGTTGTGGCAGATGTTGCAGCACGAATGGAACAATCTCCTAAAAAATCTCTCCGCAGGCTTGCACAGGAGACTGAACTTTCTTATGGAACTTGCCAAAAGATCCTAAAAAAAGATTTAGATCTTTATTCATATAAAATAATGGCTGTTCGAGAGCTTCTCCCAAGAGATTTTGGTGTTCGAATGGAATATTGTCAATGGTTTTTAAATAACTTGAATTATAATAACATTTTGGATCTTACGTTTTTTTTTCGACGAAGCATGGTTCCATTTTCTTGGATATATAAACAAACAAAACATGCGTATTTGGTCCACAGAGAATCCCCATGAGTTTGTTCAATCTCCTCTTCATCCGCAGAAAATTGGTGTTTGGCTAACAGTTTCCAGAAGACGCATATTTGGCCCTGTTTTTTTTTAATGAACTATCAAGGCTGAGAGATATCGGCACAATTTACTTGAACCGTTTTCCAAAATCTTTACGACGATGAACTCTTGCATGGGTAGGTACTTTCAACAGTATAATGCTACAGCTCACAGTTTTACGATGATCGAGTCGTGGAATTTCCCCCCAGAGGTCCTGATTTGTCTATCCTAGATTATTTCATTTTCACATACCTTAAAAATACCATTTATAAGAATAATCCCCAGAATCTTGAAGAACTGCAAGGGGTAATTGATAACGCATGCAACTCATATTGCATAACATGCAATGCTGTGACTCTTCAAATGTTGGATAATGCCTTTGAAAATATGGAATGGCGAGTTAACAGTTTTGTATCCAAGCAAGAGGAGTACACTTTGAGCATTTTCTTTAATTTTCAATAAAAGTGCATTACTTTCTAGTGCTTCATTTCCTTTCAATCTCAACCACTGAACTGGAAAACCTTAAAGGTCAAATAATTGTCAAAATGTTTACATAATCTCTAATTTACACAGCGAGTCACTTTGACAATTCAAATGAGACGAGTAGGCTATGGAAGTTGGTGTTGCCAACCTAATTTAAAAATCATAGCCTAGTCTAATTATAAATTTAAATGATCTCATGGTATAACTAGACACAGCGTTCTCATAAGAAAGTATTATTTGTTTATAGGTGATTGGCACTGTGCAAAGGGGATTCGGCAGCCGTTGACAAATGGTACTAGGTAACAAAACAGTTGTCCATAGGCGTATACATCAATAAAAACGGCCTATTTCTCATTTTCCTAACGAGAGTTA
This sequence comes from Cryptocephalus moraei, assembly GCA_946251905.1. Classification (NCBI taxonomy): domain Eukaryota; kingdom Metazoa; phylum Arthropoda; class Insecta; order Coleoptera; family Chrysomelidae; genus Cryptocephalus; species Cryptocephalus moraei. The sequence continues at coordinate 23,960,412 of OX276456.1, forward strand.
ACGAGAAAGTGTCCACTATCAGAAGTAGAACTCGCTTATTCGCGAAAAACTCATGATTCCTTTATTCTCACTTATGTTTCTTTAAGCACTGTATTACTCAAAGTAGGCGAAACAACTAAAAAATCATGTTGCAAACAAGGTGTTTCTAATCTCTATTTTCCTCTATGTCTTTACCATTGGTTTTATAGTATGCACATAAAAAGGAAACTAGAAATAGCATCTTTGGTAATACGTATGCTTGCTTACTGTAACACTGCTTACTTACCTGCTTACTGCTTGCTTACTGTTATACGTAACACTTGCTCGAATACACCTATTGACTCCATTAATTACATTAAGTAAACTAAATTAAGATTACCTGGAGTAACAATGCTATAAAACGCTGTTTTGAATAAAACTCTATTCCAAATCTTGATCAATTTTCAGTAGTCTAAATAGTCTAGTTCTAAACTAGAACATTTTACTAATGCTTCGTGAACAAAAAAGAAATCTTCTCTGGACGTTCGCAACCAAAATTCTTAATTATATATTTTTTTTATTGGTGTCGCTATTTTGCCTATTTCAAACATGCTTTGGCGTGCGTAAATGGGGCTTTTTCGCACACACGTTTTTTAAAGTCGCCATGGAAACGTATCAACAACGGCCAAATCAACCAATAACAGAGCGTTTTTGGCCGTAGAGGGACGAGCCGATTGGTGGCACGACGGGCGACAGGCCGTCACGATGCGTCACGAGTGTCATTCAAATTAATCATATTGGGTATGCATTTGGTTTTGGTATAAAAAATGGTACCAATAAAAAAAAACGCGTAAAGTAGGTATTCGTGGATAACTGCTCTTTCAAAAAATTTATTTGGTGGGTATTCCATGAGTGCTTCATAGAATAGGATTATGAGAGAAGGTGATGACCTTATGCGATGAAGTATTTGTGTTTAATACAAATGTGAATTTATGAACATTGAATTCAATAATTTGATTACAATAGCTCATTATTGAACAAATTTTGGCAATTGTTGTCGGCTCCCAATGGACTGTACAGCATGAAACATATTGCCGAATTGAATGACGTAATAACGGAGTTACGCTGGAAAATATTTATTCAGTTAGGTTCTGTCACGTCCTGCATTCCTGCATTAGTCCTCAGGTCCTGCATTAGAAACAGCTATAGGCTGTTTCTTATAGGATTCTGGGATGAATGCAGCGACTTTCCTGATCTGTGGACTCCTCATGGCGAACCGTAGCGCTAAAAGTAAATCCTTTGTAATAATCGCATCCATCAATGTGACAGCTTGCCTTCAAAATGAGCCCAAGCTCATTTTGCCGGCATTTGCTCCTCCTCTCCCTCCTGGCCGACCTGTCGGTCCCCGACTTCCAGCTCCTGATCGTCCACGTGAACGACATTCGCGGAAGGTACATAGAGGTGTACAAGAAATTTTACTATCCCTGTACGATCCCACCACGAGAACGATGCCTCGGAGGCTTACCCAGGATGTCCCATTACGTGAAAAAGATTAAGAAGAAAGCAAAGAATGTCCTGTTCTTGTTCGCTGGCAACGTTGGCGCAGAGACGATCTGGTACGATGTCGCCGACGAATTATCACAAAAGTGTGTCAACGCCCTGGGATTCGACGCTGTGGTAAGTTCACCCTTAGCTAACGTCAGTTAGCATGGACTCACAACGGCTGTAGAAATAAGTACTGCATAAATTTCACTACCCTAAGAAATGTCGTTGGAATTGGCTCGTTTAGATTGTCGAGTAGACTCGACCACTCATCTAGAAAATACAAAATTTTAATTTTGTAGAGTATTTTCGAAAACCTTACAAAGCGTTCAGGTTTCCTTCAGAATCTTGAATTCTCCATATTGTAATAATTAAGTCTCTCCAAATCAAATGAATTCTGTAGGAGAAACGAGTTTGTATAAGATATAATACAAGACAAAACGCTCTTGCAGTTTTAACTGGATAAATTTTACAATTAACGACCACCTAATTTCAACAAATCGATATCTGCCAAAACTTTCCAAATCATTTCCTAATTGGGACTATTTTCGAAGACCTTTTGGATAGTTTTCCATTTTGCGATTTAGGTACAAATTTTCAATAATTTCGATAGCAAAAGTTCTGAACAATTTATACGCAATAGATCTGTAGATCTGATAGACGTCGCCATATTCGCGTTGGAAAGAAAGAAAACAGGGTTCGCAAGCGTCAATTTTTCACATTATAACTTATTACCTTCGATCTATACAGGGTGTTAGGGGTTTGACTGCCTTTTTTTTAATAGGTGATAGTATTCCACAAAACAATAAAAAAACAGGTTATATAACAGGTGTCCTAAAACCAACCGTTTTCGAGAGAGAAAAATAGCAAACTTCTAATATTAAGGTGTGAAAATTCAGTTTTATTAAAGAATGTCACATAATTTTGCACATGAAATGACTATAAGATGTATTCTTTTAATGTATTTATGCTTAATTTGTAACAAAACAATCTATTCTTTAAAGAATATTTTTTTCCAATCAATAGAACTCGATAAAATGGCTACGATGTGGTGTAGCAACACCGCGAAGGTATCGCACGCGTCGCGAAATGAGAGCCAGACAGTGACACTAGTGACAGTGACAGTGTGCATCTTTGAATTCGAAAGAAGCGTGTGATCGTTACGGTTTCTTTTAGGTGCGTGTAAATTTTTCGGTTCTTAAAATGTTCAGTATACGTGAATATCACGATTCACGATATGCTATTAATTTACGGGGAGGCGCGTTGTAGTTCTACAAGTGCACGTCGTATCTATCACGAACGATTTCCTCCACGGCGACTGCCTAACCGTAGAACATTTGTTGAAGTGAGAGAACAACGGTGGACATTCTGAACACATGCTGTAACAACCAGGTAAACTTTGCCCAGTCCCAACTGGACTAGCAAAAAAAACACTTAATGGCTTTTTAAGTGGTGAAAAGCCATGCCGCCCGGTCCTCCATGGGCGTATCATTACGGATAATAACTCTAACAATGAATTCACTTCCAAATCGCACAAACAAATGGCACACACATTCACACACCACTGCGCTTTCTGGAGTATAAGTGCAGAAGAAGAGATCACAAGGAAAGCACACGTGGTCGCTGTATGTTCCACTTATTGTCCAGTGGACCATCCAGTATCCGTAGAGTCTCGCGTTTCTTCCTCGTACACGATTTCACTGATCGACTGTACACCTGCACCTTAAAAGAAGATGAAAATACAAACGACGTGCCGCCGCCGTAAAAAAAAAATTGCGATCCAATGGACCCTCTAGTTCTTTATCTGTACATATCCATACATTCACATATATGATTTCACTTGGGCAACTGAACACCTGCATTTTAAAAATACCAGGGCGTTTCTGAATAAGCAAAAGATAAGTCCCGTGGTTTTGTATAGAGACAACGGGCTCTTTTCGAATGTCCTCGGTAAATTCAGATTTTATTAAGTGTTCCAATTGCTACTGGTTAAAGTGTAACTATTGAAAATTACAACATATCAATAACAGCATGATCCTTTTCTAATGCTGTTAGTGGCCCTGAATTACTGATCGCTATTGATTTACCATTTATACATACAAGTGTAATAATTACATAATTGAATCAATTGGAATCACTTACAATTATTTCGTTTACTATTACGTACAGCGTAAAGACGGCATTTAGGAAGAGTTCGCAAAAACGTTAACCTCGCACGATCAGCTGTGTACACGTCATGGTTACCGAGAGTCAACACCGAAAACGTCATGTTTACGTTTCCTTTCTTGTCGGTGTTGCCAAGTTGTGGTGAAATACCTTGACAAAATAATTCGACTTTTCTCGAAAACGGTTGCTTTAAGGACCTCCGTTATATCAGGTTTTTTTGTTTGTTTTGATGAATACTATCACCTATTAAAAAAAGGCAGTCAAACTCCTAACACCCTGTATACTCTTCTGAGTATATTTAAATCGAGTTACTTATCGCGCATGCTTACCGCCATTGTGAATTCTCTCTACTCTAATCGAAATCTCTATTCAGTCTGTAGGTGCATTGGACGTGATTATGCCGAGCTACGAGTACTTCACCGAGTTGAAACCTCCGATTGTATCTTGTAACCTAGCAAAAAACCCAAATATCATATTAAACGTATTCAAACCATCGATTACGATAGATATGGACGGCATGAGGGTCGGCATTATAGGCTTTACGGGTCACAGAACGGAAATTCCCTTGAACAAGTATGTGGACTTTGATCATATATGCATTCGAGAAGAGATCGACAAACTGCAAAGAGAGGGTGTAAAAATACTCATCCTCCTTATTGATGCCGACTTGAACCTCATCGACAAATTGATGGAGGACTTTCCAGAGCTAGATGTCATTGTCTTCAGCGGCAATGCGCCGCTTTTTTATTGGCACAATAACTTGAAACCTGATTTAGAACCAATACACGGACATTATCCTCCAATTAAAGTTTTAAAGTCGAAGAAGAGGATTCCATTTGTTACAACCTCCGGCTATAGTAAATATGTAGGTGGGTAAGAAAAATGTTTTGATAAAATTTCATGAAAAAGCAAAAGTAGGTAAAATGTTCTAGAATCTAATGTACAATCCAATTTGACGATGTAGTAGGAGTTTTTCCATTTTCAGTTATATTTCTTTATATGCTCTGGTGCTTGTTGTAAGTCTGTTCCAACAAGCAGGAAAACGTGTCAAAAACTTGTTTTCATATTCGCTCACACAATTTTCCCATCTTTATCATTCGTCACGATTAGCTTTAATGACGCATTATTATTTTTTAAAGTCACCTTTATTTCAAAGAAAGAAAGTTATCCAGGTTCTCAAAGCTGGTCATATGTTTATTGGTTTATTTTATCTCTATGTTCTCTTTAGAGCGTCTCGCAAGACTAATACATTAAACTCAACGCTAGAAAGGCATGCGTACTGAAGTTAGTAGTTTGATCACCTAACTGTTGATTGTGAATAAAATGGTCGAAAGCACAGATCATAAAATAATTTTATGGTCTGTGGGGTAGTGCAACCCATAGAGTGTTAGCTTATTATTAGATATAAGGAAATCGAAGAAGAGAGATTCTTAGAATTAGTTAACATATACCCTCGTAAAATACAAGAAACAAATTAGAGGGAATTCCTATTTGACAAAGTAAGTTGAATGTCTATAGAACCAGTGTGGGATAAGATAATAATTACATACAAGTAACTTTTTTGTAGATATTACTTTCCGAGTGAAGAAAGAAATGCAGCAATTAAGACTAACATGGTAATAGAAGCTTTATACAATCTACTGAAATCCAATCATTGAAGAAAATACTAGGGTCACAATTGAGAAACTTTTGGATAAAATAGAAGATTAGTAGACAAAGAAATGTGAAATAGAATAACGGGCATGGAAAGACCCAATGCCAATAATTACAACATGGCATGGTTACTGTCAAAGCTCATAAGAAAGCAGAATCATTGAAAAACAATATGATAATAGTTGTGAATACAGAAAATTTTGGAAAAGTTCAGGTAAAAACTAAGGCTAAACCTTTTCCACGGTGTCAATATGAAACAAATTTGTGAGAATAATTGTAGGACTCTTACTCTAAAGTGTGTAAATTCTGTATACATCACTAACATGTGATTGTCCAGAATAGCTGGAGAAAAATAACTTACAGCTCTGAAACAGCTGTAAGAATGTATACTTGGTACGGATGTATTAGGAGTGAAGAAATAAAATTACAAAATGAAAAAGAGATTGTAAAGTTTATATGCAAATATACACAGCAGGCGCTAGAACAATTAGAGAGTCGACATAAACGAATAGTTCTAAGTACAACTCTCAGTTGGTTAGATAATTTAAATGATGAAGGTTTTGATCCATATTTTGCTGAAATGCCAAGAGTGATTAGAGCAGTAGACTATCCCGGACACAATAGCTAAGAAACATAAGGAGGGTACTCTCAAGAATACTTTTCTGCAAATAAGAGCAAAGTTGTAGATTATCTTAACTTTGTACCTACTTGTTATTCTTAATATCTTTTATTTTCAGCAATAATACCACAAAAATTATTTTAAGTATTTTGTACATATTTATATTTTTGTAATCAGAAAGGCATTTTTTACTAAGCGAAAACTGAGAAGTCACTGACAAATATGTTTGAACAGCAGTGGGTTTTTTATTTTATTTCCTGTTTATTATTTATACCCTTCTCTAGTATTTGGAATATTGTTACATACTAACATATATGTTTATAATATATGTTAGTTTATATGTAAACAGAAATATTTTTTATAAAATATAAACAAATTGAACAAAGCGTATTATTACTTATGTGTATAATTTCGATCCATTCTATTTATGTGTAAAATAACTGTTCTCTGGCAATTAGCATTTAAACAAAGAAAAGCGCTATTTTAATTAGTCCAATTAATTAGCCCGTTATATTAATCCAAGTTATTTTCTTAATCTAATGGGGTGAATATTAATAAAAATTTAATATTAGGTACAAAAAACTAACTCATAGTAATCAATATCATACAGAAGCAACTTAATACAGGTATTAAGTATGGATATCTGCATAAATAAAAGTATTACCAAGTGGAGCATGGACAAATTTTGAATTACCGCCAAAACCAACTGATGGAACTATCAAGTTTACTGCGCAAGCCCGTCCGGCGTTGATTTTAATGTAGTCTCGTCTCGTAATGACACCACCGAAGATTTTTCTCGTGCAAACTAAAGTCAGGTGTGATAAGAAGTATCTACTTCAAAGAAACACCACCGGTACTACCTACTTCATTTACTATTCATCCGTCTTCCTTTTAATGCTACCATCGTCTTGTATCAAATTCCAGGTAAGCTTTTTATGACATTCGACGATCAAGGCGAAGCAAAACGTATTGGGGGGTCGGTAGTCATCTTAAATGGAGAAGAGGATAAAGAAATGGCAGCTCTCATCGATACTTACCGAAGCGTAGTCAAGGAGCGGGCAGAAACAGTAGTCGGCAATACAGCGATCTTTCTCGACTACAAGAACTGCTTAAGGAACGAATGTGCGTTGGGTAATATTGTAACCAGCAGTTATAATTTATATATGAAAAACATTAACTACGAAAAATGGAATGATGATTACTGCAACGCGAAATATATCATTCCCGTGCTAATTATGGGAGCAGATATCCAGCATGAATTGTACCAAAGCCCGCCTCCCACAACGATAGAAGACCTGTACATGGCGTTCCCTTACTACACGCAAATCTTCCTGGCCACGATTCCTGGCTATTCACTGTTGGGTTTATTCGAGAGTAGCGTCAGGGAAGCTGCGCAAGAAATAGTCTTCCCTAATTTTCTCCAGTCGTATGGAATTAAGGTCACTTTCGACATGAGCAAGCCGACGGGGTACAGGGTTGTTGAATTGAAGATCAGGGAGTGCGACAAAAAATGGTACCATGAAGTCGAGTACGACCAGAACTATGATATATTGACGACCGGCAGTATTGCGAAGGCAATTGAAGACACGTTACAATACAAACCCGTACCAATGGGAAGGAACAACATTAATGTGATGGAGTGGTACTACAAACACTTCAGTCCGGTTACAGGTAGAGTGGAAGGAAAAATCCGTTTCCTGGGTATCTGGAATTTTACTGAAAAAGTCCATTTCAGGCGATGCTTACTCGTCCTTACGCTTATGACGATTTCGTTGTAATGTTTTAATTTTTGCTGATTGTCAAACAATACCGACTATGAAAGAATAAATTTTCTCAGCGAATGCATTAATGGTTTTGAATATATTTGGATTGGGATAAGATTAGGCAGAATCGATTTTGTATTAGTAGTAGTTTATCGTCCTCTCCATAGTAATGTGCGGTGCACTATAACATATGTTGAAGAGGTTTAACTGGAACTATTAACTATTAACTATTGGAACACGTTGAACTGGCTAATCAAGCATATTAATCGACACTATATTCGTTGAAACTTCGTATTACATTTCAAAATCAGGTACAATAAATTCTGATCTAATATCAGATTACGTGTGCTGATTTACTGTATAATTAACATACCAACATTAACGTACCTAACCAAGTTCCAAACATTTAATATAAAGAAATTTCGACAATGAATCATTTCTCATGGATATAAATCGCTGTCTTATCTAAACCTTGAGCGTCTCACTGAAAAGATTTTGATACTATTCAATGAACATGATACGATGAAAAATGTAAAAGTTACCAAACCTTTGGCGCCATGGATAACTGACAACTTAAAAATCATATTTAAGTTAAGAAATTCCGTTCTCACTAGACTAGACTCTCAATAGACAGTGGAGAATTGGAATAATTACAACTTACGAAATTTTGTCTTGAGGCGGAAAAAAGCATCCTGGGTCATCCATAAATTGCAAATAAATTAAAGGAGTTATACCAAACTCTAAAACAGATGAAAATTCAACTTAACAACTACGTTCCTCTCCCAAACAGCTTACAAAATCCAAATAAAATTAATGACCTAATCAGTTTTCAAAAAAGCGATTCTTGTGAAAACACTATAGTAAATCCACTGAGAAGGAAACATCCACGAAACGAGAAAAGGTAGAAAAGTTAGACAACACGTCGTTTGCTATTGGTGGAAAAGTCATAAAACTTTTGGCGGGAATTGTTGATGTACAGAGTCGGTTCAGTCAAATTAACAAGTTTAGTTGTCTGATTTATGGTTGTCTATTTACAAGCGTTCGGGTAGGTAAATCGTTGACGGTGATAGTGGACTTTTATTTGATGGTGTATTTTAACGTAGCGCTATTATTATTCAGGTTTTTGATATAAATTTGTATAAACATATTTCTGTGTTTCTGTGATCTATTGCAATTATGGAAAGACACCTTCCCTGCTCGCCTCCCAAAAACAGACCTGGAACATACTTAAGCTGCGGGGAGAAAACCATTATTTTAAATGTATATAGAAAAGAAAGAAATCAACATCCTTAGTAAAATCTTAGTAAGAGATAAATTATAGTCAAGGCCACCCTGGTCAAGGCGATCATTCTTAATGCGACCCTGTATTTATTCGCTAGCTGGTCGCGCGCGCGCTTTGAATTTCGACGTTTTGTGTTTCATGGAAGTTTTCTTCTCGATGGATAACAAAAGTAAGTTCCACCTTAACATCTTAACATTGGAACCCATATCTACTAAAATTGTTAAGGGTGCAATATTTTCTTTGATATCAAACGCTTGTGGAGTAGATAACATTAGCTTGCATATGAAAAACCCTGTCTGCTAACCATTCTCAAACACGTCACCGTCACCCACATTATAAGTTGCTGCCTAGAAGAAGGGTATTTTCTAAATAAGTGGAAGCTTGCTATTGTTAACCCTATAGCCAAAATAATTCCCCTAATAATGTCATGGACTGAGTACTGCCAGTTCCCTACCCGAAAAATTCAAAAAAGTACATGCGTCGCATTTTCGTAAATTAATTAAGAAACATTTATTAAATCAGTCTTTCATTGTGAAATGACATGTAAAATTGTGAAATGCTAAGTTTTTAAGTTTAATACTAGGACTTACTAACATAAGTTTAATAAAGCACAGGTTAAGTATAAGAATAGCTTTATAGTTAATAAAGTTTGCCTTGTGCATGTAACGTCCTATAAGTCTCATTACTATTGAGGAAATAAAGACGAATTATTTTTATTACTATTTATATTAAGTATTGTAAAGCAAGATTATTTTAAACTTTTTCATCGAAACCAAATCCATATGTCGAAGCTAATTGGTCTTTTGCGACGTTCAACAAAAACCGCCAATTTTTCAAAAAAAAAAGGATAGACGTGATCAGCTCTGTGGGGATGCAGTCAGGTAAGTCATAAGGCTTTTTTATGTAGTACTCTTTTCGAGTATTTTCATACTCTCCCTCTAATTATGTAAAATTGATAAACAACTTAATGTTTGTATGTAGGTAGGTATTCAACAGAACTTAGTAACATGAGTCATTTTTGAATAATTAATGTGTAGAAGACATATTCTTTAAGTGATAGATCGATGCACTTTAGCACCTGGAGATCTGGAATTGCGCTGAATCATTGAGGACATATTCTAATGAAAATAAGATAAACACGTACTGATTATGTTCCGGTAGTGAGCGTCCTAGCCTGGGCGTGCAATTCAAATTTTTGAAAAAGTGTAAGAGCTCAATTTATGTAAAATTTCTCGAAGAGCACAAGTGGCAACAAAACGCAATATTTTCAAACATTTCCTAGCAGTTTCCGCACACTTTTTTCTAAATCTGACGTTTCTATTTGCTTCCATGCAGTTTTTTTTATATCTTAATTCTTTCTTCTCAATTTCTTGTAAATATCTTTGTCAGTAAGTGCCTATTCAGTTTCATTTTTTGGAAAATTTCATATTTTTGTGCAACCATCACAACAAAATTCAAAAGATTAACCTATCCAATTTCATGTCCTGTGTCCTGTACATGTCCTATGTTATGTCCTGTACTAACTTAACCTCAAAACCATCATTCTCAACTCCACACTCCACATGTTTGTATTTGTAGTTTGCATGATTTTGTAATCTGAACATGGACGAAGACAAGAAAGTTGAATATTTAGTGGTCGACACCACAGCTTTCATTCAAAATGCTGCACTACAGGTAAAACCAGGGTCCCCATCACAACTTCCAAAAAGCCTTAATGGTGTTACTATTTTCACAGGAAATTGGCAAGACAATCATAACTTGTCAGGAAGTAGTGGACGAAATAACCAGCAGAAGACAACTCAAACGTCTGGTGGTGCTCCCGTATGACCTTATCATCAAAGACGTCTTCCCAGAGAATATCAGGATCGTAACGGAGTTCTCCAAGAAGACGGGAGATTATCGAAGTTTATCTGCCACAGACATAAAAGTTATGGCGTTGACGTATCAACTAGAGAAGGAAAAAATCGGAACAGCTCACTTAAGGAGCGAACCTGTTATGCAGAAAGCTGTTGTCGCTACCAATAGAGCTGCTCCAGAGGGAAACCCAAACATAGCCGGGTTTTACTTCCCTGGTAAAGCTAAACCGATACCTCCTGAAAAATGTGATGATACATTAAAAAATGACGAAACCTATGCAAGCAGCGACACGGCTGACTTGGTACAGGAACGTAATGAAGAAAATGTTCCTAAAAATAGTCCTTTACCTGACCTGATCCAATGTACAACTGAAGGTACTGAGGATGATGAACTAGATGATGACTTATTAGAAAATCTGCAGTCTCTCCGTTGCGCTGATGATGTAAATCTAGATGACATACTAGTTCCTGTGGAAAATATAGAACATCCATCTGAAGTCGACGATATTGAAGATGATGATAACGAGGAGGACGACGATGACGATGAAACTGGCTGGATAACCCCCTCAAATGTCCAAATAGCAAAGAAACAAGTGAACTCTAAGCTAATGGAGGAGAAACATGTCAAAGTAGCTTGTATGACCACAGATTTTGCCATGCAAAATGTCCTGAAGCAAATGAATCTGAACGTTGCAGCACTAGACGGTCTCCTCATTAAACAACTTCGCACTTACATATTACGTTGTTACGCATGCTTTAAGACGACAAGCATTATGACGAAACAGTTCTGCCCAAACTGTGGTAATAACACATTGAAAAAGGTAGCCGCTTCTCTGGACGAGAATGGAAAATTGGTCATACATATAAATACCAGGAGACCGTTGACGGCTAGAGGGAAAAAATTCAGTTTGCCACGGATAAAGGGAGGGAAACATCCGAACAATCCGAGGTTAGTCGAGGATCAGCCGATGGCCGATAATAAACCGACCAGGCTAGCTAAGACGAAGAACAATCCTCTGGACGATGATTACATCGCTGGTAAGATTTTTAAACTAATTGTAATGAACTTCTATACATAATTTTAATGACGGTTAACATAAATAATATTATTCAAATGTTTTTAGGTTTTTCTCCATTCGTAACGAGGGATGTGAACTCGAAATCAGCTCAACTAGGGATCAGGCCAGGTCAAGAGGTGAAATATTGGATGAAGAAAAATCCAAATGAGGCTAGAAAGAAAAGGAAATGAATAGTATTGTTATTATTAAAGTTAATAAAAAACATTAACAGAATTATTGAATGTTTTAATGAAAATATGTTACCAGTAGAAAACACTTCAATATATCTTATTCTAGTGTAGCAGGCATAAAACAGCTTTCAAATACAAACAAGTAATAGATGAAGGTATATTTTGAAGGTAGAATGTAGTAGTTTCCGTTACTTATAACGCTTCTTGGAACATTTCTGCATGCACAAGGCACCCCTTTCGTTATTAAAAATAATGGTATAACAATTATCTCCGTTGGTGAAGTAATGATGTTCTTCATTATCCCATGAGACAGGCGAGTCAGAATATCCTTGGACATATATGGCTATCCAAGGTTTTTCTTCAGCTTCATTAAAGTTCCTGAAAGGAGAGGAATAAATATTATTTCTTTTAAATCATACCCTTCACTTACATGGTGTTCTCTATCAACTTTTGAACCTGAGTTGCAGTAAACAAACCTCTCCACGTCAGGCATTTCACCTGCCCTAATTTTTCATTGGGAACAGGCGTAACATAGCTATTGACGTAATCGCCTGCATCGTTCGTTTCTAGGTCTCCCCCAATCGAAATCATGCCCATCCATTCCAAAAAGTCGACAAACTCCTCCTTTGTGAACTTCTCAAGATCAACAGTTGGAACTTCAACGGAATACTCGGTGGTAGACTTGAAGTATGGAGAGCACAGTTTTACAGGATAATTCATATCTGCGAAGTACTTTGCGACTGTCGATGGGCATATGCATGGTTCAGGTGGTTCCCAGGTTACGATTGCGGTGAATTTCTCGAAGTTTTGGAAGTTGGATTTTAGTTTTGATAGCCTCGCTTTGCTGGTCAGTAGAGAATTGTCCGTTAAATCGAGGGTGATTACTGGAAAAATTGATCGTTTAATGAAAATTACTGTAACTACAATCACAACACTTACCTAGGGTTTGTCAGGGTCAAATTTCCTATTATTTTTATTTTAAGAACGATGATGATATTACGATTGGCGATGGTAATATGAAGTTGGTTTAAAATTGCTTTTAATCAAATCAACAAGTCTGCACATATTCTTATAGACATGCAACATTGGTTTTATAAAAATTGGCGAATTCATATTGCAAACTTCGAATACGAATATTCTAGCATATTAGTAAAGATTAATTAATCTACTTGTTGGATCCTCAAGAGATAAGAGTAACTTAAAAAATTACTTTTCACACATAAGACATTAATTTCTTTATTGCAAGTCTTATGTAATGAAATGCATAATCAGAGGAATGATTTGTAATTAGTACTAAATGTGATAATGAACTACATAACGATTTATATACAGTTTGCTTGAAAACAATGAACTTTACCCAAACACAATAGAAATAAGTAAAGATCTTAACCCTCTCGCATGATTCATTTTCAATAAATCTTCTTTGGTTACCCTTTAGTACACAAAAAACCTGTATCATAATATGTAAATAGACATGAAACTATTACACCATGTGAAATTATTTACTTCAATTAACTGGTAGCTATATCCACATAAATATAATAAACTCTAGAATGTCAATCAGTTCTCAACGGCTTGGCACTCCATAGAGCAAACTGAAGTTCTTCTGAGTTTCCGCAGTATATAGTGCATTAAGAGGAATATTTCACAGTGTCACCAGGCAGGACTAAGGGTTTATGACTACTTGTTTATGAATGTGGTATGAATAGGTTGTCGATAGGAATAGTTGCTTGAGGGGATTTCTTAAAAATGGAAATGTTGCGCTATTGAATTCACAAAATGAATCCACAGAATGGTATGATTTTTCATAAATAAAGAAGTCTTCATGTACTACTGCTTACACTCTAAATATGCAGGCAACAAAGTGCTCTAGCTCTTACGACAAGTCTTTGTTTTTTTACTTTCTCACGGCCATAGGAGGGAGAAAGTATTTACTCCGTTGCATTGAAGTTTACCATAGCGGCGGGCAAAAATAACTTGTAACGGTGTGGCAAGACAAGATGTTCTGCGCTTGTACATAGGTGTTTATTCCCTATGTGGAATCTCGGACGTACTCATTGGTGTTCTAGGGTTTATTATATTTCTATGGATATATCTATGATATCCATTTAAACACTGAAAATTGTACTTCGTTTATGATATGTCATCGTTCCAAATAAGAGCGTACATCTAGTACGCTTCTTTGTTTGGTTACGAAAAGATAAAACTTTCCGAAATTACACACAAACGTAACTATATAAAATAATGTACGAAATCTAAGAAAATGTTGTGATTGTAGAAAACATGACTAAATGAAATAACACAAAATTAGATAAAAACAAAACACAAAAATGTTCAATCCGTTCAAGTTCAGTGGCATCTCTTTCTCGTTTTCGACGCCCTCTCCATCTTAACGATATCTTCGACAGACACCGCCTGAGCCTTCACCTCCTCCGGATCTACCGTATCCCATTTCGAAGGAACGAAATAATCTGCGACCCTAACGTCGCCCGATGTGCTACGGTGATCCTCCGAAGTGATCACTGCAGGGCCCGAACTAGAACTCTCCCTGCAACGTTTCAGGAGACTATTCCCGTCCAACGGTTCATCCATGCTCGAATCGTCGTCGTCGAGGTGTTCCTCGAAAATTTCTTCGATTTTCTTTATGACGCCACTGGGGAAGATCTGAACGATGCCCCAGTAGTTTACGGTTTTCAAAATGCGAGACCTGAATTCTTCTTTATCTCCCGCAGTTTTCACATTGTTATAACATTCTTTCAATGAGGTGAACATGTTTAATAGACCCTTATGTTCCTCGCTGAGGTAGGTATTAATACGCATTACTTGGCAGTTAGCGAGCACATCTGAAAGCAAGTACAACCTGGCGATCTTACTGGGCAGTATTGTACTCTCGTTTGATAAAGACTCGAGTATGATCTCTATGGAATCGTTTATGGCGTCTTTATGGTCAACGCAATAAGACATTGCTTTAACGATCGATGATCGAGCCATCGTTAAACCTTGTAACAGTCTTATTAGTTTCTCACACTGATGAGTGGTCAGTTTCTTATTTAACTTTTTCTTAAAGAGGTCGTCTGGCATGCCAGCGGAATAATCGTGTATGACGGGAGGAAGCCAAATTGAGCCTCCCTTGAACATCCGGAAAGGTTTCATGGACCATTGCTTTGGGAAATCCCCATTAAGTATTGAAAATAATTTCCAACGGTAATAAATATGTTCAGGCGACTGATAGTTGAAGAGAAAATTGAAATCCGGATTCTTGATTTCTGTGCTCATTATGAAGGCCTCAAATATTGGGCCCTCTCTTATGACAAACTCCACCATTCGATGGATCAGGTGCAAAGTAGACTTATTCAGTGGTATTACCACTTTTACAGAACAGTTTTGTAACAATTCCTTGTACTCCTTCAGATCCTGCGGTATAACACTATCTGAACATGGTAACTGGGCGTTAAACGGTAAACCAGTTGAAACCGGAGGTCGGTAACACTCCATCAAGGCGTCGGGAATGTATATCGGATGTGGAGGGATTTCAACGCTTTTCCCCCAAACAATTTTCATACCATCCCGATCCTGGTTCTCTTTAAGCGCTCTTTCAGCGTCCTTTCTGCTCATATACGCGACGAATCCCGAAATGGCACCCTGGCAACTGTTATCCGATTTGGGCCACATGATCTTGATGCTAGCGATAGGGCCATATGCACCGAACTGAAGCATTAACTGATTCTCGGTTAAAGAGGGACTTAAGTTAGTAATGAACAAATTAGTGGAATTACAATCTTCGATCTGCAAATTAGAAACCGGGATATTTCTTTCTAGTTTTAGCTTCGATTTTAATTGCTCTTGCTCGTGCTTCAACTTCAGTTCATTTTTTAAGGCCTCAAGGTTCGATAGATGTCTTTCCTTTTTGTACTTCGTACTAATACTCAAGGAGGCAGGTTTTACGAGTCTCGCGCATTCTATAGCCTTTTCCACTTCATTTTTCGGGTCGATGCTGATGAACGGTTTCGGATTATACACTTGGCCCACTGAGGTAGGTTCTTGATCAGAGTTAAGGACGCCTGACCTGATAAAAGTTTTTTGCACATTAACGGCGGGGCTCTGAAATGTATGAAGGAAATCTTGGAAAACCTGAGCTGTCTCCACCTCATCTATCTTGGATCTTTTGTGATTCCGTTTGGAAAACATGTTACTGAAACTAGAGGAAGGATCTCATGTAAAAGCATGGCATCTAGGGATTTTGAGTACTCACGTTGTAAACTGGGTGGATAGGTTTATGATTTGAAATGTTTTTTTAACTGTACAATCGAAATGTGACAGAACATAACAGGGGAAAACACGTGACAAGATGGCGCCACGGGACAATGTCTTGGCTCAGTGGCGACATCTAATTAAAAATGATGAGCAAACGTCAGCAGGCGATACGCCAATGGTGTTAAGTTTTATGGTTTTGGCTTAGTTTGAATTGTTTTGTAAAGTATATTGAGACTTCAAAAAAAGTAAAATTTCAGACTGAAAAAATGACAACATTTAACACTATTGCGCATAATTGAATCCCAATTCGGTCAATTCATGTAGGCAAATACAAGTAAATGGTTTGTAACCATGTAAACTTCATTAATAGTTAATATGGCCACCATGGGCACACACGAAATCCCGTCACAGTCAATATTGAAGATAATTAACTCCTGTAAGGATGTCTAGATAGTGCTAAAACTGCACATGAACTCTGTAGCCCGTAATAGAGAAAGAGGGGTGATATGAAGTAGGTACCTAAACACAATCGTTATGTTAGAGTACTATGTAATCTACATCCCTTACTTTAGGAATCGCAATTTTTCCGCCTATCTGATATCGTGATATCGTTATCTATGATTTTTTTAAACATTACAGAAAAATGTTGTAAGTGCAACTGTTCGTCAGTTATGCTTTAAACTTACCAAGGTAACAAGTGTTAGTGTAGTGTAGCATATAAATTAAATCATAACACATAGTTATCAAATGTAATAATAGTGTAAATAACGTAAAAACGTTAAATACCGTGTTAAATAATGTAAAAATAGTGTAATAGTGTAAATTTGGTTATATGTATGACCAAATAATTTTTTTTCTGTTGTTTCTAAATCATGTAAAATTTATAATAAACAGTAAATAAAATGATTTTTATTTCGGGGCGATATCATCATCTAGGAAAACTCACGTCAGGGATCATAAGTAAAGCAGGTATAACCAGATCTGAACGCTTATGGGAGATCGTATGTGGAAGCCACCATGACCACCCAATACTATAAACAATAAATTTAGTCTAATTAAAGCAACTGTAATGCAACTTGTGATAGGATGTCACTCATTTCAACAAAATAACAGAAAACAAGTTACTGTATTTAAAATAATGTGTATTTAACTGAAGAATAAAAAAAAAACAAAAGACATCAACAACAAATTTTGGAACTAACGTACAGATTAAGTGATAGATAAGGTGGGCCTGACATCCAAATCGAAATTATTGACCCAAATGTATTCCTTGAAACTCCGCAACTCCTCCATGGAGATCCCCTGCCAGCTCTCTAATTCTGAAAGGACTTTGATATTTATGCAGCTTGCGAGGAACAACTCGACGGTCCTCATGCTCATGTCGCTGCTGTAAAGTACTCTCAATTCTTCTAATTGCTTCATGGGATTCAGTGTCAATATATTGACAATGGAGGAATGGGTAATCCCAGTCGAAGAGCCCAAGTGAATATGGCGAATGTTAATAGCGTGGATTAGTATAAACTCTAGATGCTGCAAAGCACTGTCTACCACCCAAAATATCTTCTCTAAATGTAAAAAAGGTTGTACTTTCAGCTTTTCATAACTTAGCGGACGACCTTGTGTAAAATCACAGTTGTAAAACACTAGATCTATTAACTTAGGACAACACTGGCTTATATCTACCAACACGTTGAGATCCAACTCTTCGACGTGTTCCAAATGTAAACTCGTGATATTGTTCCCTCTAACCTCCAGTAATTGCTTCATATAGTCACCATAGAAAGCACACGAGAGCAATTTTAAATTCTTCAAATGATCCAGCGATATCAGCACCGTCAAATCTGAAACTGCTACATCGTGAAACAAACTGATATACTCGACTTTAGGAAACATCTCCACAAACAATCTTAGGTTCTCCGTCGATATATCACGTGTTTGGATCTTTCTCAAACTGAACGGACTACAATTCGAGTATTTTTGGTGCAGATACTTTATCACAGTTCCGAATTCATCACAGCGACCAATGTCCTGCAGCTTAGGCAGACCGGCGATTAACTGAGCAAGGCCGAGAGTGCTTACGGACGTCTGGTGGAGCTGCAGCTCCCTCAAGTTTTGGCATTTAAGCAGATGAGGTATAGAACGATCTGTCACCGATCGAGAAGATGTTAAATCCAAGCACTGTATCTGTAGGCAGCTCTCTCCGACAGTTTGGACAATAGGATCGTTACTGTCGAAGCAAAGGCACAAAGACCTCAAGTTTTTCATTCTCGCTATGCTGTCCAGAAGGCAATTAGCGAGACCGCAGGCTTTCCAGCCTCCATAACAAGAGCCAAGATTCAAGTTTTCCAAACCAGTTAAGTTCTGTAAATTCTTATATAAAACATATCTCATGATTTTCGGCCATTTAGAAAACTCGATGTTTTTTAATTGGGGGGTGAGAACCACTTCGGTCAGACTAACGACTACATTCATTTCCGTCAAGAATGAGGACATTGGAGTGTGGGGATAGTATGTCTTTTTAGTTTCCTCAATGAGTTCCTTCACAGCTTTCAGCACCACCACAGCCATTTCATCATATAAATAGAAAGGAACGTGCGAGGAGAGTAATTTCCTTAATCGACCGAGACTTTTTTGCAGACTAGAAACGATATTTTGCGACCCTTTTTGAAGTTTAATTTTTGACATAATGTGCGGCATCAAGCACACCACCACCGATCCAACACTGCTGAGCGACAAGCTCTGCAAGGACGGGACCTCTCGGTGTTTTGGCATTGTCTGAAAAAATGTTTGGTGTCAGTAGGCTGTCGCGTTAATGCACCAAACAAGTTTCGAATATCTCCCAAATTCCAATGCCTAATTTGAAATTTTGTATCAGAACACATTACTGTACAATCAAATCTTATTAGAATCCAATTAGATACTGTTAGAGTTATACTTACTGTAACGACTTTTCAACTTGCCGGTGAAGTGAGAGATCTTCCCATCAACACCCAACGAATGATAGGTGTCTTTGTCTACAGTCAGAATGAGCTTCCCTTGAGGAGTTATTCCAACAAAGTTATCACAGTCTATTCTCCACTTTATGGCCAAGAGAGTAAGTTTTCCTGAAAATAAATACTAATAACAGTCCAGTTCAATTTCACATGGTAAATAGTAAGTAGAGCAAAATTATTTGAATGTCAAAATGAGTAAAAAACATATTCAAAATGAGATGTACCTAATATATGTAATGGGTACTGTAATTGAATACATTTTTTAAGTAAGTGTAACATATATAAAATCCATAAAGCTCATTACAGAATAGTAGCCAGCAAGCAGAAGTTAGAATGAAAATATGATTTATCAGAGAATTAACTTCCTTTGACGAACAGTTTAGATTAGGAGTGTTGGCAGCATGGAGCAATCACTTATTAGCCTGATCTTTACATATCCCACAGAGGTTAGATTACGGTTCTCAAGCTAAATTTGTGTATATTACATAATTTTGGGTGAAGTTTATAAAACCGAAGTTATATATCCCTTCAATCCTCAATGTACCTAAATACATTAGGTACATAATACATAGGAATAATTTTTGAAATGGTTTGTTTGTTAATATTTCCAGAATGTATCAACAGTAGGTTGTAAACCAGGGTTACCTTTTCTGATGAAGCAGCTGATGAATTTCTCGTCGACCAGATCGGAAAGTCTCAATCCAGCTATCTGGTAGTATTCGCAATCATCCAGAAGGGAATTCTGTATACCTTCAGGCACCTTCAAAGTGTCTGGTATTATGACGTTAATCTGCAAAACGTTAATCTATCAATCCACAATAGGAACGCCGCACTAGGTTTAGTCGGTAGAAACTGCGTTTCAACTCACCAAATGACTATAATTAAACCTGGTAATCGTCGAGTTGTCCAAGGGGACCTCCCCTCGAAAAGTTTCTACGTTAAAGAAAGAATCTGGAGCCGTGAAGTTGCAAACTTCCGGGCTGAGCATTATACCCTTATCGTCTCGAAGATATAATCGCGGACTTTGTTGTCAAACCCATATGTTCCTGATTTTTAAATAAAAATGCTTGCTCAAACTAAATATTGCGCACATTCAACGTCAAAATTTTTAATCACGGAACACACACAAACAAAAGCATGAGGTTAACCTATAAACTCTTCAAAATGGAGCGATCGATGTGTTCAATTTATTCAGGAAAGAGTACGAGTCTCAAAACTTTAGGTAGTTGATCACCTTTTTGAATAATTATGAATAGAAACGATCCATTCGTTGATCAACCCTTAATCAAACTTGAAATGTTCTGTGCTTTGTAAAGACACATAGATAGAAAACACACAACACTCATTCTTGTTTCCACCAATACTCAAATTTCATTGTTCTTGATGAACTCTCTTTTCGCTCAATATAATTCGGATCAAAATTGTAATTTTCAACGTTCCTCTAATGTTATTTTTCCAACTTTATCAAACACTTTAGGGAAATATAATCGGTTTTTTGTAATCAAAATTTTGGAAGTTTGACACAAGCACACTTGTAACAATTAATAAAAGTATCCAAGTATCATGAACAATTGACACCAATATAACAAGCAAAGTGACAGGTACCAATTGAAGTAAGAGGAAATATGCAAATTGCCAATAGATCATATTTCGAAAATAAAATTTTTCTTGTACATTTTGGTAAAAAAACTGGTATTCTTTGGGGAAAAATCTATATTAATAATTTAACATTTTTGTTATGTACAACAATCTCATTCTATTTACAGGTCTCATTTGTAACATTTCCTTTCAATATACAGTTGATGTTCACTATACAGTATTGGAATAAATGTGTAAAGCGCAAAAACAAATAAATTATTGAGAAAAGTAAATATACTTTGGTTTTTATTCAGTTAACTATTTCTAAAACACGGGGTGTTAATATAATTTTTCATAGGAATGTTCAACGTCTCTCCAAAAATATAATCAAGTGTTTAAAAAATATTAAAAGATCTACAACAGCTATTCTCCAATGATAATATGTACATCAAGTTAACTTTATTTTTTTTATTAAATTTATAGTGCCCACAACAAAAATTGTAGGCCAATAAAATGAAACTCACTTATGAATTTGTTGAAACAACTCATAAGTGGGCCAGACTTTCAAGATATCACAATTAAAGTAAAAACAGTATTAAGCATTGCACCATTTACCTGATTAAAACAAAAATTAGACCAATAGTTATCTAAAATAAGGTAATTTGAAAATATGTTCAACAATGTCTGAAACAATAAACAATAATTTTACCAATAGGCATTTTCAGGTTGTGTTTGCAATAATATCAGGAACTTGAATGAGTTGACAACACACTGAAACTATGAAATGAGCTTACCAAATCCTCGAGAAAAACCCATCAAAAAAGAATGCTTGTATAATATACACACAAGTGATGAGAATCAGGTACAGATTAAACAATATGAAATATATGTATGTAAAATATGTATATAGAAAAGATAAAATTTTTACTCCTGCCCAAATGTGTCCGTCTCTTCGATGGCATAAGTTAACTTCTCAACGAGCTGTTCGTAACTCTTGTAAGGCGGCAGATCGAGCCTATTGAAGCAGGTGTGCGACCTCGGCAACCAAGACTCTTTGCCCACCTTCTCTATGCAGAATCTCTGAGGTCCATTCGAACCCATCAACTCTGCAAACCCTCCGACGGGCACACGACATGTTCCAGTGACGAACTGAAGCAGCCTCGCTCTTTTCTCGTTATCTGACTGTTTCACAAACTGAAAAGAAATGTGACAATATTAACTGTAACATAATAAATAAGCATTGCAGATGGAGGGTGTCATTTTCTGTGTAGCGATTTATAAAGCTTTACATCAAATACATGAAAAGTACTATTCTAATCTATTTATTCATAAAGAAACAAGTGAAAAGAAGTTCCTTATAAAACCAGTGGAATTAGATCAAAGCTTCTCAAAGTATAATAAATTGTGTTAGTAGCTATAATCAACTGCCAAACATTCTTTGGAATAATAGTTTTGAATACAAAATCAACAACACATCAACTAATAGAGTAAATATTTTCAGTTCCAAATTGAACCACAAATCACATCAAGCTAAATCACTGAAGATATTGAACTTCATCAATAGATTACATTAAGGCTTCAGACTGTCCACTTACCAATGAAGAACACTCTTCAATAAGAATTACATATATTTAATAAATAAACATATTTAGACTACATTTCTTACCTGCCAGAACCAGACCACCGGTTTACTGCTCCTAGTGTAATGCCTGTATATCGTATGCCTCTGCCAGTCTTCGACGTCGATTTCCTGCATGCCACAAAGTAACAGTTCAAGTTCCCGCTCATCGAAATACTTCAGCCACTCTATGGGCACCACCTCGTTGAATCCGTCCAGGAAAGCCTGCGTTTGCTGTTCGATACCCCTGGTCATACGCCAGTCGGTCATCAACGATAAATATTCTTCCTTGTTTTCTTCCGTTACACGTTCCTTATCACCGTTCTTCTTCAATTCATGATGCACCACCTGACCCAACACTTCAAAATCGACGCTGTAATACAACTCCAATCCGCACTCGTCGATACTGTTCTCTTTAATCCATACAAGGGAATTGTAGAATTCCGGATCGATACTCTCGATATCTTTCATAACCAATTTCTTACCGAGCATCCTCTTGTAGAAAGGCATTGTGAAGCCAGAGTATATAAACCTACCGTGATACAGCGCCATGGCAATGAAACGCCCGATAAATTTGAAGTAGGTTAAATGTTCGGGATTAACATAAGAAGCTGGGTTTATCTGCAAACTGTAGTTATTCTTATTGGCGTACTCGAAGAGGCAGTACATCGGATTCAGGGCCTCGTGCGAGACGAGGAAGAACCACTCCCTGCTTATCCCACCATAATCTAAACCCTCTTCACCTTTGAAGATTATGTACAGTCTCCTGCGAAGTTCGTAGGCAGGCAGTCTCATTATTGTGTGGAATGAGTCCTCAAATAGTGTTTGGCGGGATACTTGAATTTTTATGTGGCTTGGCAACGCATTGCTTTGGCATAAGAATCTGGATATAAAAGAAAACAAAGTATTATTTCAGTACCTGATATTCTGGATATAGAAGAAAATAAGCAAATTATTATTTCAGTACCTAATTTCCAGAAACATGGAACACTCCAAAAATTTCTAGAACCAATTGGTTTTACTCAATGAAACACTTCTTTTAAGACTATTGAATGGGAATTGACTAACCACGAAGTTCCATTAATTTAATATGAAGTCAGAACTTCTGTTGGGAATGACTGGAATAGACAATATATATTTTTATGAGTAGCAACTACGAAGATCAGATTAAAATGTTAGACTCGTGATACTGAATTAATTAGTCTAAAAAAACATTACACACAATAAGATGAGGTTTTTCGAAAATCATCAGTTTATCTAGATTTTAAGCTGGAATTTGATTAAAAATAACGTTCTATAAGTACACAGAAGCAAGTAAATACATGGGCGTTATTAATTTCACAGTTAATCTTTTAATAAAACCCATTTAATACCCAGAATTATAATTTTATCAATACTTTTTATTCAACCATTCAATCAATTTGTTACTGAACCCTCCAGCAATCTAATAATTATAATATTTGAGGTTAATTGATTACTAAGGTGAATAAAATGTCACAAAGGGATAAGTAGCTATTGTGATTAGTTTTCAAGATCAATTTTTATCTCCATAATGAGATAAAAATCCACACAATTAATATTCCACTTCGATTAATAACTTACCTAAATTGGCTTATTTTCCACTTGAACGATCTCTCATACGCCCTGGGTACCCCATATACCCCCTTAGGTCCTTTAGGTGCTCCGGGCCTGGGATCTTCGAATGTAGTCGTTTTCGTATTGTGATCGACGAAATACCTCTTATTCTCATCTGTGTACCTTATCTCCCAGCCCGGCGGAAGCGGCAACTCTTCCAACTCACTAATCTCCTGCCCTTGAGTCCTCGGATCTTCCCATTGAGTCGTGCGGTTCTTGTGATTCACGAAATAGACGCGGCCTATAGAAATGTTGGAAAATTTTTGCTTCAGTAACGGTTAAGTCGACAAACCTTCAGGTTGGATCCTTTTTTCCCAGCCGGCAGGAAGAGGACCTAAACCGTCATCTTCTTCTACGATTGCTGAAGGTCCCGGCACAGGAGCCGGTTGGTGTTGCGGGTACAAGAAACGTTGATTTCCTAATAACAGAATAATAAGTAAGGTTATTAGGAATGTGTGATTAAAAAAAGGGTAAATATTGTCTTTATATGCATGTAGGTATGGCATGAGTTCTATGAATCTCTAGCCATAAAGCTAGTTTTTCTAAAAACTATTTCTTAGCCAAGATTTTTCTTAGTTGGATTCTGCATGCTGCTACCGAAGTGTATATTTGCTCAAAACTTACCCTGTTGTACAATATGTTGTCTCTGGCCTTGCCACTGTTGAAAATGTTGCAGTCTCTCTGAATTAGGCCTTTGCCATGTGGTGGTCCTCGTATTGTGGTCTACGTAATAAACTCTTCCTCTGGGATCTCTCCTCATCTCCCATCCAATTGGCAATGGTTGGGGTCTTTCCCAGGAGGTAGACCTGAAAACATCTTATTTAACAGCCGTCGAGCCAGTTACAACTTGATCTAACCTCGTGTTGTGATCTACGTAATATCTTCTGCCATAGGTATCGAACCTCATTTCCCAACCAGGCGGAAGTGGTTCCGCATCAGTACGGTTCTCTTCTGTTTCAGTTTGTAGGACGTTCCCATTCGGCACTGTCGCTGGGGGACCTATAGTACCTTTAAAAAAATAGAATCAATAGTTTATCCATCATGTGTTGTAACTACAGTTATTGATTTAGGTAATCAATATGGATTTCATCATAATAATAATTTAATGTGAGAACGAAATTTGTATTGTTTTACTTTTTGAGACTGTAATCAATATTTGGGTTACAATGTCCACAAAAAGGTTTTGTATTTGTAATCCAATCTGCTATCACTGATTTATGTATAGGTATAAATGTTTATTAATGTTCCCTCTCATGTCACTCATGACTTTGGAGATATCATTAAATCCGTTAAAAGATGATACAAGTATAATCAATTTTTTTATTATGTTTCACCTAGAATAAATTCCATTATCAATAAACTAAGTTTCAGAGGATACAGGTAATACTGATAACGGAATCCTGGATAAAACAATCTACGATATGAAAAGAGTAAATTTCTGAATAAAACTTAATTGTACTGTGTAAAACAAGAAATCCTGAGGTGGTGATAAAATAAATAAACATATGCAAGTTACTTGAGCAAAAAAAAGTGTTTATCTAGGACATGTGTTGTTTCTCATTACACAGCTCAGACTTATTTATTCAATTAGTCCCTAATGATAACCAAGAAAATAATTAAACGGGTTTAAAGAGTCACTGATAAGTGACTATAACATAAATCACAACAGATTATAAAATATATATTTTACATTTGTTTAAAAGATTCCACCTTCCTTACCATTTTGTACGCTGGTAGCACTGGGCGACATGGCTATGGGCGAAGCAGGAGCACCCTGATGTTGCCTCTCGATGCTGGTCCTCGAAGGGTTCTGAACCTGTTCAGATGCGGGATTCCTCAATTTCGCCCTGATCCCATTAAACACGCCTCTGAGCGAGGAATCACTACTATTTTGAGCGGCAGAGGAGGCGGGACCGTTCACCCTCACCTGGTTCGACATGTCGATGTTCAACCCTTTGAAGGTGCACATGAGTTCCCCGACTTTACCCGGCGAGTCGGTCTGTTTACTTTCACTCACTAAATCTAACGTTAAATCTAAATTATCACATTTGCCATTGAAATGATAGAGTAGAAGTAGTAATTCCACTTTCTTCTCCCCGATGACCGTGTCTTTGCGGAAGTTGTTGTGGTCCTTCACGGCGAAATTTATTTTAGACTGGGGTGTCACTAAGACGGTGAAGGTCTCGTTCCATTTCGGTTGAGAAGTGGTCTTCACCGTTTCTGTTTTGAAGGGGTTCTTGTCGTCCACAGTTATTTCGACGTAGGGTGTGGGTTTCAGGAGGGCGCTGGTTCGTAAGTGAGCACATTCCACTGAGAAAAAAATACAAATAGAGAGGAATAGATTCACAGATTAAATGTAGAATGATCGTTTTTTGCAATTGTAAGTGGTTTTATGTGAATAAAATTGCAAAAAGATAAACTTTTAGAGAAGTGTAAACAATGACATTTTCCAATTTCGCTGCAATTACGATTTTAATTGGAATCCTAAGCATTTCATTCTTAAAGATATTCACAGCAAACAGAATATCATATGCAGTTTCCAAAAGGTTCCTGTAAAGACAAAATTTAAATACAATAATTCGAGCTTAATTAATTAAACACAAAGTGGTCCAAAATGCTAATCTACTGGTTAACAACAGCAGCTATAATTATGAACTAAACTTACTATAAAGTTAAACCCTCGTCATTGAATTAACATTGTAGAAAATACAAATTTTAATAAGTGTGGCTGTAAGAATTATCAATCTTACTTTGACACTGTAACAAAGTTACTGAATAATATTCACGAACGCTTGTTAAACAATTTTAAAGTAACTCGACCGTGACTGTTCTAGTCAATAACACAACATGACATAACTTTTTAATAACATCCTTTGACCACCTTAATACACTCGCTGAATGCCTACTAATAATTATTCCGGGAAATAAAAAGATTAATTAGTTTTTATCCGATGACAGAATCTCATAGCCTTATCATTTATAACTTTTCACTAACTCTAAATTGTCCCACATGATCTATAAACCAAAAAACGACACATCCTGTCAAATTCTTCCATTAAAAAATTTGTTTCAAAAAGTTTGTTGTTAATAATTCCTAAATGTTCCCTTTGATTCATATTTGAACCTGCCACCATTTTACAATAGTAAATACAGACCCGAATATCGGAAACGTTCTAGAAAGTATTTGTTTCATTAATATTCATCCTCCAGACAAAACCAAAGAGTAAAATGTATCATAATTTTGAATTGTCCATTTGATATTTCGAATTAAAAAAGGAGGTTTTAACTTTCCACTGAATCTATTTTGGAAGTTTTATATAAAATATTCCACAGTAACTGAACTGGTAATAAAAACCCAAACACCTGAGGGCAAAAATATTATGATGCAAAATACCAGTTATAGCAGTTCCAAGGACAGTTTATATTTGTGATTAAAAAGTTTTGTTTACAACAAAAGTGATATATGTAATTCAAATTGACAGGAAAACATCTCTAGAACATCCTGCATTATATAGCCTATGTAAGTAGTGTATATTTGGTTGATGAGTTTCTGAACACTCTGTATAAGCAACAGTAGTAAAACTTCAACTTCAACTAAGAACCTAAAGATTGCAAGGTACCATTATAGTATAAGGTGTCTATCTGCTCTAGCTAGGATGTTTCAAGATTTTTGGTTTCCTCTGAAACCGACCAGAATCTTCTCTTCCCCTAAACATGTTCTTCATTAAAGACCTGTTAATTATGCTTTTTTGAGAAAAACGGCAAAATGGAGGAGAGCCAAATTTTGCAGATAAGACACTCAAGAAATAGGAAACGTTGGTTGAAAGCAAACACCTAAATTTTGTAAAACACAAAGCTTTCCAGAATTACATTGGAATGACAATTGTTGAGAGCTGCCGAAGGAAAGAATAAAAATGATACTAAAATTGTGTATAAACAATAGTCCATTGTTCTCTCTTCCTTCGATTGCTTCTCGATTCGTCGAAGAAAATAATTTTGTTTTCACTATAGGCACAATATGAGTCTGCTCTTTGAGAGTTTATAATATAACTCCCTTAAAGTGTTGGTGATGGAAGTTGCCTTTCAGTGTACTCAGTTTCAATATATGCCATTAGTGTTAATGTTGCAAAGAAAACACAAGACCACTTCCTTAAAAGATGAGTAAAGGTGAAGTCATCTACTAGTGTAATAAGTTTAAGCATAAAAATCAGTTAATTTCAGTAATCAGACATCTAATTCTAGTGGGTGTTAGCTGAAAGAAGGTCAATATGGTTTTTGTAACAAAACACAAGTTACTTGTATAAAGAGATCACGTTATTGGTGCAACGCCAGATCTTTTCTTTATAGAATTAAATTTAAACTGTTATCGAAGTCATCACTAACTTTTTTAAAAGTAAATTGCTGCTAAGGAAGGAGAAGCAATATTACTCTCTTTTTTACAAGGCAACAATAGGGACAGTTATGGTTATGCTGTGAATAATTGGGTCCATTAAATATAACAAACCACATCGTGACTGCATATTATAATAACGTTACCATTCCTAAACTCAGGCACCGGTATTTATCAGGAGTAACAGAAGGTTCAAACATTCATTGTTTGAAAAAGATACAAAGTCCTACCTGTAATATTCAGCTGGTGCAGCCCTGAAGTCCCAGCATTCCCTTGAGCCTGGTCCATGTTCAATGTGAGCAGTATTCGCCTGCAGGCAAGAGCATTACTTTAAACGGTAACATAGCAGAAATAACGAGGTTGTTTTCTTTTTCACACTCGAGGAACTTTAAAGGAAACCAATTTCACAATACGATTATCATTGCAAAATCCATATCGAAATCAGCACCAGGTAAAAGTCGCGCTTATCATCGACATTCAAGACGATCCTCGCCGACGGAATGACGATAACGCGACACTTATCGCAGTCGTAAACGATGCTAATTACGTTACAGGTGAACACGGCAAGTGGTATCAAAAAGAATTCGCAAATTGAAATTTACTCACCGAGAGCTGACGTAGAGACCATTACACAATGGAGAGTAACTTCGGGGTCGTTTCTTTAGGCACTACACGGCACGATCCTGATGCCCCCTTAAACATTACGATACGGTGAATTTAACGTGCGGAAAGTTGTCCTGGAATTAATAAATCACGAATACTTTTACCACCTATGTAACACTAACAAACCACATACTAACGTCCATCTTGAAAATTTAACATTCGAGCAGAGCTGCCAACTTCCTAATTGACAACACACAACAGTGACAAACGTCACACGTCATTTTCATGAAATTTCATATAGGTTTGATGTTACTAGGCAACCAGCAGTACGATATCCCATGAAAATTAATTTTTGAATGAAATAGTACTTTTTTAACACTTTTCATTCACAGTAATAATAATAATAATCAAGAAACCATCCGAAATCAAGAAGTAACAATGTAATACTAATTCTATTACAAATGTACTGGCCCTGTTTCTATTAGATTACTTCTTACTAAACTAGCTTACCTATAAATAAAAAGCTCAAATAAACTACAGGCCTATAATTTCAATTGTACCACTCAATATTATCAGAGTTATACATATAAACTAACCCAAATAGGAACTAAAATAGTACAAATGTGCAAGCAAAAGTACAGTTACAATAATCTAAATGTGACTGAATAATATTACCAGTAAACGACAATCTTAGACTCATATAAAAGGTATTGAGATATTCTGATAAATAAAAACAGTTATTTTCGAAAAAGAGTTGTATACATATCTAACCAAAATTATTATCAAATCTTAAAAATGAAACTAGAAAACCTTACAAACTTATTCAGTTGGTATCTAAAATTTTCATCACTTTGATTTTTGCTTAACCTTAGTTACTTTTTATTGATATGAATAAAATTTTTGAATGATTTAGTATTCAGTTTTTCCAACCTTGTCTTTGTTTTAAATCTAAGTCCACTTTGATCCAATTTCGACTGAAGTTTCTACTCGTCGATAATACTTCTAAGTTCTTCAAATTCGCCAAAATCTAATAAGTAGAATCTAAATTTCGAAAAAGCTTTAAATCATTTGTCTCAAGTTGTACAAGTTTGTCTTAATTTGATTTAATCCCACTTTGAAATAAGTGAATCAAGTGTTCCCGGTCTCCGATTCACCAAGTTTATCTTTGAATAGATATACATTACCTACATACCTATACAAATCCACCTTTTGACTAAATTTTCAAAATCGACTTTTACGTCTACAGTTAATCTTCCCAAATTTGAAGGTTTTGCTCAATTTGCTCAACTTTAGTACCTAATCATTTTTATAACTTAACGATTCATTCTAGGTATTCGGTCTTTCTCAACAAATATATGTGTCTCTATTTTGACTTTAAATACATTTTGAGTCAGTTTCGACCAAATTGTGATCCCACTATCTCATTTCGACTCACGTTCTTAAACTTCTTTGATTTAAACTCAATTCTAACTGAGTTATTTATCACTTTGATCAAGATTTCTTAGTTTTGCTTTTTTCTTTAAATCGGTTAATTACTTTTAGCTCTTTATTTATAGTTGTGCATTGAATTTAAGTACACCCTGAGCCAATTTGGAACAACGTTTCTACTCGTTAATCAGATTTCTAAGTTTCTTTCAATTTATCAAAATTTAAAGTCAAACTTTCTGAGTATCAAAAAAGTTTAAATCATTTCTCTCAAGTTGTACAATTCTGTCTAAGATTGAGTTCAATTTTACTTTAAAATTCATGAATGGTCCTCTCCAACTTTCCAAGTTTGTGTTGATTTTGAGTAAGTAATACATAAATCTACTTTGTGGCTAAATTTTGATACGATCTACTATTAGGTGCTCATTTCGTCTTAAATTTCAAGGTTTCACTCAATTTGTTAAACTTAAGTAAGTACTCATTTTTATGAATTCGACGATTTTGTCCACAATGACTCTAAATCCAGTATGAGTCATTTCTACTCAGTTCTTCCAACTTTGCCTCTGTTTTGAATTTAAGTTCATTTCGAAGTACTTAATTTCTACTGGCCAATCTGACTTCTAAGTTTCTTTCAATCTGTTCAAATTTAAGAAGTAGGTATCTTTCCAATTTTTACAAATTTCAATCAGGTTTTTCAGGAAACATTTTTTCGAATTTTTCGAAATTTCAATCAAGTTTTTCCGGTTTGTCTAAATTTGAATTTAATTCACCTCTCAAGAAGTTTGTCATTTTTAAAATTGTGGAGAATTAACAATATCAACATTTTAAGCGTCATATTCATAGTATTTCCTTGTAAACGTTATGGAAAAACAAATTTTATTGTTCTAATGTAATAAAATTGCAATATGTATGTCATGTGTGATGTTTCATAAATTGGAGAAAAAGTTTCTCGTGTAAGGTGTCATTCAAATCCCCACTGTGAAGTCAGAGGCACATGATAAAGAAGTCGTTGGAATATACGCACATTTTCAAAAATTTAACAGGTAACATATTTTCTCCTAAGGAAGTGATACCTATGTAACCATTTGTAACATTTTAGATGCTAAAATAGGTAAGCAACAAAGTAGACTCGAATTAAATTTAATTTACATGATGCGTGTGACTTCAACTCCTGACCCGTAGGTATCTCATATCTAAATATGTTTTGATACTAATGCTGCAATCATTAAGATTAATTTGTGATTTGTTTCCTTACATGGAGTCCAGAACCGAAAGGGTATGCCAAGGTCTACATTTGAGAGCTCTTGACACTATTTTGAAGCAGTAAATAACAAAATAAGTATTATCTATCCATGTTCATTTATATTTAAATTAGTCACAGAATACGTGACATATGGCAGTACTGCTTTCCACTCCCTGCACAATACGTACGTTAATTAGTCTAAATCAAAGGTACTTATGTGACAGGTAACAAATTCTCGTCACTCAGAGGCGAGACTGAGCAAACAACATTTTTTTACGATCCTAAATTGATTGTCAACACCTACCGTCCGACGAAAACGTAAGTACTTATGGAAAAACTCGATAAACAATAAAGAATTAAATTATCAGATGACTGGTGCCGCGCACCAGTTAAATATTCAATGCGGTGCGCGAAACCTACGCTAAAGCTGGAAGAATAAGGCCACGGCGAAACGCGCGGGTACCCCACCAGTACTACTCACCTGAACACATGGGTGTAGGTAACGATAGTTATAATTGGGAATTGAAATATTGATTGAAGCGATCGGGGAGTAGGTACCGTTTGTTGAGTTTGGTTTGAAGGGGTAATTAACAATATAGACAGTTACTACTGTTTGCCGTGGTAGCTACTAGTTTTTAGTGGTGAAGTGGTGTCGTCTCATTTCAGGACTTCTCACCTGAGGACCTATACGAATTTTACCTGATATTGTCTCATTTGCGGACCTGACCAACAGGTACACTTTCCAACCGAATCATTTGCGGACCTCTAAATAATCTATTACCTAAGGGAAACAACAAGCCTTCAATAATACGACAGTTGCAGGTAATTAAAGACGGCGATGGCATTTTCGTCTGATTAGAGATGTTTGACCAGTTGATGGTATAGCTACATTTTCGTCTAACCCATTTTGGGGGTGAACTTTTCGAGGTATAAATTTTCGTCAGATTATCTTCGACTACCTGCAACGATTCTCTGCCGCGGCCAGCGCGGAACATCCGAACTGGGGTTCATGATATTTCACATTCTACAGCAAATTCTGATGACGCCTATTAGGCTCAGTGAGTACATGTTTGATCCTTGCCCCCTTGCGTTCTGTGAGTACATGTTTGATCCTTGCCCCTTGCATTTACGCGTATTATTAGCGTCAAGGCCTAGAGGTCCTAAAATGATACTTTATGTTATTGAAAATTTTACGGTTTTTGACAAAGGTCCTCAAATGATACAAACTTGACCGATGTTCTCAAGTGAGAGGTCCGCAATTGAGACCGACCCGTTTTTAGTCGACCATTGAGTTAGTTGGATGGATGTAACTACACCGGGAATAGTCGTTTTGATGGTCAAACTTCAGATTGTATCATTTTCAATCTAAGATCAGTTTTTCAGTCAAATCCCCATCAGTACGTCACTTTCACGACCATTTTCCGTATCCCCCGCCAATGGTAGACTGCTAGCACCTCTTTCCGCGAGGTGGACAGCAAATTGCCATACACAGGTAGATACTGAGCTTCTTACGCAACAGACCAAAGACGCGGTGCGCACGTTCGGTTCGGGACACATCGTGAATCATTTTTTTAAAGAGAACTCTTTCGTCAGTTACCGAAAAGGACTCGAGGAACGGCACGTGTGAGAGAAAAGACGAGAGGAGTTTCGGAGTTGTGCCGGCGGGAGTATGCGGAGTGACACTGTTGCGGAGTGCTTTATTATGTAAGTTTCGGTTTGGGTGTGATCAGATGGTGTGTTATCGATACCGAATTCGGGTGTAAATTGTGGGAAAAAATAAGACGAGATTAAGTGGTCGGGGGTGTTACTAATCGGAAGCGGCGATAGAAGTACCAATAAAAAGTGAACTACGAACGTGAGTTAATTGGTGTTTAAATTGCGTTTTACACCAAATTTATTTGCGTACCATTTCTAACCTTTGATTGCGACTTTAAAGTAACAGGTGGCGGTTTAAAAAGGCGCCGTGGTGTTAAAACACACCCTTTCAATATTTTATTGCTGCGGAACACTAAAACTGACTAATTATTGTGCCTTAATATTTTGACAATTTATTGCAGATTAGAATATATATTTTTAAAACTAACCAAAAATGTTAAAATACAAACTTAATAGAATTTCGTTGCTTGCAAAGGCAGTTTAATTTATAGCAAAAATTTCTTCATCTCGATATTCCAAAAACATCGTAAATAATCCCGTTTCGTAAACAACTCAATTTTCTCATTTTATCATTAAATACCTATTAAGTATACTTACAACATGTGTCAACAACAATCACGCATTGATGTATTATAATAAGTATCCAAATCCGTAATGTTTTGATGAATTTTTGATTTAATCTAAAAACAATGTTTTTGTTGCCCTAAACACCATTGATTTTAAGCAACTTAGATTTTGCTATTGATTTTAATTTTCCCAGTGTTATATAATTATTTCATTGCATGTTATATTAAGCAAAAATATGCATTTTTCCTAATTCCTGTTTAATGCGGTGACCAGATACTAATCCTCAAGAGAGCCAAGAAGAAAATTAAAAACAACCAATTTTATTACTACATTAGCTAGTACCAATAGATATTTAGGATATGTTAGTTAGTATTGAAAACAGTTGCAAAAAATTAGTAATAATAAAGTAAATAAGTAGATTCCCAAGAAAAGTAACTCCAAATCAGATCCCCATCCAAATAAGAAAAGTAAATTGATGATCTATTAAATGTAGTCATACATGTTTCGGGTAAATTTATTCCCATCTTCAGTCAACCCTACCAAAGAAAATTGTAAATGAATTAAAAAAGTATAGAAAAATACAAGGGTTATAATTCCTATTTACCCTTAGTTACATCTTTAATCCAATTGTAATTTTTTCTTTGGTAGTGTTGACTGAAGATGGATAGAAACTTACCCGAAACATGAAATAGATGATAAATTTACTTTACCTCTTTCAATAGGGATCTGATTTGGAGTTACTCGTCTTGACTTTGAACCCCAACTTTAAGTTATGGACTTCTACTTGAAATGATATATTTTCAATGATATCAAAATACTTGCTAGTAATATAGTTGCTACCCACATGGTTAATTCAGAATTAAATTTGTAGCCTTCACATATATTACATATAAAATTTGCTACGCAGCACAGCGTTAGGGCAGCCACATTGAGTAAGGGTTACTGTATATAGACTAATGGAATTAGGGAAAAAATGGAATCAATTCGCGATAGGCAGCCACATGGTTTAATGGGGTAATGTGGGTCTAGTAAGAAATATAACTTTGAATTATGAATTATTAAATCGTCATTTAAGTGTGGAAAACTCACGAAAATGCTTTTGAAATTTTAAGATATTTTTCATTTTGTGAATAAAGCTCTCACATCCTTGCAATTTTCAAAAAATATGTCTCATATAACTCTATAGTTACCATGAGTTTCATCAAAAATATTTATTGCTGAACGAGACATTCTATTTGTTTATTGAAAACAAGTTAAAAATTTAATGCTGCTGGGCAATATCGCGAAAAAGGCTGATCATGTGCTCGTATTTTCGAGCAAGACTTTTATGCTATGAACTTGTGTCAATAATTAGTGGTTTTTCTATGCGAAGCCTCCAAAATGGCGTCAGAAAAAATATTAGTTTTGTGAGGTTACTTGCGGATATCTTAGCAACAAATTAAATCATCTGCATAAAACTTAGATAACTAAGTAATTGAGTGAGTGGTAACATAAAATATTTAAAAAAGTTGCTCTAGCATATTTATAAGTCAAACTATGTTTTGTCGTTGTTAAATACGGTAAATGTTCATTAACAAACGTTAAGGGTATACATTGGCGTTATATCTAGCTAAATGCTTTAATTTCGTAATTACATTAACTTTGGTACAAAACTCAAAACTGTTAGCCGCATGATTTAATGGATAGTTATACTCGTTTGGAACGTAGGATGGCATTTGTTCCCATTGTAAAAATTGGAAACATTAAATCATCAGCAATTAAATGTGCAAAAATCAGGAAAATATTTTTTCAATGCTCTAAGGCTGTATTTTCAATAGTGTTTTGTTGTGTCCGTTGTTTTTTTATTGTATAGGTAATAAAAACGGCGATTCCCATCTCGGCACAAGAAGCAGGTAAACGATAAAATTATACCCCAACTCGGCATTCATCTAGGCAGGTATTCCATTCTAGAGTGCCCATCTCGGCATAGGGTGATCCTTGCCCATTTGCGTTTCCAACGTACTTTCAAGCGTATCACACGACGTTCACTCGTATACAGTGTGCTGTCAAGTACCATTATTTTCGACAATACCGTATTATCAAGAAGGTACCTTCCTAGATTTATGCCGAGTTATTGAGAGATTATTGTAGTGTGTACCTGGTCGATCCGTTGTGCCGAGATGGGTATATTAGAAATGGACCGACAAGGTGTCGTAAAATTGACCGCAATAAAATGTGCCGAGATGGGATACACCCAATAAAAAACCTGAGGCCTATTGAAATAACTTTTAGAGCTACCTAAATAAAATTGTTTTTTTAGCTTCTGTATATTCAAACGACGATTTAACAATATTCTCAGTTTCTAAAATGGGATCAAGTCAAGGATATGTTCCGTACTGGCATGTCTATCTATTAAACCGCGTGACAACTTGTCGCGAATTAATTCCAATTTTCGTCTATTTTAGTGTGATTCCACTGGGTTAATAGTCGAATTCACCTCTAAATGATTTCAATTCGATCACCTGTTAATCAACATGGGTGTATGGTTTAATACGTCTAGATTGCGTGAAATTTTGTTTTAAAAAAATTGATTCATCTAACACAAGCAAATTCGGTTACTGATTAATCCGGAAAGAAAGCTTCAATACTAGCAGAAAATATTCAAATCCCTTCTAACAACCTTTGTGTTCCTTTAAGCTTACAAGTGGCTATAGCAAAAAATGTCTTAAACTCCTCCTCAGCTGTTAAATGCGATGGCGCAGAAAATGGAAGGGAAAATCTCGCACAGCGGCCTACTGGCGCGGAGTCCCGAGGGACACGCCGCGCGAGGGATGCAAATTAAGGGGAACGAGGACATGTGGGTGGACATCCAGGCCAACACCTTCAGGAACTGGGTGAACGAACATCTACCGAAAGAGCTTAGGGTTACGGATCTCTCGCAAGATTTATGCACAGGTAATTGTTGATGAACATTTTTCTATATATCCACGTAACAGAGGATTTGCTGACTTGCGTAACCGCCGATAGTGTAATTCAATTGGTTACACAAAGTTATATACGTAACTCAGGAGTGTAATATGAGTTTAAACTACACTAAGCGACATCGAGTTTTGCCAAATTTCTTTATGTGCAGACAATTTTATTGTGAATAGTGTAATCACATTACCTATGACTAGAGTCATGTGTATGTGTATCATATGTTCAAATGTATATGAACTTCGGCCGTATATGCGAAAATATTTCAACAATTTTTCTTCTAATAAAAAGAAAAAATATTAACATACTAATTTTTATTAAAAAAAAAAGGTGTTTCATTTCCCACTACAATTTTACAACAAATTACTACACTACTTAATTAAATCTGTTACTAACTAAACTAAAACATTGTCATCGGAATTAAATACTATTATTGTTTGGAGTAAAATACTTATTACTAAAACATATTTTTCAATGAATTTACTATTAATAAATGTTGTTCAAAATTACGTAGAAGAAAAGTTCGTCTTCTATTTTCGAAATGGAAAAATTTCTTTCAACATTGACAGGTGTCAGTGGAGCATTTTTTACCTTTTCAATATATTCTGAACTAAAATTGAAGAAAAAATCTTAACCCTCCTATATTACATTTTACGTAATTCATGATTTAATACCTTTTGTAATTTTTGGCATACAGAATCATCTATTTTACCTTTAATCTTCTGATATAGTGTATTGAATTCGTCTAATATTTCAATTTCAATATATTAATATTATTAATATTAATTATATTAATATCATTAAGAAATATTATTAATATTTCAATTAATTCTGATAGAATCATCCCTTGCGTATTTAAATTGAATTAAAAAATGTAGATGTGTAATTTATGTCACTTTTGAAAGAATATACATACTTAATAATGCCTAAATATGCAATATATTCAATAAGTAGTTAGCGATAATTAACTTAAATGAATATAATACGTCTACATAGAGACTGTATTTAAAGATATGCAAAAAGTAAAATGTCTAACTACTCTACTACCTAACTCTACTTATAACTAATAAGATAAAAGATTAAAGATAAGATTGGCGCTAAAAATTTCAAAGAGACCCTTAAATTGGCACCAAAAAATAAATACTTCGCCCAAATCTTCAATTAGTTGTAGGAAATATATAGTTGTAAAAAAATAACACACTACGTATGTTTATACATACTCAATAAAAATTAAATATGTTTCTAAATTTTGGAAAAGATTTTTCAGGAAATATATGTTAGCGTAATATGCCAACATCCCTCGTACATCGTACATAAGTCGCGATGCCATTGGTGAGCTAGTACGCATGACCGAGGAAATGATGGAGCAGGAGTAGCTTACAACAGCGCAAGTCGATACTCAGTCAATGCCATGTATTGAAGAGAGTCGTGTCATTAAAAGTAATAGTACGTTTTCCTGAGTTTAAGTAGGGTAGAAACCCCAAATTGACAGCTAATGCTAACATATATTTATATTTTGGATACTTTCTCTTGTAATTTGACATCACTTGAATGGACACCCTTAAGCCCTTAAGGCTTTAGCTATCCCTCGCTAAGGATTAAAAACCTTGTATTTCTTCAAATATGTATGAATATAGTATATAACAAAGCCAAGCCAACTGCGAATAAAAAGTACTTAATAGTTATTTATTATACAAGCGGATAAAATGAACGTTTAACGAGCGATAGGTTAATATCGCGAGTTAAACGTTCTTTGTATCCGCGAGTGTATTACAACGTTTTATTCAATTTTGCCATATATATAAACTGACGTTTAGCGGAGTAAGTCCAATTTTAAAGAGAAAATTTGACAGATGACAACTTCAGTGCCGCAACCTTGACAACGACGAAAACAATTTTAAACATATAAAACGTTTATATGGCAAAATTGAATAAAATATGTTAATGGAAATCTTTATTAACCTTTTAATATGTAACTAAACAAACTATCTCTTTTATCGGATTGAAATTAACGTTCCTTGGGATTTTGAAATTTGAAACAGGCAAAAATGCCCAAAAATATGAAATAGTATTCTAAATAGATACTTATTCCTAAAATAGGTAACTATAGGCAAATGCATATAGTAAATCCATTTTATAGTCTTTATATATAGAAAAATTACTTTCATTTAAGTTCATTATCGCTAATTAATAATTGTATTTATTGCATATTTAGGCAGTGTTATGCATGTTCTTTCAAAAGTGGCATATATTACATATTTACGTTGTAAAATTGTAGTAAGAATTCAAACACTTTTTTGCAAAAAACATTAATATGTTCATATTTTTTTTCTATAAAATGGAAATATAAAATTTCTATATATTTTCTTTATATTTTCTAAAAATTCGGTGCAATAATACGCGCATGTATTTAATTTCCTTCTGCATATAATCAGCTGTGATCACCCGGCTTATAAACCACAAGTGAAATACAAGTAGCTACAAATAAAACGTGATTTCAGTTAATAATAAAATGATAAATCAATTTGGAGTAAAGAGAAACTAAAAGGGACTAAAAACACATGAAATTTCTTTCGCATCACAAATTTTTAATTCATGAGTGTTTTTGATAACAAATTTGAGTTTTATATTAATTCATATAACAATGTCAGGCCATGAGCTGACGTATGATACAGTACGTAGAATTTTCAATAATGCATCTGTACTCAAATCTTAAATTTATTAATTTCGCAATATTTTTCGAACGTTTGGCCATTAGGTAACAACAAAATCGGTCCAAATTTCTACGATATCTCTGCAGCATCTGATCGTTTCGGTAAAAGTTGAATTTCTCACCTCTCGAATCTCACTTAAGTATATTAATACTTAATACGAGTGAATTGCGTAACGAGATCTCAGCAGTAGGTATACATGATATGCGAAAGAAAGTGAGCCCGGCGACCTGCGGCGATATCCGTTTAATCCGTTGCGATTTTTGTTTTGCAGGAGTGAGACTGTGTGCCCTTGTCGAGGCTCTCAGAGGACGTCCTCTAAAACCGTCTTGGAACAAGAGGCCGGTAAATCAACACCATTATCTCGAAAATGTGACTTGTGCCTTGAACGCCATCGAACAGGACGGCGTCAAACTCGTGAACATAGGTAAGATATGGACGTTTGCCTCAAGTGCAATGATCCTTGGATCAGGTTATCTAATGTGGAAACAAATATACGGACAAATATCGAAAATTCTTTACATTTGTCGACGACGTTAGAGCCGCCGACCTCTCTACAATTTGCGTAGATGATGAATTTTCGACGAAATTATGTTCAGAGGGAATAAGTTGGAGATTTTAAAAATAACACAAAAAAGTTAAAAAAAGGTAACTTACTGCATTTCTACTAATGTTTTAAATAACCAATATTTGATTAATTGATGGTATTTTAAAAATTCTCACCGCTTTTAAATCGCTGCTTTATTAGGTATTTGCCATATTGAAACATAAAGCTATGGTTTTGCAATTTGTACAGCTTTAGAGTCTGAATTTGTTGTTATTCTTCAAAAATAATGGCAGATACTATAATGTTGTTCTTGAGACAGTTTAAGAGTACTTGAATTTCCTTAATGTTTTTTTTTTGTAAATTCACTTGTGTTTTTAGGATCCACAGCGATTTGATAGTAGGTACTCAATACAAGGACGTTAAATTCTCTTTATTACTTAAGCAGTAATTTTATTTTAAAAAGGTATAAACCCTAATGAAGGTAGAATTTTCGATCTTTTGTAATCACAAATGAAGCTAATTTTACGAGTTGTATCAAATTTTAACTCAAACTCCTCAACATTTGTGAATACTGAAATTGATTTAAATGCTCTTGGATTTAACATGGTTTTCATTGGTATAAATTCTTGAAATGTAATAACATAACAAGGGTTGTTTAAAGAAAGCTGAGGGAAAAATCAACCCAACAGTTAGTTCCCTAAATAATTCTCTTTAGGCTTTATTGAACCTCGCTGAGTACCTATAGCATTCATGTCTATTTCGTAACCAAATTTTTACGTTTCTTATAATTATTGATATAAACAATCATAACAATTGAAATGTCGGGTTATAATAATTGATGTTCGCTTTTAAACCTATTTTAAGTTAACTCAATGAGCATATAATTTTGCCGAAAAAGCAGTAAGTGATGTCACTAAATTGAGTGAAACTCACTAGAGTTCTTTACTGTTATTAGAGTTATTAAAAGTCCACCAAAACACTTTAACACTTAAAACACAATAATAAATTCACTTTTATTGATATATAACATCCTAAAACATGTTTTATGGTTTCGATAAAACTTTTAATCATTTTCTTATAAGATTTATGTCTCCCAGATTTTTGAAACATATTTGAAAATATCGGGATACAAATGACAACAAATTTTTTTATGAAGTTTTACAAAATATCTCTTCAATATTTTTGGTACTTAGTACCTTTGAACCATCCACTTTTCAGTTATCAGCGATTAACAAAGCCTTTTCTGGATCCATTCCATCTTATTTTTATTAAAAACACCGACATTGGCTTAAACTCTAGTTTCAGGAATCATGTACTGAATTGAGCGTTCATATTCTTGAAAATTAGCAAATTAGCAAAATTAGAATTAGACGAATTGGATGCAAACGTCACTTTAAGTTACATTGATATCTGGAGAGCCGAGGACGACTAGAGTTAAGATTTTGTGAAAATCAGCTCAATTTGGATCAAAGGACACATTTTTGAATTAAATTAGTGGTCGATTTCTGTACAATTGGCTAGAATTTATGACTCTCAAAAACATCGAATTTTGCTATGAAACAGTTAGTTAAAATCTCAGTTGTTGGTAAATTGACTAAAATATTAATTTCTCGGACTGTAATTTGTGTATTTGAATGTGAAGTGCCATGTGAATTTTTCTGCATAATTGACTCAATTTAATCTCATTTCCTTGGGGAACAATCAATTAAATGAGTTGTTTCGTTTAAATTTAAGTTTGTACGAAATTGACTGAAGGATTAGTTAGTAGGATAAAAGTTGTATCGATATCTAAAAGAGTAGGAAATACAATCGAAACAATTATGAAAATGTAAAATGCAAATCTTAATTAATACAATGCAGTATAGTA
The DNA here is from genome assembly GCA_946251905.1 of Cryptocephalus moraei. Lineage (NCBI taxonomy): Eukaryota > Metazoa > Arthropoda > Insecta > Coleoptera > Chrysomelidae > Cryptocephalus > Cryptocephalus moraei. Next base: position 24,002,542 of record OX276456.1, read on the forward strand.
CATTTTAAAATAGATGCAGTTTGGCGGAAAAAAAGTTTAACAGTAACACCTTGCAAATTCTTTACCTACAGTTTCAACATATTTGGGATTTCACTAATATATTGAACCTATTCCCAAAATGGATATCTATAGAAACCTCCTGGAGTTTCCTCTCAAAAATTAAGTCTAATTCAAGTTAAATCCAAAGACCAGCTCCACCTCCTCTTTCCACGCCAACGAACATGTTGTGGATTCATTGAATGTGTAATTCTTTGAAAAATGATACATTTCACAACTTTCCTCAAACTTGTCCGATGGGAGCAGAAACAAATCCTCTTCTCACAATTCCCCGGAGTCTGCGTCACAACAAGTGGGCAAAATGAGACGTTAAAATTTCTGCGATGAATTTATTATTAAGAACTACGTAACGTTTTGCACGATAAACAATTTACAATGTTTCGTATTTCCTCGTGGCTTCCCACGTCTAGCCCCAAAACGAATTCCAAGGGTTACACGTTCGATCCTCGTTTGGTAATAGAAAGTTCTTCGCAAAATTAATTAAAACTGAACGAAGGCTGATTTGATCGAAATAAAAGAAGGTAAATACTGTGGCACGTAATGGGTACGATCCTAATTGAAAGTACGGATAAATAACGATTGAATGTTATGGAGATGACACAAAAGCTATATTTAGCGAAACTAGTAAAACGTATACGGTATAATATTGTAATGGACGAAGGCAATCCGCCAACTGGTCAGATACGAGACGAATTTCGTTTTGGAGTGTGAGATGAATTCACGGCCTCCATTCGAGGTAAAACACCATAAAAGGTACGAAATGGTGACTAAATGAATACCTGTGGATTCATTTATTTTAATATCTCTAAGCAGTCATTATCGTAACAGCTTTACATTGTTCCAGGAAAAGTTCTCAAATCACATAATTACCGGTTAATTAATTTTAATAACACAAACAACAAATTTTCTTAACTTTCTTAAGAAGTTACTTAAGTTACTTAAGAAGTGAACGATTTAGAGAAGTTACAGTGTTCTAGGAAAAAGTTTCAAATTACATTTTGTTCATTTGTTTTTGAAAACCAACCAAAAATCTTCCAAATTTTATATCAAAAGTTTGCAATTACTGGTTAATAAATTTTAAAATTTCTTAACTGCAGATTAAATTGGTACTCAAATGGATGTGGATTAATATTAAAAAAGTGGTAGGTAGGCATTAGGTGTTACAATAGTCAAGGCAGTTTTCCAATCAGTATTCATTCGTGTTTGAAAACCATCGAAAAAATTGCAAATTTCATATTAAATATTTACCTATCTAGAATTACTAATTAATTTAATTTTAATACTTCAAAGCAGACATTCTCATAAATTCCCTGAGAAGCTATTAAATGATTTCCAAAGTTATATGGTACTGAGTATTAGGTACAATATTTTAATAAAAGTTTTGAGCTCACTTTTTACCCATTTGTTTTAAAAATCACTTAAAATTTTCCAGATTGTAGATAAAAATTTTACTAATCTAGAAATACTCATTAAGTTCTGATTTTTATATCTCGAATTAGACACATTTTTGTAACCTTCTTTGAAATTTTTGGAATATTTCCAAAAATTCTGATGGATTGATACCACATATTATAATGATCTAGGCCAGGTTGTCAAATCGATTTTCATATTTATCCATTTTTGAAAATTTAATTTTTGATCAAACTGTTTGCTCTGAGAATTACTGATTAATTGATTTTAATATTTAGATGTAGATATTCTCGTGACCTTCTTGGGAAGTTACTAAATGATTTTAAAAAGTTATAGCGCTTAACAATACAATGTTCTATTAAATTCACTTTTCTAGAATTCTAAGAATTCACTTTATGTTACTGTGCTTTTGAACAAAAAATCATCCACCAAATTGTACATCAAATTTTTACTTATCTGGTAGTACTGATTAGCTGCTGATTTTTACGTCTCTAACTAGACATTTTGTAACTTGCTTGAATTATTTTAAAAAATTATGGTCGATAAAACCATATATTATAATAGCACAGGTTTTCAATCGGTTTTTGTATTGAATTATTTTTGAAAATTATCTAAAAATTTCCAAATTTTAGATAAAACGATAACTCACCTAGAACAACTAATCAATTATTCACTGTTTATTTATTCACTTTGCGATTTTTACTATAATATTATACTGGGTGATCAAGAATGACTGTTTGAGTTGGCTATCCTACCTGGAGGATTTTTTTGCCTAAGGGTTTGCAACGCTACAACCAGATTTGTTTATTGGACAAAAATTTGACATAACAATCAGCGATGAGATTGTAGGTTATGAGAATAAAAATTAACGCTAAAAAAATGAAACTCGAAATACAGAACAATGATTTAATTAAACAGCTAAAGGTAATGCTCAAAATGCCCCCCATTTTAGTCCAGACAAACTCTTCTTTTTAGGCTCTCGAAGATATTCACCAGCATATTGGGGGTAATGTTTGCCACTTCCTGAACTATTACCTCTCGCAGCTCTCCTTCAGTATGCAATATGTTTCTAAAGACATTGTCCTTCAAGAGCCCAAATAACGAAAAATCTAATGGAGTGAAATCTTGACCTGCTTGGCCAAATGCCCTGACTAATTACTCTGTCGCCAAAATTCTCTCTTAAATATCCCATAGTAGCACGAGCCGTATGTGCCCTTGCAGTCTTGTTGGAAATATCCAATTTGACGCTCTTCGTCTGTTAATTGGTTTATAAAAGGCCTCAAAAGGTGTTGGATATATCTCTCCAAATTGACGGTAAAATTAAAAAATATCAGCCCATATACCCGCGTCCTTTAGACTGCCAACCAAACACCAACTTTACCCGGGTGCAAATGGCTCTGATAGCATAAGGATTTTCACCTGACCAAGTTCTGTAATTTTGTTTATTAACATAGCCGTTGAGATGAAACCAGGCTTCGTCGGAAAAGAAGGTATTGTCAAGGATATCATTATTATTTAATATGTCATTGAACCAATTGCAAAATAAAACTCTCTACGGGTGATCAGGAGGGGTTAATGACTGGACGATGGAAATTTTGTAAGGGTGATACTTTAATTTCTTTTTAAGCACAGTGGAGCAACTTCCATATTATGATAAACCTGTAAAACCGTGAATTAGAACAACATGGAAAAGTGGAAGTCTTATGGGTAAGAATGAAAATTGGTTGAATAGGAGGCATAAGGACCAAACCTGTTGGAGAGCTTTCTTAAGGATTTGGGAGGACTTCTTTGCGTTCGAGTTCTGATATCCTCGACAACTTCCTCGTTTAGAGTAGAAGGTGTACCAGTTGACTTTTGTTTGCTTACGCTCCCTGTGTTTAAATAACGTTCAACTACTCGCATGCAATGTTGCAGAAAGACAGCAAAAGTGACCAAAGTCTCCGGAAACAACTCTTGAAATTGCTGGTATGTCGCTTCGAGAGAGTACTGCCAACCAGTAATTGGGTTATAAACCCCGCTTCGAAAGTACGCCATTCCAATGAAAATTTCGTGTTGTAACGTGAAAACCATTTTAAATAAATAAATTTGAAAAAATGCCAGAAATTTGAATTTGAAATAGTAAATTCAAATTACCAGTTGTACCATTTAAAAATGAAATTCAGCATTGCCAACTCAAACAGTCATTCTTGATCACGTTGTATATACGAGTATTATACTACATTACTATTTATTTTCAACAATTTTCAAAAGTTATGATACTATGCATTGCACTGTTCCATGAAAAGTTTTTAAAGCGCTTTTTATTCTTTTATTTGTAAAACCATCCAAAAATTTCCAAATTCTAGATCAAATTCGTACTAACCAAAAATACTGATCAAGTATTTTTTATGTCTCGAACTAGACATGTTTGTATGCTTCTTGGAAGTTTCTTAATTATTTCCTAAAAACTGTTTCCTTTTCCAAGGTGTTCATTAGGTTCTAAAAATCTTCAAAAAAATTTAAAATTTTTGTATCAAACGTTTTTTCTCCTAGAATTACTGATTAAGTAATATTAATATGTAACAACAGACATCCCCATGTAATTGATCTATGTAACGAAATACATTATTCTAGAAATAACATCTTGATGATCCTTTGATGGCCCCTTGATGATCCTTTGATAATGTATTGGTGATTTTATATTGATCTCTTAATAATTCCTTGACTGTCCCTTGATAATCTCTTGATGACCTTTTGATGATATGTTGATGACCATTGTCTTTGAAAACCATTCAAATTATTCCAAATTTTGGATCAAATTTGCATTTACCTAGAATTAATGCAGCACAAATTTTCTTAATTATCTTGGGAAGCTAATAATAGATTTCCAAAAGTCACGCAGGTGGATCAAATTTTTACTCATCTAGAAGTATTTCTAGAGCGATTGTTGTATCTCAAGGTAGACATTTTTGAATAAGTAACCTCCGTAGAAGTTTTAATAGTTGTAAGTAGATACCAAATGTGGCAATGATCTAGAAATTTTAAAACCACTTTTTTGATTTATTGGTTTTTGAAAAGTATCCATAAATTCTTTGTGATAAACTCTCATAGTAGTTTCCAAATGGTTTTATTACATGCTTATTTTTCTTAAAAAATCATTTATTCTTCCATCATAACGTATTGTCGTTTCAGGAAACGTGGACATCGTCAACGGCAATCTAAAGCTCATACTTGGCCTGATATGGTCACTGATAGTACGTTACCAGATAGGAAGATCGAAGTTCCCTCCGAGGAAATTGATGTTGGCATGGCTTCAAGCGGTTCTTCCGGAATGCAAAGTCACCAACTTGACCACAGATTGGAATTCTGGCGTCCTCCTCTCCGCTCTGATAGATTATTGCAGACCTGGGTTATTCCCCCATTGGAGATCGCTAGGTAGGAAAAATACATTTGTTTGTCTGTGATTCCCGTTTATTCCCCACTTCCTCCAGACAAAGGAAACGGGATAGAGAACTGTCGACGTGCCATGAACATCGCTCAAAGGGATTTAGGTATCCCGGCGATCCTCGAACCGGAGTACTTGGCTTCTCCTTGGCTGGACGAACTGTCCGGGATGACGTATCTATCCTACTTCATGAAGCCTGGATCGCCTGGATTCCACGCCACGCTCAGATGGGTGAATTCGAGATTGGAGAGGCAGATTAATAACTTTACGGTGAGGAAATCATCCGTGGAAATTGTGATATAAATAATTAGTTCGAGTTAGTGTTATCAGGTTATTAGCACACTAATTGAAGCTGACAGTTGCAGCTTTCAAATTTACAGGTTTATAAGTTGATCGTCTTTAACCGGTGAAAGCTGATAATTAATAATTTAATAGCAGAAGTCCGGCGACAATATTATTTCTCGATAAAGGTGTTTATTGCTTTCATGATTCATTTAGTCAATTTAATTAAATTCAATGCTAGTTTAAATTCGCGACAGACGGTCGTCGAGAAATATACCGTAAGGAACGTCATTGGTTTTCAAATGCAGTGAATGTAAGATTTATCATTCGAAGTTGGTTAAATACTTAAGATTCCAAAAATCGAGAAATGTTTACAAATTGTCATTTCGCGAAATATTTATGTACAAGCTTTATAAATATTTATTTATGTCGCATTGTTTCCCGATGCAGGTTCCACTAGAAAATTATTTTTAGTACAAAAACTACATAAATGAGACATTGTTGTGTCTCACAATAACAACGTTTACTTTACAACAATGGGACGTTTCTCACTTTTTCTTCCTAAGAACAAAACCGCCATGCATATGTAATAAAAACCTCATTGTCACATGTTTCTTTTAGAGCGATTGGAACGATGGAAAAGTGATAAGCGAGGTGATTAGATCCCTGGGGGGATCGGCGACGTCCCCTTCGAAACTCAGGAGCGATCCCGCCTATTGGGAGGCCAATCAAAATCAAGCGATCGAAGCTGGAAAACGATTGGGTAAGTCGAGTCCTAACAAAAAAATTAAACAAACGAATTAATATCAATAGAATTAAATGTATGTTATTAATACTAATTTTGTTTATAATTTCAATTAATATGAGTTTTTTTATCGTTTCCCATATTTAATGAATCTCGTGAAGGTCAAGTCGCTTTTGTGTAATCAATTCATCACAACAAAGCTGAAGTATTTAAATTTAACCTTGGGGTTAAACTGTTGGATGCACTCAAGTGTCGTATATATAAAATAATGATAATAATAATAATCTATTGATTGAGAAGTAGTATATGAAGTGCGCCTTACTCCGTATCAATAATTGCATTTAAATTATTTTGTTGTTTACTATTGAGAAATAGTTTTTCAAGTCTTGAATTCCAGAATCAAAATTCCAACTAGTCTTAACGCATTGAAATAACCCAAAATACATTTATTGATATCGTAGATAATCCTCACAACAATCATTTGATCCTAACAATCAGATAGTTAAGATTGGAATTTATTTATTGCTAGTATAACATAACAATATTGCTATACAATTGCTAATTAATTATGCAAAATAATTATTGCTGGAGTCGTTCCCGAAAAATTCCAGCTTAATCAGCTTTTCGTTGTGTATTGCGTATCAGCGTATGGATCAAACAAAATATGCGTTAATGACATGTAAATAAATTTTACAATAATATTTTTCACGAACTTGTATAAATAACTACATATTTTTAAAATGACGGAATATAGACTCGAATAAAGATACATAAAAGTTTAAGGAAGTTTGTTATAAGGTGAATCTATTCAAAAGTATTCAGTAAATAACTTATTATAAACTTCTTATACCGTTTGTTAACTTTCGATAACTTTCACAAATATTTAGTACTGTAGATAATATTTTTTTGATGTACTATAAGTTTAATTAAAAACTATATGAATATTTTAACATATACAGAAAGTAGCATTAGTGTTCATTTTTCAGAAACTTGTAATTTTGAAATGGAAAACATGATTTTGAATTTTTGTTTTATTTTACGTTTGTAATGTTTGAATTAACATTTGTTTTAATTTGTTTATACCTTAAACGATTCTAATTATTAAATTATTTGATTACTCAAATTACTCTAGATCTAGATGTTCAAAAATATTTTGGGACCCATTTCGGTGATTTCGAAATGATCTTGCACCCTTGCTGGTTTAGGGTATTTTTATTCAAAACTATTAAATTACTTAATTTTAATTTTAATTAAATTAAGCTGATAGAAGGTTATACTTCCATATTTTATTTCCAAAAAATGTATACTTATTCAAGTTCATTAGCTTAATTAAAAATAAGTTTGTCTTGTGTTTTTCATGTTCTAACAATTATAGAACTAATTATATAATGCAATAAGTATACAATTGTTAGAATTTGGAAAACAATAACATATGGTTCTTCTGCTTGTGGAGCCACAATTAAGTAATTGTAAGTGTAGATTGTGTAGAAGTGTAATTGAAGCACAATAATTAATAGTTATCTTCAGAATATCATTTTATTTATTGAATTTTTAAATTTCAAAAATGTAAAAAATATAACACTGCACTTGTTAAGACTAGGGCTTAATTCCTCCTAATTTATTAGGACTCCATTACAAAGCTGACTAGGCAAATATAAAGTATTTTGGTTGAATATGAACTGGGATTACAAGATGATTAACTGTAGTAAAATTGTCAGGATTTACTAGTAAGTAGAAGTTTCTTAAATTTAATATTACTAGGCGTCTGACAGAAATAAGAATCCCCAAAATATCTTTAAATGTAAAGCACGGATAATTGAGAAATTTGTCATGAATTAGTATTGTTCCTGCAGGATTCCTTAATTCAATTTGATGTAAAAATAATAAACGAATGATAAATAAGGCTGTTGCAATAAGTGGTAATATAAAATGGAAAACGAAGTAGCGGTTAAGGGTTGCATTATCAAAAGAAAATTCTCTTCAGTATCATTGAACGATAGATACAGCTGCATAGGGGGCTGCTAGAATTAAATTAATAATAACAAAAGCGTCTCAAAATGACATTTGCCCTCATGGTAATACAAATTCAAGAAACGCAGTTGTTATTATTGTAAATTGATTAGTACCTCTTATTCATGCTTCTATTAAATTATATGAATCTCATCCATTATCAATCGAAAAATAAATGAATATAGTGAGACGTGAGACCTCGTTAACATAGTTTGAATTAGTCATGCATTAATAACATGGGAAATACTATTAAAAGCTGTTTCAGCATTAGGGCAATAATGTAGTGGTAGGTGGATTCAAGTGATGATTTGAATTTTTGAACATGATCCTAACAAGGAATCAAAATTTCATATAAACGATATTTTATGTATTATATATACATTATTATATATTATATATATATATATATATATAATGTGTATGGAAGGTCAGTTAATGAATTATTAACAATGTTAGTAAGGGATGAAATTATTCATACAGTGGTTTTAGTTGAAATAGTTGTTCTTTTTATTTTTATTCAACAACAATTATTGTTATTATTGTTGTATGGAAACTAAATTTAATAAATTTATTTAAAAAATATGCGGTTAATAATTTCTTCGACAACCAAAGTTTCAATAAATTAAAATTTTTGGGATGTTAACAATTTATCAAAAAAATAATTACAAGAGCCAATAAATAGAAATAATTTAGATATTTAGATGAAAAGTTACATTTTTTGTCTAAAGCAGCTCTACTAGGTATGTACTTAAATTAAGTCAGTATACCTCCAATTATACTAACTAAAGAAGTAATACATGAGGATCAGACATTTTTATAATATTAATTATGTATAATAATAATAATAATAAAATATAGTAATAAATTAGCAACAAAGACTTGCTTACAAAAACTGCGAAAAATCATATTTTAAGTCATAACGGAGGGGTGAGTTTATAGGTGGGGGTGATCGGGGTTGTTTTTCTACCAATGCTTTTATACCAGTAAAATATGCAACAAACATCATTTTGATACCTCATTTAAGCTATTTGTGTATCTATTATAGTTTTTCAGGAAAGACTACACCAATCTTGTTTCTCCATTACAAATTAGCAATTCATTTAGGGTTATCGTAGATTAATCATCGTTTTTTATGAAAAATTATACCAATATTTTTTTCTGCATTACAAATTAGCAATTTATCTCAGGTTGTCTTAGATTAATCATAGTTTTTCAGAAAAAACTACAGCAATCTTGTTTCTGCATTACAAATTCGCAATTAATTCGTAGCTTAATCATAGTTTTCTAGGAAAGACTATAGTAACCTTTTCATTTCTGCATTTCAAATTAACAATTAATTTAGGGTCATCGTAGATTACTCACAGTTTTTCAGGGAAGACTATAGCAATCTTGTTTCTGCATTGCAAATTAGCAATTAATTTAGTTTTAACGTAGATTAATCATAATTTTTCAGGAAAGACTACAGCAATATAGTTTGCATTTCGAATTATTATAATTTGGAGTGTTCGTAGATTAATCATAGTTTTTCAGGAAAGATTACAGCTATCTTGTTTCTGCATTACAAATTAGCAATTAACATATGGTTATCGTAGATAAATCACAATTTTTCAGGAAAGATTACAGCAATATTTTTCCTGCATTACAAATTAGCAATTAATTAAGAGTTATCGTAGATTAATCATAATTTTCCAGGAAAGATTACAGCAATCTTGTTTCTGTATTACAAATTAGCAATTAATTTATGGACATCGTAGATTAATCATAGATTTCCAGAAAAGATTACAGCAATTTTGTTTCTGCATTACAAATTAGCAATTAATTTAAAGTTTTCGTAGATTGATCATAATCTTTCAGGAAAGGCTACAGCAATCTTTTCATTTCTGCATTACAAATTGGAAATTAATTTAGGGTTATCGTAGATTAATCTTAATTTTTCAGGAAAGACTACAGCAATCTTGTCTCTGCAATACAAATTAGCAATTAAATTAGAGTTGTGGTGGACTAATCATAATTTTTGAGGAAAGATTACAGCAATCTTCTTCATGCATTACAAATTAGAAATTAATTTAGGGATATTGTAGATTAATCTTAGTTTTTCAGGAAAGATTCCAGCAATCTATTTTCTGCATTACAAATTAACAATTTAGGGTTATCGTAGATTAATCACAGTTTTTCAGGAAAGCTACAGCAATCTATTTTTCCTGTATTACAACTGTAACGTTTATTTATAATTTATTTACACTGTCCTAATTACTATACTACACACTACTTCACTGTCCTAATTACTATACTACACACTACCTAATTTATCTTAACTATTTCCTAACTTATAATTAATTTATGTCACTCTTAATGTGAATTTATCTCACTGGTCCGTTTTTCACTTTATTTATTCACTCGCGGCTTCACGTCTAATCTAATCTCTCCGACCGCAAGCCCGCTTATATACACCTCAATTGTATTCGCGATAGTTCCAGGTCATTCCTTTCTCCAATAATGTTTACTTAGAAACGTCCAGAAAGGTCATAAACCATTCTTTAATAAGATGTTGCCGGGACTCAATTAAGCGTAGCGGCGTTCCTTTGAGGTAAGCCGCCGAGGTCTGATAAGAGTAAACACGTTTCGCGCTGCTGTTTACATTTCGCGTTACACAATTTAGCAATTATTTTATGGTTACACGCTTGACGTATGAAATGTATGTACGTATATTAGGAACGCAATAAATCTCTAACTCAAACAGTTCATCTAAAGTACAGCTTAATATTGGTAATAGCACTAATCCCTTATCCTCCTGTCTTTAATGGTCGGTAAGTCGCACTTTCTCAACGGTTGAGGAATCAACGACTTTATCAACTAAGAATTGAACTCCAAACTCCAATTCGAAATTCCATGTTTGGGAAAGTGTGTAGCTAATCTACCGCACGTCATTAACGACGAATATCAATTAACGTAACGACTAATTACAGGAGTACAGCCGGTGTTATCGGCGAGGGACATGGCGGACAAGAACGTGGAACATTTAGGCGTAATGGCGTACGCGGCGCATTTCCAGTGGGTGCCGGAGCGGCCTCCGTTGCACGACCTCATCAACTGCACCCTCAGCTCCACTTCCGGGAGGGTCGGAGAACCGGTAAGGGAAACAAAGCGAACCATCGAACGGGTGAAGATATTAACGAAGACAAAAGATCGAACTCCATGTATATACGACGTACAGCCGTTTTCGGTGTGTCTCTGCCATATTCCGATCGTTTACATTTCGTCGGTTCACAATGGAATTTTTAACGCTTTAAACAATAATGAAAAGACTCGATTAACATTATGAGCACGTTTGTTTCCTGTCGAAAGGGGGATCGAATGTCGTCACGCTTTATGATCTATTCTCAATTTCAGTAGTTTAAAGGTTGCTTTCGACGTGAGCGTTATACCCATTCGCGCAGCATAAATTAACGATCACCAATTAACGATGGCGACAATCGTGATTCATTCGAAATTTTCTTAAGACCCGACAACGTTCCGATAACGTAAGTACAAGTAATCATTGTAAGTGAAAGCTAAAATAAAGCAAAAGGTCGTAATGGAGGCGTTAAGTGAATTTGTCCATTACATTTACATATTTTTTAATTCCGTAGAAACACCTGTGCATAATTAAGCTAATTAGAGAAGTACACTCAAAATTTACAAAATCACTTACGATTTCCATTAAAAAAACGGATTTCGTTGGTCAGTTGTTGATTTTAAATATCACGGACATCATAGAAAGTGTAAAGCAAGTTTTTAAATAATACGACGCTTTGGCTTACTCCAAACTATTTTCTGGTAAAAATTGAAATTCATAACGCGGTTATTAGATAGTTCGTTGGCCGTGAAAATTCATTATTAAATTTATTGAATTAAATAATAACAAATTTTAAGGGTACAAAGTATTACCTCAAAATTTCAATTTGAAATATGCAATAGTCGCTGGAACGAAGCTTCCTTTGCGTTAGTAACAATACCAAGCCTACAATGATTCGTTTTGTAAAAATTAACATCATTTCTATTGGTTGCACCGATATTTTCAAAATCTCAAAATATCAGCACTTGCTTGCACTTATTGACGTTCCCATACCATCAATTGTTGAAGCAGCATTCCATTTCTTTCTAACGGTCTTTTGAGTGCTATTTGATGTACGCTTTTAAACAATTGAATTATATTACTTCATTCGGTTGTTTTTTGAAATTCGTATATTTTAATTCACAAGCCGATAGAGTATAAAATGGCGTTATACCACTAAGGTAACGGCGCCGTCGCCAAATGCTCGGAATATTAATATACCATGTTAATACAGTGGCGGACATCCGATTATTTTATGATTTGTATTGATTTGTGAATAGCATACTAAAACCATCGAACCGAAGGAAAATACGTGTTGACCCCACCGGCATAACTAAAGATATATTTTCTCACTTGATTCACATATACAAATATTGATTAAACAAGTTATTGGTGTAGCCGTTTCCGATAAACAATGGCTACCTTACCTTAAACCTTAAGAAGCTGCGCTACGGAAATACCTTTGGAACAAATGGGGGCGCTTTTGTTCCATATTTTATATCTAATTTATTATTTGCAATTGAACGGTATACAGGTTAAGTGATAAATAACTCGAATCCGCTTAACAGTACCTACACTATAATGTAGAGTAAAAATCGTTCCAATAATTTTAATATAATAATATTATCAATAATAATAATAATATTACCAATAATAAATTATCGTAAAACTTAGTGACGGTTGTTTATTATTCAGTAATTTTTATTGGGGGATATTGAAGTTGTGGCGCTTAATGTAAAAAATTAATATACTAATTGAATTAATTAATTAATAATTAATTCAATGAAATTATTTATTGTAGTATCCTTCAGCAGATTACTGAGTTGTAATCCTTTTAGTGGCGGAGTTTGGAAGTTGTCGACGTCTATTTACGGGCCTAATGTTGGACCAAGGAGTAGTTTGCAATGATTTTAATAAAAAAATAAATAAAAAATTTAATAAAAAAATATTTGTTTACAGATTTTGGTAAAACTCAGTAAAGTTGTGGGTTGAAATGCCCTTGGGAAGTTAGTAAGTTTGAACTCTTTCAGTTAAGGAAATTTCAAATTGTCCAGTTGGTCCATTTAGCAATTTGACAGTAATTTGGCGAAGTTACAATTTGCAAGAATTTTAAAAATCCATAAAGATATTCACACTAAAATTATTGTAAAATTCGGAGTCGCGGAGTTTAAAAGTTTCAAACTACTCGAAAATAAAACCGTCAAAAATAAATTTCATCCATATTTCTTTCTTTTTCCGTTTTTTCATTCCATGTGTTTTTAATTGTGGTTTTCATGGTTTTGGCTTCAATTGATGGTATGTGATTGCGTCTTAAAAGGATTCTGATTATTTATCAATCACCCTGTATATCCAAGACGAAAAATTTAGTTTTGGAATACAATGGGGTGGTGATTCCAAAAATTGGGGATGATGGGGTAGTTTCGGAGCAGTACGTTAGATCACAACTGATTATCAATAAATTATACAATGTGTTTCAAAATGACTGTCATCTAGTCGGCTTTGGAATTCCCATGTAAAATAAAAAAAAAACCGCCTTGCGAAAATAGGAGTTTCTACTAACTATACATAACCTCAAAATAACCTACCTAACCTCTTTCAACTTCTGTTTTTTCTCTGTCAAAGAAAACGAATTCTGAGTATTTGTCTATTTGTAGTATTTGTTTTGACCCTGAAAAGGGCCGTTAATTACCAGCAGTATCTACTGATTTCCAGTTTCACAATAAATGTTCGAAGTGTCACTTGTTGTCAGAATTAGATAGGTTCAAATCAATAGAGCGCGGCACATCAAAAATTACATGCATAGAAATTCCAACGCCAACTAGATGACAATCAATTTGAAACACATTGTATATGTAACAAAGGCCTTTTTAACCCCATAAGGAAATCAGTAATACCTTCATTTACTCTGAAGCTACTGCTGTAACTTTGGTAACTTTAGAGTTAAACTGGAGCATCTATGGTTTTTCAGGAAAAGCTACAGTAGTACCTATTTTTTTCACAGTCAATTATCAATTAATATTTGTATGTGATTAAAATGAGCAATTATATTTTCAGTCATATTGAAGGGATGGGATTGATATTTGGGGATGATTGGGGTGATTTTTCGACCTGGACCATTACACTAATCCTCAGCAATTAATTGGCACTAATTAATATGTCACTAGGGTCATTGTAATTGCTCCTCTGAGGCTACGGTACCTTAAGACTTAAGCTGAAGCACCCCTGTTTTCCAGGAACGGCCACAGCAATAAATGTTCTTTAATAACAATAAAATAGAGGTTGGGTTAGAACCTTGACATACCAAGTGCCTGCGGTAACTTCATAGACATCATTTCAGTTACCACCCCTAGCATTTCCAAAATTAAGAATCTATGAATCTCAATCTTACTTTCAAACAGACATAACCTTCCATCTTTGTTTCCCAGACACATTACCAGATCACGCTGCTGGAGTCCTCCCTCTCCTATTCGCACGTGTCGACGGAGATCCGCGGCCCGGACAATAAGATCTACCTGGGGAAGAACCTGAACCAAGGCAGGGGAGTCTTCGTGCCCTCCAAGGTTGGGATGCACGAGATCGTCGTGAAGTACGAAGGCGAAGAAGTACTGTCCGGCCATTATTTCAGGGTCCTACCGCCGTTGGTCGAAGTCGCTCCGCCGGGTATGGCCCCGTGCGCCCTCGGGTCACTCGTCCAGGTCCTGGTCAATGCGACAGGTAGGTCTCTTCCCGAATGGTTGGGCGAGTAAATTCATTGATAATAGAAATAATTCGAAAAGTCGCTTCAAGTTCAATTAAATACCTTTTAGAGACATTCAAACTTTGTACCTTACGATTCCAGGTGCTCCACGCAGGGAGGACATCTTGGTTACAGCGTACAGCCCAACAGGTCGCCCATTGAACTGTCCTCTAACAGTCGTTGAAGGCACCAACAGCGCCACATTCAAACCTGACGAACCTGGGGAGTGGAGGATCGAGATAACGTACCAGGGAAAGCAAATCCAGGTAAAACCTGATCGTGAAAATGTGGAATTTTCCTTTTTTTCAGTAGTTGTCTAGATTGAGATTTACTGATTCCACATTTTTTTAAATCTTAGGGTGGGCCATTCACGTGTTCGGTATTTGATCCAAATGGCGTCCATGTTGCCGGTCTGGAAGGAGCCCTACCCCTCGTCCCGCACAGTGTCGATGTGGATTGCAGAGCCGTAGGAGTCCCGGGGGAAGTGGTCGCAGACATCGTCCACGACAAAAGGTCCGTCCATTGCCACGTGGAGAAATTGGACAGCTTCCATTATCGTATCCATTTCACGCCAAAAGACGCTGGGAAACATAGAGTAAGAAGACATTTAGAAAGATCATAAATGTAGAAGGCTGTTGAAGTCAGAATGTCGTTTTTGCTTAAGTTGATGTTTAAGTATTATAAGTTTCGAAACTAACTGGAACAACAAAAATAATTACCTATTAAAGTTGCACTCAACATTAAGTAAACACCAACGAGTTACTACCTTTACCAACTTAGTAACTAAACAAGTTACTGAGTTACAAGTTGGACGAAAAATTTTTTATTACAATTTTCTAACTAAACAGAAATAGCTAAAAACTTTTCTACCGTATTAAGCAAATTTCATTTCGAATATTTTCGCAGGTGTACATTTACTTCAATGGATACGAAGTGAAAGGTTCCCCATTCATGATGAGAGTAGGGACGCAAAGGAGATCAAAATCGTCAAGTAGCAGTCCGAATGCTACTTATAGGGCTAGTCCGACCAATAGGCATGCGAGTCCGAGCCCTATTAATTCTAGTCATAACGTTTCTAAAAACTCTAGTTATAACAGGTGAGAGAATTTTTGAATTTGTATTCACGGAAGGTTCTTATAAAGAGTCACGTCTGAATATAGGCCTGAATTTGTGTTGGAAACATGAGATTCGTTTATTCCAGTTATGTTCTGGAGTCTAATTCTGATATTGGTTCTTAGTGAAGTTGATGTGATGAAGTTTACTTTCGTTCAATTTGATGTGTCATATTTTAATTACTCTTTTTTCGCTTCTTTAACCTTTAAAACTTTCAATGTACAATCAATACTCATACTAATTATGATCTTTAAACCCCAACATAACCTCCGAAAAGGGGTTGAATTTAATAGGAGGAGCAGCCACTTTAGACGGTTCGTTATGACAAATATAAATTCAAAGTGCCCAAACCATTGGCTCAAATGAATGATTAGTTACTTTCATGGTAAATAGATTTAACCAGGCTCAAGTTTACTCATAACAACTATACTATGATAAATATAAATAGGAGGGTTCCATTATTAAATTTATAAAATCCCATGGTTCAAGTATACATGCTCGATCGACAGTTCCATTTCTTTCTATTGACTAATGAAGACTTTTGTTTTGGTGGGTTGTTACATTTCATTCCCATACCTTCCTATGTAAAATGGCAATTTCAAAACGCCATATCGCTTAAACTAATCGTCTGCTAAACTAATAATTGATATTTTTGTACTACAAAGTACTTTCTAGTAAAATTAGAAAAACGTCAAAATTCAGTGTCCGATAAAACGAACCTCAGTCAAAAATCATACCTACCACTGGCGCTACCATACTGTAGCACATTCCTTCATCTACTACCTGCTGTACGTCTCTCGCGATTCCAGTTACAGGCAGAGCGCGAGCCCCCTGCACGAGGAGACCCACAAGTTCGCCCAGGACTACCACTCGAAGACCCTCTCGGAGAAGAGGATGACGGCGTCGAGCTCGCCGAGCTTCAACGGCAAGGCGAGCCCGACCGTGCACCGCACCAGCAGCCCGAGCTACTTCAGGACGTCGAGCCCGAGCTACCGGCAACCGAGTCCCGTCGGCAGGGACAGCCCGGACTATATCTCCAGCAGGCGGCTGAACGAGAAGAGGTACGACACGTCGAGCCCGAGCTTCGCGAAGAAGAGCGAGTACGATTCGAACTACGCGACCAAGATGTCCTCGATGAAGATAGGGGATTCGAGGAGTCCGACGTTCATGGAGAGGTTAGTAGACATGCTTTGGGTCAGCGTTGATGCAATTGAGCCCAACTATTCCGGTCTTCTTCCTCCTATTCTTGTTCTTGTTTTAGGAGGCATATGGCCTGTTTAGTTCCTGTTTCTTTGTATTGGCAATTCTTGTGAAGTTGATTGCCAGCTGTATCGCCATCGTTTTGGTGTTCATCCAGGTCTTCTTCCGTGTGGTGTGTTATTTCGTACTATCTTGGCTATTCTGTCGTTATTCATTTGGTTGACATGCTGGTTCCATTCTCTTCTTCGTTTTCTTATCCATCTGGCTACGTTGTCTGTTTGGCACTTTTCTCTTATGTCTGTGTTTCTTTGCCTATCTTTTAGTGTGTATCCCGTTATCATTTTTATGGGCTTTATTTCAGTTGTTTTGGTCATGACTGGTAATTTTCATGTTTTGTATATTCTCGACTTGTAATCTATACTTAGGTGTTTGTGCTTCCAGATTGGATATTTAAGACGTCCAGATATCATAGTCCCTTTGTTAACTCATTTCCTCATTTAATGTTCCAGATACCCTGTGCTTGTAATTTTGCATCCAAGGTATTCGAATGACAATTTGGTCAATAGTGGTATTTTCTATTGCCAGTTTGGAGCGCAGAGGTTCCTTTGCTATGACCATGTATTTAGTCTTGTTTATGGAAATTTTCATGTTAAGTTTTTCTGCCTGTTTGTTAAAGGCCTGTAACATTCTTTGGAGCTCATCTTCCGAATCTGCGATAAGTACTGCGTCATCGGAATAGCCATAATATGTATATTTTGTGTATTCCCAATCGATATCCTAATCCAGTGTTCTTTCCGGCTTTTATTAGTCTATCCATGATTGTATTGAATGAAGAGGGCTGAAACTGTCACCTGGGCCTGCTGCTGTCTCAAGGTGCTGCGTTAGAGTAAAGTTTGCTCGTATTTGCTGTGCTGTGTTTGTGTTTAGGTCCTTGATAAGTCGTATAATATATTCTCTCAGCGTTTCATTGTTTTCCACGGTCGTGATGACGTCTTTTAATTGCTCTCTGTCGAACGCCTTGGCTAAAACTACAAAGCAGAGGTAGGCAGGGGTATTGTACTCTAGAGGTTTTCCCACCAGTTGTCTCAGTATAAATAATGCCTCGGTGGTGGATCGGTTTCTTTGAAATCTCTGTTGTTTTTCGCTCAATGGCATTATTGAGCAAAGTCTTTGTTCCACCAAAACTTTCCTCTTCGTGATGTCGTGTGAAGAGTCTGTTCTCCAAGGGCCTCACTTTCTGCTTCGTTTAAAACAAATAATACACAATTAATAACAAATAAGATAAGGTGGGCAAATGTAATATGTAATCACCAACGCCTTTAAGGATCAGGCATCGTAAGAAGAAGATGTTTTCTATATCCTGTTTATATTTCTCATTTATAACTATTCCAATCTCTGATGTTGCTCTTTGGTCTTTGGCTACGACTGAGTATACTAAAATATAGTTAGTTAGTTTTGTTGTTCCTTTACCTTTCTTTTTTGTTTTGGAGAGTGCACATATATCTATTTCTTGTTCATTAATTTCAGAAGTTATTTCATGGTTTTTCGAAGAGAGAGTTTTCATGGTCCGACATGCAATTCTCATTTTTTTTCCTTCATGTACTTAGAGTTTATTTATTTTTCGGGGGTGTGTAATCCGTGAAATCCGTCTTGGTTCCAAGGTGTTACCTTGGTGTACATGAATGTTTCCCCTTGGGCAGGTCGCTAGCCTTGCCTAAGAACCTTCCTCCTTTGTCCTTTGTATTGGGACCTGCAGTGACGACTGTGCGCTACTCAATCCACCCTCAGCTGCCTGAGACGGATCTTATTTAGTTCATAATTCCTAACTGTGCCTCCTCGCCAGGTCCAGTCCGGATTTCGGCGGCAACTACACCTCCACGACGCGCTACGACAAGAGGGTGACGGAGAGCCGCGTCTACAACTCCTTCGACGATAACGGCATCGACACGAGCCCGATCATCAAGGTATCGTCGCTGAACGACGGCTCGGCGTCGCGACGCGACTCCTGGGACGCCATAGCGAAGACGAGGAACGTCCTGTCCGACAGGAGCCTCGAGTCGCTCGCGAACCTGACCGAGTCCCAGCTGGACTCGGACCTCAGGAGGAGGAAGGCCGAGGAGCACACGAGGTTCCTGGCGAACGAGCAGAACTACAGGAACGAGCACGCATACAAGTCGACGTCGAATTACTCGCAGAGCTATAGCGCTCAGAGGTACTCCAGCGACGATTTCAAGGATAAGGGGTACGGCAGGAGCTCGCCGATTTACAAGGGGATCAAGAACGGGGGTGCTGCCGCCGTGAAAGTGCAACCTGTACCAGATGGGGTCCTCGGGCAACCTGTCGAGTTCGAGAGTAAGTATGATTGGAGTCGTTGCGAAAGAGTTTTATCGAGGTAAAAATGTTCGAAGCTTAGCTAGAAATTTGTCCAGATGTGCACATCGTGATTACCATCAAGTATTAATTACGAGGAGCCTCTACAGGATGTTTTAAGTACGAGCTACCAAATAAGGGCTCAACTGTAAACTGTACGTGTGAACCCTTTACAAACTAAGTTCATAGATTTAGCCATCCTCGTTTAGATAGAGAGCGTGCAAAGGGCTCCTAAGTGGTCTCAATGGGTAGCTATTAAACGTTGCGTTTTCAGTAAAGGGAAACAGTCACTTGTTTCCTATTACACTTTGGTGTTCTGTCCTCGATACCATTCTTATAAGACTAAAGTCCACACCATCGGTACTTACTTAAAACATCCTGTGCTTGCTCTGGAACCTACTAAGTACATACATGGACCATCACCATACGATTAACGAACTTCTCTTAACTTCCATCCGCTGATCCTAATGATCACATCGATGTAAATACTTTCGGTTCCAAACTTCGATTGTTTTATCACCTGCGATCTTTCCGACATTTGTAAATAATCAACGATCAATTAGTCGATGGCAGCGGAGCGGGATCGGGTGATTTGGAGATTTTGGTGGAGGGTGGCAGGGTGACCTCGAGCGTGAGAAGTCTGGGAGGTCAAAGGTTTAAGGCCGCCTTCACCCCTCATCAGGCGCTGCCGCACAGGGTGGACATCAAGTTTAACGGGGAGACCGTACCAGGTAAGTGCCTGGATTAAGCGGTTTTTTAACGGGACGGTTATAATGCGATCGGTACGGGCGTGGCGGTGAGAAGGAGAGGCTTCCTACTTAACAAAGTGTAGAATTGTGAACGTGAGCTGCGTGGGGTGTTACGGTACAATAGCTGTTAACCCGATGATGTGCGCACGATGATATATCGTAGGTTTTTGTTAAGACATTATTTTACGAAAAGGAGATTTTACTATTCGACACATACCAATAATGCGTCCTTTGCATCGCCAAATATCTCCTCTGGAATTTTCACTCAAATACTTTCGACTTCAAGTCAAATTTCTAATGAACGTCTAAACTAAGCACCAGGAAACGTTCCAACAAACTTCTAAAAGTTGATTCGTCGCGCGAGATATGGTTTAAAGCGAGGAAAGTAAATATGACGCAACGTTAAAAAAACTATTTGTAGGTATTAAAAACCGCAGGATTCTTGATGTCCATAATATGTTAAATCTGAAATTTAAAATGTTTTCCTTTAACGGGTGTGAAGATAGCCACATCCACAGATCCTGTAGTCCTGTCAAATAGGTGCTGTTTTTTAATCTCAAAGCTTGTGCAAAAAACGTTCTCGGAGAGATTTTTCATTACTAAACAAATGTATTTGATATGATTTACCACCCTCGTTTGGGGGTTGATACATGTGTTACATTTACAAAAAATCGAAAAAAATATTTCAACCACCTAAACCAATTTTTACATCTAAAATCTTTATCTGAAAATATTCGTTTATACATAAACTATCCCCCTGTAATAGTTTCAAGTCGAAAATCAGGGGATACAATAGTCAATAGGGGGCTCATAACACACTTACTTAGAAATTTCGAAATCCTACATATGGTAATTTTTTTAAGTACCTTAACCAATTTTTACATTGAAAATTGTTCGTTAGAAATAGTCCTTTATATATAGACTATCACCCTGAAACAGTTTCAAGTCGAAAATCAGGGGATGGAATAGTCAATAGGGGGTTGACAAGACACTTACTTAGAAATTTCGAACTCCTGCGTATGGTAATTTTTTTAAGTATCTAAACCTATTCTTACATCGAAAATTGTTTTTTAGAAATATCCCTTTATACATAAACTATCCCCCTGAATCAGTTTTAAGTCGAAAATTAGGGGATGCAATAGTTATTCGGGAGTTCATAAGACACTTACTTAGAAATTTCGAACTCCTACGTACAGTAATTTTTTTTAAGTATCTAAACCAATTTTTACATAGAAATTTTATATCTGTAAACATTAATTTATACATATACTATCAACTTGTAACAGTTTCAGGTAGAAAATAAGGAGATGCAATAGTCATTCGGGGGGTTCATAGGAGACTTACTTTTAAATTTCGTACTCTTACGAATGGAAAAAATTATTTAAGTATCTAGACCAATTTTTACATCGAAAATTTTTCTTTGGAAATATTTGTTTATACATAAGCTATCCCCCTGAAACAGTTATAAGTCGAAAATAAGGGGATGCAACAGTCATTCGGGGGTTTTCAATTTTTTGTAAATTTACCCCATGTATCAACCCCCAAACGACAACTAGGGTGGTAAATCATATCGTATACATTGGTTTAGTAATGATTAATGACTAATGAACAATTTCTCCGAGAACGTTTTTGTACAAATTTTGAGATTACAAAACAGCACGTATTTCACCGGACTACAGGATTTGTGGATGTGGCTATCTTCACACTCGTTCCTTTTAAACATTTTCTCCA
This sequence comes from Cryptocephalus moraei, assembly GCA_946251905.1. Lineage (NCBI taxonomy): Eukaryota > Metazoa > Arthropoda > Insecta > Coleoptera > Chrysomelidae > Cryptocephalus > Cryptocephalus moraei. Next base: position 24,024,463 of record OX276456.1, read on the forward strand.
GTTCTCTTTATTATTATCTTGGTTTGTTGAATTACGTTTAAGAAGACAAAATGTGTTCATTTAATTCAATTAGCTTCCCCTATTATTATACCTACGTCCTTCCTTGATGGTATTTAATTATACTCGCTTTCACATTTCAAAAATCTGCTGAAAATTTCTGTGTTGCACAACTAGTAGGTCAATTGGAGGAAGTACGATCGTTAAAATTAGGAAGTACGCACCTTAAATAATTACATTTCGCAGTTGTTTAATGGACGAAGTCAAGCATTAAAATAAAATTAATTAAAACAAATCTCCTGCAGTCGTCGATTCGAAACTATCCAATACGATTTTCCTGCCACGTTTTATGTAATTTCTAGACCGTCGACTATAACCGAGTATCGGTTGAGATTATTTAAAAAATTTACAATGTTAAAAAGTCGCATTCTCGACTTTCTTTGCAGAGGTTCCTCCTTTAAACGCTCGTTCTACTGACACGATTTTCTCGATGGATCTCGAGCCGAATTTTTGTCGAGTTTATTAGTAATAAAAGCCATGTAATTTTGCCTCGTTTCCTATTATTTACGAGCGGTCTAGCGTTCTGTGGAAATCATCGACGAAGCACAGGTCAAACTCTATTATTGCATTTGCACTAGGGGGGACTGGCGAGGTGAAAACAACAGTAGAACCGTTTATGAGGATTGTGTAATGATTTTTGATGCCGCTCTAACCTTGAGGATAATGAAGATAATTGCACATTGAACTTATGTAATTGCAAAGACTAGATTAATTGCTGTTTGTCTTATCTTAATACTTTCAATTCCCTTCATTAATTTGGTTAGTTCTGTTAGTTCCGGCCTAGTTTAGTTAATATATGCTGAAGTTATAGTTCAGTCGAAATATAATTTTTTAGACGTACTGTGCTTGAAAAAGGAGTTGTCTGAAGTGCACTGAAAAGACCAGGCGTGAAAAATATTGATAAAGCGGATTAGGTAAGGGTGGGGTTGCAAGTCTATCAATAGGTTCCATAAGAATATTATTATAAACGTTGCGTTAAATAGATGTTATTCAATTCTCTACTTTTGGATGCAATGCCTTGTGTCCAATAAAATTATCATAGCAATTTGTAAATAATCCAATGAATTAAAATCTTTAATAAATACAGAAGTAACAAGAAAACGATAACAACAGTAAGAATAGTATTTCAAAAGTAATCAGGTACATTACAAACATTACTGCTTTGATACTCAAAAATTAATTAGTAATTAGGTATCAATCACATATACCATTAGGTACTGTGCGAATAAAGTACGTAACGACACATTCATTTTGCAATGCAATTTTATGGAATGGCCGGTCATGCATTTTATATCGTAGATAGTATAAACTTTAATTAAAGAAAAAGGACGTTAAATATTGGGAATAAGATGTAGTAAAAAACCCAAGGGGTGAAAATACTCAACAAAATCTTCAATTACCCCCATTTACATGTAGTGGAATTATAGTGACATCTTGAAGCCTCTAATACCTTTTCATGCAATGTAAATATGTGATCGCTGGCCGTTAGTGTATTGGGGTCTAAGGTGCATCCAAATTTAACTATAATTATGAATAAGATTTCATAATGCGGTTGCTTTCTGTTATTTTTCCTGGTGTTCGGCGAGGGGTAAAAGTAATGCCATAAGCTCCCGGACTATACAGTTAGAGATTTGATGTGAAACCTTGTGTCTTGTATAGGGGAGACACTTTGGGAACTATCTTTCGACCTGGGTTTCCAATCCGGATGATCGAAGTAATCGTAGCTATTCGATTATCCGGATAACTTTGTTTTGATAAATCGGATATTTAAAGTATCTACAGATAGTGAACTGCACCGAAAGTCCTAACCGACTTATTATTGGAATATGATAATGAGGGAATGGTGTAGTTACTAAAGGACCTAAACTGGTAACAAAGAGATGCTGATCAAGAAATGTAGTTGTTATGACGTTAAATAATTGTGATAATAATATGTCGTTATGAGTACAGTAATAAAGCGCTATTTTGGGCGATTTAAAATGATACCACGTACGGTAATGTTGCGGATTTGACGTTAAATATTAACCTCAAGCCGTATCTAATCTTGCAATAATGTTAAGATAATAATGTTGCAATTGTTCTAGTCTTTATTGTGTTAATACTCGAAATTCGGTACGTGGATACATGAATACCTGGCGGTAAACAAATTTAATTTGAAATTGTAATGAGATGTATCGAATATTTCTAAGGATATATCCGGATAACCGGATAATCGGAGAATTTGGAATTCATGTGTTCGATCTTCGGACAGCTATTGTTGCGGGATAGTCGAAAACTCTATTTTCGACACTTTTACAACTCCACCTTTGATAATGTGGATTTCTTCGATAATAGAGATGAGAGATGAGATAGGGACGCCTCTATGTAGCTCACAGGCCTGCCTCTAATTCTCGACGTGTCATCCGACTCGGGGCACTTCGTTTACCCGATTCAAAGCATATTTACTAAACTTTCCTCGTACATTCCGCATCCTCTTTCGAGCACGCTGGTCTTACCTGGCGCGTTCATCGACGTAGGAATGCCGTTACACCTCTCACCCCGCCCACCGCGTTCTTACTCAGCCCGGTTCGTACGACGTTTTAAGTACAGTTCAAAACACCACGTACATAAACTCTCCTCTCGTTCCGACGCGAACCGTATGTTCGACGGATAGTCGCTCGTCCACGGCGAATAAACCGCGGGTTTTCCTCGCGATCGGTGCCGGAAAATCGACGGTTTTGTGTGTTTGAGTGTGAAAAGTGTCAGGTAAACGTCGGGATAAACTTACGTTTATGATTTCGTGTGTCGCGATGGTCCGGTGTCCGGAAGAGATGAATGGATATCGTGTAAAAGGCCGAGAAATACTTTCTATGGGTTGGTTGGTCTGTCGGGATTCCGCTGAATGTACAAGCGGTTTTTTGTACCTATCGAAGGAAATCGATATTTGCACTTAAAAAAATTGTCGATGATCGATCAAGTTTTTATACACTGATTTATTTAAATCAGAATTTTAAACTCGCTTATCTGAATTTAAAACAACAAGTATTTTACCACAATAATGTATTGCAATATGCCGTCGTTTATAAACCATTCTATACAATAATGCTTTTAAATCCAAGGTCGAAGGAAAGAATTCGCACTTTTTACCCAGAATCAAGTAATTAGCATCCAACTAGATTGTATAATCAGTCATGTATGAACTAAATTAACCAATGGGTATCCTGGATTATGGCGACAAAAGAAACTAAACTAGTTTTTTTGTTATCGAAAATTGGTATAATTATTAAAGGGAAAAAATTTCACACAAACCTGAAAGTACCTTCTCATTGAAAGTTGGTATGCAATAATTAAAGCTGGAATTAATAACAAAATATCGCATGCCAAATATAAGCAATTCGTAGGTGGGCCGGTTTTGCTAAACTATTTTTCAAGTAGGTGCTAACCCGAAAATGTTAAAACAATTATAATCCGTAATAAACTCAGATTTTTGCTTTTAAATAAAAATTTTAAAAATGGAGACTGCAGTTAATTGAAACAATTTCTTGAATAACATTTGAAAAACCGGAAAGGAAGCAAAATTGCATTTGAGGAAATGAAAAATTACAAATTTTGGTAAATTTCTAAAATGAGGGTATTTAATTTCAACTATTTAAATCGATTTGAAGGTCATACTATCATTTTTGGACGTGTGATAAATTTATGAAAGTATTATTAAAATCTGATCTGATTGGATTCCATTTTGATTCATTAAGATTATAGTCCAGTCAAATTAGATCTAAAACATATTAAGTTTGTTGTAGTTTGGAGTAACTTTACTTTTCTGCTAAATCAAGCTGGAATGATGTCAGGGATGATAATTGGTCAATGTGCCACTCTGGAAAGGTAAGTTCGAAAAATTAATTGCCAAATTTTCAAATTTTGACGTATTTTATCTCCATGTTTCTGTTATATCTTCGTAAATATCAATCTCAGGGAAAAACTGTACATGTTATAATTTGTTCGTTAGGGAAATTCCCATTGATGTATGCCATTCTGATTCTCGAAATGTGCAAAATTAAATAACAAAATAGAACAATTTAAGCATTTCAAGTGTGCTATAAATTAGTTTTAAACGTAGCCAATGTTTTTGGCCTTTGGAGTCCTAAAATTCCACTTTTCTACAAACAAATCCCTTTTGGCCAAAAATTGTTACTATACTTTTCGTGGTATAATATAACAGTATATTCCATATAATTTGAGCTAATTTTTTGTTAATTTCTGTCAAATTTGATTTTGCAGCTGTGCTCGTTTTCGGAAAAAATGGCTACTGCTATTTCAGTCTCAGTGTGAAGGCACACTGCATATCTTTAGAAGTGCTAAATATGTCAATTTCTTTGAGGTGAACGAATTTGTAGCTAATTTTTAGCTCTCATACGAACAACATTGTAGTTTTCAAAAACCACCCCTTTTTCTCAAAACCGTCCCCTAATTTCCAAAAGTGGAGCAAGTAGCCTAAAATTAATAATCATCCTTTCGGGACACAATTGAAATATGTAGTATAATTTCTAGCTATTTCGTAATTTTGACATGGGGTACATTGTACTATTCAAAAACCACCACGTATTAATTGATAATACTTATTATCGAAATATTTGGTATAATTTGTACAAATTAACTACAGATTATGCCACTACTGGTGATGATACAAAATAAATACTGCAGTTTTAGTTGTTACGAATACGTACTAAAATGTAGAAACTTTCATCCTTTCATTTCTTTTTTACAATCTCTTGCAACAGAATTAAAAAAAAAATTTTTTTTTTTAATTATGTCCTGTACAATATTTCTCTAGTATTGAGATTTACGAAGATATATGACACAAAATACGACAAAATTTGAAAATGAAGTAAATAATCCTCGGGTATGTTCATTTCTGACATCATTTCCGAGTAATTTAACGGGAAAGTAAAATTACGCTATGCTACAGTAACTTCGATGTCTAATTTTACTAGACTATTACCATTATACGGTCAACTCCTCTTCTGTTCAAACCTTTAATATAATTTTGGGAAATACGCTCCTAAAAATGTAAAATTTGTGTCGTTACATCAAAACATGCAGATATAAAAACAATAATTTCAAATATTTTTATATATTTTTAATGAATCTCCAGATCATATCATCTTTTAAATCTGTGGTAAAATTATGAAAGTATAATTGTATAGTGTAATCAATCGACAATTGGTTAATTCTGATTCAACCAAAGGAAATTTGAAAATTGGCAAATTTGAAAGAAAGAAACTCATTTCCTGAAAAAGATCAGAAATCAAGTTGAAGACCAATCAATATCCTCGGAAAATTTACACGATATCCTATGAACTTTTCCCCTGTGGCGAAAGGGACTCAATCAAAAGAGAACTTGAAGGGTGCTTTCTACTGCGCAGATATTGGTTCCCGTGAAGTTATCCACATTACAGTTTTTCGTTCTGTTACTGTCACTTGTTTGTCGCATGAGCAGTCAAATGAAACTGAAACTATGGATGCTCTGCTGCTCTTGAAACGCAGAACTTTTAATTCTGTGAAGGAAAGTAGAAACTAACTAAATGTATAAAAATAACGTCGGTTCGTTGGTGGAAATTTGGCAATACTATTTTCTACTATGGCAATTGATAGGTTACGTTTGGCGTATTTTGTTTACCTTGTTGCAGTAGAAAATAGCCAACCTACAACATAATTACTATTCGAGATACCTACACACAAAAATTGCGTTGGAAAAAAGAGAGATTGAGGTTTCCCAACTTAATTATTTATTAAATTAACTCAATTTAATTCATAAACACATCTAAAACCTAATTTAATCTCAACTTGCAGATAAATTCATTAGCTAAAAAAGAGTTAGAAAAATCAAGGGATTATACAACTTTTCATTTTTGTTTTTCGTCAAATATCAATTCGACATTTCAAAAAGTTTAAAATTGAGTAAGCAATTCATAGTACAAAAGCGCCGATCTCGTCGTTATTTCTCGATATATCCCGACAAAACTAACAACAATATTTCAAAACATGCGAGTCTAAAGATTCCATATTTCAGTTGTCTGTAACATAAATTTTTATTGTAACAATTGGTGTATGCACCTAAACATTTTTTTCCATACGTAATCCGACGGAATTTCAAAATGATTAATAAACTTTCAATTTTTCACTTCATCCCCTGATTTTCGATTTGATGTCGTTTGAGGGGGTAAAGGAATATTTCTCTATAAAAATTTGTTTAGGTGGTTAAAGTAATTTGTTTTTTCGATTTTTTTGTAAATGCACCCCATTTATCAACCCCCAATGCTATAGCCGTTGTGGTAAATCGTATCAGATACAGTTGTTTATTAAATAAACAATCTCTCTGAGACAGAGTTTTAGTAGAAATTTTGAGATGTAAAATGAAAAAAAAATCTCTTAGACTATAAAATTTGTTGATGTGGCAAACTTCACACCCGTGATGTCCTTACTTAACGAAATGTACCAGGGAAATCCTCAAATTTGAGACAATCCTAGCACATGTTAAAACTAGTGGTGGACACGAGAATAAGACCGATCTCGATCTCGTCTCGTCTCTAAATTCGAGATAAGATCGATGCGAGACCAAATTTTTGTCTTGTCTCAAAATGTCCCGATAGTCTCGAATTTTACAACGCCCCATTCGCAAAAAACTAAAAAATTGCATTTTTTGCACTTTAATTTGATTAAAAAATACCAACACCGATTTCGCTGGGTCAAACAGGTGGGTTTTTATCTATGAACTGTCTTTTAAACGATAGTATAAGGTTTCTACCGTCTAAATTTTAGTGTGAAATTTAATGGTTGGCTTATTGATTAAAAAATAAAACAAATTTTCCTGGATTATAAAATATGTGAATGTGGCTAACTTCACATCCGCAGGAGAGTCGTATCTGTCGCAAAAGAACGCACCCCGTAATATCTCTCTGCACGCAGAGACAGAGAGACTAATAATGTGTGTGAAGTTAGCGACGAATCTCCAGCGACGAATTTTATACGAGCGTCATTTCCGCCAACGGTCGTTACTTCACTCCAAATTATGAAAGATGATTCGTAAATATTGGATAACCTCGGAAGTATAACTTTCTACACTTTTGTTCTTATAGCAAAAGATAGAGAATACAATGGTCGATGCAATGTCTCTAGAAAGAATTTTCAAAAAATGTGAATAACTGAGTTATTTCGAGATTTCTTAGGCCCGTTCATGTGTAATGCAGTTACATAAAACGCTGTAACTGCGGAAGTATAACTTTTTACACTTTTGTTATTATAGCAAATGATGGAGAACATAATGACATATGCAACGGCTGTAGAAAGAACTTCCAAAAAATGTCAATAACTCGGTTATTTTGAGATTCCTCAGGCCCGTTTATGGGTAATGGAGTTACATAAAACGCTGTAACTCCGGAAGCATAACTTTATACACTTTTGTTATTATAGCAAATAATGGTGAACATAATGACATATGCAACGGCTGTAGCAAGAATTTCCAAAAGATGTCAGTAACTGAGTTCTTTCCCGATTTCCCGTTCATGTGTAATAGAATTACTTAAAATGCTGTAACTCCGGAAGTATAACTTTCTACACATTTGTTCTTATGGAAAATAATGGATAACATAACGACATTGCAAATGCCGTTACGTTTTCAATCATTTGCTATAAGAACAAAAGTGTAGAATGTTATACTTCTGGAGTTACAGCGTTCTAAGTAACTCCATGTCTAATACACAATATTTACAGCAACTCGACCGCGAGCGTGAAAATCCATAACACGAACAAAAAATTTCTCATCCCAAGAGGACTTAGACAAGGCGATACACTGTCCCCAAAAATATTCAACACTATTTTAGAACATGCTGTTAAGATTCTGAATTGGGGAAACAAAGATATCAGTATAGACGGGAAAATGCTAAATAATCTACGATTTGCAGATGATATAGTGCTGATAGCAGACAATCTCAAAGAAGCCGGATTAATGATAAACGAACTGAAGCAGGCAACTGAAAAAGTTGGCCTTTACATAATCCAGCAAAAAACTAAAATCGTGACAAACCTAGTCTGGGAAGGACTATATTACTACACAGCAAAACCATCGAGGAGGTCGACGAATACAAATACCTGGGACACCAAATTAGAACAAATAGAGACAACCAAACAAAGGAATTACAGAGGAGGATTGGTCTTGGATGGGCAGAACATGGAAGATTGAGAGATATTTTCGGTAGTGACGTTCCAATGAGCTTGAAGCGGAAAGTATACGATCAGTGCGTGCTGCCAGTGATGACTTATGGCGCCGAAACACTTATCTTGACGAAAGGCACCGTGGAGAAATTGGAAGTGGCTCAAAGAAGGATGGAGAAAGCTATGCTGGGTATTAGGATCCACGACTGTATCAGAAACACCGAAATTCGACGAAGAATACAGGACATATTCCGGCGAATCACAGCATTGAAGTGGAAATAGGCGGGACATGTTGCGAGATTTAAGGATGACAGGTGGTCCATAATAATAACAAACTAGAGACCCAGAGCGGATAAAAGAAGCAGGGGTAGACCACCAACAAGATGGAGTGATGATATAAAGAGGATTGGAGGACACTGGATGAGAACAGCTCAAGAGAGAACCCAGTGGAGCAGTTTAACGTAGACCTATGTCCAGCAGTGGACTCAACACCAGACTGGATGATGATGATGATGAAGTAACTCCATTACACACGAACGTGCCTGAGAAAACTCGAAATATCTCAGTTATTGACATTTTTTGGAAATTCTTTCAAGAGTCATTGCATAGATCATTGTATTCTCTATCTTTTGCTATAAGAACAAAAGTGTAGAACGTTATACTTCCGAGGTTATCCACTATTTACGAATCATCTTTCATTAGTTTGTAGTGAAGTAAAAACCGTTGTAGGAAATTACTCTCGTTCAAAATTCGTCGCTGTAGATTCGTCGCCAACTTCACACACACAGACTAATCGACGTTCTCAGGAGCGTCGCGCTCGTTCCATTCCCACCCCTTCGAACGGGGGAGGGTCCCTCTCGCCACCCCCTCGTGACCCGTAGACCTCGGACACGGAACAGATCGAGCAATTCCATTCAAGGTAGCCCCTGGCACGTGAACATAATGTCGTCGACGGGCTCGAGCGTCTCCGTCGTCGGCGAGTCGACGCGGCTCGTGCCCGCGAACACGGCCGCCGTCTTCGAGATCATAACGAGCGCCGGCACCGCCCCCGCCGACCTCTCGGTGCACGTCCTCTCGCCGAGCAAGCGGGTCGTGCCGGCGCGCGTCCTGCCCGGCACCAGGTCCGGCGTCCAGAGCGTCGAGTTCGTGCCGACCGACGTCGGCACGCACGTCGTCGAGGTCGCCGTCAACGGGGAGAAGCTCCCAGGCGGGCCGCTCGTCGCCAAGGTCTACGACGCGGGCCTCATACAGGTCGCTGACGTCAGCGGCGGCGTCGTCGGGCAACCGGTGCAGTTCAGAGGTGAGTAGTAGTGTCGACGGTACCGATTTATCTCGCCCTTCTACCATAATATTATTATTATTTACTAAAGTATACGGATGTTGGGGGTGTTAGTTGGTGATGGGTGAGCGTAGAAAATAGTTCGGATGAGTTTGACTCGTCTATTGATAAAAATGAAATAAAGTATTTACAATTTTATACAAACTTCGCCGAGGAAGGTTCGAGGGTAACTGACCCTAAAACTACCGCCCGAAGATTCTATCCCTCGGTACATTCTCGGTTTTTATGGGGGTGAAAGTTTTCAGAAACCATCCCGACGGCTCGATTTTGTAGAAGGCTCCGAAACCGTTCTTTGAGGAAAAGCATATGTTTCTTTTTTTGAATGATACTAAGTTTCGGGACGTTCCTAGAATCGGCCCTCGAGATGGTCACATCTGTAAAAAAGGAAAGTGCAGCCCGTGGGAAGAAAACTATTTACACTTTTTACAATATTATTTACAACTCATCTCCCACGGGCCCCTACACGGACATGCCTTGCCTATATTCGTAACATTGGATTGTTTTGCTCCAACATCTACCAGGCGGGGAAGAGCTGGGGTCTACACTCCTCCTAGATCTAAAACCAACTTATAAACTCATGGACAAAATTAATGCACCACACAATTAAACTTGTATAATTACAATACCGAAATTAATATTGCATAACATTTTCATAAAACCTTATAATTAGGTACTGTCTAGTCTAGTTATTTCTAATAACTTTTTATTAAAGAAGTTTTTTTCTTGAAAACAACGCAAACAAAAAACAAACGAAAACAATATAATTTTTAGACCCAGAGTTGTTCTAATATCATGTATGTCCTGCTCTACTCCTAATTACTGTCCATGCGTCTTGGCATACTGGAAGATCAAATTTTGAACGACTTCTTGAGGAATATTTTCCCATTCCTGATCTGCTGCATCTACCAGTTGATTGCAGTTGTACGACGTCGAATCCTTTTTTTAATATCGTCTCATGGATGCTCTATTGGGTTCATGTCAAGACTTTTGGCTGGCCATTTCATGAACGGAATAGCTATAACATTTATGTAGCGAATAACCTGCCCAGCCACATGAGGACAAGCATTGTCCTCCATAAACAAGAAATTCGGTCCCACAAAATGAGCAAATGGCATTACATGGTCAACAACAATGTGTTCCAGATAATAATCCGCATTCATTGACCTACCACGTATAGGGACCAATTCCGTGCTGCTATCGAAACAGATGCGTCCCCAAAACATTACAGAGCCACCACCAAATGGAACTTTTGGAGAGATATTGCAACTTGCAGATCTCTCTCCTGGCCTTCTCCAGACACGATCACGTCCATCACGAACATTATTTAAGGCTAATTCTCGTTTCATCTGAGAATAAAACCCTCTTCCAATCATTACGAGTCCATCCCTCGCAAAATGCAATCTTTGAATTTTATGCTCTCTGGTGAGCAGCAGTTTCTTGGCCGGTTTTCTGCTGTCTAATCCAGCTTAATTTAAGCGCTTTCTAATCGTTCGGGAAGACAGAAGAATATTGCGAGCAGCTACGAGCTCATTTTATAGGATGGTACTAGTCGTTTTCCTGTGTCTTAGAGCGGATTTTCTAAGAAAAAGCTCATCTATTGGATTAGTACACCGTTTTCATCCTTGTCCCGGCCTTCGTAAAGGAAAACCTGTCTCGTTAAATCCTCTAACCATGCGACTTCTGCTGGAATGGTTTCTTCCTATCACATTGGCAACATGACGCATATAATATCCTTCATCCAGCAAAATTGATGTTCTTACTGCTTCTTCCACTGACAAATTTGGTCTGTGATTCATTACTAAACTGGAGTATACTCGCACTTACATTATCGATAACAAAAAAAAACTTGGTGGCTCAAAACAATTAGTCTTAATAAGCAAAAGTTTCTGATCAGATTTTAAATAAATTTTCATCCAAAAATGTTTCCTTTGCAATTATACTTTTAAATAAAACCCTTGTTGACAACATTTACTTGTACTTGTAAGACAGCTAAACAACTGAAAATCATCTTATTTTAGAGTAACACACAATATATGTGGTGGTGCGTTAATTTTGTCCATGAGTTTATATATTTGCAATTAAAATTAGGTATTCCATCTGTCATCTTGGTGTCTAACGACGTGGCCTGCAAAGCTCCACTTTAGCATGCCGTTTTTGGGTAACATCTTCAACTTTAGTTTTGCTGCGAATCCATGTTTCCTCTCCTTGAGGTGTCTTTGGTATCTATAATATTTGTTGCCATATTCATTCTGTCTCTTATGTATTCATTTCTTAGTTTCTCTAGTAAAGTTAGTTTGCAGCACCTTCTCCATTGCAAGCAATCTCTTTTTCATTTGTTCTGTCGTCTCCCAAACCACAGCCCGGTATGTCACACTACTTTCCACTATTGATTTATATATTCTAATTTTGGTGGCTTCTTTTATTTGGGGTGCTCCACAAAACTAAATTTAGTCGACTAGTTACAACTCTCGCTTAGTTTATTCGGCTCTTTATTTCTTGGGTGCTTGAACCATCACTGAACCATTATTGAGCCAAGATATTTGTATGAGATCACGCCCCTTACTACACCTTTTGAAAACTGAAGATTTCTTTGTACAATATATTCAGTTTTATCGGTGTTTATGGTTAAGCCTCATTTATGCTACTCTTCGTCTGGCTTTCTAAGCATGTAATACACATCGTCTTCATCCTGAGCGAGAAGAACTTAGTCGTCAGCGAAATGTAGTGTAAAGCGTTTCCCTCCATCTACTTCTATTCCCATATTACGGCACACCAAAAGATCGTCGACCTCATGGAGTCACAAACATTGCTAGGGAAGAACATGAAGAACAAGTAGCACATCATTTTAAAAGAAGTCGCGTATATTATTCTAGTAATTTATGATTAAAAAAAATGTATAACAAAATTTGAAGTCAATTTAAGCATAAAGCATTCTGCATTTAAGCGAAATGCAGAATTTTCCGAACAGCATAGACTTAATTGAATATGAACCAGCCCTAATAGGTACGCGTTCATGAACCCGAGCTAGAGAAAGAGAGAAGCTTAAAATAAGCTTAAATAGAAATAACATACTTGCACTACAGTAATAAAATACGTTATATCGATTATGCGCACATCCCAATTCCAGGTGCAAGTATGCTTTCTCTTTCTCGCCTCTCTTTATTTCTATGTATTCCATCTATTTCATTCTAACTCCTATGGCTTCACACTGGCATAGTGAAAATGAGTAAGGACTGAATATGGTCTATTCCAAAAAATGCTACTTAATCTCAAATGTTAAATTACAATCACAAATGGACAATTTCTGCGTACCACTTAATGTATGTCTGTAGGTTTTAAGAGTTCCGTCCATGCTTCATATACTATCATTTTTAAAAATATAAAAGAACCGATAAGTAAAAACTTGGTGAGCACTAAAGGTGAATAAATACAAACGTACATTTATCAAGCAAATTTACTGAACGAGTAGTTACAGTTCAGTTTACTTGAAGGTGAATAAACCGGCACTAAATATGAAAGGTGTCCGTTAAACTGTCGGTAGTGTATAGGGGACGTCGAAATAACTCTATTCTTTTATATAAAATCTTTTAATATTGTCCTTAAATTATGACTAATAGCGCTTCAAAGTTGACATTTTAAAATCAGTTTTGGTCATAATTTCTATATCACTTTATTGATTTTATAGATGTAGAGGTGTTATAGACATAAGTGTTGATGTACAATGCACGCCTGTCTTTATGTTTTGACATTAAGCACCTTTACAACGTTTATCGAAAGTTAGAAACAGATCAAACCAGTTACACATTCGAAATTTTAAGAATGTTGACAATTTTGGTAGGTAAGTACCACACAATGGTACCGTTCAATGAATTTGATAGGTTCCGGAGATGTAATATCGCACTCTAAACAGTAAGCGCATTCGCCGCCTCTTATAATCTCCTTTCGCCATATAATAGAACTTCCATCATAGCTGGTAAGACCTTCTTTAATCAACTGGAAATGGAAAAACGTATGCCACATCGAGCCAATTCTCTAAAAACGTCTTAAGATAAAATACCATAGTTGTGATAAGATTTTCTTCTTCTTGACCAATTGCATGTTTTTAAAAATATTGCAATATTAAAAATAAAAAATATTAAAAAAAATATTTTTTTTATTGGTACGCTATTTTGCCTATTTATAACATGCTTTGGCGTGCGTAAATCGGGCTTTATCGAACGCGCGTGTTTTAAAGTCGCCATGGAAACGTATCAACAACGGCCATATCAACCAACAGCAGAGCGTTTTTGGCCGTAGCCGGATATGCCGATTGGTCGCATGACGTGCGACGGGCCGTCACGAAGCGTCCCGAGTGTCATTCAAATTAATCATATTGGGTATGCATTTGGTTTTGGTATAAAAAATGGTACCAATAAAAAAAAATAGCGTAAAGTATTCGTGGATAACTGCTCTTTCAAACACTTGCTCTATTTCGAGCACTCCGGCTACGTCGTCGTGCTCGAAAACTCGCTCGTGTTTGAAAGAGCTCAATATCCACTCATACTTTAATATACTATAAAAATAATAAAAAATATTTTATTCAAATATTTGAAACAATAATCAAGATAATTTCGTATAATATTGCAGCAAGGAATTATTCTTTCAAACAATTTCAAGACAACGAATTTAAAATGTCAACTTTGAAGTGCCATATGTCCCAATTTAAGAGCGACATTAATTTTTTTATATGAAACACTAGGGTCCTCTCTATACTGCCAACAGTTTGCCATGTACTTGTGAGGAAATTGTTATTGTTATTTGTTTATAGTAAGGTTTACAGTTCGCGTACGAATACTTGTAGACACAACAATATGCACACTCAATTTTCACAATTCGATGTCCTGAGCCACTCAATAGAGCAGATATGTCGTAAAACAGACAGTTGATGGTTTGGTTTAAAAAATGCTTAATAATAGAAAAGTGTCACTTCGCCGAAAGTGATTAGTGGTGTTTTCGTTTATAACACCAAAATTATTAATCGTATCAAAGCAAAGTGGTAGAGAATGAAAAGCCGTCAAGTGCATCTGCATTACCTAACCAATATTTCATTGGCATAACCTTAATGATGTCTCTTGATATGAGTAATAAATTTTAGAGTTGTAATCGATTTTTAATCATTTCATACAGACTACCGGAAACAACCAATTCCATTTAGACAATTTTCCTACCAAAATATTAGCTTTCTAACTCTTTTGCGGCGCAATATTGCTCTATGGATTGGTTTATCCACAGATAGTCTCCTCCACCCACCTTGGATAAAGCTATCAACTACAACAGCAAAGTGAAATCATTAGACCAAAATTTGCTGTGACTTTTACGAATTTTCCAAAACTTTCTCGCCATTTGAACAATTTACCTCACCACCGAAAAGTAATGAATATCATTACGCGTTATTCCACTGGAGAAAACTTCTTGCCAGTCACTCATTAATATTATTTATTATAAACACATGACCGGTAGTTGTAATTGCCGGTTTCTAAAATAACTCAATTAAGAAAAATTTATGAGTTTTAGTGAAATCTGTGCAACCGGTAAAATCCTTTCCTCACAATATTCCTGACATTTATAACATGTTTCTTATGAACTGAAATGTTACAATTCTAGAAAGGTTACAGCACAGACAATGCACAAAACAGTAAATTGACTAAAGAACCTCACTTCAAACCGTGTATGTCTAATAGCATTCCAATCTGGGAACCCCACCAAACAGAACAGAATTTACGAATTTACCTGCACTTAGTCCAATAACATGTCTTGTTCCCTTCGATCTCAAAACAAAAACGACTAAAACTATATTTTGAGTTGAAACATGGACAATAAAGGAGCTTCTTGGGATTTCCATAACTTTCCACTTTCAGCTAGTCTGCCCTAAATAGACTTTCAAAATAAGTAGTTTTGTATTTTTCTGCAGCACCATTAAGTATCATTATTATACTTTCTGTTATTCTCCACTTGTGAATGTAATGCCTGTTTTCATCAATCACATCGTTGTCGTTCCCTTTCCGTTTCGCTAATCGCACACCTGCATTGGTCTAGATCCACTACAATGAAAGTCCAGGCTTTATGGCAATTAATCTTGCCATTTCGTATAACGGTGATCTCTTCTGAACAATCCTTTAATTAAACGCTACAAAACAAACCTCTCCTACTCAAACGTTGTATAAATGTACGAAGGCTAGTTCATTTTTCGCTGCGGTTTCTTCGTGAAAGTTGCACAAAAATATTAATTTTCTTTCGTCCTCTGAAGGATGTATCTCGTCTGATAAGAGGTGAGTTTACCTTGGGATATTTAAACGATGCGCGGTATATAGAAAGCGTGAAGAGACCGAGACTTGACACGAAAATTTTAATAGATTTGAATAAATTACGATAGTTGTTGATGATAATATGAGCTTAAGAACAAGTTGCGGTAGTTAAGTGGAGCTTTATCTATGGTAAATTTAATTAAAAGTAGTTCAGTGAGGTCCATCATAAGCAATTATGTTGTTACGAAAACAGGTTCAGGATATTAATTTATGTTCTCATATTTAATACACACTGTGTCTGGATTACTGGTAAAATTGGTAAATTTTTCGTTTTTCGAGAAAAAGGCGTTCTTTCCAAAAGGTTTTGCCACTCTTGAGATGTCTTAAGAAGTATCCCACTAAGCATAAACAATTAGCAGAACATTTTCTATTAACTTACTGAAAGTGCAAGTTTCAAAGTTAATTTGACTAAAACTTGCAACAAACATGACGCAAGCTTGAAACAGTCACATATTACATTAGCAGTTCTAATTTTTCCTTCGTCAACTTCACGTGAATTCTGGTAATATAATTCTTTATAAGCTTGAAGCAAACTTTATTATAACTTACAGGAAATAAATTTATTCAGAATAGTTTACCGCATAGCCTATAAAAGTTTACAATTTATTTTGGAACCTTGAGTGAAAACTTTGCACGGATCTCAATTTGACGTTTGAAGTAATAATTCAATTAATTTACTTATGGAAAGTGCTGCTTTTTCATGTTTGGATGCTTTAATCAGAAGCTTTTATTAAGCTTAAAGAAATAAGTGTTCTGCAACAAATGTGACAATTTGATGTGCTACATATGTTGAACCTGTCTCCGTGTATTAGCTTTTTGCAAATTTAAATCTGTGAAGTTAGCGACGAATTTAGTACGAGACTCATTTCCGCCAAAAGTTGTTACTTTACCACAAAATATAAAAACTGTTTCGTAAATATTGGATAACTGCGTAAGTATAACCTTCTACATCCTTATTCTTGTAGCAAACGATAGAGGACAAAAACACCTACTTATAAAATACCATAGTAGGAAGTTCTAAGAAAATGAAAATAACTGAGCTATTTCCAGATTTTTGAATCAGGTTCACGAGTAATGATAATATGTTGCAAATTCGGAAGTATAACTTTGTACACTTCTTTTGTTATACTAGGCCATAAACGACATAAAGGCCAACAAAACAACCATAATTAGAATTTCCACAAAATGTGGCTAACTGAGCTATTTCAAGACATTCGAGTCAGTTTCACGTGAAATGGAGTTACTTAATATGCTACAACTCGAGAAATATAACTTTCCACACTTCTGTTATTGTACTAGACCATAATGGACATAAAAACTCACAAAACGACTATAGTTAACGGAGTTCTTTAGAGATTTTCGAGTCAGGTAATGGAGTTACCGAGGGAGTTACTTAATATGCTGTAACTCCGGAAATATAACTTTCTACACTTCTTTTGATATACCAAACCATAAACGGAAGACCCACAAAACAGCCATAGTTACAATTTCCAAAATATGCCGATAACTGAGCTATTTCGGAATTTCGGGATCAGGTTCACGAGTGCTATAATTCCGGAAGTATAGCTTTGTACACCCCTTTTGTTATACCAGATCATAAATGACATAAAGACCAACAAAACAACCATAGTTAGAATTTCCAAAAAATGTCAATATCTGAGCTATTTCGTGATTTTCGAATCAGGTGCACAAGTAATGAAGTTACTCAATATGCTATAACTCCTAAAGTATAACTTTCTACACGTTTTTTGTTATACCAGACCTGATTCGAAAATTTTGAAATAGCAAAGTTATTGACACTTTCTTACTATGGCCGCTTTGTAGGGTTTTTTGTCCTCTATCGTTTGTTACAAGAATAAAGGTGTTAAAGATTATACTTCCGTACTTGTCCACTATTTACGAAACATCTTTAATAGTTTGGGGTGAAGTAACAACCGTTGGCGGTTGTAATGACTCTCGTACTAACTTCATCGCTAACTTCACACACATAAATTTAAGGGTGTAGATTTCTACCAGTCGTCATTTTTAAGCTTAATGAAATACGTGGCATGTATATTACACTTGGTTAACTAGGTTAACTAGCAAGGGTAGCTTCACAGCGCATGTACATTTATACCAGAACAGTACAACGTAAGTTTGTTGCAAATTTTTGTTAAGTAATCATGCATGTTTAGTGGATGGTCAAATTGGCTACAGCGTCTACAAGTAGCGCATAAAATAAGATAATCCTAATTTGAACCTAAGGAAAGTATGCTTATTTCCTGTTTTCATCGAAAATGTCATTTAGCAAACTTAACAATTAATTGAATTTTACAAGTATAGGGTACTCCATCCCGAAGACGCACAAATTCAAATACATTTTGAATTGTATGAACTTATCTATGTTTGGGCATTCGTCAAATGTTACCTCAGAACTAATGTCATTTAGCAAAATTGTTTAGTAATAAATAAATGTATTTTACAAGTATAGGGTACTCCATCCCGAGGATGCACAACTTTTAATACATTTTGAATTCGTCAAAAGTTACCTCAGACTAATGTCATTTAGCAAATTAGAAGGATGTTTTTCTCGTGAAGCCCCTCTCAAATAATAAAACACAGGTTTGGAGTCAGCTGAACGTGTTTATTTTACTCCCAAATTCGTCGACGTTTCGTGCCAGGATTGGGGACATTATCAAGAAACTATTAAAAAGAACACAAAATCGCGAATACAATCCGAGTTAAAATTACAAACAGATACGTAAATAGTAAAGCTTTTTGATTAAAAGTATTGACTAAAAATGACATTAAAGTGTAAAGAAGATTAAAAATGAATTAAATGATTAGTGTGTCCTTAATTTTAATTGTAATCATTTAATTCCTTTTTAAACTTTTTTACACTTTCATATCATATTTAGTCAATAGTTTTACTACTTACCTACCTGTTTGTAATTTTAACTTGGATTGTATTTGTGATTTTGTGTTCTTTTTAATGTAGTGTCTTGATAATGTCCCCAATCCTGGGACGAAACGTCGACGAATTTGGGAGTAAAATAAATACCTCCAGCTGACTCCAAACCTGCGTTTTATTATTTGAGAGGGGCTTCACGAGAAAAACATCCTTCTGGTTTCGTAGAGAACTAGCCTGCTGTCATTTAGTAAAATTGTTTAGTAATAGTATAAGGTATAAGGTACTCCATTCCGAGGACGCACGAATTCTGAGAAATTATGGGAGTTTGTCTATGTTTGGGCATTCGTTAAAAGTTACCTCAGAACTAGTCTGTTCCTTTTTAAACTTTAACTACCGTAAGAGTAAAGAAAGTTACACAATTTAGAAAACCTAATCTAACCTTACCCTCGAAATACCTCTCCTGTGCGTTTCGCCACATTAACGATGAATTTTTCTTTTAGTCGACGCCAGCCAGGCGGGCGAGGGCCAACTCGAGATCTCCATCAACGAGGGCGAAGTCCCCAACCACGTCCAAGTCGTGGGCGGCGGCAGATGCCTGGTCTCCTTCACGCCGGACCAGGCGAAGCCCCACCTGATCGACATCAAGTTCAACGGCGAGACGGTCAGGGGTTGCCCGTTCGTGTGTTCCGTCTCGGACACCAGCAGGGTCACGCTCTCCCTGTCCCACCTGGAACTGATCCCCGTGAACCAGGCGAGCTCATTCCACATGGGCGTGACGGGCGGCGGGGCGGCGGAACTCGCCGTCGCCGTACGCGGTCCCGTCGGGGAGCTCCCCGTGAAAGTCACCGGGGACATACACAGCGGCTTCACCGCCGAATTCACCCCCAACCAAGTCGGCGCTCACCAGATAACCGTAGACTATAACGGACGGCCCGTGCAGGGCACGCCCTTCATAGCCAAAGCCTTCGATTCCAATAAGGTGACGGTCGGCACCGTGGCTAGGGGCACGGTGGGCAGACCGGTCACCTTCTCCGTGGACGCGAGCGAAGCCGGAGAGGGCAACTTGGAGATCACGATTTCCGCCAGGGGCCTGAACATACCCACCCAGGTCCATCCGCAGGGCAACGCGAGGTTCGCGGTGAGCTTCGTGCCCGCGGAGGCCTGCGATCACGTAGTTAATGTCGCGTTTAATAAGAGGGCGGTGGTGGGCTGCCCTTTGATAGTGAGCGTCGGCGGGAACGGGACGGGGCCGAGCGTGACCCTTCCCGGGCCGGGACCGATACACAGACCGAGTACGTTGTTGATCAATCATCCGGGGCGGTTAGAGGATATCGAAGTTAACGTTGAGGGTGAGAACGAACACGACGGTCGGTCGTTTCTAAGGTTTTGGGACGTTCGGTCAGGTTTATGTGAAACTACATTATATATAACAGATGTTGTCTGTGAAATTGGTACTCCAGTCACCGACGGTGAAAATGCGGTTATAACTTCGAAATTTTACAGTCAACATGGATTTACGTGAAAATTTGGGATTAAGCTCGCCATTTCAAAAGTTACATATGCACAATATGCGCTGTTTGTTTTATGGGGGTGAAAACCACCCCTTCTTAAAAAGTCGTAGATTAAATTATTTATTAAATTGCAATATGACAAACAACAATTGTTTGCTGCTCTGGATCATTAATTAATTTGTTTCGGAACATTTTCACCCTTGAAAACCTTAAAAACCACGCCTTTGGGGTGGTTCTATTGACAAAATTGATATCAAGAATACTATTTTATAGCTAAAACCGTTTTAAAAATTTATTTATATATGGAACAAAACTCCCATTGACAATTTATTACATAATTTGTTATTATTATAACTTTTCAGTCACTAATTACTCGTAATACCCATTGCATTAGAATTTCAGATTATTTTTGTGATAGGCTATTTAAGTATACTTTTTTTTAAATTTTTTGTGATACATGTTTCTGCAAAAAATTCTAAAAAATAGGATTTTTTGCAATTTAATGCAATTGATATTTTACACTGCATTTTAGTTTTCATCACATAAACTGTCATCGCTGTCAACTTCTCTCTCGGCGTTCTCACTGATTTTCTCACTATTTTGACAGTTGTTTCCGGAACATGTCCCACACACTCAATTGTAAAATAATCGGGCACGGGTCATCTCGTAAGAATTTATCCCGGTCAGCATTTGACCTTCGCCGAGATCGGTCAACTCGTAAGAATATGGTTCTCAGATTGGTCAACTCGTAAGAGGTGACTTGAAAAATCCCAAAAGGGGGATTGTCGTATTCCTTGCGAGAGGGCAAGGAAAACCCTGCGGAACCTGACCGTTATTAACAACAAGCAAGTCTTTGCCGCGTTGACTATTAATAAAATCCACAACTATCTCAGTGCTCGTCACCGTTTAGTTGGAACGTAACAAACTACCCCCTTATATCATATTCTTAGTTTCAACAAATATCCGAAATACTTCGTTGGAATCATCATCCCCTCGATTATTTCTGAGAATCCTCTTAAGAGTTGATTCATCCAAAACTACCCTTTAAAAATTTACCTGTAGGTTCGCTTACGAGATGACCGATCTTAGAGTGGGGCATTAAAATTCCTTACGAATTGACCGCCGCCGAAATAATCCGACCCTTCGGCAACCACAACTTGAGCCGCATCCTTTCTTGCAATTTCAAAATTGTATATATATTTTCGACGAAACACCGACATATTATTTGAACACGAATAACTCAAAAAGTACCTACTGGTTGTACGAAAAATTGTGATAGAGCATTTTTTGCTTCGAATGTATCGATTTCTGTGGTTATTTTGAATATTAAATTTTTCTCCCCCGAGAAGGGGGTGAAAAATTCACCCTCAGGGGAAAAGCGCACATAGGCACTATGTAACTTTTGTTTCTTATGTTATTCCCTAGTTCAATTACTCACGTCAATCCATCTTGACTGAAAGATTTAGAAGGTATAAACCGTCTGACTGGACTATGGATCATCCACATTTTTGTATATAGTTGTGTACCTACTATTGTGCATGTAGTTGAACGAACTATTTATACATACAGTATTTGTACGCATTTATGAAAATTGTAGCAACTTGTACCTTGCTTTGAACCCAAAAAAATGTCTCTGTTTATGTAAACCTGACCAACGTAGATATTCACACATTACCACCAACATATGTAAATATTCCCTTACTTACCGAACCATACCTACATTTGCCATACATAGTACATCTAAACTTTTACTGCGACACACCTATTTTTAGCTAAGCATTTGTGATATTTTATTTATTTACTTGTTAAGAAATATGTACTACCCAACTTAATTGTGTTGTGTGAGATGAAAAAATATACAGCATGCTCCCTACTTCTTTTCGTTTTTATTTCTCCTTTCTGTCTTTACTGTATGCACTCTTGTTCTCTTTCAGGTCACCGTCGTTACGTGTACTAGACGTTTCTTTTGACTTTACCACTACTAACCTGCATTTGTATTTACTAACACCCTGTATACCTAAGATATTCCTTCATCTGTTGATTTTCTCTGCGATTTCCCGAGCGAAAACTAATTGATTTTGGAAATTATGTAAACAATAATAAAGAACAATTTATTAATGAACGTTATTAACAGAATAAAAGAGTGTTGAGTTGAATGTTACTTAGATTATTCAATTAAACATAGGGAATATTGCTTGATGAGTTTTTTTTTGAGGTTTGAGATTAAATTATACTTTTGAATTTTCAAGTGCTATATGTGACAAACAGTATTACTTATAAAAAATTTATTGTTGTGGCGCAGGGTGGGCCGTTTTCTAAATCCCACAATATTAATTTATTATCTTTCAACAACATATGGCCTTGTTCGAGTAGATCAATTATGTTCTTAACCATAACTATAAAATTATGCCTGCATCCTACATTAACCTCCCCAGATTGTTATTGCAGATGTCTTTGTAATTAACGGTGGAAAGTATCGTCATTAAATTCTCGTCATCAGATTTATTAACCATTATTAAAGTCACACACATTATCTTCTTACTAACATATTTTTGAATTTCACCACTTTCTTTTAACACTTGTACAATTTTTCTTTTGCACAAACGTTTCTTCTCTCTCTCTCTCTCTCTCTCTCTCTCTCTCTCTCTCTCTCTCTCTCTCTCTCTCTCTCTCTCTCTCTCTCTCTCTCTCTCTCTCTCTCTCTCTCCTTCTCTTTTCCAATTATCAAACCAGAAGAGTACCTATTACTTATTGTCCACATTGTTGTATACTACGTGTAGGTCGAATACAGTTAATCCTATTAAATTGCGAACACGTTACACTTAGCACGTGCATACTAATTTTTTCTCCTCTTGAGTCACGTAAAATCGTTTCGGAATTCTGCATGCATGGTGAGGAGTGTGAATGTTGCCAATTTATTTGGCGAGTTTTTGGTTTGCATACTCCTGAAGTAGCAGTGCTTACATGCCATACCTACAAGTTATTAAATCGTTATCACAAATGCTTAGGTAACTAGGTTCCCTTTTACCCTTATTACGATTTTGTTTAATTGTCTATAATGTTATGATGTGTGAGTCGTTCCAGTTTTGTTGCCTAAATATCGAAGCAACTTAAGAATGTGTTGTTTAAAAATGACAGCCTAAGAGCATCTTGCCTTATTATTGTATTACGAGGGTTGTAACAACACGTTTGGAAAGAAATACATTTCAGCAATAGTTACAACCTTTAAGCTACCAAGTCATGCGTACATAGAGAAGCTAAAAAAGCAATAAATTATACGTCGAATTAACAACATTGTTATGCACATAAGGCATCCCAGATTAATATAACTATAGTGATTTCAAACTATACTTAGGCTAGTAAGCCAGGTTATTGTAACATTTTAAGGAAATAGACAAGAAAAATTGTCGTAATAACCAAGATAATGTGGGCAGTTGTTTAATATTGTGATAATTTATTACAATAGGCAGTGGGCAATGGGATATTAGAGATATTTGTCCAGTTATGAAACTTTTTGTACAAGCTTAATAGAACGAAGGCATAGTCTATCATCCTGTAAAAATGATTGGATTGGACGAACTTATAAACCTATATAATTGCCTATAATAGCTGACTAATTAAATAGTTGTTTCAATCTACTATTGAACAATACACTTTCAGTCAAACAAATTACTTTTCATATTTCATCATAGACGTTTCATGATCAATTTTAAGCCGAAAATTCTCTCACAGTTGGTTATGCCACTAAGCTAGTTTAACTGTAATTGAAAGAACTACCTGTATAAAAGTGAATTGAACAAACAGCACCAATTAATTAATCGTGCTTGTAAATTAAACACTGAACACCTTGCGGTACTTTTATAAGTGAAAGCAACAATTTGATATTTTAAAACGGTAGTTTGTAAACCTTGGCCAATGTTTTGGAAACAGCAAGCGCACGATTAAACCGTAACAATATGCTGTACAAGGCATGTCGAATTAATTACAATATCAGAGTTTATCATAATTTCAAGCTTCCACATGACGGTCAAACAAATCGAGGAAACTGGTACGTTACACATTTTTATCTCATATGTTTGTATTACACACGTTTTGAAAAATTAATTAATGTTTTGGAAACAGTAAGCGCACGATTAAACCTTAACAACTTGCTGTACAAGTCATGTGGAATTAATAATTTCAAGCGTCTACATGACAATCAAACAAATCGAGGGAACTCGTACGCTACACATTTTTGACTCAAATTTTTATAGTACTACACACGCTTTGAAAAATCAAAAGTATAATCCGCCCTCTCGGCCGACATCGACACTTACGCCTTAACCACTAAATCAAATCGTAATCAATTAGTTCTTAAACGAAATTTTATCTAGTTCTTCCTTCCATCCCGCCTACCCTTAACCCTCCTCGCTCTTTCCCCGTTAATTTTGACGCAACGCACTCTGACTCAGGACCCGGCGGCCAAGCCGTCCCCACTCAGGTACAACCCCTCGGCAACGGTCAGTTCAGGGCGGAATTCGTCCCGAGGGTCGTAGGGGAGCACAGGATCAACGTGAGCGTTAACAGTGTTCCGACTGCGGGCAGCCCGTACGCCATGAAAGTTTATGACGTGCAAGCGATCAAGATCAAGGAGGCCGCCAGCGGGATCGTCGGGAAATCCGTCACATTTCTGGGTGAGTTGACAGAGAAAAAGAGAGGGAAACCGTTAAAAATAGTCGATAGATGAGATATCCGGTATGTTTATTATCTGTAGAACACTATGTGTAAGGAGCACTACAGGGAGGGAAATACAAAAGCGAAACGGGTCATGTAACCAAGTAAATTTGTTGAATATGCATCTACTTGTAGGGTCGTATAGAAGAAATGACCGAATTCTGGTAGCGCTTTACAATTGTAATGTAATCTCATATCCTTTAAGATATTAAGTTTGTTTATTTTCAAATACAAACTAGCTACCTTGTTACTTTGTTCACTTTCGAATAACATTCTTATTCAAAACATCTGATAAATATCTTCTATGGCACGCCTTTCAACCCACGGCTTTTACCATAAGCGTTTTCTTTTGTTCTTTTTTTGTGCTGCTACTATTGCCTACATTGTAGCTATACACACGTGCTAATATTTGTGCAGTTAATTACATACTGGTAAGAGGTTTTAAAATATTGTAATTTCAATATCTTGCCATTTTAAACGCATTAGATAATGGAATTTCACCTGGGTACGCCCTTGTTGGGATCTTTTAATTCCTTTTGAACTACTTTTTGAACAACTCACATCTTCTCAAAAATCTTTTCCTACAATAAGTACACCTAGGTGTTAGTAATATACTTCACAAAAACTTTTCATTACTCCGTCGACTACTTTAATCCTCTCCTTCCCTGGATTGCCAAAACCCTTACCGTTTCCTTCTCCAGTGGAGACTAGCCAGGCGGGCCCAGGCAACCTGGAGGTGACCGTCAACGGCGGCCTGGTGCCGACGTCGGCGCAAGCGCAGGGTCCTCACACCTACGCCATCTCCTTCACGCCAAGGGAAGCTACGGTTCACTCGGTCGACCTGAGGTTTAACGGGCAGGACGTGCCAGGCAGTCCGTTCAAATGTAACGTGTCGCCGGCCGCCAAGATCCTCGCCCTCGAGACACTGGACAAAATTTCCGTCGGGAAGCCTTGCACGTTCGTAGTGGAGAGTCCGACGCCGCCGATAGTAGAAGTTCTCGGACCTGCCAGAAGGGCCCTAGTCACGCAGGTTTGGGATGATTTCTCGAGTTAATTTTGTGTATGTTGAGTAACTCTTACCTGGAATTTCCAGAATCAATTCTGCAATTTGGGTAATAAAGAGATACATACGAAACCTCAATTTTTCAGATATATGACTACTTTAAGCAACTGGCGAGACAGTATCATCAAAACTTGTCCAACATAAACAATTATTTATGTTATATTATATGTTATGATTTTCTATGCTTGTCCCTCCCAGATCAAACCCCAAGAGAACACCGTCGGCAAATTTGAGGTCTCCTTTACTCCAGTGGACGTCGGAGATCACAGCGTCGAAGTCAGGCTCCATTCCGGTCACATCGAAGGCAGTCCGTTCTTGATTAAAGCGTATGACGCCAACAGGGTGACCGTTACCGACATAACGGATGGCATCGTGGGGAAACCAGTGTCGTTCAGTATTAACGCGTCGCAAGCTGGAGCCGGAAACCTGGAGATCATAGTCGCGGTCGGAGGGAGGAACGTCCCCAACTTCGTGCAGAGCGAGGGGAACGCCAGGTTTAAAGTGAACTTCAAACCTACGGAAGCCGCGACTCATACTTTGAGCGTGAGGTAATTGGTTACTACTGCATAGTTAGCTGAAAGTTCCAGGTAGGGTTAGAAATCTGTAATGTTTCCAATGTTACAACCATAGAAAACCAGTCAAACGCCCCATACAAAATATTCTAGTAGCTTATTCGTAAGAGCCGTTAATGGCATAATTACTCTTAAATAGCTTCCAACTTCCAAAATCCAACTTTCTTTCTAATATTCTCGATTTGGCGTAATGCATTCAAATCTTAGTGTTAGTTCTGATCACCTTTTAAGTCAATTAAAGACAAAACAAACATTTTCATATTATTAACTTACTATGTACTATTAAAACTTTTCTTCTGTAGATTTAATGGTCAACCCGTGCCTGGATCGCCCTTCAGTTGCAAAATAAGCCCTGGAAACACCCAACCCAGAATTCCAGTCTCCGGTACCGGCATCGAGCTTTCCCCAGTTGGGCATCCAGCCGAAATTAAGCTAGAGGGAATAACAAGTACGTTTTTCAGTCCGTCATCTTAGGTTTTACTAAATGATTCCATCTTCAGGTGGAGAACCACAAGTGGTCGCGACAGCACCGAATGGTAAAATCCTGCCGACAAAGTTAATTGTAAATGGTGATACCTACATCGCTCGATTTATTCCCGAGGCCGTTGGTCGTCATTCCGTAGCAATTTTGATCAATGATCAGCACGTCATCGGCTCTCCCTTCAGTTGTAACGTGTACGACGTCAATAAGGTCATAGTGACCGGTTTACCGGATAAGAAAGCGAATATCACCAGGTCCATAAATGATTTAAGCTTGAGAGATTCGTGTCCTGCGGAAGTGGGGAAACCTGTTACGTTCAGCGTAGACGCCGCCCAAGCCGGTGAAGGTACCCTGGAGCTTGTCGTTTCTACCCAACACACGACGATCAAAGCGGAAGTTGTTGCGTGCGCAAGAGGTTTGTACGATGTAACTTTCGTGCCTCTAACGGCCGAAGATCACTATGTCAACATCACATTCAACGACGTCACTGTAGCTGGTAGTCCTTTCCATTGTACTGTCGTCGAATCTACGCAGTACGTACAGATCGGCTCCACTGCATACATCGATCTACCGAATGATAATCACAGAATCGAAATCACCGACCCAAATAACCATCACGTAAAATACGTCGTTAATAACTATAAGGGAGAGTTTAATTTAACGCAAACTGGTACTTACCGCGTGCATATTATTAAGGACAGCGAGGTAGTGGCGACCCGGACGTTCCACGTCTTTGACACGACCAAAATCGATGTGATCAACATACCAGAAGCTGTCTGCCACAGACCTGGCGTCATCGGCATCAACATGAACAAAGTAGGTCCTGGAAAATTAACAGCCGAAGTGAAAATGGCCAACAGAGACGTCGCTCACAGCGTAAGACAGAGCCCCACCAATCCCAACATGTGGGAAGTAGTCTTCCATCCTGTCCATGCGGCACCGCATCGTGTTGCTTTGTTCTACAACGGCGTTCCAAAGTTTGGTGTCCTCGACATACCCGTGAAAGGTCCTGGGAACGAACCTTGGGCGGGAGGAATAGGTAAAATTCGCTTGATATAAGAACTAAGTTTATAGGAATTTATACGTATTAATCAATGCTTCTTCCCAGGTTTATACCAAGCCAGGTTGGGTAAAGTGACATCGTTCCACATCGAAACTCTCGGCAGATCTGCTAGGGAATTCGACGTTGTGGTGAGCGGCCCCACAGGATCAGCCGTGCCTGTGAGGTGTTACCAAACTAAGACTGGAAAGCTTCAAGCGGAATTTACTACTCGAGAAGTCGGTCCACATAAAGTAGAAGTGTTACATCAAGGTAAACACGCGAACGGTAGCCCATTTACCTGCCAAGCATTTGATCCGGATAACGTGCGGATTGTCGATATACCAACATCACAGGGGAACGTGGGCGAAAAAGTTTACTTCAGTGGTAAGTTCTACAAGAATATGTAATGGTATATATTATTCGCAAATGTAGTGCTGTGTTACCCTAAGGATGACTGTTGGTTAAATCTGGTATTAGGAAGAACAATTATTTAGCAACTCTAAACTCATATATAGTTTAATTAATCGATAATGAAATATGGAAAGTTGATAAAAATAGTTGAAAATACAATGTAGGATTATATAGAAAAAGTTTAAGTTTCCTACTAAATTTATTACAATGAATTATCATAATATTAAATTAGTAAGCCAAAGCACTATATTTGTTCATGTACTTCACTTAGTTTCCACCTACCATTGATTTGAGTTAAACCAGTATTGCTTTACCCCCTTAACAACACAGCACCTAGTTGCAATTTTATTTTTACACCCATCTTACAAACCATGTCTTTCTGCAATGCTCACAATTAAATATCACCAACTGACACATTCTCTTTGATGTCCAGTTTCAACAAAGCACTCTGGTAATGCCGACTTAGACATCCAAGTAACCAACCCGATCAACCAAACCCTCCCGGTTCACCGAACGCCCATGGACGACAAACTCACCCAGGTGATGTTCCAACCCTCCATGGCAGGTCTATATCAGGTAGTCGTGACTTACGGAGGTGTTCCCGTCAAGGGCTCCCCCTTAGCTTTAGGGGTCGGACCCGTGGGACCTACTCCCCCTCCGAGGGCGGTAGGGAAAGGGTTGGAGGTCGCTCGCTTGGGTGAAAGGACTTCGTTCACGGTTAGCAGCGTGGTGCAACCCAGGGTCTCCATCGAAGCTGTCGAGGGGAATATCGATGTTCACATTCAGAGCCCGAAACCCGGGGAGTATCTGTGTTCGTACACTCCGAAGTGGGTGGGGATTTATGACATAGTTATCAGCATCGGTCCTAATGATGTAAGTATACATTAATATTTAACATAGATAGATATAAATATGTATAGAATTATCACAAATTATCTACATCTTTCTAATTTCTGTTAGATTGGTATAGTGCAACCTCTCTTTATATTTTAGAACCACTTCTCTCACTTTTGTACCTTATTTCTCATTAATCGTTATAGTAAACTTTAATCTCTTCCAACAGGTTACGATGTGTTTACTTTCAGCTTCCAGGATCACCATTCCGACCTACGATCGTAGACCCGTCTGCCATCAGACTGATAGGCGGTTGGAACCAATACCTGGATGATTCGGGCCGTATAAAACTGCCAGCAAAACTTGCATTCGAGACGGCAAACGCCGGTCCTGGTACTTTAGAGTGTAAAATCTCGGGTCGTAAGCAGAACCCGGAAAAGAATGGCACTAGGGTGAGGTTCGACTTGTCGGGAGAGGGTTTAAGCCCGGGAGAGCACGATTTCGATATCAGGTTTGCCAACATACCGTTACCTGAAACCCCTAAGACGATAGTTTGTCTTGGTGATCAGGTAGTTTTGACCGGAAGGGGTTTGGCGCATTCGCAATGCGGGGAACCAGCTACGTTCACTATCGATGGCTCCAAAGCTAGCACAGGTAAAAAAAAATGATAAACTCATATTGAAGCTTGAATAAGATTTGTTTTAACTACCTTGAGTGATTGCTCAGACAAATAACTTAAGATGGACATTCAATTCACTTTTCACATATTAAAACAATATAGTTTTAAGTATTCCAATAAATCTAAGTTGTTCGGTCTCCAGTAGACGATTTAAACTGATTTCAGGCAATGGTTTTAATGAGGTGTTTTTATTTCATTTTAGGGAATCCCGAAGTAACATTGTACTCTGCTGACACAAATATACCTATTCCGGTAATGATTAGTTTAGCTGGTGATAAGATCTGGAGAGCTTCTTACACTACGAACATCCCAGGAAATTATTTACTGTCGGTCTTATGGGCTGGTAGGCCAGTGAAGGGTTGTCCACTAATAGTAGAAGCAAAGGGAGGAGCTGACGCTTCTAAGGTAGGTACATTCTGAAATGAAGCAAGATCAGCAGTTCAGAGTCCGGACTAAATTTCCCCCTTTTTAACCATGCGAACTCTATAGATAATTGTACTGGCATTTTTCTCATAGGTATTTTGACAAAGGGCTCTATTGTATAGAATTGGCACTTTTATAATTTCGGGGTAAGGGGTACGGTGTAGAATGCTCAGGCGCCAGATTTTAATGGTTTACTTTATAAAAGCCATAGGGTAGTACATATTCAGGATTCCAGGGTGTCCGTGAACTCATAAATCGAAAAATAACTATTCATTTTTGGAAGCATATATGTTATACATACAGAATAAATGATGAAACAGCTAGTTCTTTTGCATTTCACTTTCGTTGATTAGGGATTCCCTATCGATGACTTGCTTTCAGATAGTTCATACTTTAAATTGAATGCCACACTCTTACATTCTAATAAAATAATGGTAACACCTCCCTTTAAAGATATCCTCATTTCCTCAATTTTTAGGTCTTGTGTTCAGGCGAAGGTCTGCGTCAGGGTGTCGTAGGTCGCGAGATTCGTTCATGGATTGACACCAGAAGGGCTGGCCCCGGAGAACTGACAGCTCACTGTACCGGTCCACGTAAGGTAGCCTATTGCGAGCTATACGATCACGGCGACGCAACGTTCACATTGAACGTCAAACCTCAAGAAGCTGGACGCCATGCTCTTACTATAAAGTACGCCGGGCAGCACGTCCCGGGGTCTCCTTTTACTCTGAGGGTCGCTGGGGCTCCAGACGCAAGCAAGGTAAGAGGTATTCAATGCATCTGTTCAGCAAGAAGGTATGAACAGAAACTGTTTGGTATATTTTTGAACAGAATAGTTTCATTGACTGCAAGTCATGTTATAACTGGGTATTCCTTTTACTTATTCGCAAGTTGTTACGTTCAGGTTCGCGTCTACGGACCGGGTATTGAACACGGGGTGCTGGCAACCTTCCAATCTAGATTCATTTGTGACACTCGTGGAGCGGGAGCTGGACAACTAACTGTTCGAGTCAGGGGGCCGAAAGGGGCGTTTAGAGTCGAGATGCAGCGGGAAAGTCAAAAGGATAGGACCATTCTGTGCAAGGTAATAATTACCTACTTACTCTTGAAACATTGACGTTTTTGTCATCGTGTACTGTTGGTTCGTTGGTTCATATTATATTATGAGGCTATTTCCTTTGTTTCTAGTATGACCCTACTGAACCAGGGGATTATCGTGTGGAGGTGAAGTGGGCGGGTGAACTAGTACCAGGATCGCCGTTCCATGTTATGATCTTTGATACGCAAGAGGAGTTACGTCGATACATCAATTCGCTCTGAACATTTTGTTTATCGTTGTTTAAGGTTGAAGTACAAAATTTTATACATCTGTATGCATATATATTTTTTAAATATTAGATATTGTTTAAATTATTTGCGAGAACTGGATAAAAGAAATAAAATTCTATTAACGTCTACTTTATTAGAATTAAGATTTAATTTTCTTATAGATGGATTATATATTAGAAATTATATGTTAGTTAAAATAAATTGTTGATAATTAAAACTATATATTGTCTTAATCTAAAGCTTAATGAGATATGTTGATTAAATATTTCAAAAAAAAAACATGCAGGTACTAAGTCAAACGCTATAAAGATAGTTTAAGTCCTTAAGATTATCACATTATTCTACTCTAGCAATACCTAACTTAAATACCATACCATTAAACACCCCCTTAGGACAGTACATATGGATTAACCGTATATTCATGGTAACGATCGACAAGTTTCAACTTTGCCAAAATCAAGTTCTCCCTGCTCTGAAAAATAAAATGAATAGGTATTGAAGATTAGTTTCGATAACTGTTTCAGGGATTATTATAAGTTTTCGAGAAAGCTAACCAGTGTAAGTAGTTAGCCGTCGTTATTTATTTATTAGTTCATATACACTTACCCCAACAAAACTTATGCGAATAAAGTTTTCCATGAAGCTTTTGTGGTGTTCTGCAAAGAAGGGCGTTACTGGACAGGCTAAAATCCCTCTATGTTTAGCAAACCAGTCGACAAAGAGGAAATCTTTGTATTTGCCCACATTCCCTCTTAAGTTAATAACATATTCTAAAATTAAAATGAAGTATAGGAAATCAATAGCCTCCTAGGCCTTTTAATGTTATAATTAGCAGTTTGGTACCTAATAAAGAAAAATCGGCGAAAAGAAATGCTCCTGCATCTGGCTCTATAGGTATTATTAGCGCCCGTCTCAAAATATCACAAATGAACACTTTGTTGATGTACAACTCCCTTCTTCTTTTACTGAAAAATGAGAGATCAGTGTCAATGTAGGCAATTTCTTTCTCAAAGATCCTGGCCACTGCCTCCTAAAAAAAGAAAACACTCAGGGAAACTGAAAAATCATGGTAAAAATGTACAACACTCCATTTTTGAATCATGCGAATTGAGTGGAAAAGTGAGATAAGTGGATGCTGTTGATATGACCATATATCAAGTTCTACTTATAAAATCTAGAATTTACCTCGAAAATTGTGTTTCCACCAAAAACAGAATTTCTATGTACGGACTTCATTAATGTGATCAACCTACTTGATCCATAAGCCCATCCAACCCTCCAACCAGTCACCATGAAAGTTCTTCCAGCAGATCCTATGGTGACAGTTCGATCCCACATACCTGGCAAACGAGCTAGAAAAAAAATTACAATTCAAGCAATGTCAAAATAAAAAAATACTTGGTAGTTAAATGAACTCTTAATTCAAACGAAGGAACTCTTAATTGTTAATAGTTGAAGGTTTGTCAAAATTGTATGTATGGTGACATTTCTTGTAAAAAAAAAACCAATGAATTGCACTCTTTTCAGGAAATAATTTAATAGGAGCGCTAAATAACATAAACTTAGTGATCTTTTACTACAGATGCTTCTCTTGAGAGTTAAGGTTTTGTTTCACGTTTAGTTAAAATCACAAACGGTTCAAAAACTTTGTATTTACACTGTACCATACCAGAACGTCCTAATATTTTTATTAAAATCTTATTCAGTTAGTTAAAATTTATTTGAAAAACTAAGGTTTCATACCTTATTGTAAATATTCGGCAACAGAAAATACCTATTCAAAATTATAAAAAGTTATTGCAGCGAATTTCGAGAAAATTTCAAAAGTTGAATGTAAAGTACCTTTCATAATAAATATGCAAAACCTAAAAAAGAAAGTTTCAAAAACCTAAGAGTAACTAGAGTAAACTACTGCTTTGTCCTGAACGATTTCACTAAAAAGTTTACTAGGAGTTCCTGGTCTAGTACAATGTCTAAATACAAAGTTTGAACCATTTATGAATTTTAATTGCCGAGTAAAACGACACATACATACATTTTCCCAAAAACATGTTTTTTGGACGCAGGGGACCTTATAACGTCGAGGGAAGCTAACACAAATTCGAAAAGACAACTCGATTGCAATAGTTCTCATATATGAGTGCCTCATATAAGAAAGTAAAAATATTTTAATAGAAACATTTCTGGTAAATATAATGTAAATCAATGTTTATAACGTTATTAAGACTTAAAAACATATAAACACCCAAACTTCCAAACTTCTAACATTTAAAATTGTCAAATATTTGTATCAAATGTGCTACAATTCAATTAATCCCCCTATTTAACTACATTAAGATCGAAGATCAACAAAGAGTTTATAATTATAGAAAATTATGAAAACAATATTATAAAAACAAATCTGTAAATACTTAACTTAACATGTTATACAGGGTTACCCACAAAGATATCAACAAACTTCGAAGATAAATCGAACACATGAAACAAAAAGAAGCCATTTGGCCCGTAAAACAATCATTGTTTCAATGTAAAGTTGTGATACAAAATGTTCTAGATGAAATATGATGTCACAATTTGTTGATCACTCGTAACAAGAAAATTATTGTTATTAGTATGTTATTAAACTTGTAAAATACTTGTATGTATTGGGTATTGGTTCAAGAGATTTTGGTGATATCGTGGACTCTCCTTAAATATTTCACTTAATCAGGCTAATTCGCCAAGTTTATTATAACAGTCCTCTTTTCGAAAAGAAAAGTGTTTAAGGCACTTCATGACTTCAAAATAAACTATTTAAACATTTCAATTAATATTTTTATACCGATTCTGAAGTGGTTATGTGGCTCGTGCACCAAAAACTCGTAACTTTCGTCTGAGATACAAATCAAATTCCTCCATCGGCAAACATCTGCAATAAATGCGATATCAGCTTGGCTGAAAACCTTCCCGTTCATACTATTAGGGTTATTAAACAGGATCGCTTTGGTGTTGGGT
The DNA here is from genome assembly GCA_946251905.1 of Cryptocephalus moraei. Lineage (NCBI taxonomy): Eukaryota > Metazoa > Arthropoda > Insecta > Coleoptera > Chrysomelidae > Cryptocephalus > Cryptocephalus moraei. The sequence goes on from OX276456.1 coordinate 24,059,335, forward strand.
GAAACCAAATACCAAAGGTGGTGTCTGTCCAGAATCCATCGGTATTCCATTCCAGCGAAGACTTTCTGCAAATAAAGACGGTACTTGAAGTCGAAAACTCCAAAGAATACACCTTTACCACGAGCGCGGTGGTTACAGCTCTCCCGTGAGCCATGTTGATCAGCGAAATGTATTCTTCACGATAAGGTTCGATTACGATAACTTCGTCGTTAGGTGTTATTATGCTCTGAATAGCGCAGAACACAGCCTCTCTTCCTCCGACGCTCGTCATTATTTCGGTGTTGGGATTCACAGGTCTGTGCAACAATTTTGAGTAGAGTGTAGAGAGTATCGCAATCAAACGAGGGTGTCCCTAGAACATAGGACATCTATTATGTTAACTCAATAAATACATAAAATCATTAAATACAAAATTATCAAGGTGTTAAAGACGAATTTACTAAGTGAGATTATATAAACTCTAAACTACCCAATAAACCTTAATAATACCTTATGGATATCCATTTCATGTCATTGGGATATAAGGGAATGTACATTTATGGACGTCCATTGGGTGTTCCATCTCCATGTCCACACGCATATTGTAACGGATATCTGTTGGGCAACATCCACTAGATGGACATCTTTATCATTTTATAATAATTGATCGATAATAGAAACAACTACTTCTACCACTACTTTCTGACTATATTAAACAGGCTGTGCTGAGCCTTCAGTTTCACTTTTTAAGAAGGGTATATTTTGTTAGTGGCCCATATAATAACTTTGTTTATAATGTTTTATTGAAGCTTTTGGAATGAAAAAATTCAAGTCCAACTGCTACAGCTATTGAAATTCATCTGGTAAAATGTTCCAATGACAACCAGTTGGAGATATTACTTGAGGCATTGTCTTGGTTCTAGATGACTGAGCGCAACATCATGGTACTTATATGAGGTATAGTATATTAGGTACTAGTACTATATATACTATATACTAATATAGTATATATAGGTATAGACTAGTTATGGCCATAGCCAAAGTCTAATTGTTACAATTCTTGTTCACGTTGATCTAATTCGTGTCTGCAATATGTCGATGTTCAGATCCATGGAGAGCCAATGTAAGTCAATCAAAGATATATATCTTTATATCTTATTATATAGGGACATACTAATTGTGACCAGGTTTTTGAATTCAGTTTCGATATATGACCATACATTTTGGGAAATAATGGACGTCAATGGCGGATATCCATTGAACGCCCACTGCATGTACCTGTGTTATCTGGGTAATTCGATTTATTAGACGTATGACCATATTATAGTATTATATACTAGACTAGTACGTATAGATTAAACTATTATAGTTATAAGTCAAGTTACTGTCGTGACGTTTTATGCTGAAACTAAAAAAAATAGAATTTTATGATATTCAATTTGAAAACTTTGGCCCTTTTTCGGATAATTAAAAAAATCTAGCTTAATGTTATCAGCGTTCTGACCTATATTTTTGTGTGCTAAGACAATACAATAACGAAAGAGCGTCCAAATTTGACATTTTTAGGACGAATCCCCAAATAAGCACTTTATCATAAACAGAATTTCATTTTTCAAAATCATATATCGCATGTATGTACAGGGTGTCTGAAAATAATAAACAAAGGAACCTAGAAGGTAATTCACCAAAAAAAAAAAGAAGTTTTCGCAACACATTTAAAAAACTAAATATCCTCAAAATTCGTTTCTTGAACAACAATTTTTGAAAATAAATACCTTAAAACGTTACAACAATCCTAGAAACCGTTCACAATAAACGCAGGTATAATGGGATTCAGTTCACTTAGTAATTTTTACACTTACGCCCGATCTTGTGCGTTGATGCAAGGAATGATGTCCATTTTTGATCACGTCCTCGAGAATTTTCAAAATAAATTGGTCTGGTTGGTCAGGACTGAAGCTGGATAAATTCACGATGTTGTGTAGGTTGGATAATTCAACACAGGGGGACCTAAAGCAAAAACAACTTTAAATCAAGACACGAGGGTATAAAAGTTCCTATAGAACTTACCGATGAAAGCAGCCTGCCATCTCAAATCTGAAATGAAGAGGAAATATTAATAACATTAGATTAAAATATAGGTAAATATCTATATAACGTTTATAGATTTTGTTGTCAAAAACGTGCGAAAAATAAGCGTTATAAAAGGTATTAATTTGTTCTAACTGAAATTAGTTTTAAAATTAGTCTTATTGTTTACTGCGTAATTTTTTATTAATTTACAAACTAGATTTTTAGGTGATCAGTACTGTTCTCGATCTGTTCAGTCATGTGAATGTCACTGATGACTGCCCTTACCGGCCAAAGTAATTTAAGGAGATAGTGTTAAAAACTAAAGAAGCATTTTTAAAATCATTGCCGAGATATTTCGTAAACATGATTGACATGTCCAAACGCAGTGCTCCATAAACTATAATTTCTGAAATTTGAAAAACATTTTTACAGTTCTCCAGGTTTACACTGTAATGAGATACCTATTGGTTATCTAACTAAATTGTATTGGCGGTAATCAGTTCAGAATGAATTCAGAACTATTGAAATATATAATTAAATAAAGTTCCAATAATTAAAACTTCAGGATTGACAATTTATTGTTAAAAAATCGAATAACATTTTAATAACTGTTTCAGACATATTTAAGTGTAAATCTATTTGAAATATTTTGAGGAACCATCGAGAATACTTTAAAACTTCAATATACGGTGTCATGGAATTATTAGGTAAAATTTTAAGATTTCTGCACATTTCAGAAATTCAAAGGTATTTCGCAAATTATTCAACAATAATTGTAAGTTAAACATAATTATTTAACTACTGTCATATAAAATTTCAGAAATATTTGGATAATTTTCAAGTACCTACCGACTTATTACAAACGGTATCGGTATCATATTTGGAAAATTTGTTTTGAATACATTTTAAAAATGCCTCCAGTAGAAATTAGGTACGTTCTGTGTTTTGAGCAAAAAGACATTGTTGATATTGATTCTAAAATGTGTATACACTATTTTGGCACATAAAAATCTGAGTATTTTTGTGGTGTTAGGGACTTATTATCCAGTAGGCGTAGGCACATACCTAAGCCAGTAAAATGCATACCTACTTCTAATAGTGAACAAGTTAAACAAAAAGCCAACATTTTCCGTTTGAAATTGTTTTAAAAACAGTCGAAATCATTCTTTGGACATGATTAATAAAACTTTAAAGTATTTATGGAAAGGTAAATAGTATTGTGAAATTGTTTAAAGCCTGCCCTGAATATGTGAAACGTAATAAACACGTAATAATTGTAACTTATCAAATCCATCTTGGATTGGCAATAGTGAATAGTGTCTACATTTATTCACAAGGGTCCACAACCCAAGAAACAATTACACCGCCTAAATTTAATTACGATCGTAATAATGAATTACATCGGAAGTAAATATCGCCCGTCAAGTGGTCACTAGTGATGAGTCAGCCAGCAATGATAATAATGAAAAGCGCATTTCCTACGGAAAACCACGCGTTGGATAGCTACCTACTTCCGACCTAATTCAAATTCTACCTAACAAACCTTTTCAACCTAAAATATGCCTTATTTACTTACCGCATACGGCGCAATTCCGCCGACACTTTTGAGAACGCTGAACGCTGAACGTGAACGGCTTTTTCGGAAGCTAGATGCTGTGCAAGGGTTGGCGGCTCTGGACCTCTCGGTATCGTTTAGTGTTACGCGCCAAAATTGAAAATGATTCGTCCTGTTAATTGCCGCTAAAAGATTCGATATAATTAATGATACGAGAGCTTCTTGTTTTCAAACACCAACTGTACAGCGGAAAGGGAACCAGTTGGAATGTGTTCTGGCACGAGTTGTAAACAGATTTCCGCAGGTGGTGTGTCGACATTTAGTCACGTGATTGATTAGAAAATAGGGACGTTCCATTGGGTAACAACTGATGGCATTTCGAATAGCATTTTTTAGCAGGACTGTAATACCTCTTTTAATTTCATTGTCGAATCTATATAATAAAGTTTAATAACATTTTTGGCTAAAACTTCTCCAAGGGGCACTTGGTTTTTGGAAATTTTCTCAAAGTGTACTGGAATTTTTGTCTCAAACTTTGAACATTTATTCTATTATCAAATATAATAATGAAGTCTTACAATATTTTTGACTAAAGCTTTCCTAAATGACCCTTTATACTTGTCATTTTTCAGTTTTTGGAATTTTGCTCAAGATCTCAAGATCAAGATATATATGCACGAGGGGTAAACGATTCACCAAAATCGTCTTCAAGATATAACCATCAGTTAGATAGACGCATTAACTAATTCTGAAACCATCGCTTTTAGCTTTCTTCCAATACCCGCTATCCCGAATCAGTCGTCTCCATTCTTAGTTCGGAGATCAAAGAAAACATTACTTTCTTTAATTCCATGCCTTGGCGACCAGATGACGGTCAAGTGGACGTGCATTTCTAAATTGTTGTTAGCTCCGTACCAAATAATAAAACAACACTTTCCCTCTTAGGCGATGATGCACGGTCATTTGTTCCATTCCCTCTTTGTCTCAATCGAAAGAATGTCTAAATTACATGCTTAGCCGTGCGCTGTTCTACTTTCCGCACAAAGCAATTGTATTGTTGGAAAAAAATTGTATATACATGTATAAACATATACATATATGTGTGTATTTAGTGCGATTTATTTCGATCCTTCGTTTTATGTATTTTTATACATAACTGAAAAACGACCAGGTCAAATGTTTGAGGTTAGAATTCGAAGTTTGAGGTTATGTCAAGATTAATTAAGCTAACATTTTTCATTGTAAATGTGCAACTTTGCCACAAAATTAACATTTAGGGAACAATACCGGTAAGTTCACAGTAGGTGAAATCTTAAATAAGCAAAGACCAACGTTCTGTGTTCCACACCTTACAGTATAAACCAACTTTCCGATTACTGTATACTCTGTTCAAAACAAACCCCGATGCACGTCATTTTGATGACGTCACCAAACATCCAATACTACCAACTTGATATAGTCCCAGGACACCGCAATTTATGTGTTCCGTGTATATTTTAGGTTGAGAATACGCAACCATATATATTGCCAACCTAAAATATACACGGAACACATAAATTGCGATGTCCTGTGACTATATTAAGTTGGTAGTATTGGATGATTCTGACGTCATCAAAATGACGTACATCGGGATTTGTTTTAAACAGAGTATACATACATTGAAAAAATGGTTGAATAGCTACAATTTGAAGTGTCATTAAATGCTTGTGATAATCGAAATTTGAAACTTGGAACTTCATTTTTTGGGAATCAGTATGAAATTTCTTCATGTAAAGTTTCTTTTGTGTAATTTGTTATAACTATCCTAGTAATAAATTGTGGTAAATGAAAAACCGAATGGATATATAATTAAACTTACCTACTTAATTAAGTATTACCGATTTGTATTAATTACTTGATCCATAAAACTAATGGCTTAATTACGCTCAACGAGAATCTAATTAGGTTAATTATGTCCTGTTTCATTTTAAGATAGGGAAATTTTATCTTTTATAGTCGACCAGTCGAGGGACTGGAGAAAGTTAATAAAAATCGTCGCTATACAAAATGTCAATCGATTAATTCGAAAAGTATTTTTTTTTTCTAGATCTATTTGCGATTTTCAATAGGTAGTACTTAATATGTGTGTTAATACTTTGATTAGTTCTGAGATTCTTATTATATACCATTTAATTATATTGAACAAGAATTAGGTTAATGTTAGCTCGGTTACACTGTTGCCCGATGGTAATATTTTGCGGATCCTTTGCTTTTCAAATGTAACTATAAGAAATATATTGATTATAGTCTAAAGATCCATAACTTGCTGTGAAAATGCAAGTAAGTATCTGCTTAGCAAGGGAAAGCTTACAATAGCAATTGTACTAACAGTACTTACACCAGTAGGTAATAGTTGGTTAGATTAGTTTACCTTAGTACGCTGTGCTCACTTTTTTGGTTAATAATGTAATTACTGGGGCTAGTGTAGGTTTTTGGGAATAAATTATTTGCATTTGAAGGAAGTACCCGGTTACTAGCTATTAGCGTGGCCAGAACAAAGAAGTGTACTAACATTTTTTAGTAATTTGAGAGCTGCTAACAACAGGGAAAATCTTACAACAGCAATTATACATAAACAGCACTTACAGTATTCGAACAGAATTAGTTGTCGCAGGATGTCCACCTGGTGCTCGAAGTGGTGCCATTTTAAGGGAGGAAGAGAGATACCTTCCTTAGAATTAGTTGTACCTAATTTACCTGTCTTCTACACTATGCAGTGATGTTCCAAACAGCCAATTAAAGTTATTTAGAAAAGATATTGAGAATTCCTGTTTTATATCTTTACTTTCCTGAAAAAATCAAATCAAGAAATTAAACGAACACTTTTTGAAGATTTGAAGATTGTTAAGGAAAAGGAAAAGCTTACAACAGCAACTGTACAGACAGTACATATAACAGTAATAGTTGTTTAAATTTGGTTACTTTACTACACTGTGCCTACTTTTTTGGTTAATACTATAATCACAGGGGCTAGTATAGATTTTCGGGGGAAATCGTTTGTCTTTTAAGGAAGTGCCCTGGTTATTAGCATGGTCAGAACAAGGAAGTGTACTAACATTTTTTAATGATTTGAAAACTGTTAACAACAAGGAAATTCTTACAACAGCAATTATACACAAGCAGTACTACAGTATTCCCAACAGAATCTAATTTACCTGTCACTATGCAGTGATGTTCCTAACTGCCAATTAAAGTTACTTGGAAAAAATATTGAGAATTCATGTCTTGTATCTTGACTTTCCTGAAGAAATCAGAGCAATAAATTAAACCAAGACTTTTAAAGATTGTTAAGGACAAGGAAAAGCTTACAGCAGCAATTATACATAAGCAGTACTACAGTATTCGCAACAGAATTAGTGGTACCTAATTTATACCTTTCTTATACACCATGCTAGGGCCAAATAATGTTAATAGGGAAAAATACTGAGAATTGCTGTTGTGTATATATACTTTATACCAAATTCGGGGGTGGATAAGAAGATAGCTTCCATAAGATTTCCAGCTCAGAAATCTGCAGTAATGAGCTGTGGAAGACTTTGCCACCCTGTTTGGAAAGTAGGAAGACATTTAAAAAATGTAGGTACTAATAGTGTATGTTCCACCAATACACACCAACAAACTAAGTACTTTTGTGGTTGAAATGTTATGGCATCATTGGTGATTTGCCTAGTTTCATTGTTTTAGTTTCTTGCGGAAACACTACTTCTTTAATGCCTACAATTACCCATACTTTTCTTATTGTCGTTATACGTCAAACTGTAGCCATTCGGCGGAAATCTAGAAGCAGAACCACTTGTTGGATTATCAGCGCCGCTGTACCCCTTTTGATTTCTTCATCGACTTTCTCCTTTTATATTACCATGCTCATTTTTGCCGCATGTGAGATACTGACCGGCCGTATCAGAAGACATTAGCGAGGAACAGGCCGGTCGGCTAATCCGAGCTAATGGAGTACCAGTGTACGCCGGTCGAAAACGCAGAAACGTAGGTACGTATACTCGTCGGTACTTAGGTACGTACGTATACGCACGCAGAGGAGGAAGAGACCGGCCAACGGCAAGCGTGTACGGAGGAGAAATTGTTGACCTTGTTTCTTGACCTAGAAATTCGAAGACATACTTAAAGACAAGGACGTTAGCATTTACTGAGCAGCTCAACTCTCAAAAACGAGACCGCAACGGGACGGCGAAGTCGGCATCGGTCCAGCTCGCGCTGTGCGGAGAATATGTCACGCGGATATGCATATTATCTGCGATCATTTTTCGTAATGAAGATCAAGGTATAACGCCTGGTAGTGGGCAGGTTTGGAAACGCGTCACACGAAATTATTTGTTACGGTGAGAAAGTACCTACGCGCACCGTACCGTTCGGGAAAGTGTATGACGATGTCGACAACACACACCGACAATCACAAATAATTTGAGATTTCGCAAACAACGAAACTGATTTAAATTTATTACGGGACGTTTATGTCGATGATGATGATCACCAGTTGCTCGAAACGTGTCCCATTTCTTTCAGATTAAAAGATCATTAAGATACGTTGCTCTGATGGAGATGATTCGAGACTGACCTGGATTGTATGTTGCTTTTCCTTGCGATTCGCAATGGTGATGGACTCGAGACGAGACAAGACTAGAAACCACATAGTCTCGTCTTGTTCTCGAAAAATCTCGAATCAAAACAAATGCTTACAGTTTCAGATATACGACCTTCCCTTTTGTGGCTATGGTTAGGGTTTCATAGATTTGTAAAAAAATCAATAAAAATTCAAACAAAATTGGTATACTTATTGAACTGAGTTATAAAAGTTGCAATTTTCTAACGCAAATAGTTAAATATTCAGTCGAGCCAATAGAACTGGAGATTAGACATGTGAGTCATAGCAGTGCATAGTAGTTATTCTGTAACTCACGTAACTGCTAAATTACGGACTTTCTATCGACTACTTTCCGAACGTGATCCAGAAGTAAGATTTTAACTCAAAAAAATCACAGTAAAATTGTGAACAGCACACGTGAGTAAAAATTCTAAGTTAGAATTTCATTAATATCGTTTGTAATGCAAGGAAAGTTTGCATGCATGATATTCAATGGAGGTTGGTGCAGCCCAACAGCAGCTTCAAAGAAAAATGAAAAGTTCAATTACACATTATAATGGATACAATTTTGAAAAACCATTATTTCGGTAAAGATCATCTACAATCAATCATGTATCAATAAGGAATATTTAAAAAATAATTATGCCCGATTAACTTAAACGAAGAAATTCCAACAAAAAACCGAAACTAGACAGAAGAGAAGTTTATAAAGCCGTTACAAAGACTGGGAATTCGGAAGGATGATATGTTTTAAATTAATGGAAAGTAAGGGAGTGTATGATGACAACAAGGTGTGTAATTAATTAGAACTATTTTTGTGAAATTAGTTAGCTTATAAAAATTTTAATAACCACATCTAGACTACATCAAACCCAGAAAGGGGTAGGTATATCTTCTTTGAAAATAATAAAATTGTATTATTATACATTATACATTATTTCTCAATGGGTTTATCTGGTTAATAAAAATTAACCCATGGCTGTTTTAAAAATACCCCTTAAACATGATACGTTTAGCCCAATTTCTTAGTAGCAAGTTCATTGGTTTTTAAAATTATAGGGGCTGTCATTGCCTACGAGATAGTATTTTTCGAGCAAAATTTTGGCGCGAAATTCAAATTTTTAGTCTCGAAATTTTGAAATTGCTGTATCTCGATAATTAAAATAACGGAAAGCAAGAAACAAATTACAAATTTTTATGCAACTATATTAGAAATATTTTTTTTACAGATTTTTCATGGTTAAAGACCTCAAAATCCAAACTTCCATAATTTTTTTCTTATTTTATATTGCACTACAAATACACTTCACACTGTCACGAACAGTTGGAGTTGTGAAATCTTAAATAAATACTTATTTAGGTACTGAAAATGGCTGAAATTATTAAAATTCTGGCCAGGTCACGACATATACAAAGTAAAACATACGAGTAATTGTTACATACATCATAAATCAAATACCAATGCGATTAGCGGTATACAGCGTCATTACTATGAATGTGCAAATGGTATGATTGGCTGTTGTTAGCATGTAGCTGCAATAATATATTACCTGTCCAATGCTCGTTATACATCAAAAATTATATAGCCAGCACAGAAACTTATGTGTAAATTGATCATATCGTTCCTGTTATCAATAAAGATAGTGATGATGATTAAATGACTATTCAGGTGTGACTATACAGTAACGGTGACCGTGACGAAGTAGGTAGGATGTAGGTACCTACTTTGATACTACTACACTTAAAGTCTTTCAAAAAAGTTGAAGTTTATTTTAAATTATGTCTTATCTTCAACGAAGACATCTTAAATATTCACTGCTAAAAATTTATTTCTAGTTGTATTTTATATCAAGAGTGGTAAGTGTAAGAATAAGTGTAATACTTAAATATCTAAAATGAGCTTATTATTTTCGCTGTAAAATAAGTTCAAAAACGTTCAAATGTGTTTCGAATTTGACAATAGCTTTTTGAAAGAGTTATACCACATGTTAGACTAGCTATTTCTTGTCCAACAGATACAAAAATTTCCTCAGTAAACTGAGTGATATAATTTTGCAAAAATAGACGAAAGTTAACCTATTGCAATACGACTCTTTTGAGCCTACTAAAAGCTTTTGATCACTTATGAAATTCCCTTTACTAAGCTTGATAGGTATGTTATCAGAGGTGAAGCTCCTAGCTAAAACTACTTTGACAATAGACAACAATAAATTTAAGGAGCATGTTAGTGAGTACGGAGCTGTTACTGCTGGTATCCCTCAGGGAACTATACTTAGCCATTTTCTATTTATTCCTCATGTTAACGATAAGACGATTAATATGCTGAAACATACGATTCTCTCTTTTGCTGACAACACCTTTATCCGATCAGGTGACATAAATTGATCAAATGTGAAAACTAAATTAGATAGAAGTTTAATAGCATCTCTGTGGCTAACTTTGAATAAGTATTATTAAACTTAGATGATCCAGAATATGTGTTTTTTGAGAACCACATGGAACACATGGAACATTTAATTGTTCGAGCAATGCTTAGGGTGTTTAATCATGTTCTTGTTTTTAGGATTAATTGTTTTATTAATGTTATAAATTTATTTTAATTTATGACATTATTAAGAAAATCTCATAAAGGAAGCATCAAATCAAAATTTAAAAAAAGTGTTAAAAAACTTAAATAAGCCATTAGCTTATTACAAAAAAATAGACATATCGTTCATAGGCGTTCATAAAAAAATTGGAAAATTATTGCTTAAAACCATACAGAAGGTATGCTTAAATAAAAGTAAAATCTGTACTAAACCTGAAAAAGATAAAACACACCGAAAATAACAAAAAAATTAAGTTTCAAAAGGTGACTTTAGACATACTGTATATTGAAAAAAAGACGTTCAAATGCAAAGTACGTGACATGAATTAATTTCCAGTGCTTTAGCCCAAAGAATATGGTTAACGAATCGACTTACTAAAAATTGTAGCATTACATATGTAATTTTAAATTTTATTATTTTATTGTTAGGTGTATATTCCTATAAAGTGGTAAATTTTGCCTTGTATGTAGGAGTTAGTGCAATATGTAATTGACTAATAAATAAACGAAATTGGGTCAAATAAGAATATAATTGAAATATTTTTATTAGCTTTGTTATTACTGTTTATTATATTTATTCATAGATTTGTAATTATTGCATATAGGTATAATAGAATTTACTTAATACGATTAAATGAATAAATACAATTGCGTTAAATTAATGCATTATTGCAATTTCTTATTTATGTAGTTATTACTGAATTGAATAAATAACATAAAAAAAGTAAAATATTAATAAATAAACAAAAAATAAACATCTGTTTGGGAGTTGGAACAAAATTCATATGGCCCTCACATTAAAACGCCAACGCCACTAAAATCGTAAATAACTTTTGACTAGTTTTCCTCAAGACGAAAAAAAGGCTAAATCGTTCTCAAGACAAAACCGTAATCCGTATTCACTGGTGCAAATATAGGAAGTAAATAGACCTGAAACCCTGACCGAAGCCAATACCAATATCGGCCTTTGTTAATAATATTTGCTTTTAACCTATATTAAGCGAGACGAATTAAGTAAGCACACTTTAGAGCCTTTACTTTCTTTCGACACACGCCTCCAAGAAAAACGTTTTATTACGCCGGAGGAATGGTCGGCATCTGGCGCGATTTTCGCGTTGAAAAGATGTTTGCAAACAACGATGAATCGGTCCATTTTTTTTGAGAAAACGAGAGCGAGAACATGTGTTTCAAATTGTACCAATAAATTATACGTTTCGAGCAAGTTACAGAAAGGTTCCAGTCCTTGCAAGGACACAATGTACCTAGGTAGTCACAGTGTATTACCAAATAAATTCGTAACAATTCGTGCTCTAATTGGTTTAGGTGGTCATGTGTCCTCGTTGTTTTGGCGATGTGTATTGCAATATGGATTTGAAATTTTTTGGAAAATCTAATTAGGTATAGTTGTTTTATTGGCCTTTATCGTCTGGTATGTGTAGAAACTTATACTTCCGAAATCACAGCATATTAAGTAACTCCATTACATGTGAACCTGATTCGAAAATCCCAAAATACCTCAGTTATCAATTATTTTTTTGACATTCTTACGATGACCACTTTGTAGGCCTTTATGTCCTCTATCGTTCGCCATAAGAATAAAGGTGTAGAATGTTGAATTTATACTTCCGGAGCTATCTAATATTTACGAAGCACCTTTCGTAGTTTGAGATGAAGTAACAACCGTTGGCGGAAATGACACGCACATACGTCAAATTATTCTTTGCTTAACACGTTCATCACCTGATCCGAAACGTTCAATTGCTTTATCTCGGTGTTCCGTTTCTAATGAGAAACTGATCGGGTTCACACGTTTTAGATCCATTAACCAAGAGACGAAACAATGCTATTATTTCGCGTCGAATATTCTTTGGAAAATTCTCTTCGCCATTGTGAGTAACGTTCAAGTACAATTTTGCGATTGTTATTTTTCCACGTGTTCACAATCGATGATGAAATGCGCCAGTTTTCTCTAGGGAACGCGTCGTAGTTACGTTTCGAGAAAATCGTTTTCATGAAGAATAAGTCTAAAATAACGTATAGTGTATATTTTGTCAGGGTGCTATAGAACAAACTCAAATGTAAACAGTAATAACATACGAAATTAATCAATGATGTTGGGTTTGCAAAATATTAATTTAATAGGTAATAAGATGATTTCATCTCAAGATACAAGGAATCAGAAATCACTAATTTCATTAAGATTTATAATTTTTTTAAAAAATGAAAAGCTATTAATAAAAAATACAGAATAGGGAAGTCCCGCATAGAAATATTTTATATGAATGTGTAATGCCAATTTAAATATATTTCATGCCCCCAGAGATTGCCGACATATTCTGGGACACCCTGTATACGTATATATAAAATTATAATAAGATATATCCTTAAAATTAATGTGGAAATTTGAAAAACAAACGACTTTTCTTAGCTACATCCTTTATTTTTCTAGCTATCAAATATCTACTTACTATAATGATATTATTTAATACAAGATAATGTTATTATTAGACAATGCAACATTTTTCTATAAATTATACAATTCTACAAAGCAACCTGAGGTCCTTGTTTCCTAATTTCTTTTAAAGCTGAAAATTTGTGAAATGTATTAAATCTTATTGTAAGTTACATTGTGTCATTTTCTTGGAATTCTTGGGATACCATTATATTTATTATAAAGTGATAGTTATATTATGACTATTATCTTTGTTGTTCGTCTCCTAGTTGCAAATTTCATTAAATGTTGAAATGTTAAAAGCAGTCACGGCCCATTTTTACCCATCAGGTGTATTTTTGGTATTACAGGTAAAATGAAGTAATTGCAATCATCCGTTAACCAATCAAGCACGGATCAATTTTACATCGAACGAACGGTAATTTCGTATAATTATATTAAAATTCCATAATTTAGCGTGTATGGCTTCGATTTCTATTTCGCTGCGAAATGCAATCATTTACTCCTGGCTATTATCATGTAAATTGATACCGTTAATCAGTCATTTATCAATAATTACACAATGTAATTTTTTGAACCGTACGCTGTTAATAATAAATAGTAACATCAATTCTTCTGAGGTGCACTTCTCGTTCTTCGTAAAGGTAGCACAAATTCTACGTGACTATCTAGCGTCGCCGTTTATTACTCCGGACAACAAAGCTACTGAAGTGAACGTTTAATAGAGGTTAACAAAATTTCTTCCCAAAATAACCACAAATTAACTTCTCGCTTTCTGTATATGGAATTATTAGTACGTGGAAACGTCAAAAATGTGAAACAAAACTTTCAGTTTTTGGCAACGTGTAGGCTATCGTAATAATTAAAACAAACTGAAAACAATATGTCAAATAGTGATCCTCAAAGTTTCTCCATGCTTCCTAAGTCGATCCCAAATCATTTCGATGTTTCTAACCAAATTAATACAATCAATCGGAGGGACCTAGTAAACAAATGCTCAACATCAATAATATTGAGGAGAAATATAGAATCTGTATGCACGAATATATCTTTAAATGTCATCAGCAAGGTTTTGCGAATTGATTTAGGTTTACTGAAATATTAAATCATTATGTTAAAGTTGTTCAACAATCTCGATAACAATGAAATGAGAGAACATCCAATTGAGACTACCGGTGTTATAAGAACGTTTGTTATGTGTATATTTGGGAGACCATACAATCTAGCTACCAGCAACCTAGCAAGAATTCATGGATATTAACGATGTAAGCTGTTTACTATAAACGGCTAGGCTATGAGGATTCATGAAGGTTTCAGGCAATTACGATTCCATGCTATCCTGACTTGCGGGTTGGAATGACCTCCATAATTAAAGGAACGACGTGGTAAGGGATATTGGAAAGGAAATAGTAGGTTTGGTTAAGATCTGGAGATGGGACAATGGTTTCCCCCGTATGGTATTGGGAGATAAACCAAGGCTCGCGTAGGCAGGGGCGCCTCCCTGAAGTAGTTCTACCATCTATCGAGATCATAGATGGGGATCTACCCGCTACCTGAATGGGACTTATTAACACCTCGAAAATGACGTCTTATGAACGCTATTATCTGGAGGTCTGTAGCAGCTTTGAAGACATCAAATAGTATAATGGTAGATGCCTTAACGATGACTATTTTCCATTATTTTATGCCTCCTTTTTTATTTATGAAAAGGAATCTTAAAGATGTTCCGGTTTGACCTCATTAAAGATGTCCAATGCTACTACTACTACTAAAAAATGTTCCATTCAAGCTCAATTCTTGCCCCAAAGTGGTTTTATGGACGTTATGATCTGAACATCTGTAGGGCGTACAAAAATGGACGGAAGTCTTAAAGATATCTTTATTTGGACGATTTAACAATGCACAAAACTGGACTATAAAAAATGTCCCAATTAAGTTCACGTTTTATATGTTAGATATGACTTATGACATAGCTATGACCCAAAAAATGACGTCTAATGGACCTTCTAATGAAGGCGTCTAAAGGACACCCAAAGGCATCAAAAGGTATAACGGTAGATGTCTCAAAGATGACTATTTTCGAACATTTTAGGTCTCCTTTTTTATTTCTGAAACAAACAGACGTATTAAAGATGTTCCTGCTTGAACACCTTAAAGATGTCCAAAACCTACTAAACAACGTCTCATTTAAGCTCAATTCTTACCCCAAAGTGGCGTCTTATGGACGTCATAATCTGGACATGTGTAGGGCGTACATAAATAGACGGACGTCTTAAAGATGCCCTTATCTGGACGATTTAACGATACACAATACTGGACTACCAAAAATGTCCCGTTTAAGTTCACGATTTATATGTTAGCTATAACATATGACATAGCTATGACTAATTCACACTCCAAAAATGACATGTCATGTCATGACTGTCTTAATCTGGATGAATAGGTCGTCTAAAAGTAGACGCCCCAAAGGCCACTATTTTTCATCACTTAATGCCTCCTTTTGTAATCCCTGAAACAGATGCCTTAAAAATATCTTTTTTTAGATGACTTAGAGATATTTAAAGCTAGACCCCTAAAAACATCCTATTTAAGTCCAATTATTAATAGGACTTATTAATACCTCAAAAAAGACGTCTTATGGACGCCATTATCTGGACGTTCGTAGGAGGTTTGAAGGTATCAAAAGGTATAATGGTAGACGTCTCAAAGATGATTATTTTTCATCATTTTATGCCTCCTTTTTTATTTCCGAAACGGAGTCTTAAAGTTGTTCCCGTTTGACCGCATTAAAGATGCCCAAAGCTTTGGACGATTTAACGATGTACAAAATTGGACAAATGAAAATGTGCCATTTGTGACATATTACATAGCTATGAGCTATGGCTTATAAGGTTTGTTCCAGCAGAATCCACCACCGATCAGAGACTATCAGAAGCATGCGCAATAATAATTATTTCGTCCAAATTCGTCAGAATAATTTCAACTGCGCATGCCTTTATACACCCAAAATAGAATGTCGTATGGACGTCATAATTTCGACATCTGCAGAGCGTATAGAAGTAGACGGGCGTCTTAAAGACGTCCGTATTTGGACATGATGATGCACTAAGTGCACTACTAAAAGTGTCATATTTAAGTACATGACTTTTATGCTAGCTATGAGACATTATATAGCTATGACTTATTTATACCCAAAAAATGACGTCTTATGAACGTTCAAATCAAGACGCTTGTAGGACGTTTACAGATAACAAAAGGTACAACGGTAGTTCAAAAAGCTGAACTACTAGACAACGTCCCATTTAAGCTCAATTCTTGGCCCAATATGAAGTCTTATGGACGTCATAATCTGGACATCTGTTGGGCGTACAAAAATAGACGGACATCTCAAAGATGTCCTTATATGAACGATATAACAGTGCGCAAATCTGGACTACTAAGAATGTCTCATTTAAGTCCACGACTTATATATTAGCTATGAGATATGAGATGGGTATGACTTATTTACACAAAAAAATTACGTCTTATGCATGTCATAATTTTGACATGTGTAGAGCGTATAAGAGACATTACATAGCTATTACTTATTTATACCCAAATAATGACGTCTTATGAACGTTCTAATCAAGACGCCTGTAGGACGTTTACAGGTAACAAAAGGTACAACGGTTGTCCAAAGCTGAATTACTAAACAAATTGGACGATTTAACGATGCCCAAAACTGGACTACTAAAAATGTTCCATTTAAGTCCATGATTTACATGTTAGAGATGACGTCATATTTAAACGATGTAACGATACAGAAATCTGGATTACTAAAAATGTCCCATTTAAGTCTACGACTTGTATGTTAAATATGACGTCTTATTTGGACGATTTAACGATGCACAAATCTAGATTAACAAAAATGCCATATTTAAGCCTATGGCAATGTGTTTCGAAATGATTGTCATCTGGTTGGCTGTGGAATTCCCATGTAAAATAAAAAACCCGCCTTGCGAAAATAGGAGTTTCTACTAGCTATACATAACCTCAAAATAACCTACTTAACCTCTTTTATCTTCTGGTTTTTCTCTGTCAAAAGAAAACGAATTCTGAGTATTTGTCTATTTGTAGTATTTGTTTTGGCCCTGAAAAGGGCCTCTAATTACCAGCAGTACTGATTACCAGAGCGCGGCACATCAAAAATTACATGCACAGAAATTCCAACGCCAACTAGATGATAATCATTTTGAAACACATTGTATATTAGCTGTGACATATGACATAGATACTTATATAGTGATGACATAGACTTTGTTGTTGCTATGTTTATTTGGCCTTCGCTACCAGGGCGATCCAGCCACTTTCTGTCTTTTCTGGAACTAATTTCTAAGTAGAGCTTGTGGACTACAATCCGGACGTTTTCTTCAGCGCATTATACCAATCACTGGAGGATGCACTATCTTATATTATAATTTATATTTTGAGGTTTTGATATATTCTGTAACAACAGAACAATTCTCTGACACGTTTTCGAATAATGCGTCATGTATTGATAGTGGTTTAGAACAGCCTCTGGGAGATTTTAGTTCGTCTAAGAGGGCTAGGACATTTTTGGTGTTCCGAGGACATTCCAGCAAGACATGTTGAACAGTTTCAACCGATCCGCATTCACATACCTAGTATGGGTCTGATCGTATTCGTAATTTGAATAATAGGTCTGAGGTTAGGCAATGCCTCTCTCGTAGCCTTGAGTACATAGACAAGGTTAGACGAGATCCCTCCCTGATTTGATGAAACCTGGCCTCCTACCCGGTGTTCGCATGGATTCTGCGTATAATTTTCCTTTCGTTTGGGTCCTTGTAGGCTTCATCACATGTCTTCCAGACGTCGTCCTTGATCTTCGGAAGAAACGTCGAAAAGTGACTACTTAGATTAAGAAATAGAGGTTTCTTCCTGCTTTCATTGGCCAATCTGTATGCATTCAAGTTTGCCATGATTTTACTTACTTACACACAAAAAATGACGTCTTATGGATGTCATTGGACCTGGAGGACTGTAGGATGTTTAAGAGTACATGTCTCAAAGACGACTATTTATTATCAAATGATGCGTTTTTTTGGACTTCTCGTATGGAAAGTGGAATTATTAGTGTCCTGAACGTGAGAGATGGCTGCGAACCAATTTTCCCAATTTCGACTGATGATGGAAGCTAAGACATCCCATTTAATCCATTTAGCATATGGAATCTTTCGAAGTGTAAATCTTGGTCTTTCGAGCCTCTAATGAGCTCAGATCGACTCCTCCAGCGAGCCTGATCTCTCTCTCTCTCTCTTCTCTTTATTTCTCTCTCGGTTATTTTTCTCCGTCCATCCGAAGAGCGGGCAACGTCGCCTCTCTCGGTCGGCCTGTCCTCGTTTGCGCACCGCACACGTCCGTCAATGTAGGAAGCGTGTCCGTATCGACCTCTTCTTGCACAGAAGAAGTGTGTCGGCGTGCCACTTTTAGCGGTGGACGAGGAACGACGCATCCGATATACGGAGAGACGATCGCGATTGGGCTCGGCGTCGGCGTGCGCAGATTGCGGACTTTTTTTATTGGTCGCCCCGTCGACGAATTTTCCGGGTGCGAAGGGCCGAAGGGTGCCGGACCAATCCGGCCCGGATCCGTCTCGGTCGGGGAATTACCAGACAGCTGTCGAGGGGTTTCGGCTCTGCCGGATACTCGATACTCCTGAACCGGATTTAATGATAACTGGATGTTTAGTCATCGCAGGATTATTTGAGAGATCCGTCTTCATTATTTTACAGCAGGTAGTCGTCGTCGTTATAAGATTAAGGTGATGTTTAAGGGAAATGTGGCTGGATCACCATGTGGCATAAGATCGCCAGCTTAAGTGGGCCGCATTCGCGAAGTTTTAAAAATAGCAATTACTAATGTCTATTAAGCCACATCACCCATTTCATAAGTCGGCATTTACTATATTCTCATTTTTTATTGCTTGTTTATTAGGCAAATCACGATTTTATTGCTCCACCCCTTAGCGAGAAAAAGGGGATAATGTGACTTAAGACTTAAGCCACATCATCCACACTTGTATCTCCGGAACCGCAAGAGATGGGCGGAGGAAGATTTGACACCGACCAGGTGGGTACGATGGTTTAATGGGAATTTTTGACACCATGACCGAAGAGGTGGTTTTATTGTACAGGTATTTTTGTCACTAAAGAAATTTTGCAGGGCAGGGGAATACGCAAATAACGGGAAATCCCATTTTTATCACGAACATATTAAAGGGCAAGGAAAATGGAAAAGGGCAAGGGAATACGCAAATTACAGGAAATGCCATCTTTATCACAGGTATATTAAAAGGGCTTGAACTTGAACCGTTCTTACAGATACGCTCTGTTAATACAGTTTTGTCCATTGTCCCTTTTTGAATAAATTTTGTAATACACTTTCGTCCGGCGTCTTAATTTTCAACTATACACTTTCGTTTGATGGTATATTTGAAAAAGGTGTTTGTAGCTCAGCCGGAGACCCGCGTTCAAATCCCGACTGAGCTACAAACACCTTTTTCAAATATCTCTTACACTTGTTACATATATTTCTGACATTTCGATGGCGAGTTTAATGCTAAGGGTTGAAGGGGTCGTTCTGGGATTGCGTTACTAGTCTCAATCGTCAGCAATAAATTAGCAATAAAATATGCCGCTTGGTTTATGTATATATCTTTGGGCTGGCCGCACACGAGGTCCTGTCACGGATTGATGGTAATCCCTCACATAAACTCCCGTAAGTATTTTCAGGCAGTTCTCAAATCGCACATTAACTCCCGTAAAGAGTGGGTGGTGGGTGATGTAAATTTAAGTATAGAAAGATGGTTACACAATTTATTTGGTTTAACTTTTCTCACACCTGAAGAGGTAGGAGACAGTTTTGTTTTCGACTTCATGGAAGATCGTCCTATTGACCCCAAAGTTACAAAATTCAATTCAAATTTATAACTGATAAAATTGTCCAATATAAGAAAGGAAATACTACAAGGTATAACTTTGTTTAATTTGTTATAACTTTCAATGATGTGTAAGGTGTAACATTGTATAACAAACGCAGTTATAAATTTGTCCGGTATGAACCCTTACAGAGTATCATGTGCGCCGATATCTTTTGCGGTTCCGGAGATACCGCTGTGGATGATGTGGCTTAAGTCTTAAGTCACATTATTCCCTTTTTCTTGCTATGGGGCGAAGCAATAAAATCGTGATTTGCGTAATAATTTAGCAATAAATTAGCAACAAAATATGAGCATATAGTAAATGCTGACTCATGAAATGGATGATTTGGCTTATTAGACATTAATTACTAACTAATAAAGAGAGTCTGTTTCCAAGGTAGACTAACTATGTGATTCAGTAAATAAGGATTGGCCAACATTAAATTATATATATAAAGCAAAAGAGATTTTTTTGCAAACTTTTGAGCATATCGGGGTTGCAGCTTGGAAAAATACACATACCCTCACTACTTTTGAGACCTATTATTTCATCCATAGACGCCCCAAATTGTAAGATTGCCACATTTCTTACAAACATACTGTCCAAAGCTTACAACACCAACAATCCTTATTTTATTGCTGATTCTTTTCAGTTCTCAGCACTATTCAATAATTCCCAACTTCCACCCAACCAAAAGTTGATAAGTTTGGATGTGGTTTCGTTATTTAGCAATACCCCATTAGAACTGGTAATAAGGAGTACTATCAAACACTGGGCCAACATCAGTGATCATTGTAACCTTTCAGAAGAAAATGTCTTAAATTTAATTAATGTCGTGTTCACGACCACGTTTCCAGTACGAAAATGTCTCTTACAAACAAATATTAGGAACTTCTATGGGATCAAAAGTCATCTCGGTAATTGCTCAATACGTAATGGACGATCTCTTAGAGGCAGTTCTAAGCAAACTGTCTTTCAACTTACCATTCCTCAAAAAATATGTAGACCACATAATCTGTAGGTACGGTCCTGGATGGAAAATCACAAGAGAGTTTATAGTCACTAGCTAATTTTATTGTTATGTTTACTAACATTATAGCACTTGCACTAGCTCTCCATTAGAATTTGTCATCATGACCACAAGTCGTGTTTGTGTGTACTAACCTACGGGAATAAACGGAGAAAAAATAAAGAATAAAAAACGATGTTACCCATATCATATCTCGTACATTTTTCACTCATATCTACTCAATTGAATAAATTGAGTACAATGTACTCTTTGAGTAGATATAGTACATTAATAGTGAACCAATGTTTCACTCACATTTGAGTACAATTTATTTAATAATGAAATAGAGTTAGTCGTATTGAGTCAATGTTTGAGTCACATTTTAGTTCAATTTACTCAATGACTAGAGCAATTTAGCAATTTTTAATAACGAACTGTGTTAACATTTTGCTCACATTAATGTTTAAATTACTCGGAGTGAGTTGAGTCAAGTGAGTAATTTTTATCAAATTGGGTCAATGTGTCACTCACATTTGAGTAATATTTACTCGAAAACGACCATATTTAATATTTTTATATACAATTGAGTTCAGTGCAATTTACTCAAAAGTGGAAATATCGACTACATTCTTAACTCATTAATAATAAAAGTATAGTTGAAATGTGGTAAAATTTTGAACTCACACTTTAGTAAATGGTTTATAAAAAAATTGTGATAAACACTTAACGCAACTCTTGTGGACTCGCTTTAATTAAGATTTAAGTGAAATTTACTTCAAAAATTTTTATCGTGTCTGTACTCTTTTAAAAGGTGTAATTGTTAAGAACCAATTGTCAAGTCTCGTTTATGCTATTTATTTTTCGGGTACATTTACAAAAATCTCATCCATTCACCCATGACTACAGTAAATGAAAATGTATTACAATTACAATGAGTTCACTTTTTATTTTGACAGGGTACCTATGACTTTTATTTTGAGATCTGCTAGAGCTAAAATCGCACAAACCAAATTTCTCATCTCGTCATGAATCTCAATTATCATTCAAAAATAGGATATCCGATCGAACACGAAAGAAATTGTTATACAAAAAAATTCTAATATGGACCGTTGAACGGAAAATTTGCATGAACATACGGTATAACTTTCTCCGTGTAACATTTAAGTCTCGCGCATTTTACACGAAGACTTTAACGATGAATGAGACTCGAAACTTGACATTCAAACAAAATTGCTGTTGTACCTACGTTGAATCGAGGAGTGTTGCTTACAATGGTTATTAATTCTGTGGAATTCAATTTCGCCTAGGGCCCTTTTGATCAACAAGTATGTGCAATTAAATCGATCCATTGGTATATTCGTCATATTTGGCCACCTCTACTTATCGTTTCAGGATTAATGAGCGTTTAGAAATAGGAAACACTTCTAGCTAATTTTGCTTTCAGCACCAATTATCCTTTCGAACACAACATAATTGGCGACACAAATTAAACATTATAATCGCATTTCCAGCGCAGTAGCCACGACTGAATGCAAACAAGCGGTTTAATAGGCATTTTTTCCATTCGAAGAAACAAAAAACGTCCTGAATTATATCAGTCGATTTGTATTCCTGTTACTCTCTAATAACTTTGAAACAATACCGCCCACTTTCTCTTTTACGCGCCGCGTGTACACGAAGAACAAGAACACGAGGAAGGGGAAGAAGAAGGGCACAAATCTACTTTAAATTACGCGAATTAAGTGAGTTACAATGGATGGATGTTCGCAACCACCTGGTAATCAGTTGGTCCGAGTTGAATTTTCTCTTTTACACCCTGTGCAAGAAGCACTTGTGCCAACATCTGTGAAATATGAATGCCACAAATAAATAATATATAATAAATAGTTATGAAAGGAATTTCAAACGGGAGATTAAAAGTGGGACATACATTTCCTTCAAAAGGCATTTAGGACGTTAGGACTAATCTAAACGTTGAATAAAGGCTTACAGGTTTATAAACGCATCTCGTTGTTTAAAAGTAGGATTGTAGGACATAATGAAACTTCAGTTTGAAATGACGCTTATTAAAAATAATGGTGTTTATTATACAACATGCTTATTAACATAACAACAATAAAATAATAACAATAAAATGGATTGAAACTATCAAGATATGTAGGCTATCTAAGAATTAATAATTTTATGCCGCTAAACGATTAAGTGCATTTGTTTGTCCAGATAGGCTCAACGACAGCGGCAGGAACTGACAGATGATATTGCCGTTCGTTCCTTTGTCATAATAATAAAAATAATAATAAAAGATACGTGTTTTTTTTCTGTACATGATTATCACAATCATCAACTAAGTCAGTTAAGTAAATACTGAACTAAGTCTCCGTAAGCGCGGCCTACAATTTGTGACGAATTGAGACTATGATCACTAGATAAACGAAACTTGTAAGATATTCCGGATCGTTGGAGCGGTCTTTTCTTCAGATCGATACGTCACAGTTCGAAATTGACTGCACATCGAGGACGTAATAAATATATTTTTATGTGAGGAGTTTCTACAGCAGGAAGCTCGACGCATCCAAGAAGATTAATGAAAATTTTTGTACAATAGGGATTGAGATTAAGAATTTTTAACAAATTTGCGAATTTTTCAACCGGTTTTCTTAAGGAATAGTAAGTTCAAAAAATTCGTAATTCTTGTAAAAGTGAAAAGAAATTTTGACGTTCATTACGAATTACTGGAAGGGTAAAAATATACCTAAAAGTTTGGAATTGAACCACTTTTCGAAAATGCCAGTAAAGTATGATAGACTATAGATTTCCGGATCTGAACGTGTCGTGGACCATCCCATCTCTTCAACGAGAAGAAAGTCCCAGTAACACCTTTTACATCATTACAGTCGTAACGAACCGATGATCTATTTGAAAACTTTCATGTCGAATCAGATCCCAATTTCGATAATCCGATCGCGCTCCTCCCAAAACGACTCCGTAGCTATCTCATCTCCTACGTCTCACGAGGAGACAGGAAAAGAAAGATAATAGATATACCCTCTTCCCGAGACAATGGCGAGAGATTTATCATCGTCTCGCAAAAGTTTCAATTCGTCCCGAAGAGTAGGCCGCGCGTTCCGTGCAACCAGCTTTTGTCTTTATAGTTATTTTAGTCAGCCGATTGATATTCGAGATAGCCGCGAAAGGAGAAAACATCGCATCACCTTTGACATTCAAAACGTCAGTTTCTAGGTCACGTGACATCACGATTTTTCGTCTACGGCCAGGAATTTTTTCGAAACCCGAGAGATTTTCATCGAGGAAAATTTCGACGCCCATGACGAAGTTGATGAAAACTAAGCCTCTTAGTTGATCTATAACCGTATTAGCGACAAACCACCTGTCGGACGTTAATAACCATCAATTTGTCATTACACGTTTTGTACTTCCATTTGTTGCCAATTTCTCTTCCACGTATCTTTTGTACCCATCTCACCTTTATATGGTGATACGGAATCTAGGACGCTGATTAAAATTAATTCTATTAACATCGTTATTATGTTAAGTGGGAAGTAGGAGAACCATTTTTTACGTGCGGATGCCGCGTGTTTAATGAAGATCTTAATTAGACTCACGTCAGGTATTACGGCGGTCCCCTTATTAGGATGATGCGATGTTTTCAAAATAAAGTAGCTGGTGCAAAGCCGTACAATGAGAGTTTTGAGATCTATTCCTTCGAAGATAAAATATTAAGGCAGAAGCACATAACAGGGAAACTAAAAAGTAAAATAAATTTAATAAATTAGATTATCATACAAAATATACAGAAATATTCGTTGTCTCAACTAATCTTCCAATTACAATATTCTTCAGATTGGAATTTGCTTAACGATATTGTAACCATACGTTCTCACGAGTAATCAATAAAAGATTTTACAGTAGGATAAACTTTGTTAAAATACAAATACTCTACTTAAATATTAAGTATTTCACTATCACAACAGCTGTGTTATTTAAAAAAAAAACAACCTGAGAAAACCGTGAATTATCTACATATGTTAAGTAGCTTCCAAGCACAACATCAGCAATTGAGAAAATGGGAAATTAATATTACAATAAATAGATAAAAAAGAAACAAATATATTACAAAAGAATAAATAATACACAATACATTGCCAATGTGCAAAAACAGAAGTTAGCCATGAAATGTTGCATATACATTGTAAAGGTGTGTCTTTTTGTTAGAGCGTAAAAAAGATGAGAAAACTGTAGGAAAACGACAATTAATTGATATCATTTAAAGGTACATATGTACATATTGGATCCATTGATTTGCACCGGTTCACTATATATCATGAGATTGCACATTGTCCATAATAGGAATAATAACAAATGTTACAATTTGAGGTACCTTTTTTTATAGCACGTTTGAAATATCAGCTCGAAATGAAAAGTAATTTGCAATGAACAATTATCTATTAGAAACAATTGAAAATATCAGATAATTTTGTGATAATTTGATCACCCACGTTTTACAATTATTAACAAAAATGTTAATTACAAGTTACAAAACGGAAAAGTAATTATCAAAGTAGTCTTTACGAAACGAATTGGAGTGTTTAAAGGAACCAATCCGTAATGGAAAATTCGTATGTTTAATTTAAACTATTTCAATTAAGTAGATAGATAATTGCCCAAATCCGTATACTGACTTTCATTTTGAGCTGATCAATCTGAGCTTACGAATCAAACGTGAAGTATTAAAATTAATCGAATTATACGCATCAATATAATTTCAAGAAAGTAATGTGTAAATTTACCTATATATATATATCGAATTTTGAGTCTACAGTTCTTGTAGTTATAATTTCAATCAGGTAACTGAAAATTGTCTTCAATAATGAAAAATTGAAAACCTCACAAAAAATTTGTCGTGTGAAATCAGTAAATCAATCAAATTAATTCAAATCTAACGAAGTAAAAATATGTGTTAATTTTTTGAAAATGATGCGAGACGAATGTGGTTGAGAGGTAAGTCCGCTTTCAAATGCTGCACCCAGTGAAAGATATCTTTTCGGAAGAACTAATGTTTTTGTAGTAATAGTGATGTTGACCAAACAACAACTTTGTGAACGGTGCAACTTGAACGGTTTTTGAACTCAAAGCGCTCAAGAGTGTTCAGACTGTTGGTCCTATATTAATTTCGAATTACCATGTTGCATAGTAAAATTAGTCGAATTACAATGATTTAAATACTTGACGTCACATTGTGTTCGTCGTTAAAGTTGTAGGTGTGTTTAGAATTATTTGAGATTACCTTCTGCCTGGGCAACGGTCACTAATCGTAATGACGACAATAACAACGTTAAGAAGATTTCAACTGTTTCAAGATATACCGTTGACTGTTTGCCTGGGATTGTGATGGTAAAAACTGTACTTACGACCAGATATGTCAGTTTGGATAATTTTTAGAAGGGAAATTAATTTCCCTTTTGAAATTTTCTTCCTCTTTAATTATTTAAAGATTTGGTATAGTTTTTTGGCTTTATTTGAAGGTTTATATCATTGATGTAAATTTTGGAAAAATAGTGCTCAAATCCATTTTTTTATTGTGAAAGTTAAAATTATTTATTAATGTTATTAATTGAAGCCGTATATTTGGGAAAACGGAATAAATTACTTATTTTATGAGAATTGGCCATTATGCGAGCGACTTTAAAAGATTTGTGACATAAACACTTTTTCCCAACATTTCTGAGAAGAGAAGGTAATTATTTCAACCAATAGTTTAAGTAAATTATTTTAATAACCTTATTTCGGGGTACAATTTATCATTTCTCACTTTTCGGAAAATATATATATTGATTATCGTTCCTTGAAATAGATAGATTCCAAGGATCATAGATTTGCATTTTTTTAAATATTATTTGACACATTGGAAATTATTCTAATATGCTCTGACTAAATGAAAAAAATCTAAAAAGCTACCCTGAGTCAACGGTATACTCTAAGACGTTCTGTAAGTATATGTTATATCGATTTTACAATTTCCAAAAGTGGACTAGTTACCTATGGACTTACCTTCACATGTGTAATGGGGTAATACATCTCCCTATTCAGAAGATGCATTCATATGACCGTAGAAATTACTCTACCCCAAAACAAAATTCATCAGTAACATTGAAGTATACATAAAAATAGAAAACACTGTTTTGGAAAACTTAAATGAATATATATACTTGGGACATGTCATAAAATCAAACAAAGTCAAAGAAAATCAAACAGCTGAAATAAGACGTAGAATAAACCTCTGGAAGACTAAACCACTTCCTTAGAATTCGGGAGATACCAGTAAATCTCATAAGATAGGTTTTCGATGTGTGTATTCAGTGGCCTAGAAACTATCTCAATGACAAAGAAAACTATTGATAGCTCGAGAGCAATGCATAGAACCATGGAACAGGCCATGCTAGGTTTAAGCATAAGAGATGAAGTCAGAAATGAAGAAATCCGACGAAGAACTAAAGTCGTAGACATAGTGGAACGTACTGTAGAGCACATATGGCAATGTGTGGGACACGTGGCTAGGTAAGAACAAAATCGATGGACATCGAGATTGATGCGATGGAGACCAAGACTATCAAAACGTCATGTGGGAAGACCACAGAAGAGATGATTCAATGATATGAAAGAACATGCAAAAAGGAGGTGGTTCCAGATAGTACAAGAGGCCTACGACCAGGAGTGGAAAATAGATGGCTAAGGAAGAAGAAGAGACAACAAAGAAATCTCCTGAATCTGCTGCAAAAAGGAAAATTAAGAAATGTTAACAAAACAAAATTTATGGTAACAATTACAAAAATATTTGAGATTCACCGAAAAAGCCAGCAAGAGTAGCCTTTATTAAGGGGTCACCCCTAATAACCTACAACTATTTTTTTAATGATTTTTTTAGGAGAAAGGATTTTTTTAATGAGAAGTATTTCAAGATTACTTGTTTAAAATTTCACATCGATATCTTATTTGCAAGGTACTTATTAACTCACTAACCACAGTTTAGAGCAAGAAATAACTTTTTGGCAATATGACAATAGGTTGTGCAATTGAAAAAATGTCGAAAATCGATACGTTTTCTTCAAATTTGTCCCAAGTAATACATTCAAGCCATCTCATCATTCATAGCTAGCTGTTACTACATCTGATTCAAATGAAACATGAAGGACTTTGAAAATAGTTCAAAGAACCTAACCTAACCTTTGATTTAAATGAAACATGATGATTTTGAACAGAGTTTAAAGAGCGTGATTAAGTTAGGTCACTAATAGTGTAATAAATTAAAGAAAAATTGCAAAAATACATAAATTTTGACATAAAGTGAGGTCAGTGCAGTAGTTTACACTCATAACTAATAATTTTGTTTTGTATGATTGCAGATGAATATTTTATCTCAATTAGCCGCACTAAAACGTTGGAACCGACGGGTGCCATTTTGCTTTTATGATTTGTTTTATCAATGAAAATATAATGTTCACACCAATATAAATAAGCGAACAAAATTTCAAGACGATATCTGTGGTAAGTTTTCTTATAGCAGTTTGAAAAATAGGTCACTTTTTCTGGGCTACAGGTAGAATAACCCCTTAAAACAAGAATTTGCGGGAATTTTTCAAATGCAGCTCTTTTGCTAACCCTGGCTGATGAAGCTTTTACTACCGTCATTCAGCGGTTTGTACCTAGGTAGAAGGTCGAATCTCAAGTAAACTGAACGCCTTTCGTACTTCTCAAATACGCCTGGGACGCAGAACACGTCTGAATATAGGCGTGAATTCCGCCGTTTCCCACAGTAGGATTTTAATATCACATTTCGATTCGTAAGCTGCGCAAAACTAGCTTATATCAATCACGGCCGATCCGTTTGTGTATCTGCTGGTGCTTGAGCAGGTGCGCCTTCTGCCTGAAGGCCTTCGCGCAGGTGTCGCATCTGAAAGGTTTCTCACCGGTATGAGTTCTCAAGTGGACCTTAATGTTACTCTTGTTCAAAAATCCCCTGTTACACACACTACACCTATGCACCGGTTTCTCCCTACCCAAGACGCCGAGAGTCTGATCCGATTGGAAGACCGTCGAACTGCACGGCTGCGACTGTTTCTTCGGGCTCCTCTTCTTCCTGCTGGGCGTCGAGGTGGTCGTCGTGTGCGGGAAGTTCTGGCCCATCATCTCGGGGCTGCGCTCGCCCATCCCGTGTATGCTGTACTGGAGGAACCGGCCGTTCGACGTCACCAGCAGGTTCTCCGTCGTGGAGACGACGTTCGAGGGTGGGCTCGACGTGGTGATCAGCTCGGCGTTGTAGTTGGTCGAGCTGGGCGCCTCCTGCTTCAACGAAGGGCCGTTCTGTAGCCGATTCAGCGGTAGACCGTACGTGAGGAGCGTCTGTAACGTGGAGCCGGCGGTCTGCTGCGGCTGGTTCTTGCCGGAGAACTCGATCGTCTGGTGGGACTTGTACTCGCTGGGGCAGGTCATCACGAACTCCGACAGCCCGTCGTGGGATATGATGAGCCCCTTCTGCTGGTCGACGCAGGCGCCGTCGATCAGGGCGTCGAGGTCGACCCAGCTGCTCCTGGAGTCGGTCGGGTGCTCGCCGTCCAGGTTGCTATTAGGAACTGTGTTGTCTGTGGTGTCGGGTATCATCGCCGAGCCGATGATCGCCGCTATGTCCTCGATGGAGGAGATGTCGTACTCGTTGGACTCGGTCTTCACGTGCGTGACGGAGTCCTCGTACTTGATCGAGGACATCGAGTCCGGGTCGACGCAATCGGCGAAATCGTCGCTGGAGAAGAAACTCTTACTGTCGCCCGCGGAGTCCGCGCTCATGTTGCACGTCGAGCTCGACACGATGTTCTGCTCGTTGTAGCTGTTGTAGGTGTTGTTGTTCTCCTCCTGGATGCCGCGCTGCGAGATCGTGTTGTAGTGGTGGCCCTGGATGCCGTTGATGCTCAGGTTGCCCGAGTAGGCGGTGAAAGGGGGCAGCGGCTTGAGCTCGGCGAGGCTAGTGTTGATCGACTGCGTGTTGAGCAGCAGGTTGTCCAGGGCCTCCATCGTCGCCTTGCTCTCGATCTCGTTCTCGTCATGGCTGAGCGGCGAGCCGAGCAGCAGCTTGTCCGAGCCGAGGTTCGTTATGGGGCTTTCCAGCATCAGCTTGTGTTCGATGTACTCGGCGTTAGAGTTCTGCCAGCACGACGAGGTGAAGAGGTTGTCGACTTCGTCTACGTGGGAACCGCCATTGTTTACTGCCATATTGGTACTTTGGGGTATGTTGGGATATTTCATTGTTTTCATCAGACCGGCGGACAGATTCACTTCGTCATTGGTGGGAATGTCGTGCCGTCGGCGGATCTGGAACAAAACAGAGAAGTTATGGAAATGGTGTATTTCAAATTTACCGTACGAAAGCTTTATATTTCAGGAGGAACTCTTTATGGACACCAGATGAGATGAAAAACAACTCAGAAGAATGTACAAAGCAAGTTTCAATTCTGAATGTTCCAGTTTCTTCTGGATTATTGTGACAATTACAAATCTTCTTATATGCAAATGAGTATGACATGTTAATGTGTGATAAATGTGATCATATTTCAAAACTTTGGCACTGGAAATATTGGAAGACTTAAAACAATGCTGATTTTATAAATTTTCTTCTGGATTATTACATTGCATATTAAATTATAACAGGAAGAATTGCAGTTTTACAATGTGATTTTGTTCCAAAATATTGTAACCGGAGGCCAACTATTGTAATATCTCAAAAACGATTACGCTAATTTTTTAAAAAAAAAATTGTAGGTTCCTGGGTTACTCACTAAACTTTCAATCCACGGAGAAATTTAAGATTTGCAAGTGCATTTATTGTAAAATTTGGTGACAGGACCACAACTTTTGGAAAACTCGCATAAATGCTGTGTTTCTCTGGTTTTCGTCTGGATTATTGTGATACTCACTAAACTTCCTAAAACACGAGGAATTTAAATTGTAATAATTGTCCCAATATTTAGAAAATTCTATAAGAGGTAACAATTGCAAGAGTGCTAATTTTCTAGATTTCCTTCTAGATCATGGTCATATCTACTAATCTACACAGAAGGAACTAAAATTGTAACAAATGTGCTTTTATTTAAAAAAATTTTAAAAGAAGGTATTAGATGACTTGGAACAATGCTGGTTTTCTTAACATTTTCTGGGTTATTGTGATGCAGATTAATTTATAACAGGAAATTATAATAATAACAGGAAGTTGTAATAAATGTGCTTTTATTTCAATATATTGTAAAAGGAGCACAGCGCTTCCATCTTCTAGAAACCTTCCAGATTTTAAAAAAATGCCGAGTCTCTAGATTTCTTGCAGATTCTAATATTATTCATTAAACTTTCAACTCAGGGAAAAATGTAATATTTGAATCTATGTGCATTCATTTTAAAATTTTGTGATGGTAAGTATTGAAAGACTTGAAACAATTCTGATTCCCTAAATTTTCTTCTGGAATATTATAATGCATATTAATTCATAACAGGAAGAATAATTATTGCAGTTCTATCAAATGTGGTTTTCTCTTAGAATACTTTAACAGAAGTACAGCTATTGTAAGATTTCAAAAAAATGCTGATTTTCAAGATTTTCTTGTAGATTAGTGTGTAATTTGTTAAACTTCCATGGAGTAATTAAGGATTTGACTCTATATGCATTTATTTCGAAATTCTGTGACAGGAGTACAATTATTTGGAGGACTTGTATCATTGATGATTTTTCTGATTTTCGTCTGAGTTGTTGTGAGGATCATTAAACTTATTAAAATATGAGGAATTTAAATTGTAATAAACGAACTAATATTGAAAAAGTTTGTTACAGGTACAATACAAATGTCGAAACTATTCCAAAAAACAGTGATTTTCTAGATTTCCTTCTGGATTATGGTGATACTGACTAATGTCATACAACAGGAGGAACAAATGTGTGCATTTATTTCTAAATGTGGGACAGTAGTACAACTATTAGAAAACTAACAAACATCGATTAAAAGTCCAAGTAATTTTAATTCATTAATATTAGTATCCATTTATTAATATGTCGAATTTTCCATATTTTGGATATAACATTCAGATATGATTTTTTGAATTTGAATATAACTTCTTGTACTTTAGCACCAAACATAATTATTGAAAAATAACAATTGCTATCAAAAGATTTAGAAAGTGATACTAAATGTATTGGTTTCAAAATTAATTTTAAATTTTAAATATTCTTAAAAATTCTTAAATACACGGTAATTTTGTTATCTGATATTAAACAAGGTTATAAAAGAAATCAGAATTTTCTCTGGTTGGGATAGTTTTTAGGGCTTTACTTGACAGATTATATAAAATAGCACTAAGACAACTATATGAATAAAACCTGTCGATTTATCCTAAGTTATATCTAGGAAAAATAAACATTAAATATTAATGTTAATGTTACAATAATAGTTAATGTCAAAAAAATACTTATTGGACTACGTGAAATTTTTATTATATAAATTGCATTTCTTGTAGTTTTATTGTACGAACAGTAAACGTGAAATTCCCAAAAATTTTGATCAATTTTTTGACAAGTTTGCTAGCTTTTGTTTCTTAAATATGTGCAACAAATCAATAGTTAATAATTTAAAATGAGTACATATATCTATTTTTAATGTTATCTTACGTTTACGTAGTTTACGTTTACTACGTATCTTACGTAGTTAGTTATTATCATAGATACCTACATAACACTTAAGTCAAATTACTTATGACTTCATTACCTTCTCTTATGAAGCACAAGATGTATTAAAGTCTTCTAAGTCCAAAATAAATATTTTTAAAAAATGTCTGTCTATATGGTATGTTTTTCTCAAAAATTAAAATTCGTAAGGGTTCAAACTTTTATATTCAGACTTTGTGGCTGAAGAATGAGTACCTATGTACATATATCTATTTTTAATGTTATCTTTCGTTGTTGTGTAGTTAGTTGTTACCGTAGATATCTACATAACACTTAAGTCAAATTACTTATGACTTCATTACCTTCTCTTATGAAGCACAAGAAGTATTAACGTCTTCTAAGTCCAAAATAAATATTTTCAAAAAGTGTCCGTCTATGTGGTATGTTTTTCTCAAAAATTAAAATTCGTAAGGGTTCAAACTTTTATATTCAGACTTTGTGGCTGAAGAATGAGTACCTAGGTACATATATCTATTTTTAATGTTATCTTACGTTGTGGTGTAGTTAGTTGTTACCGTAGATATCTACATAACACTCAAGTCTAATTACTTATGACTTCATTACCTCATCTTATGAAGCACAAGACGTATTAACGTCCCCTAAGTCCAAAATAAATATTTTTAAAAAATATGTCTGTATCTGTGTTACGTTTTTCTCAAAAATTAAAATTCATAACGGTTCAAACTACATATTATATTCAGACTATGTAGCTGTAGACCAGCTGAAGTCATCAAAACGAACAATTTTGCAGGAAGACTTAGTCCTATCTAATAGTCATCAATTTCAGGGTTCACCGTTATCAACAAATAGAATTAAAAACATTATTAAATGTGAAATTGTGACGAGTGAAATGTGCTCGTTTATAAATTTTATTAACACTAAAATCGTTAATTATGACGGAATCATGTTAACGCTTCACTGATGACAAATTGCCAATTTCCCACATTTAGATGAAATTAATAGGCATCTCCCTAAATAAGCAATTTCGTCACTTTATTAGCAAACCTAAGTTCTTCACCGCTCGAGAAACAGTTATTATAGTATAAGTACCCAGTATGAGTCTTTATGACTGGTGATACAAAGTGACAAAATGACAATTAATAAAGACAATTATGTTAAGTGCATTAAAATCCAACGTCATCGAATAACCCAATTGCATAACGATCATTAGCACTAGGTTGTAGCACAAGTGAAATGTCATGAAGTGGTAAATTATGTAATTCGATAACAAACGGTGATTAATGATCATAAAATTAAATTAAGTCCGGGGCTTTTAACAATTAAAAGTGATAGTAGAGGAGCAGTAAAGTCTTCTTAATTGTCGTTGATTGCGAAAGATGACTTAAAAGTCGATTTGAAAAAAAAAAAAAATAGAACCAATTGAAAAACTCTAATTCATTTAGAACTAAAGGTGATTTAAGAAACTTATCGAGGGACAACATTAGTTCAATAACTACACGAGAAACGACTATAGTAGAGGTATAGCTGTGCGTTAGTGTTCCACGTCGAAATCAGAAATTTCTTTTACTCGTCCAATTTACCATTTGAGCATTAAATCTCAATGTCCCATAAAACCTTCCCTCGAAAGTACTTTTCTGGTTTTTCGATTACGCCTTCGTTGATTTTACGATCGACGTGAAAAAACAAGACACAAATTTTCCCATTCTCATTCAGGTTTATTACCCGCTTTAACGCTTGCCGTAACAGTAAATTATGTATTATTTATAATTACTGCCTTTTTACGCCTATCGACATTTTTGCATACTACGAATACAATACGAAATTGTTAACTGTACTTTAACGGCGACTAAGGCGAGATTTCGGGGCTTTTGCCAATGGAACAACGGTCGTTCTTCTGGTTCTTTGGCGATTCGTTAAATTCGTAATTAAAAATAACTGCACCGTGTCCAAAACTTATACGGACTCCTCGTTTCTTTCCTTGCGCTGGCAAAAAGTGTAATTACAGCGAGACGCGATGGACCACGTTGGGATAAGTTATTTGGGAGAAGAATCGAGGTCGAAGAGATATCGTGACAAGAAGAGCAAAAATAAAATTGCGATAGATTCAGACGTTAGACACATCTAGGACACTAAAAATGGTAGAATAACGTCGGAGTGAGACAAGAAGCGGCGTAGGAAGACGGCCAAGATGGCGGATGTGGATTAGCAGAGTGGGTGGAGATCGTTTACAGGGAGCTCAAGGCAGATCGGGAGCAAAGAAGGATTTCATGAAATTGAGAATATAATTTGGTTTACTCGGTTTCCCTTGAAATCACAAAATAAATTTCCAACCTGTAATAGCCATTAAAACTGAACATAGTTGATGGAATCTCGGGATACATGGGGGAATTCGTATGTGTCAGATAGATAGACATTTGAAACATTGGTCAAACGCGTTGTAGAAAGACACAGTCCGCTTCTCGACGGTACGCAATATACTATACATACAATTTAATTCAATTTACTTTCAACGGAATTGTTACCTTTCAGATACAAGTGACATGGACTAAGGGAGTCCCAGAAACGTTTGTACAAATCTAAGGACATATGTAAAAAAATGTTTATGTAATTACTTGAAAAGTTCTATGTCTAACAACAAAACTTATTTCAAACATCGAAAAGGCTTTCACCGAAATTCAATTTTCAAAAAATGTGTATGACTCATGGAACATGACTTCATTTGACTGATACGTCCTTTTTAAACATAGATGATAACTCAGAGAGTCAATCATAACATCATACATAACATCAGTTACAACATAACATCATAAAAACATCATAAATCAGAATAAATAAATTGAAATAATAATCAATTGAAACTTTCTATATTTTAAAATGAATCTTAAATGTGGCAAATTACTGAGTTTGATACAAACTGAAGTTTCAACTTTTAAAATACGCTTCATTTCACTGATATCCCTCTATTCAAACGTAAGTTCATACTTGATATCATAACTTAGAAAGTAATTCTAAGTTATTAAATTACAACTACTTAAAAGTAATTGTAAGACTTCGAAATTTTCTACATTTTCTAATAAATTCAGAATATTAAAGTATTTCATACAAAATAAATTTTCAGAAAATTTTCTTTAAATTGTGAGACATGTACCTACTGCACTTCGTGATATCGTTCTGAGCATACATAATGTCATAACTCAGAAAGCCATTATTGTAATCAGAAGGAACATTCTCCATTTTATAATAAAACTCAGATGTAACATCTTATGGCGTTCCAAACAAATTAAATTTCAGCAAGTTTTCCACCATTAACGAGACATGTACTTCATTTCACTGATATCGTTATAGGCAAACATAATAGTCCAGTCATTATAGGGGTTCACTTAAGAAAATCGACATACCCAGTATATTAACACGTAAAAACTTCTATTTTGGCATCCTAAAACTTTCCTCAAAAGTCACATATAATTGGATGGTCGCAAGTTTTAAAGTCGGGGGTCACAAAAATTGATTTTTTTTTACATTTTTCGCAAATATCTCGTTGTCTATGGGATTTACGCTATTTGTATTTATTATCGATATTGTAGAGAATCAAATTCTCTACAACTTTTCTATTTAACATTTCTTCATACCTCGAACTTTTTTCGAGATAGAGGGCGGAGAGCAAGCGGTCAGAGAATCATTTGAGGTCAACTGGTAGTGCCGATCAAAAACTCGTAATATTAAGGTTAAAAATTATTGCTAAATATTTAATTATCATTTGTTATTAACTCTTAAATTAAATTCATTTTTTTGGTTACTTATCTATTTTTAATTAAGTGTCCATTTATTTAGTAACACTTACCTGGCCATGTAATAAAAAATTGTTGAGGAAAATACTTAAATTATATTTTAATTCTAATCTAATTTATACCAATGTAATGACTTTCTAAATGAATAAAGAAGAAAAGAAATAAAATTTTTAATTAATGTTTTTGTTAAAAGTGTCATTTGATAGATTTAATATTTAAGAGTTTACGGATTTTAAGCATGATGTATTTAATTATATTTTACTTCAGATGCATTTAGTGTAAATGGGAATATAATTAAAATATAATAAAGTATGTCACTTAATAAGTTTTCAATTACAGAAAGAGATTATGAGTGTTGTTGAATTAATAAAGTTTAGAATAATTACAAAGGAAGATTGAATTTAATGTAAAAGTTAATAATAAATGATAATTATATATTTAACAAAAATTTATAACCTTAATAGTACGAGTTTTTGATCGGGACTATCAATTGACCTCACATGATCATCTGACCAGCGCTCTCCGCCCTTTATCTCGAAAACAGTTCGAGGTATGAAGAAATGTTAAATACAAAAGTTGTAGAGAATTTCATTCTCTACAATATCGATAATAAATATAAATACCGTAAAACCCATAGAAAACTAGATATTTGCAAAAAATATCGATTTTGGTGAGTTTTTACCCCCGACTTTAAAACTTGCGACTATCCAATTATATGTGAATTTTGAGGAAAGTTTTAGGATGCCAAAATAGAAGTTTTTACGTGTTAATATACTGGGTATGTCGATTTTCCGAGATATTCACCTAATTTGGCCTAAGATGACTGGACTATAAGAGCATAATTCAGGAAATCATTGCTAAAATCACTTAAAACTTTCTACCTTTCATCAGAATAACTTAGATGAGCATAATATAGCGCTTCGTCAGAATCTGAATTTCAGCAAATTTTCTTCAACTTGAGAGACGTGCTTCACTTCATTAATATCGTTCAGGACAAATCTCTAATGTCGTAACTCAGATATTTATTTATATAAGCACTTGAGACCTTCTACATCTTATAATGAAACTTATTTGAAACATTGAACAGGATTTCATAGAAATTCAATTTTCAAAAAAATTTAAGAGTCATGAATTATGTGTCAGTTATCCACTGATTAAAATAAGCAAATCTCCTAAACTAACCAAGCAATAAAATAACCAAAGATAAGGGTCGTAATAGGGAAAGTTGCAATCATTTAAAACTTTCTATATTTTATAATAAAATTTAAATCGAGCATGCAATAGCGTTTCATAAAAGATGGAGTTTCAGCAAGCTTTATAAATTTTATGAAACATTTACTGATATCGTTCTGGTTATATGTAATGTAACAACTGAGAAAGTAATTATTGTAATGCAGCTTTATAATAAATCCGAAATTGACCATGTTATGCGTCACATACAAATTGAAGCTTCAGCAAATTTTCTGCTTCGTTTCAAAGATGCTCAACTCTATTAGCTATAGTCGACTCTATAATGTCTTCATTAAGAAATTTACTTATGTGAGCATTTGTAAACCTACTACGTTTCAAATGAAACTAATTTCAAATATTGAGCAGGTTGTCAATGAAACTCAATTTTCACAAAAAAGACTCATGAAACATGTGCTTCACTTCACTGATGGCGTCTTGATCAACCAAAGGTCATAACTCGGAAAGTTGTAGTTGTTTGTCACTTTCAACATCTTGTAAGAAAATTTAATTCGAGCAAAGTAAGACGTTTTAACAGAATTGTAGTTTCACTTTTTAAAATTTTAAAAGAAGTTTTTTAAAACTGGTAAAACGTGTACTACTTTAAAATGGTTAAAACATAATGTGATACCTCAGAAGGTAATTGTTGTTTTTTAAACCTTCTGAATCATTTGAAACTTTCTACATCTTATAATGAGACTTAAGTCGAACATCGTACAGAGCTGTAACGAAATTTGAGTTTCATTAAAATTTTGGTGATGCTTTTTGTACTTAGCTCATTATGATCAACAATAAGGACATAGCTTAGAAAGTTATTCCCAAAATCACTTGAAATTATTCGAGTGATATAATCAAGCTTCGTATATAGTTTTATCATAATTGGACTTTGAACAATGTCCTAATTTTGTCCAAATTATTATACGTCAAATGTTCTAGGTAAGGTAGAATTATCATGGAATATTGGGGTTTTGTTGTTCCAAGGGTATTTTGTTCCATTCAACCCTTCCAATTTAAATATAAAGTTGTGGAGGCAGCAAATGTGGAAGTTAAGAGGCCTAGGGTAGATCTTCCAATCTTAAATACTTTGTTTCGATGAAATTGAATCTTCATGAAATTATTGAGAGGAGGCTATCAACAAACTATAATTGTATGACACTAGGGCTTTCAAGTGAAGTGGTAATTACTACAGAAGACATTGTTGGAAATGTCGATTCTATCTCATCAAACGAGAGTTGGACCCTTCATACAAAGGGTCTTGCAACTTCTAGCTCTTACTGAACTCTAACTTTAATAAAAAATTTAAAGATTTCTGAACCAGGAACTTCTAGCTCTTCACTAAAACGTCTTGCAATTTCAACCCCTCCTTCACAATCCCCATCATGACTTAATTAATCCTCCCAATCATAACAGTTACTTCTACGCTGCAGCCTCTACCTACTACGTGTATGATCGCCCAGTTAGTTCCGTCCTCCGATTGTTTCACGATCGATGGAACTGCCCGGTACCGTTAGCGTTTCGTTGGCGGCATGGTGGGGATCGCTGGTACTGCTGACACACTTCTGCGTGCAGACAGAGGAACTCCGACTCCCTCGTGTTCAACGCGACGTTGCCGACATGTCGGAGGAGTAAGAGAGAAAGTGACCAACGGAGGATCCGCTCCTGCAGCGAATGGCTGCTCCCACGGAAAGTGGCGTGTGAAGTACCACAGAGGTGGTATGATCGGGAACGAGAGAAAAATTGTAAAGAGTTCTCTAGAAGTTAGAAGTTGAAATGAGTACCAACGTGGTAAGGGATCTAGAATGAGCACTTTAAGTACGTGCTCTAGATGTAACTTACATAGCAAATAATACGCTGTCAGACAATTAAGTTGATGTGTTGCTTCGTTTGCTATCAGACAAATTGATGTGTACATTTCCAATAAATTTCTTCATGGCGCCAAATGGTACGCTTAATAAGTAACCAAGTCGATGGGTTTATTTTTGTAGAAAAAGTGAGGCACCTACAGTGTCAAATTTTGAAATAATCGGTACTCCCGATTGATCAAGCTCTTCGAGCACTTCCTCAAAACGTAATTGGTATTGTTTTGAGTGAGGTACCAACTAAGGTACTAAATTTGAAATGTTTGTTGTTAGAGAAGATTCCAATTAAGTAGACTCTAACTGAAACTAATGCTATTACAGCTATTAATACTTTAAATGATGGCTTGGTACTAAGACATCATCAATTTTTGTTTATAGATGCATATTTCAAGCAAAAAAAATTTGTGTTTATGCTTTATGTAATTCAGTAATGCTATCAGCATATGCCAAATTTCAATATTTCGCTGAGAGTTTGTCGAACCAAATGATATTTTGAATGCAACAATTTTACACATATGCGAACCTATTTTAGTAGCGCGAATTCTCGTTACGTTGCGGCAACGTTGCTAGATGAGTACCCACACTGTTTCAGTTTCTAGCGGTACTTTCGGTGCGTCATGATTCGCTTCGGAATATTGTGATTCTGCTTCACCGTTAACTGAAAGTGAAGTTACTGGACTCATTCCCTGGCCTACTCCCATTTCTCGTTTTGTTTATTTGCCGCTTACGAATGTGTGCGTGTGCATGAACATGCTACATTTCAATGTTTTCGTACTATTTTTAAACTCGCTCGCGTCCTAATCGTACAAGAATAACGAAATATTGGTTAGGAAGTAAGTTTACTAGTAAGATTGGATAAAAACGTTTCCAATGAGAGCAAAGCGATTGTTCCTATGGTAGAGATGGAACTATAAGTTTGTAGTACTTAAATATCGTTACTGCATCGTTATGGTACTCATGACAATTGTGGTTTAGGACTGTGAAAGCAAATATATTATCTGGTGTTTTCTACCATTAAGGCTACTTTATTTGGTAACGGTACTTGGTACCTTGGTACCATTGCGAAAATCCTGGCACTCTGGCTGCATATCTAGATTTGAAAGATTTCTACAGTGTTTCCACCATAAAAATGCTACCAATACAATTTAGTCCAAGTGAATCAAAAGACACTAAATTAATCTGGTACTGACTTTCGGTTTCTCAAATAATTCCTCACGATTGGGGGTGTGCTTTTTGAATTTCCAACCATTTCGTGTCGTTCTTTGACACTTACATAGGTATGCACCATAAATAATATAGAAACTGAAGAATGCTTGCAAACAAATGTGGGTATTTAGTAATTAACTACATTTCAACGAATAGATAGGTATTCCGCTTTTCGTAGTTGTATAGAGTGTACAATTAACTTTCTCTGCTTTATACGTTAAGTTATTTATTTATGGTAGATTAATTAGATGGCCATATAGGAATACGAACTAGACAAATTTTGAAGTAATGTCATTTCTAATCGAATCCAAAAGGGTCATTTAGACGATCGTGAACACGATGATTCGATGAATAGAAGTTTTTCCTGACGGCAATTTCCTCTTTTGACTACTTTCGACAATTGGAAGCAATGACGTTTTCCAGCATTTAGCTGTAGCAGACCTTCACAAAATAAGATAACTGAATATTTGGTCAACAGAAGCAAAAAAGTAGTTTACTGGATGAGAAAAATGCATATGTTTTTCAGAACCAATTATGTATTCTTTTGAATACTTTTGACAACTTGGCCTGATGTAGTTTAACCAGCATTCAGTTGTAGCAGACCTTCAGAAATTAATCAATTTACTATTTGACCAACAGAAACCGAATAAGACACTGGGAGAGAGAAGTTCAGAATTTTTGTCAGAACCAACCTGTAGCAATTCATATTCTGAAGACAGAAGTACAGAACAAACTTGGTACCAATTTACTAGTTAAATTGCATTTAAGGACTGGACCTGATGTCCTGATGTTCCTTTAGTATCTAACTGTAGAAGATCAACAGACATTTATTCAATTGACTCTTTAGACACCAGAAACCAAAGAAGTTTACTGAATGAGAGAGACGTTGGTGATTTTTATTATAACAATCGCAGTACTAATTTACGCTTTGAACTACTTTTGACAATTGGGCATGACGGAATGAATTCAGAAATCAGCAGTAGGAGACAATCAAAAATTTAGTCGATTGACTCTTTGGACAACCTAAACTACTCTCTAGACGAGAGACGTTCAAGATTTTTATTAGAACAAACCCTGTACCAACTTACTATTTTGATTATTTTTGACAACTGGGCCTGATACAGCTAAATCACAATTCAGCTGTGATAGACAGTTAGACATTCATTCTGTGAACTGTTTGGGCAACAGAAACCAAAAAGTCATTGGGCGAGAGAAGTTCCGAATTTTTGTCAAAACAAACCCTGCGTCAATTTACTGTTTAACTATTTTGGAAATTGGACTTGATGCAATTCATTCAGCTATAGCAAACCTTGAGAAATTTTCCAGAGAAATTCTGGATTTATGTCAAAACAATACCCGTACCAATTTTAACTCTTGACTAATTTTGACAATCGGACCGGTTGCAATTCGTTCAGCTGTAGCAGCCTCCAGAAGCTTGGTCAGTTAACTTGTGACGATAGCAACCAAAGTAGTCACTGGGTGAAAGTTCAGTATTTTTGCCAGTACTATTCCTGTATTTACTCTTTTGACTACTTTTGACCTATGGAAAGTGATGCAATTCAATTAGCATTTAGCTGTAGCGACCCTTACTACTGAAAAAAAAACAAAGAAGTTTACTGAACAAGAGAAGTTCAGGACTTTTGTCAGAACAAGCTGTACCAATTCACTTTTTTATTACGTTTGACCACTGTACTTGATCTATGTCATTCAGCATTTGTCTGTAGCAGACCTTCGAAAATTAGGTCAACTCACTATTAGGGCAACAGAAATCAAAGAAGTTTACTGAGAGAGAGACGTTGGTGATTTTTATTATAACAATCGTAGTACTAATTTACGCTTAGAACTACTTTTGACAATAGACATGATGGAATGAATTCAGAAATCAGCAGTAGGGGAAAATCAGAAACTTAGTCGATTGACTATTTGGACATAATGAACTACTCACCAGACGAGAGAAGTTCAGGATTTTTATCAGAACACACTTACTCTTTTAACTATTTTTGACAGCTGGACCTGACACAATTCAATCATAATTCAGCTGTGATAGACAGTTGAACATTCATTCAGTGAGCTGTTTGGGCAACAGAAACCAAAAAGTCATTAGGCGAGAGAAGTTCCCGATTTCTGTCAAAACAAACCCTGCATCAATTTACTGCTTAACTACCTCTGAAATTGGGCTTGATGAAATTGATTCAGCTACAGCAAACCTTGAGAAATTAGGTTAAGTAACTATTTGGACAACAGAATGACTAATTTTGATAACTGGACTTGCTGCAATTCATTCAGCTGTAGCAGCCTCCAGAAGCATAGTCAGGTAACTTGTGACGACAGCAACCAAAGTAGTCACTGGGTGAAAGTTCAGTATTTTTGCCTGTACCACCCCTCTACCAATTTATTATTTTGACTAGTTTTGACCTATGGGACGTGATGCAATTCAATTAGAATTTAGCTGTACCAGACCCTCACTACTGAAAAAAAAAACCAAAGAAGTTTACTGGACGAGAGAAGTTCAGAACTTTTGTCAGAACAAACCTGTACCAATTCACTTTTTTGACTACGTTTGAGAACTGCACTGGGCGCATTTCATTCAGCACTCCACTGTAGCAGACCTTCGGAAATTAGGTCAACTCACTATTTGGACAACAGAAACCAAAGAAGTTTACATAACGAGAAAAGTTCGGAATTTTTATCATAACAATCCCAGTACCACTATAGTATTTTGACAACTTTTGGCTATTAAACCTGATGCAATTCATTCAGCATTCAACTGTTTGATTTTGATAATATGTGTTTTTTGATCAGAGATCAAGGAACTTTTGGCAATTTTCGTGAATTAAACGCACATAAATCTAATTAACCTGTACAACAACTGTTACAGGAATAACGCAAAAATCTATTGTTCAACTTGTCAGCATTCGATCGGTCTTCAGGAAATCGACTCCGTCAGCCTCCAGGTTCCAGTTCAAAGATGGCGTCGATGCTATGTTACAGTACAAACATCCTGGTTATGTGAGTGGGACGCTCTGAATGTATTTGCATACGGAATCTGAGATTATGATTTATTATTATTATACGGCCGGGAAATTGGGGTTAGCAGTTTTGTATACGAAATGAAAAAGAACCGGCTCGATTTACATACAATCGCTCTCTGCGCACAATCCTATATGGTATTAATCTATTATATGTACCGTAAAAATTAAATGGTTATAACCAACAATGGGGACCGTTTAGTGAATATTTAACTTCTGCCTATGTAGAGCCGATCGAGAGGTCGCATGGAATTTATGGATCTCGCAGTATTCAACCTAAATAGCGGCGTATTAAGAGGGAAGATGATAAAAATGCGTTGTGCATCGCGCGGTAAATAATAGAATTAACCTGCCAAAAGTATTAAAGATAAATTCATTCGTAAATAGCTTAGAAACGTCACATGTAAACAATACTCGATACCCAATAGACATGATATATGACACTACTTTGTTGCTCTCATAAACTTGAATTAACCAAAACGAAGTTATGAATTTTCCGTCCAAGTGTACTTGGACGCCATGGCGTTTCAGCAGAAAAGTATATTATTTATATTCTGGGAATTTATGTAATTAACGAATCCAATCTTAAGCTCAGTTGAATAAGTGTGAAAACTAGAATATTTTAGTAATATCGAAGTTATCGTTTTTGGGAGTGTCTTACAATTTCAACGTCAATGTGTA
Source organism: Cryptocephalus moraei (assembly GCA_946251905.1). NCBI lineage: Eukaryota > Metazoa > Arthropoda > Insecta > Coleoptera > Chrysomelidae > Cryptocephalus > Cryptocephalus moraei. The sequence continues at coordinate 24,104,136 of OX276456.1, forward strand.
GGGTCAGTAATAAAATAAATTTAAGATAGAAAAGTGCATTTTTGAATAAATACTTATGTCTACTTAAGTGTTACTGGTGGTATTTTTGTTTTCCCTTTAGCTTTCCTCTATCAAGTGTTAAAAACTGCAAGGCAATGTAGAGAAATGAAAGTTTATAAATGTTTCAAATAGCTACTGATATTGCCTTATGGGACAACGGTACTGGTATGGATGAAGAGAAAATTTTATTACTATATTTCACTAACTAGTTATCAACCCTTATAATTTTTACTGTAAACCAGTAGAAAGGTTGGCTGTCTGGTCAGAATTTGACAGGTTATAAGCTTAGGTGACTACTAACGACCCCATTGTGTATATTGTCATAAATACGTTCATGTTAGTGAATAAATGTATTCTCATTACAACTTTTCATATCGTAATTTTGAATTATTACTATTCTTTATGAAACGTCAATTATCATTCAAACTAACACTAACTATTTTCATTCTCGTAATTAACGACCTGTAACTTTCACATATTAACATGTATTGATGTTATTGAAAACCCATATAATTTACGATAAATAATGAAATGGAGGTTAGAACCGAAGCGGTTACGACCGAAGAAAACGAAAATTTATTCGTTGATAATTATACACGAGTATTGTATTTCGTTTATTGTGTCTTAATTAGTGTGTTAAGTGTACTTTTCTATTTCAATGTATCCCCGGTGATATTAGGACAATACGGTAGTAAATCTTCTCTCTGTGTGGCGGTTTGCAAACAATGGTTCGACTGAAAAAAGTGGAATTCACTAACGGGTTTTAATCTGACACACTATTTAGGCCGACGGTCCGTTACGAGCGATAAACACGAAAATTATAAGGGTTCGGAAATATCACCGTGTGTTTGTTAAATTTGCAACAAGATCGATCATAATTAATGCAGAGTTTGGCATTAAAACCGCGACTGAAACGGTAAAGCTATATGTGTTTACATGGACTTGTCCCAATTCAGCGCCAGGCGAAATATATTAAAGTTACAGGTTTGAAATTTGGTAAGGTAGAGGCGTACTAAAGGAGTTTTACGTTGCACCGATTTTACTTCTCCCTATTTCTTCTATTCCAGATTAACCCAGCGACTGAATAGTCCTTGCAACATATCAAAAAATATAATTCAGAATAATAATAGCATATGAGGACGAAATTAAGTATAGAACGTTTGCTTCTAATGAAGATATTAGTACCCAATTAGGTACTCAATTTCTGACACAATCTATCGACTCAAAGAATATTTCCATAGAAGTTTCTACATTTCTTTTCCATAAATACCCAGTTCCAGTAGATACTGTAGATAGTATATAAAGTGGTTACTGTATCCTTTAGACACACTAGATAGAGTGGTTTTGAAAGATACGCATAATGTCTATCAGGTAGACCATGCTAGAATAGTTAAACATGTTTCTAAGTTCTTATTTCTCCCTTACAATAGCTTTAACAGTTCTGAACGATTCTAGAAAAGATAATAACACTTCTAATTGTTTCTCTGTCTATGCCGGTAAATCCATAACAATCATGATAACGGAAAATGTAGGTAATTGCTAATTCAGCAAACAGCAAAATAAGTATAACAAAGAAGTTTAGGTATTTTCGGATTAGAAACGAATTTTTTAATCAAACTCTCTTAACCTACCTAATCTGGTTTAAGTAGGTTAGAAAACAATTACTTATAAGTAGGTAACAGTTTGATTATCCTGAGTTTTATATAAAAATGGCTCAAAATTGGATTTCTGAAAATTGGTTTGATCTCTTCGTGCCAACAATTACAGAATTTCATGATAACTAGACCTTTTTAATCTTTGTATTAGTATTAGTGTTGTTGAAAATAATTGTAATATTTCCGAAACTGTTACAGTTAGTGCATTGGAATCTGGCTACATATCTAAAATGTATTTCCTTTACACACTCTGCGGGTATCAAAGAAACCATAAAAAGTCTATTTTTTGACCTCAATAAATAGGGAGGTTAACCTTCTTAGGTTTTTTTCAAAAAATGGCCCGATATTGAATTTTCAAAATTTGGATTACCAATGAATGGGGGATGGTTTCCTGTTGCCAACAATCAACAAATTCCATGAAAAACTTATTCACTTTTCGAAATACCAACTACTATACTTTGCTATTAAATGTTTTTAAAGAAATTGAGTCATTTTCCAAAATGGTTTTAATAAATAAAGAATAATGTAATAATAATAAATTGAAATTGGGTAAAGAACTAAAATTTATTCCTTTCTAGTGCGAATTAGGTGTTCATGAGGACATTTTTAAGAGTAATTTGTGACTTGATAAGAAAGGAAGGATTTTCAAGAAATAATGAGAAAGAAAGAAATTTAGAAAAATGTATGATGTTCTCGTGCCAAGAGTTAAGGACTGTCATGAAAAAGACGTTTGCTTTTGGAGATACCAGCTACTGAAATTTGACAAATTTTGTATTAAAATAAAAAATAAATATAAATTAATTTAAAAAAAAACAATTATTAAAAAAATTATATCAAAAAGTTTCAAATTTGGACTTTTGAAATTTGGGTCTCAAACAAAAGAAGAGAAGAGAGAGATGAGTTTAATGAAGAGGAACCTTTATTTTTCGTAATACGAGCTACAGAATTTTGAAAATGGTTTCGTATTTAAAAATTGCGAAAATTCCAAAAATATTGAAAGTAACTAATTGAAACATATCTATAAAATTGAGATGTATTCCATTCACAAAACCTGCGCATTCCAAAGAAAAATTGGAATACTTAATTTTTCATCTCAATCAATTTCAAAAAATTGTGGAAATTTGAAAAATGTTTAAAATATTGATTCTCTCAACCTGTCTGACGGGTTATTTAGGAATGAGGAAGTTTAGTTTTTGATCTCGAGGAAGGTGATTTTCCACTTGCGATTTTTTCCAAAAAATGGCTCAAAATTGGTTTTCCAAAATTTGGGTTGTAAACTACTTCTTCATGTCGACAATGAAAAAAAAATCATTAAAATGTTATTTACTTCTCGAGATGCCACTATTGAAATACATATAAAGTTTCCAAATAAATCTTGTATTCTCAAAATTGTTAACGATAGTTAATTTAAACTTAGTTATTGAACTAAGCTACATTCGTTTAACCTACCCCTCTAGTTTAAACGCGAAATGAGAAAGTGGAACTTTATAAAAATAGGGACTTTTCCAAATTGTTTTCCAAAAATTTGGCAAAACTTAGATTTTCCAAGTTTAGGTTGCAAATGTTCGAGTAGTGAATTAAAACTAGACTACAGAGTTACAATGCACCCCGTTGATCTACCCTTAGAGTTTTATAACATAACACTAGATTCTATTTTTTTTACCTTAAAAAGGCACACAATCATTATATCTGTACTGAGACATTATTTCAATCACTTTAGGTTTTTATTCATTTATCACTATTTATATTCATGTTATTTTTAGAACTTGGTCTATTATTGCATTATCATTTAAATATCAATTCGGGCTATAATGCAGATGATCAACTTTGGTAATAATTAACTAGTTTGTGTGGGCTCTTAAGATTAATTATAGGCGAGGTTGTCTGTATATATGATCGTTTAATATCTGGAATACGTATTACGTTATAAAATAGTATATTGAAGTATGAGTGGATATTGAGCTCTTTCAAACACGTGCAAGTTTTCGAGCAAGGCTCGAAATAGAGCAAGTGTTTGAAAAAGCAGTTATCCACGAATACTTTACGCGATTATTTTTCTAGTGGTACCTACCTTTGAAATCATAAATAGTGTAAAAATATCGAAATACCCAATATAATTAATTTGAATGACACTCGGGACGCTTCGTGCAGGCCCGTCGCCCGTCGTGCCACCAATCGGGTCGCCCCGCTACGGCCAAAAACGCTCTGCTATTGGTTGATTTCGTCGTTGTTGATGCGTTTCCATGGCAACTTTAAAACACGCGCGTGCTAAAAAGCCCGATTTACGCACGCCAGAGCGTGTTTGAAATAGGCATAATAGAGTACCAATAAAAAAAATTATAAATTAATGTTGTATTGTAGGTATGGTTCATTTAGGATTCATACGTAGAAGCTTCGATCTAAACCATGAAATGATTCTGTACCATTGGCGTTACATTTTTATTACCAAGAGCAAATATGAGATTTTTCTAAAAATTTCTGAAAGTTTTTGAATTTGAAATTGCAATCATAATTTTTACATTTTTTTTTTAAATCAGAAACATGCCACTTCCAAGCCATCCTAAAAACATAACACGAAACATAAAATCTCTTTCGTTTTCCTGCAAACCCCCCTCCTCCAACAACTTGATCGTATTCATTATTCGATTCTCCCATTAAGCTCGGTAGCTCAATTTAATATTTATCGTGCGGATTGTGTTGCAATTTGTTGCTAAGCGTTTCTGCAGGCGACAAGGTATTTCCTGGTGCAGTACACACGAGTCAGGTCGACGCCATTGAACTGGGCTACAAGCGCGTACAACAACAAAACAACAACATTCTCGGGAGAAAGTGCTCGGCTCTCTTGGACTTTTCGAGAATACAGCGACATATTCCATCGAGGCATTGACTTCTCGCGAAAAGGTTTCCTCCATGTTCCGGGAACGGCGACGACGACGACGGCGTCTAATCTGCAGAACGGAATTCGATAGACGACTTTCATAAAAATTACTTATGCGCGGCACACGGGTTTTAACCCAGTTTTGCCGTCGTGTAATTATAAGGTTTACGCTTAATTAGTGTTTTCGAGTTGTCACTAGAAAATGACGGTGGCAGGATTCCGCTTTGAACCGATGTAAGGGTCATGGCGGACGATTCGGGGATCCGCAGTATGGTAACGACGCTCATTCGGAGCTCTTTTCCGTACAATCTAGGTTAGAGCATTTAAAAGTACAGTTGGTGTCGTCGGTATCGGGCACACTAAAATAGCCTTAAAATTTGCCGAATACACGCGAGTGAGATGGTTGAGTGGGTGAGAAACTCACTGTATGTATTTGACGTCCCGTTTAACGATGTTTCACGCGAAGAAAACCGCAATGTTTTAAAATGTAAGAACATGACGCCACAACTTCATGGATAAACATGATGTTCCAATTATTTTCTAACAGAATTTTGAAATGTAGTATCCCTTCATTGGACAGCGCAATCACTTATGAGTAGAGAGCGGATAGTAAGGCATTTATCTCGTGCCTGCCTTTTTGCCTAATTTACCTATTTTCTGAGGTATTTGCCTGATTCATCACCTATTACTTTATTATGATTTTTTTAGATATTTTCAAATTAATTCGAGAATTGTGAAATAAATGGATTCTGAAGAACACTAATGCAGGTATATAAACTTACTTATTTTACTTACTCACGAGATGGAGAACCTGGATAGAAGCAAGTCTTTTCTATGCTAAACATTTTGATGCATTTAAAGAAGTAAGTTTAAACGCTTGAAGTTCTTATAAAAGAGAAAAATAAAAGTTACATAGTGTAACCATTTAACAATATTTTTTTAGATAATTAATTCATTTTCACCGGATGAAGCTGCGTCTATTAAGAGAGCTCAAGCGACAGTAAACTCCAAATATATACAATCTAATGTGGCATATATTTCTGGGAATTTCGAAAAAATTCCCCAAAATATAATTTGTTTGGAAAAGGGGCAATCTTTAATGGAGAGTCTTCAAGTCTTTCGTGACATTGAAAATAGTTTTAAAAATGCTGCTGATCCTATCGGAAAGAAGTCAAAAATTAAAATGGAATAAGTACTGGATAAAAATCTCGCTTTATCAATCCCAAAAAACGTGTGTAGAATCCAAGAACGCTTTGAAGAGGAGGTGGATTTGAGCATACAAAAGACAGCATCACTGAAGTAGGCGTCTGTGACATCCTGCGATGTACAGAGATCTTTCTCAATACTAAAATTACTTTTGTCAGACAGGAGACAAATTTTTTTACTAACAACAACAGAAAAAATGTTGTTTGTTCTTTTAGTAATGAATAATAATAAAATTATTAAACATAATAATATAAGTTTGTAAAAAAAAATTAAAAAACGCATATATGTTGTTAACTATGTTATATATTGTTAACTGTGTGTATAAGTGTTTTCAGTTATTTAAATTATAAGGTATTCCGATTTTTTCACAGTGTGTTTTTGCCTAATATGTTATTATAATTGCCTAATTGTGCCAGTTTTTCTTGCCTAATTGCCTTTTTATTTTGCCTATTTTACGATTTTATCGTGCCTTACTTGCCCCTCTTTACTTATGAGTGATTGCGAGTTGTTGGAGTGTTGAATTGGACTATAGTCCAGCGTTTCCGGTTCCGAACCCTTTCGGGCACAATTAACCGCAGAAATTGATAGAGCAACTAATTTTAAGCAAAAAATATTCTATAAAATTTTTTTCGAGTTATGGAAGATTGAACATGTTGATTTTTCATCAGAAAATGAACTTTTAAAGATTTTTCACAAATAACTCGAAAACCTTAAGTCTCAGCACAAAATTATTATAAACTGAAATTAAGATTTTTAAAAATAAATCGATTTGATTTTATTTTTAAATTTGTAGATGTAATACCAACAGAGTTATAGCCTGTTGAACGTGGCGGTGTGTTCGCCGTAAAGTGGAATCGAACTATTCAACGTAAAATTGCGGGAAAACTGCAAATTTTTTGGGGATAACTTATGGAAACTGTTTTAGAACATATGAAAAGACCTTTAAAATGAGCTGTGGTAAAAGTTGATTGCATAAAAAGTGTTGGAGTTATGATGCTAATTCGCCTTTAAAAATTAACATCAAACCAGTAGCATTTCCAGAAGTATTGAAATGAAACCTATGCCATTTGCAATTTACTTTACCTAAATACAAGTCATACAGACTAGAAGTTTGACCGGTTTAATGTGCATAATTTTGAAAAATAGTACGATTTAAATGATTTTTTTTTAATTTTCACAAAAAAAATTCTTTTTTGAAAAATAATTATAAAATTAAAATTACCTATTATAATTACGTATTAAGTACATGTATTATAACTAATACACATACAAATAACTAAAAAGTTTATTTTTCTTTTCTTAGTAAAAATTGGGTTTTTTTAAAATTATTCTCGTAGGATGAAAATCAACAGAGAACTGTTTGAAACATGTCTTTGAATGACGGGAACATATTTTCTGAGCTTTTTAACCATATCAGTGTAATTTTTTGGTATCTTGCAGATACATGCATCAAGTATCTGCAAAATGAATTTTGGTGCGATTGGATATCTTAAAAAGTAAGAAAACTGTCATAGAAACACCAATCAAAATTATTCTGGGAAACATTTGGAGCATGTATAAATATACAGATGCTGTATATAGGATACATATATAATATATGATGGAACTACTATTCATTTAATCGATTGAATTATAAATCCTTTTCAAGCTGTTGACAAATATGTTTTTCTTAAATTTTATCAATGGGGGGGATGATTTTCAAAGGTTACAGAATTGCAATAAAGCGTAAAATTTAAGATAAAATTAAGTTAAGTTAAAATAAAATGAAAAATTCATTTTAAACTATTGCATAATGTACTTTTTAAATTTATTGATAGGGGATGGCTTCTAAAGGTTGAGAAATTGATATGAATCATAAAATATCTCATAACTGGTAGGGGGATTACAATTCCTACAAATTTAACCATGACATGTCAATATGTTGAAAAACATTTTTGTATCCATTTGTTTTTAACTTAACTCACGTAATAAGAGTAGTTTATAAAGGTTGCAAAGTTGAAAGACGTCACATAGTTATTCTAAAAGATATTAAATAATATATATATATATATATATATATATATAAATATATATATATATATATATATATATTGTACATATCTAAACATGATCCCAACCTCTAATATGGCCTAATTTGTAGTTTTTCAATTTATTGATAGAAGGGGTAGTTGTCACCCCTCAAAACAAAAAGCGCATTAGTTTTCAGCTATTAGCGTGAATTTTATTTTGTAAAAACCAAAGTACTCTAATGCTTTAATTCTGCTATGGCGTTAACAGTTCCTATCAAATAAAGTTTGGAAGTACATCGTTTATTCTTTTATTCACAGCAAGACAAAGATTACTGGGGCACCGAGGGGGACACCCACCGAGGCATTTCATTAAATCCAATAACTATCAGATAGTTATAATTAATTTATAGCACTTAAATCACCTCGACTATGTTATAGACTTCAGGAAATTTTATAAGAACATGGGAAACCAGGTAAAACAAGACAAACCACAATTTCAACTATTTTCTTTAGACCAAGCAACTTTCAATGAACCTGGTCGTCCGTTTCAATGCAAATCTATTCCAAATGGTCACTTCAAAGAAAACCAGATAGTACAACACAAATCTAACAACTTCCACTCAGCACATCGTGCAACAACGTATCGTAGAATTAGTAAAGTCCATTTGTCTTCATTCCACTATCCTTTACCAAGCCAATTAGACAAAAATGCAAAGTTTAACATATGGTTGAAAGAACCAAGAAACAATCTAACTAAGCCAATTATCGCGAACTCTCGTGGCAGAATTGATGGACAGCAACAGTTACTGGTCAAATCTCTGCTTTTCCCCTTCACTTCCACACGTCATTTACATCACAACAATTAATGTATGAAGCAATTTACCACATTGTCGACATTTCGTTAAGCGAATACACTATTTAAGAAAAATTACTGTTCTCGTAAGAATGTGTACACAAAGTAATAAATATTCGGTATTAGTTTTGATTAATTTAAATAACCTCCACATTTACGCATTATTAATGACCAAATCACTATTAACAATTGAAATGATGGATGGTTGAATAGTTAGGACCATCATTATGGCCCCACTTTCTCCTTATTCTTAATTAATTAGAGAGGAATTATCAAACGTAATTTTAGTGTTTGATTTTTTAACTGTTAATGTGATTTTTTTTAAACTTGGTGGTGATATCCTTAATATTTGAGATGCTATTACAACTATTACAACGAAGCAGTAGGAACTTCATAACAGTTCCAGTTCATACGACATTTAAACCTTGGTAGAAATTATTCTAATTGGTTTATATAGCTGTTTAATTTTTAGGTACTAAAAATGGAAATATACATGATAACTATAATTTATCAACATCATAGCAAAAATATATAGCAATACTATCAAAGTGCATTAAAATTGCAATACTGTGTCAGCTATATAGTTTCTAAAATTTATATTTATTTAACGGTGTTAAGAGTTTTTTCCATTTATATTTCGTAAAATATAGATAAAATGTACAGGCTCAGAAAATTTCTTATATTTATGTAAAATAAACTCGTGAAGAAATGTGCAGATAGCTATAAATCAGTACCGCTTTGTAAATACTTCCCAAAATAATGTAAATAGAAAATTTGTAATATTTCTACAAAATTTTAATACTTCAATTCCCTTCAAAATGAGCTAGAATGGCCGAATTAACGAAATTGTAGATAATAAATTTTCCTGGGCATTTAAGGACATTAACCTTCTCAGCACGCTAAATAATAACTTAAGAACTAAATAAACCTAATGAGCCTTCATTAAATTAATTCCCCTACTTTAAATCACACTTGTTACGCCTAATCCCGTCACATGTTCACCTGTTACGTCACAAGTTCGTATCATCTCACTTCACATTCATTTCGGACGCATTGGTCACTGCTCGCTAATCTTGACACACTTCTCGTAGTCGCACTTGTGGTGATTTCTGGAAATTCGAAGTGAGAGTGATTTCCACCATAAATGAAATTCCACGAGGCGAGAGAAATGCCGAGACGTCGCGGCGGACCGGAAAAATGTCGCGGAGGTATTTTCCGTACGTATTAGAAGTTTGTAGAATATGAAGAACTAAAAAGCTATACATTTTCTCAAATGGACTTTAGACGTTTAGCGTCCATCATCAGTTGAATATTAGCTAAGTGGCAGGAGTGAACTGGTACTAGCAGGCCAAGACGGCTTTGTCGTTATTGAAGGTTGATTAGCTTGGGATTTGTGTCGTTTAGAATAAGCAAAGCAATACTTTTGTTAAAGAAAATGGCATGACAGTAAATCAACATGCGGGCAACTTGTCTTCATGGTATTGCTTTTTATCATTGTATTTGAATGCATCACTGTGTTTAATAATTTCATTTCGAATATGTTTCTAACGTATTTCGAAATTGTGTTCTAATTGCATCACTTTTGGATTCTATGCTCATCCGACCGTAAAAATTATTTTATTGTGCCATTCGTTTTACTTCACATTTTCTTGATTCCACAGTGAATATTAGTTTTATTATGAATATAACTAATAACTTCACCTTATCACTCTAGGTCGTAATGTATTGAATGAACGCCTACATTCACCCATCGATAAGATAATGTGATTAATTAATCCCAGAATATTGCTATACTTGATATATCCCGCGCTACACACACATTTCTCAATATGATATAATAATTGTTAACGAGAAAATACAAAATTAATCCTGGAGTAAGCCTTATTGAAGTCTAGGTCGGTCACAAGATATTCGCAATAAAGTGATTCAAGGTGATTTTTGCTGTTGACATCAAAATGATTTTATTGTTTTCCCAATGTTTTCACCAACATTTTGCATGTACAATCCAGCTCTTTGTAAGAAAGACAATTTACAAAGATTTTAGTGCACAACATTAAGTAGTATTAATGGCAGAAATGCTCAGCAGCCCAGCCATAGACACTATTTGCCACTATCCAATGTACAATGGTTTCTTGGGGAGTAGGATGGTTGAATTCACTCTTACGGGAGTATTTGTGGAGTGAAGAAATTTGTATAATGGCTTCTTGGAGGGTCTGAGGATTGAATATATTCCTTTATTAATGACTAAGATGGTTGAATAAATTGCTGCAATGCACTTTGGGGAGTGGAACGATTAAATCAATTTTTACAATGGTTTTTGATGGAGTGAGATGGTAAAATAAACTCCCGCAAGAGGTTTTTGGGGAATAAGATGGTTGGATAAATCGTTACTGGTAAGTAGTCCTATAAGTCTCTTGGGGAGTGGGATGATTAATTTCCTTTAATAGTTTCTTAGAGATAAATTGATATTGACATTCTGGACTAAATTCTTAGTAGGATTTTTGGAGAAGTCAGATGGTTATGGTTTCTTGGGTAGTGGGATAGTTCAATAAGGATATTTTTAGCAATGGGATGATCATATAAATCCATGCAAGGGTTCTTTAGGACAATGGGATGATTAAATATATTTCTGAAAGGGATTTTCAGGGAACGGATTGTGGAACAAATTCTTACAAAGGTTTTTTTTGAGGAGTGGAATCAAGGATTTTTGGCAAGCGGTATGGTTGAATAAATTCCTACAAGGGTTTTCATGTAATGGAATGGTTTAATAAATTCGTACAAGGATTTTTTGGGGAACTGGATGGTTAATTAAATTCTCACAAGGGTTTTGGAAGGTGAGATGAATAAATTTCTAAAATGGTTTCCTGTGAAGTTGGCTGGTTAAATATATCCCTTCAAAATATTTATGGGCAGTGGGATGTTTGAACAAATCACTATAAGGATATTTGGGAGAGTGGAACGATTGAGTAAGTTATTTCTATAGATTATTGTGGAGTGGGATGATCAAAGATATGCATGCAAGAGATTTCTGTGGTGTGGGGAGATTAAACAAATTTCTAAAATGTTTTCTGGAAGAGCGGGATAGTACAACAGCGTTAGATGTTGTGAGTTTTGTGACTTTCTTTCTTTTTGTTTTGAGGAAAAAACATTATATGTATATGTGTGGAAATTATATGTTATTATAATATACTATTATTATTATGATATATAATTATATGTATATTTTAAACAATAATCTTACGACTATTATATATTATATTATTATTTTTACTATATTATTAAAAATATTTACCATAAATATGTAAAATACATAAAATTTACTTTTTACTATTTCTTAAATTTTAAAACATTATATGTATATGTGTGGAAATTATATGTTATTATAATATACTATTATTATTATGATATATAATTATATGTATATTTCAAACAATAATCTTAAGACTATTATATATTATATTATTATTTTTACTATATTATTAAAAATATTTACCATAAATATGTAAAATACATAAAATTTACTTTTTACTATTTCTTAAATTTTATTTACTATATTATTTTTATTTAGGGTAGAAATTTGTGCAAAATTGTATTTGTGGAATGTGCCTTAAATGCTGGTGCAGCATTAGGTACATGAATATTCGATGGATACATTTACTGTGAACTCTATCATTTCAATTATTCAATTAGTCATATAACGTCTCTTCCATTGAAAATAAATAGCATTGTTATTATTCAGCCATCAAAAGAAAATCATTAATAACGATTAAAGTTTCTTAGTAAAATGTACACAATAATTAACGAGCGGATTGTGGAGTTTATATATTGCAATTGAAGAAAGCATTATTTTAAATTGACGAAGCGGACAATTAGAAAAATTCATAAAACTTGTAGTGAAGGGAGAAAGGAAAATATGGGAAAAATGACAGATTAATAGAAATTGAGATCTTCATTATTTTTACAAGAACTAAGAATTGTGATATTAAAAAATGTCTTAAAGGCTATTGTTACATATATGAAATTCATTATGGATGATTTTGAAAATATATGTAATAATATCTATTTATATTATATTCTGTTGTCTTTTGAATACCATTCTGTCAATGATCATACTAAATATCTTTATCTACTTTGCGTTACTAATGATCTCATTATTACATCGAACTTTTGGTCTTGGTACTTTTGGTAACTTTTAGTTTTTTTTAAATTGGTACGTCAGCCTGTCACGTAGACGTACGTAGACGTCAAGGTTAAATTATTAAGTATTTCAATAAATTTCTTGAGCAGCTTTGCGTATTTCTGGGGGTGTACAGGACAATTCTACATTTTTGTCTACCATTTTGCGCACGTAAGTAAGTAGTTATTGAATTTGTCCTAGGACTACTAGATTTTCAAATTCAAATACGAAACGTCAGTGTCACTGACGTCAGTGTAACCAACCCACGCAAAATTCCCTAGTGTAATACGAAAACTTCCAAAAACAGCCAAAATTTAATGAATTAATAAAGCAAAGTAGATAAAATAGTATATTACACACGTTTAATAATACGTATTGTTACACTCGTTCTATTAAAGCACTCCTCGCTTCGCTCGTCGTGCTTTAAAACTCTCGTGTGACAATACTCCGTCTTATTAAACTAGTATAATAATATACTATTAATACTTAACGAAATAACTGAGTATATATTTTATTTCAGAAAAGTAATGTTTGAAATATTATATGTCTCAAGCTTCCTTGTTACACTTACAAAATTCATTAAGAGTTGTTTTGTAAACACAAAAATATTTTCTTGTACCAGCGAATTCTGTGCCTTCCGAATAAAAATCTAGCAATGAACATACTATAAGTATATATTATTTATAAGCAAATAAGTATTACTGGACATTTTTGAATGTCATGATGTTAGTAATATTATATATCTTAAACATCATAGATTTATAAAATTTATTATGCATTGTTTTGTACATATTTCACAGCAATAGCTTTAAATTATTAGTATAGTTAGTTACAATTTCATTCTCTCTCATTTCCTGCTTTAATTATGGCGTTAACGTTAAACGGAAAACTAATTTGAACTTATTTTTGTTTCAACTCAGGGTGCCCACAAAATTTTCCTTTCGAAATTCCCTGACTTTTCCCGCCAAATTTTAAAATTTTCCCGACCTTATTTTTGCAATCGGGGGTCTTTCACGCGTGCTTCCAGGAAGTCTTTTCTTAGGAAAGTAATGAAGAGATCATAGGAAAAATTCTGAAACGGGAGAACTAAAGTTTCTTAATATTTATTGTGATTCATAAATAATATTTCAAATTATCAATGTTGCTTCGAAGTACAAAAAATTTTGATTATTTTTACTGTATTATGCTTAGTGAATTTCTCAATTAAACTGTCTTAGGTTATTAGGTCTCATTTGGTTTGGGTTCATTTCATTTTTGAGGTTCAGTGTTGCGTGTGAGTTAAGATCTCACACTTTTCCCGATTTCCCTGACTAAATTTAGAATTCCCAGACTTCTCCTAATTTCCCTGATTTCCCGACTGTATGGGCACCCTGCCACTACATCAGAAACGGTCATAAGTCCTACGTAAACCCGAAATACTACAAAGTCCTTCGCTCGCGACCTCTAAAAGTGCGTTCTGCGCATCGCAGCAGGTCCTCCGGAGTCCGGACTCCTGCAGCACTTGCGGCTCCCGCCACCGGCAACGCGGCGGCTCTCTCGAACCGGAAGAGTCTCTCGTAGGCTGCGCAGGAGGCGGCGAGGGGGGGAGGAGTACGGCCGCAGGGGGAGGGGAAACCGGAGCCGAACAATTGGGGGGAAGGTAAGTAGTCCGTTGACCCACTTTGCCAACGACGCATACTTTACTTAACTTGAATTCCTCACTCGGTATCTCTCCTCCTCCTCCTCCTCCTCCTCCTCTCTCACTTCTTCGTAGTGTCTCTTTGTATTCTTCACACGGTAGATTATACGAGAGGAAAAAAACACAAAGAGTTCGAGCCGTAAAAGCTCATTGAAGGATGAAATGGTGTTAGTTTATTGTTTGTTGGTGAGGAGGAGGTGAAAAAAAAGTATTAAGACGGAATTGTTTCTGGTTTATCGCCAGGAACCGATCTATCGCAGAACGCGACAGACAATTAATTTATTGGGTCAAGACACTAATAACGACGGTTTAAGGAAGGTTAAGATATATTAATATTCTACGATTCGCAGGATATTAATTCGATATGCAACGGTGCTCCCTTCAGCCTAAAATAACGAGCATTAAAATTGAATTATAAGTTGAATCAGTTTAAATGATATGAAATGGAATAATGTGAGGTGATCGAGGTTGCCATAAATCTTCATCTTGTGATGAGGCTGAATTGAGACTAATAATTTTTTTTTTAATTTTTAAACCCTTTAAAGGTGTTTGTCTACTTTGCTACTTAATCTACTATTCATATTATTACACTACTTTTGGTAACTTTTAGTTTTGTTAGATTGGTACGTCAGCCTATCACGTAGACGTCAAGGTTAAATTATTAGTATTTCAATAAATTGCTTGAGCAGCTTTGAGTATTTCTGGGGGTGTACAGGTCAATTGTACATTTTTGTCTTTCATTTCGCGCACGTAAGTAAGTTATTGAATTTGTCCTAGGGCTACTAGATTTTCAAATTCAAATACGAAACGTCCATGTCAGTGACGTCAGTGTAACCAACCCACCCTAGTGTAATACTAAAACTTGAATATCCAAAATTTAATGAGTTAATAAAATAAAGTAGATAAAATAGTATATTACACCCGTTTAATAAGACATATTGTACCACTCGTTCTATTAAAGCACTCCTCGCTTCGCTCGTCGTGCTTTAAAACTCTCGTGTGACAATACTCCGCCTTATTAAACTAGTATAATAATATACTATTATTTTACTACAATCTGATCAGGATCAGTGACTAGTTTAAATCTAACTTAAATTGCTGAAATGTATGATGAACTATAGTTCATTCAACAATGTATCTATAGGCTCGAATTGGGACTAATGAAGTAAATTGATTCCTCCACTGTTCTCCACGACACCTACATCAATATCAATCTTGTAGTATTTCGCATACAAACAATTTCAATGTTAAGCCTGAAAATGTCGCGTCAATAAAAATATTACTACTCATCGCAATTTAATGTTTGTTTCAAAATGATCGATGGAGGGTGAAAATTTAATTTCTAGCAACAATTTTGACCTTGTCATTGCAACCGAATAGCTCAATTTTGTACTTCTTTCATTTATTTAGTGAATCAGCACTAAAAATCCAGCAGTTCTGCTTGACACGGTACTGCACAAAGTACTTTAACAAAATAGTTAAGATATCAATCCAAGAAAGAAACATCTAGACCGCGAAATACCTCGAAAAGTACGCCTGATGCAAAAAATATTTTAAATAAGTTACATTAGTAAAAGTATGGTTTCACATATTATCTATCTCGCCAATTAGCTTTTAGACGAACAAATATTGGATTTTGAATAATTTTGTAACGCCGCTTTTTATTTATTACGTAAAATATTCCTATTAAGCCAGAGTACTAACAATCTAAAGAACAAAATTCTTATTCAAGTTATTGCAAAACTACCGAGCTTTGCAGATGAAACGGTTAATTAATATACTTTTATACATATTGGCGTAAAACCGACATATCGTTCATTTAGAACGGAAACAACTCTTAAGTACGACTTGTGCAATACTTAATTGCAAGAGTGGGTCAATACACTCAAATCAGATTGTTTGATTACTTTTCGCGTAATTAACGGGTTAGTAAATCATCTTCAAGGGAACAGGAGAGTCGTCGTACTGTTTAAAAATGTATTAAAAGTTGGAATTGAAATATAGTATTAAGAAAACTAATTAACTAAAAGAGTTATTTCTACCGAGAATCGAGTATATATTAAGAATTAATCCGGATGAAGAATTTATGAGACCAGTTTATGTAAAGTATACATTTTTCCGTTACTCAATATTCATGAAACGAAACCGACCCGGGGGAGTTAAGGGGACAGGTGTTCTTGAATCTGCGCTAAGCAGATGACACGTAAGTTGCACGGCGAAGAATTGGAAGGAAGCGACAGAATCGATTGAATATTTTATTGCATTCAAAGAGTTGGAAAGGAAATCACTCAACGGCGAAAATCTAGCAGATAAATCACGATGGCATCTTAGTGCATAGAAAATTAAAACGTTTTCCAACATTCTCCTAATCATAACCATTTAATTGCTACGTAATAACCTAAGTTATACCAGTGAAAAATAAAGTTATCATAGAAGCTCCACATCTACCTGTAAATTCCATGGGAGCACGTTACGCTCTTTTAGAAGGAAAAATCTTCGTAAACCCAATTGAGACATCATAAACCGAACAAAAGCTGTGAGGATCGGTTAACTGCATCGATTCCGGCTACCAAAACATGGTACGCGTCCGAAATGAACAGTTAGCCGGATTTCGACGGAAAAATCTTCAAGTGTATTTAAATTAAGCACGGAGCCGAGCACTCGGCAATTGTACCAGTACAAGTTCATTAGGCCAAGTAATTTATTTCACAAAGGACCTACTCTGAAACCTTTATAACCTACAGCCTCGGGCTGGATTGGCGCAAGAGAAGTCTTAAAGCAGATAAGAGCGCGTTCTTACACAGACACATATAACGTATACGTATGCATGTATAAATTGTTGATATGGAACTCGGTAAGTGGAAGTGTACCAAGCGTTCAATTAATAGCTACAATAAAAACACGTCCATCCGGGAACACGGGCGATTAATCGCTTAAGGTGTGCGCTTAAATATATGTTTTTGATGTTTTCTACGGACGGAGGAAGTTTTCTATTAAACGCATATATTGAGGAGAAAACAATTTTTAGCGCAGTGAACTCCTCCAAAGTAAAACAGTACAATTCGAGAAATTCAGGTAAACTCCAGAAGCCTAGTAATTACCTTCTTCAGAATCCATATATTTAATAGAAAACAATTTTCGCCTTAGTGAATAATTCTAAAATGAAACTCAGCAAAATATAAAACATTTCATCAAACTCCAATTTCAAAACATCCAAATAATGAGTAAAAAACCACTTTTGGCTTGGTAGAGTGTCCTAAAATACTCCACAATAGTAGTCATGAAATTCTATTAAACTATAGGAACCTTATATTTATGGATCACGTTTGTCAGAAACAAAACATTTTTGGTTTCCTAAACTGTTTTAACTCAGAATTCAATAGAACCAAAAATAAGACAAGACCGGTAGATTTTCTTAAAGCTGGACTCAATAGTAGCCAAGAAGTTCTATTGAATTCTGTGAGCCTAAAATTTATGAATTATGTTTGTGGGAAACCAAATATTTACTAGAAAACAAATTTTGGCTTGGTAGATTGTTCTAAAGTAGAACCCCATAGAAGCTAAGAAGTTCTGTTGAATTATACAAGCGTAGTACTTTTGAAACACGCTTGTCAGAACGCAAATAATGAGTAGAAAAACTTGGTCTGGTAAATTGTTTCAAAGTAGAACTCAATAGAAGCAAGGAAACTCTGTTAAATTCCAGAAGCCTAATGTTTATGAATTATGTTTGTCATAAATAAACTAAACATTGAGTGCAAAACCACCACTTTGGTTTGGTAAATTATTTTATCTAAAGTGGAAAACATCTGACGTTAAGTTGTGTCGCATTTTAAAAGCAAACTATTAAATATTTATTATGTTTGTTTGGACATAAATATTGAGTAAAAACAATTCTTAGCTACGTAGATTATTTCAAAGTACAACTCCATTGAAGCCAGGAAGTTTTATAGAACTCTAGAAGTCTGATATTTATGAATTATATTTGTCAGAATCCAAATATTAAGCAAAAACAATTTTTGGCTTCGTAGAATATCCCGAAGTAGAACTTAATACAAGCGTATAAGTTCCATTGTATTCTAGAAGCCTAATATTTATTAATTATGTTTGAAAAAAATCTGAACATTGAGTAAACTTGGCATATTTTTACAAAGTAGAATTCAATGGAAGCCAAGAAATTCTATGGAAGTATACAAGTCAAATATTGATAAAGTGTGTTGGCCAGAAACCAAACATCGAGTAGAAAATCAATTTTGGTTAGGTAAATTGTTCTAAATTACAATTCAATCGATGCTTAGAAGCCTAATATTGATTTAACATACTATTTATGTTTGTCAGAATTCAAATACTGAGAAAAATAAACATTTTTGGGTAGGTAGATTGCTCTAAGGTATCACCCCATAAAAGCCAAAATGTATTGAATTTTAGAATCTTAATATTTATAAATTACGTAGATTACAATCCAAGTATTGAGTAGGTAGATAGTTTGTTCTGAAGCAGAACTTAATATAAGCCAATAAATTATTTTGTTCTAGAAGCCTAATATTTATGAATTATGTTTGTCAGAACCCAAAAATTGTGAAAATACTATGTTTGTCCTGGTAGATTGTCTTAGAGTAGAAGTAAATAGAAGCCCATATATTCTACTGAACTGTTAGAGCCTAGATGTTTATGAATTGTGTTTATCAGAATCCAGACATTAATTACATACTAATTTTTGGCTTGATATATATTATTGTAAAGTAGAACTCATTACAAATCCAGGAGTTCTATTGATTCTAGACTCTTAATATGTATGAACGATGTTTTCCAGATTCCAAGCAAAGGGTATAAATCCATATTTGGTTTCATAAAACGCTATAAAGTAGAAGTAAAGAATTTATGGATTTTCAATTACCGTTGTAGTGTAAAACGTTATTAAAGATTGAGGTAATTAATAATTCATAACTACCGTATTCATTTATAACTATTCACTGTTTTTGGCCAGTTTGAGACTAATCAAAGTTAACACAATATTATTTTAAAAGCGTGTAATATTTTAATTATTCAATACATCTACTCATTAAAACTTGCGCAGATGTTTGTGACTTTGAAAGTAAGCTGTTCATATTGTATTAGTTTTAGCTCCACCAACAATTTCGTATTAATTCATACAGTTAGATTCAATATACGTATACAGTTATGTGTATTATCATAGCGTTATTTGCAAGACAAATGGTATTTGTAATAAATATTTCCCCAATAATACTGGCGTCAGTCCGTAGAAGAAGAAAAATCGCTAGCCAATATTTTATATAAATAGTTATTATGGGAAAATCAGATTTAATGTTGGTGAAAAGTCATAAACATTCGGTTAATCGTTAATTACAATAGTTTTCGGAATTAGCAGATGATATTTTAATATTCATTATTATTGGTAGTAAGTATTAAAGTTATCTACAAAGTAAATCTCTCGAAAGTAGTATGATATTTTGTCACATTTCGATTACAAAATACTTCTCCGACTTTAGGATAAGTATACGTCTAGGAAGTGCAAAGTTCAGCCTGTTAGCTATGGTAATAAAACGTGTAATTAGTTTTACTCCTATTCGGATTTGCATAGCACACACACACAAAACGTAGGTCGCAGCTTAATGGAGAAAAAGGGGGTATCCTCTGTTTGTGCGAGTCTGTGACATGAGGGGAACATGAATTAAATCAAATATGTCAACTTGACTTCAAATAAACGAAGACTGATAACGGTTAAAGACAATGAGATTAAAACTCGATCTTTGAGACAAAATCCGTCTGAACAAGGGGAAATGTCACACAAACATATTCTACCCTTTCTAGAGCCAATCTAAGTTATACAAAATGTGGTTCAAGACGGTTCAGTAAATTCACAACGCGAGAGTGGGATTACTTCGTGGTCGCACAGTGGAATATTTGTGGTCTGTTAAATTCACTCTGGAAAGAGTATACAAACTTGAGATGTATAAGTTGTGACCAATTGCGGAATCGAAAATGGTGAAGGTGGGAGATAGAAGACGGTGAAATAGTGGCAATATAAGATATTTTTACACCACAGAATAGCTGTACTTGACGTGAAGCGTAGATTTATTATTGGAAGATCATGGAAGAGGTACAGCTGTAGAGGAAATTTTTAATGTGGCAATATTGAAAAATTATACAAAATTAATTGATTCGACGATGTTCGCAGTAGATCAGGCTTAGTTGTGGAAGTGCAATGCAATTTCATATTTAGGTCACTTAATGTTCAAGTCATTCAAAGTCGTTCAAGATAGTTCAGTAAATTCACAACGCGAGAGTGGGATCACTTCGTGGTGCCACAGTAAAATATTTGTTCACTCTGGAAAGAGTATACAAACTTTAGATGTATAAGTTGTCTCCAAGTAAACATGGGAGATTGAATATGGTACAATAGTGGCAATATAAGATAATTTTGCGGTAGCAATGTATCAGTGGTGAAGTGTAGATTTATTATTCGAAGATCATGGAACAGGTATCTTGTAAAAGTAGTCGAGGAAAAGTTTCTAATGCGGCATTAAATCGATACATTATACAAAATTAATTGATTCGACGATGCTCGCAGTAGATCAGGCTTAGTTGTGGAAGTGTAATTTCATATTTAGGTCACATAGTGCCTAGTCTAGTATGTGCATGATTTGACACTTTCACTTCTTTAAAGAGCCCCTATGGTGGACTCATTAAGATGTAGTGGTAAACGTGGATTCAATGCAGGTTCCGAGAATATTTTTAGAACGGTGCATAAATTGATATTCTGGTATGCATTAATTTATGGAATGTTTAATTGAATCTTAATTATGTGTATTTTCGGGTGAATCAAGATAAAATTGGCGAAATCGTCTAATTTAACGGATTCGTGTCGCGACGAAATAGATAAAATAGAACAGGTTTTAAAGACAGTTTTTTGGACGTCCGCTAAAGAGTAAAAAATTGATATTTCAAGTCCGACTGTAAGATAATTCTTTACAGTTCCAATAGCGACGGTGTATCTCCATCATGAAACGAGTAGACGACGACGGATCCATTCGGATAATAAAAGGTAGTCGTCCTTCACTCATTGTCAAGGAAATTCATTGCTCTTTTTCAACCTGTTGAAAAGCTCACTCACATAGACACAAAGCGGATTTTTCTACTCACCGTACGCAGTTATTCCAAATAACAAAAAAAAGACAGAAACGGGTCACCGATGTATTATCCGCAATTTCACACTTTGCACATCCGGCAACACAGTCTATTGTCTCTGATAATGACTGTCACTGTGTAATTTTTCTGTCCGTTCATTCACGAAAAACAAAAACGAAAAATGTTCCTCGAGCTCCCGGTCCGGGAGGAGTTCGTCCCTCTTTGGAAATATCACATAGTCGCCTCACCGTTTCGTCCTCTCCAGCTTAACTCTGGTCTTCTTTTTGATGGACATCACTGAAGGAGGGGGCGGAAATCCGCCCGGAAAAGTCCCGGGAAATCCCGGGTCGCGTCCACCCCCCGACGACGTGCTCGTGGTGTGTGCGTGCGGCTCGCGGCTCGCGGCTCTTCAGGACGCCGCCATCGCGTCACCGGAGGACGGAGGTGCGTGTCTCTTCGGGACTCCGGGTGGATTTCGGGGGATTCTCGTGGCGCACGCGGACATGTACCGGACGCCTGGAAACGTGAAACTGGCCATCGGGAGCCCTACCGAAGAGCCGTGAGACCAGCGGCACACCCCCTCCACGTTCGGATAACTGTACCTGTAGTAGATCTATACTGAGGTAACCTACTTATTTTTGAGAGGGGAGGCGGCTCTTGTCGGTTCTTGAAGATGAGATTTCGGTGCCTCGGCGCGATACACCTCCGAGTCTATGCTACCGTCTGTCCTCGCGGAAAAAATACGTGTGGTTTTGTTGCGACGCTTGTGCCGCTACAATCGTCAATAGATACATAACTAATTTTCCAGCTAACTCTTTCACTTTTAAATAACTAACTCAATAAATTATTAAACTTACGAAATTTGCACTTAAATATGATACAAATTAAAACAAAAGAAAAGCTCGATCCGCCACTTAACAGTTTGACAAATGCAAGCTTATTTATTTTAATGGCGACGAATGAAGCAAGTCTTATCCAACATTATTAAATGTGCAATAAAAAACGACATTTAAAGAAAGTTCTTAATTGTTTAACTCAACTCTCGATAAATGTCATTTTTGGAATGCACCTTTATTAAAACGGTTGGTTAAGACTTCGCGCTTCTTTATTTGGTATCCGAATGACCAATTTTAAATTCCTGGACAATCCTCACGACAAGTTGTATTTGTAATGAAATTTGTTATTCAAGTTATACCTGATCAATAACACCTGAAGAAAAGCATTTACGCAAACTGCGAATTTTGTCCTTTTCTATCTGCCTATCTTTCTCCAAAAATTACATATAACGCATAAAGTATAAAAAATGTACTTTACAAATAAGTTGCTTCCCATTGGTAGCTACACATTTCATTTAATCAACAAGGGCGAGAAGTTACAGCTACATTTACAAATCCATAAAAATGAAAACAAATCTTATTAAAAATTTCATTGGTTTCAAACGTATTTGGAATTTTTGAACGTCATTTATGGAATGCACTTTTAATAAAACGGTTGGTTAAGATTTCGTGCTTGCTTTATTTGGTATCAGAATGGTCAATTTTAAATTCCAGGATAATCTTCTGTTTTTAGTTACGACAAATTGAATTTGTAATGAAATTTGTGGTTCAAGTTACACAGGCTTTCCGATCAATAAGAACCGAAGAATTTACGCAAACTGCGACTTTTATCCTTTTTTAAAATTATCTCCATATATTTCTCCTAAAACTACCTATAATGCAACAAATATAAAAAGCGCACTTTTTATATAAGTTACTTACAATTGGTAGCAACATATTTAATTTCAACAACAAGGGCCAGAAGCTACAGCTACACTTACAAATACATAATTTCACAAATTTCATTAATTTCAAAAATTGTAAGCACTATGAATTCATTCGATATGCTGATCACGATATAACATGATTTGAGGAATGACATGATGAAACTAAAAAGTTTATCACACGCCATGTTTTTTTTGGGCACGGGTCATCTCGTAAAAATTTCCTTCGCCGAGATCGGTCAACTCGTTAGGATATGGTTCTCAGATCGGTCAACTTGTAAGAGTTGACCTGAAAAATTCCAAAAGGGGGATTATCGTATTCCTTGCGAGAGGGCAAGGAAAACCATGCGGAACCCGTCCGTTATTAACAACAAGCGAGTCTTCGCAGCGTTGACTTTTAATAAAATCCACAACCATCTCGGTGCTCGTCACCGTTTAGTTGGAACGTAACAAACCACCCCCTTATATCATATTCTTAGTTTCAGCAAATATCCGAACTACTTCGTTGCAATCATCATCCCCACGATTATTTCTGAGAATACTCATACGAGTTGACTCATCCAAAACTACCCTTTAAAAATTTACCTGCCGGTTCGCTTACGAGATGACCGATCTTAGGGTGGGGCATTAAAATTCCTTACGAGTTGACCGCCACGTTTTTTTTAATTCCTAAATAAGTCATTTAAGTATATGCCACATCAAAAATCAAAATCAAAATCTCCCAGAGAGGTGTCAGTGGGTCATAATAGGGGTGGTAAATTCTAAATTGGACGAAATAAAATCATGCCCCGTGTAATATACAATCTATTCTGTCTCTCCCCCTCTACTTTCGAGAGAAGGTGGAAATAAGGATGAAATATGAACAATTTAAGTTTTTTTTATTATTTTTTATCACACTCTAATATTTTCTTCTATAAATTCCTATATAAATCATTCGGCCATATATATATAAATATAGGCCATTCGGAGGGTGACAATAGGGTGGCAATTTATAAGTCCTACAAAATGAAAACACACAATTTAAAATCTAATTGTAATTTGTGAATACTGAAAATTACATTTATCGTTAACAATTAAATAATAGGATGATGATAAACAATTATTACCATTGAAAACGTCTTGTCCCTCTATCTATGAAGATAGTGAAAATGCGGCCGAAATTTGAACAATCTAGATTTTGTATTAAAATATATCAATCTTTTTTCTTAAATTTCTAAGTATTTTTGAATATCAAAAATTATTAAATTAGATTAAAATTACTTTATATTAAAAATAAGAATTCATTACCATATGTCACATGAAAATAATCCCGTAATTCCATCAGGGGGTGGGAAAATGGGTGGAAACTTATAAATTCAATTATGTAGGTTATCAATTATAAAAACCTCATTAAAATTCCAATTTTTTAGTAAATATTTAATTGAATAAACTAGATATATAATGTAGAGTTTCTTCAATTTTGTTAAATTTATACCTTGCCTATTACCACCTCTTAACAGACTTACGAGAGTTTTTTCAAAACCAAAGATCTAAGGTGTAAGATCAAAGATCAAACACCAAAAGCCGAAGATCATAATAAAAAAATCTAAGGTCATTAAACTTAAAAAATCAAAGATCAAACGTCAAATATCAAAAGTCAAAGAAAACAAAAATTAGGTCAAATATTTCAACTGGCGCTAGCTTTAGATATATTCTTATAAATCGTAAAAACAATTTGAAACCATCTGATATCTCCCAATTTAATTTATTTCTCCTAGAATAGTCGTAGGTTTAAGAGAACTCATCAGAATTTTTAACTACTATTTTTATTTGAATTAAACCTGTTATTGTGATTGTCATTGCTCCTTGAAAGGAGCAATGGATAAGGCATAGGAACCCTAAAGGATTAATTATATAATTGAAATAAACACTCTCTTCACTAAAATTAAAATGTGAAGTCACACTTTAACATGTATATCTTGAATATTCTATTTAAAATTTAATGTCTTTAAAAAGTGACCTAAGTAAACAGTTTAAGGTAACATTTTGGTGAAAAGAGAAACATCGCCTTAAAAGTTATATCAGGATATTTGAGTAAATTGATTGTAGGGCCAAAAGTTGATTGATTTATTTTTGTTGATTATTTTCATTGAAATAAGCTATGTACTAGGAGTTTAAGAAACACTGGGATATGTTAGATAAGAATCGATGTTTATAACTTTAATAAATTCCATGTGGAATCGTTATTTGTTGCGCAATATTAAAATTATGATAACCACATTCACTTAAAATAATAATTCCGTTATCCACTTCTCAATTTATAAATTTATAAGAAAAATCCTATGCAAATAAAGAGAATTTAATACCAGAAATATTACTTTTACAAGTGCATACATTTGGAGCTTAATTATTCTGAAAGGAGGAAAATTTCCAAAAGGGGGAACCTGATATATTTATTTATATCTATAAATTTTCTTCTAGTTGGAAATTTAAGAAAAGGAAAGTGTTTGAGATAATGTTGCCGAAGAAAATCCTGCTGAAATGTATTATCTATGCTTAATATTTAAAGACCCAAAATTTCCCCACTTTTTCCATTTATCATCAGGATTATGGACATTTTTCATAAATGTTGATATCAACAATTTCCGGGATAATAAAACTTTTTGATTGAAAATTTAAGTCGTGGTCTTTCAAATGTTATTTATTGCGTCAAAATAAGAGAAAGTAAATTTTTGACCAAATATTATGGGCCTCCATGTTTATGTTACGGGTCGTTGGGTGTCGTACATATTTTTTTCTGAAATCGTGCGAATCCACGCTTCGCAACAAATTACATAAAATTTGAAAAAACGTATTTGGTGTAGACTGACCACAAATTTATAGAAATAGACAGCAATTTCGTTTACCTTAAGACTCTAATCATTGATGCTCGAACAAAACTTATTCAGATTGGATAAAAGTAACACTCTTACAGTTGATTTCGAATTATATTCGACTATCTGCTACGTTTCATAAAATAGTTTGTTCCTCTCTCGTGCAATAAATATTTTTTTTAAATTCCAAAGATACCCTACGAGTGTCCTCAGAGATTTACGATGCACATAGAAAAAAATTATTCTCGGTTAGCCGAAACGTTGCCGCAGATAGTATTGTCACATTCGACGTGCACCTATTCGAAATGTACCTGTCAATAAAACGAAACCGAGGAAATAACATTTATGGTAACAGGTAAAAGAGACGCTGTAGGCAGTAAAATCGGAAAACCGCACGGACGAGAAGCGTAGGAGGCTCGCTTTGTTTAAACAAAATCAATGAAAAAATACGAAGGAAATTTGTAACATCGTCGAATGGGACAATACTGCTAAGCACGTTGAACCCCGCGTTAAAATGTGTAAATGTTAAAATAAATTACAAACCACATATAATTACTATTGTTTTATGGACGAACAGTTGCAAAACTATAGTGCCTCTGCTACGAACATTAATACAATATGGCTATAAGTAGTATTAGTTTCTGACAAAAGAAATAACACAAGAATTATGTGCAAAGAAATACATTGGTTGTATAATAATTGCTAATAAAATGCCCGTAGAAAAACCTGACGTGTAACTTGTAAGAACTCGTTGCTCAATGCACTGCAATTCGGTAACTACGTATCAATAGGAAATTCCTATTAATTTATGAATAACACTGTAAACAAGTTGCAAAAATTCTGTTGCAACGGAGCGTACCTTCTCGAATTGTTCACGCGTTATTACGAAACGCAATACTTATGTAGGTTGATACACGAATT
This sequence comes from Cryptocephalus moraei, assembly GCA_946251905.1. NCBI lineage: Eukaryota > Metazoa > Arthropoda > Insecta > Coleoptera > Chrysomelidae > Cryptocephalus > Cryptocephalus moraei. The sequence goes on from OX276456.1 coordinate 24,131,309, forward strand.
TTTTATAAAACAAATTTAACGAAGGGTCCTCTATAGGACGTTTATGGGATTTTTCGTGATTAAATACTCATTACGTTTGCTTTAAAATAAGTACGTCCAGCGGCAGACACAAAATGCCATTACTGCCATTAGGCAGGTTCCTCGCCTAATCGACCGTCGGAGTCTCCGGTGCTATTCTACAGAATGGCCACTGCTAATCGCGTCTTATTATTCTATTCATTTGGAGACGTTCGTAATGAATAGAGATAATCCCAAGATAAGGAATTATGGTAATACGACAATGAAATAAATTTTATTTCGCCAAAAAAATCGATGGATGAATAATGAACAATTTTTAAATAGATTTTTATTCTCATATTAATAACTTCTTCACATGTTACTGATTGAATTCCGAACCTGATGCAAATATTTAAGGTTCTTTAAATGTTTCGCTCGTAAATACACGTCTTGTGTCTGATACCGAGAAAGAAATTGCTACTATTCCAAATAAGTTTAATTGCGAATTCTCGTGAGGCACACGGCTAGCATTTTTGTTCTTAATGATGTCTCTTTATTGTTGGGTTTGCGATGCCGTTGCATTGCAATGAGTTTGTAAGTAGGTATACCTACAAGTGGGCAAGCCAGAAAATTAATGTTTCCAAAAATAGATCCAACAAAAGATTTTATTTAGTGTTTATGAAAAACTATGTTAACTATTGACAAATAAAATGTAAAGCACCCACAGACGATTGACATATGTAGACCCATTTATTTACAAAATAATATATTGCGAAAATAATAGTACATTCTAAGCGTTGTTTTACAATGTTGCATGGATTCGTTTAAAGAATCCTCTCCTACTATTTGCATATAGTGTGCATTCGGTGCTTTCGCTGTATATAAATCTGCAATAATATCTACTTTTGCTACGAGTACTAACATCGATTCGTATACTTTCAACGTGACACTTGTCTCTTTACATTGAACTTAGTGAAGTATTTTTAATCGAGTTAAAAAGAAGACCATGCACGGATTATTCATTCATAGCTAAATAATACAAATTAATAAGGAGGTTTATAGAGGTTATATATCGTCTTAGTGGCGCCCTATAGGTTTTCATATTTAAGGTTCCACATCAAATCAGCCTACATCTGCTCTAAACCTTTCAGAGAAAGTGATTTTGAGTGTAAGTAAGTAGTGATGCCCACGATATTCTCGTTTGCGAGAATCTCGTCTCGTCTCGTCTCGTTTTCGAGACGAGACTCGAGACGATACTTTAAATTTTCCTTGCGAGACAAGACGAGACTTTTGAAAGTCTCGTCTCGAATCTCGCACGAGAGTCTCGCAAAAGTCTCGAAATATCGCAGATAAAAATGGCAAATATTAATTGATTATTCTAAATATCTGAACATTTTTTAAAATAAGATCATAAATTTTATTACTTCATCGGAATATAAAAAACTATTTAGGAGCATTGGCATAGACATTTTTACATATACAGTCAACTCCGTTTATAACGTACCTCAAGGGAACTTAAAAAAAGTACGATAAATGCGAAGTACGTTAAATACATCCGGCTTCTATTTCGCGGATAATTTTAAATGTTTCCCCTACAGAGAACGCTAAGCGTTGTTTTTATTGGGATGGTTCGTCATGTTGGGGTGTTTCAGTTAAATTAAGGATAATAAACAAATTAGTCGGGTTCGGATCTATTCATCATTTACGCAGCAGGTACACATAATATATAACAGGTATATTTTTGGGGAAATCCGTGTTTCGCTAATCCTGTTAATTCCTTGATCCCTAACCGTCCTAACGGTCTGTGATTTGTCATGCTAATGCTGACAATTTCTTCGAAATTCGTGGTAATAACGTACTTCCTAAGAGATTTTCGTCCGTTAAATCCGACAATCCGTTAAAAGCAAGTACGGTAAATACGATGCTTATTTCTAATAAAGTAAAGGGCATCAGTTCTGGACTTCCTAAACAGTTCGCTAAATCCGATAGTCCGCTAAATGCGAGTGCGTTGTAAACGAAGTTGACTGTATTAGGTACATAGGTTTCAAATATATTATATTATGTTTTTTAATCATTAAATATGAGTGCGCGAAAACGGGACTAACTAGTTGTAACTAGTTACAATTAGTTACAGCTAGTGACAAAATAGTTGTATTTTGTCACTGGTCCAACACGCCGTCAATTTTGGGGGGTTTCTATTTTTAATAATGGCCCTCCAATAAATCTCATATTGGCGATATACAGTGGTCAAATCTATGTAATGCATACAACTCTTTTCCACCTAAAATAGCCATGATTATGTCCGTAATATCGGACGAAACGTCGGCATTAAATCCGTTAGCAACGATTGTTATTTCATTTTTTGGGGTTTATTCAAGAACGTTCCTGCAGTCCTTACGCATCTCCCCGAGAACATCAACCCATTTTAGATGAATACACTTTTCATGAATCCACCCAAACACCCCAGTTATATATGTTGGGAAAAAATCTATCCCATTTTTACTCCTTAGTACCGTACGCAAATGATAAAATTTTTTGTATATGATGGCAATTTATTCATTTTCCTATTTCCCAACATACAATAATAATTATTACCACCGAAGATTGAGAAAAGAATCGTAATATTAATAACTGAGATATTAGGGCAATATAATCTATTATACTGTTTTTATATACTGATATGTCTTTTTCTCGGTATTTTGTTTTTGTTCGTTGAAATCAAAATTAGAAGTAATTGTATTATTTTTTGTATTTCATGTATCCATGATCGATTTTCGTTTTTTTTCTATTTATCTTGTTAGAATACTATGTTTTTGTTCTTTAAAAAAATTGTACTGATTTTATTTGTGTATTTTATTTAGATAGGGAACATAAAAAAATTGCGAGACTTGCCAGACTTTTGCGAGATTCTCGCGCGAGACATGAGACAAGACGAGACTTTTATTACGAGACGAGACTCAAGACGAGACTTTCCACTTTCTTTGCGAGGCAAGACGAGAGTTTTCAAAGTCTCGTCTCGTCTCGTCTCGTGGGGAACAATATAAGTAAGTGTAATCACATATTAAAAAACACCGTTAACATAATATTTTTCAAACAAAAATTAGTACAAAGTAACTGTCTCAACCCAAGTAGTCGATTTTTTCAAAATGTATTAATATGATCATTTATGATTTAAATCTTAAGTCTCTCAAAACAAAAACGTTATTGATTTGCAAGTATTTAAGTCACAAGGAATGTAAAGACGTATTACCATTCGAGGCAAGTGTATATGAGCCGAGGCGAAGCCGATGCTTGTCACTTGCCGAGAATGTTAACAAATGATACATTCCATGTGGCTTATTAGATTTTTCACGCTGCCATTCAAAATTTCCTCACAATTCCTCAAAAAATGAAATGTTTGATTTAGTTTGTACGTACGTCACTCTGCCATAAGTTGACTGACATACGTCAGACTTACATATGTCAGTGCGTAACTAGGGATAATTCAACTTGATTTACTCTTTTGATATCCCTAGGAATGTAAATGACAGTATTTACATTCCGTCGTCAAGGAAAAATAATACACGAATGTAATTTGCCATTTTCATGCTACGTAACTATGCATATAAGAGGGATTTACGACAGCAGCAGCGTGAAAAATCATTTATTTCACAAAACACAAGGAGTTAAATGATTGATTTAGGTTTTTCCAAGTAATTTAAATATCTATGTTTTCAACGTATTCTTTCCTTTAAAAACAGATTTTAATGAGATTAATCATCCCTCATATTTAAATTTTCCAGATTCAGCAAGCCGCACATTTTCTGGAGAAATTCATATTAAATAACTGTGCTCGTATAGTATGTGAATTCATTTTCAAATAAGAAAATATGAAAACATATAAAACATTATGTAAATAAAATTTAGTTCAATAATTTACTTGCAGCATATGATGATTTTATAAAAATTTTATATATTTCAATTTGAAGAAAAACTTTAATTTAAATTTCTTAAAAACAATTTAAAACTTTTGAATTATTGTTGTTGATTTATTTAAAACACTGGTATTTAAATCTTTTCAAAAGATTCAAAAAACAATTTATTTCTATAGTCTTTATAAATCATTGTCTTAATAAAGATTAAATTCGTTAATTAAGTTGTAATAATCTTCTGTTTAAAAAAAGGTAACCAATTAGAAGGTATGAGAGTTCAGGTTGGCAGAAGTTTTATTAAAGAGAAGGACAATGTTTTGAGATCATCAGATATAATATAGTCTATAATTCTGTAATATGTAAAGTGGATGAGAAACAGTTTAGATTATTTAAATAAAACTATAACTATTTTTATAGGAAAGGTTAACAATGTTTTGATTTCAAGAATTTTCAGGGTACAATATTTTAAGTATTTTTGATATATACAACTTTTTTGAAAATTGTAGATGATGGTCCTGATGGCAATCACATTTTTTTAATGAAGTCAAATTAGAAAGAAATATTTCATGATTAAAGCATACCATGACACAACAAGAGAGTTGAATATATAGTAACAAAATAGGATAAGATGCATTTGTTCAAAAATTAAATTTGTTACATAGTGGATTGAAACTAAAGTTTCTCAATTTTGCTTCCGTTTAAGACTTATTCTTGATACGCCTATGGGCAACTGTTTTGTTGTCTATCACAAGTCGTCAATGGACGCCATATTTGCTTCCCTCTTTACACCAGGGTCATCACCTATGTTATGTCTCAACAAATAATGTAGTATAAATAAATAATACAATTTAATGTAAGAATATAAACAATATATGTTGCCGAATGTGTTTCTTCCTCTTTTGAACCAGCTTCTGGGATTTATTCTATCACTGCTACATTCAGAGGTTTTATATCTTTGCATAGGTTATACTGGTGATGGACAATGCTCGCTTTGTTCAATAGTTACCCTTCAATATTTATTATTATCATATTCGCTACCTTTCAGTGTTGTGTAAGTGCAAACCGTTTTATTAGGAACATTCGCATTATTATCCCATCCTTACCTGTCCCAAAATTCCATTCGAGATATCAGAGCAGTAAATTCGAAAAGGTGACTTCCAGTTAACGTTAAGCAATCAAACCATAAACCAATAAAACCGGAGCGGTTAAGAGTAAGACGGTCAAGCCCTAAATCTTGTTTAAACGATTGTTCCCCGTCCGGACCGTTTCCAGTTTGTTTTGGCAATACCGGCCTACCTTCATTTTATTGTGCTTACCTCGATACACTTACCCCCCCGGTGGTGGTTGGACGCAAGGGAAAAAAAGTGAACTAAGGCGTGACAAATTGAGTGGGGGGTACCTGTCGTGTATTATATTGAAACGTTGTGGTGACAAGTGCACAGTACGTTCAGGTGTACCGCAAAAAGGTATTCAATAGCATTTTTGGCTCTTTGATGTTTGCAACTCCTTAAAGAACCACCCACCGTCTCGTCGTAGACGGAAGCAACACAATTTTTTACAAACGTATCATGCAGTGCGGTTCAAAAGTATTATATCCTTTGGGTGACTCGCATCTTTGGTAAATTGCTGCACACCCAATATTTTACGTCATCGCTTTATGGAGTAAATGCCCATCTAACAGTTTGCGTCGTGTTCACCAAAGTCAAAGTTAATTGTACCCATCTATGTAGAAATTGAGTTATATTTCACTGAATCAGGTGAAGTCGTTCAAGTGACGTGAAAATTTAGTGAAAAGGGAATCCTAATAAGTCGCAATATTATGTTACCTAGTAAGTAGTATAAGACCACCTAACAGGTTAGACAAGACAAGAATATAATTACCAAATAGGTAGAACAGGGCCAGTGATACTAATAGATTATGGTAGGTATACTTGCTGGTAGCAAATTGGTGAAATTTTTATGGTAACTTGTTTCAAATATTAGGTCACATTTTTGCTATATGACGTATTAAGTAAATTTAGTAGGTGTCACGAACACCAACTATATTCCATTCGGAAAATCGAGAGAGTAATAAAATGTCATTATAAATGCAAATCCTCAAAAACTGTAGTACTGGCGAGATATGTATAAACATTGCATTTAGTTATACGTCTCTGTACTGTTCCTAGGAACTATTACATTGAAAAGCACCCGGATCAAATTTCTACCTGCGTTCGGGTCAAGGGATATAATCCGTCTTTATCTTTCTTATGAAGAATTGAATGCTCTTTCTCTATTACTCCAATTCGGTTATTTCGCACTGTTTTCGTTTACTTGAAATCGTCACATCAGAGTCACGCCATGGGGTTTTTTATTTAAAGAAAAAAAGTAATCATAAGCAATATTTGTTTATTTAGAATTTATGGAACCTATATATAAATAATAAATTTATACCGTGAGGTCGAAATGAAACTATAATTAATTCACTTTTACTCAAAGAACTGAACTTTTCCTAATATTATACCTAACACTGGCATATGCCATAAGGGATAGAAATATACATCAATCCAAATTAATTACTTACTAAATTAATATATCAAAAGCACAAAGTATACATAACATCACTTTTGTCCAAGCTTATAAGAAACAAAAAAATTTTAAAACGAGGAACGTGGCACAATTTCACAAATTATACAAAAGAAGTAACTAAATGGCTTAAAATAATAATATATTTATTGGAAATAAACGTTTTTTTACAAGAATAACAAATCTTGTTTAAACAGTTCAAAACGGTTTAAATCTTACGTTAATAATAATATAGGTAACTATAAGTATACCTAAATCGATTTTCAGAAATCTCATTTTCTCGTACAAGAATCCGTTCAGGTATACAAAAGGTACACGTTCAAAAGAAAAAGGAGTAATCGTGAGGTTTTGGAAAGACGCAATGTTCAGGAATGTTTTCAAGTTGAAATTAATTAATATTCAGAATCATCTGAAGAACTCTCTTCATTGATATCCTGTGCAGTAATGATTAAGGGTTCCACGGCGTTATCAATCATAAAATCTAACTCCCAAAATTTTTCTTCTTCTTTTATAACATGATTTATGACTTTTTACCAATTTTCAGAGGTGGTTCTGCGAATGGATTCTTCCAGAAGAATTTTAACATCTTTTCATTTTAAATGTTTTATTTTCCCGAGCAACATAGCCTTTTACCTGAGCCCATATTAATTCTATGGGATTGAGTTCGCAGTGATAGGGCGGAAGACGAAGCACAGTTATTTGGCGATTTTGTGCCATTTCATCAACTGCATACCTTTTACGAAAGTTGCAGGTCTTTACAATTGATATCAATTCCGATTTGACCATGTCCTCCTTATACGGAATATTTTTTCTTATCAGCCAATTTAAAATTTCAGCCTTCCGCCAAGAAATTACCGGGGATTTATCGACCTGTCTGGAATGATAGCTCGCATTATCCATGACAATTACGGAACCAGGTGGGATGAGATCGAGCATTTGAACGAAGTACTCCTCGAAAACGTCCGCGTTCATGTCTTCATGATAATCTCCCGTCTTCTTCGATTCAAAAAGAAGTAAGCCGCCATCCACAAAGCCACTAGTACTGCCGATGTGGGTAACAATAAGTCGTTTACCTTTTCCAGCCGGTGCTTTTAGTCCTGTTGATAAACCTTCTAAAAAGGCTTGTCGCGGATTCACCACACTTTTGTCCTGCCACACTTTTCCCACGGTATATCCTTGGTTTACCCAGGTTTCATCCAGATAAAAAATAGCCCTTCCTTCTTGTCGAAATTTTTTAATATCTCTGAGGTAGCTTCTTCGCCAGCAAATAATTTCATCGGATTCCCGAAGAGGAGAAGTTTTAATTCGCTTATCCCAACAAATACCTAGTTCCTTCAGAATCGTCCACAACTTGGTCCTTTTCAATGTCATACAGTCTTCTGGCAGTTCATGTAACATTTTATCCAATGTTGGGATTTCACGTTTGAAAAAAAAGGAATGAAGCGTTCGACGAATGAGTCTCTTGCTATCCTCATCAACAAGCATTTGAGGTCTTCCTGGTGTAGATTTTGGAGCCTTCACCTCTCCACTCCTCTCTTCCCTTTTGACGCGATATATCGTTGATTTTCCATATCCCGTCATTTTGTGACACATTTCAACTAGGTCATCTACGCTGGATTTAGGATGTAGATGTTTCAATCCGTTAAATACATTTAAAACAACCACTTTTTCACGACACGATAACGCCTGCTTATTCGGTAACTTACACGGGGTAAAGTTCATAAGACTTGACATATTTAATTCTTGATAGTAAGACTATTAGAATAAGAATAACCGAAATTCAGGTATTTCCCTTTTATACCTCCTTCAACGGAGGGAGAACTTTCGACCCCATTTCCAGGTAATTCTTAATCCTACAGGTAAATCTCTGGTAACAGTTAACTAAGTAGTTTAGTGGAAGAGTAAAGGTGCCTGAACAAATTATTAAGTGTCCACATTAAAAAAGACCCTTTCCAAAATGGTCTCCGAGTTGACGAATTGTCTAAAAGTATTCAATATTTACAAGTAATATCATTCATTGATATATTTCGTTAACGGCACCGATTAAATTGGTAATTATATGAATTCATTCCTTTTAGGTTCAATTCTTAATCACTATATGTACGATACAACTTCAAGAAATTTTAAAATGGAAACAGTTCCATGGGTGAATTTAATTTATATTTAAAAATCAGGGAAATAAGGATGGTACGCCCTTTGTTACAACCCTAACCTCCGATTTTGAGTTATTTATTACTCTCTCCCTATTTCGAATGGAATATAATAGGAGGCATAAGTCGAAGATTCCCGTTTTACTAATTAGGTGGTCAATTTACATCAAACGGTAATTATTTGTTGTAATTGGTGTAATATGGCATGTTATATTGTGACCAATGGTAAAAATGACTCAGTTTTAATACCTATAAATTATTGATCCCAAATTGGTGTTTTGAATTTACTTAACTTGTTAGTAATTTATTCTATAGTATTCCAAACAATATAAATTTAATTTCGGAATATTTATATTTTCCTAATTAAACCAACAGTTACTACAAATTTTAAGGACAGGATATATTTGATATGGTAATTTTCGATTTAAACAACGTACCGATGCCTTCAAGTACTATAACTACATATTAAGCTTGATAAAATATTTAAACAATTCAATATGATTATAATAGTTATTATGATTATTTTTAAGGTACATTTTTGAAGTACAACATTCAGGTATGACAATAAGTTAAGTTGACATAATTTAATTACGGCAGTGTATGAAATATTTCTATCTAAGATTATACTGATATCGATGAGAAGTATAAGTTTAGGATTTCTATTTTTCCATTTCTAATTTTCAACTTCAAGAAATTTTTTCTGTGACAGTCATAAACTGGGAAAGTGAGCATTTACCAAATATGACATGACTAGGGCGTAGTTTCGAAGTGAAACTTCACCAAATTGGCCGTCGGCGATTTAACACTTTGTGGTAGCAATCACCAAATTTACTAAGTCTTCGCCAATTTGACGAGAAAAATGACAGCATTCTGGTGAAATTTTTTACTAAATACAGTTGGTAAAATAACCTATGAGACATATATTTCTGCTAATATCTCACCTAAATTGTTAGCTGGGTAGGTGCTAACCCATCCTGAAAACTTGACATTTTGACTATGAAACGAGTTATTCAATTTGCTTATTACATTTTGAAACAAAAGTTAAATTGGAACGTTACACAATTACAAATTTTCCAAAGTTTTGAAAATTGCAATTACCTTCAGGGTAGAAAAAAACGGATACATTAGATCGTATTAAAAACTTTTTGAAAATTTTCGAATGATTTAGTAATAATAAAGTGACAGTGACACCTGTCAGAGGCTATTTTCTACTCATTAAGACGTGCAGAATCAGTAATTTTCATTGAGGTTTCTGCACATTTACTAATTTTTTAAATTTTATAAGAAATGCGCTTTTCTTTCAAAGCACTTTTCCAATTTTCCGGAATGGTCAAATTTTAAGGAATAGTTGTTCATGAGATTATGTAAAAACGCACGAGGAACAAAAAACTGTATGAAAATCAATGTTCAGTTTCTAAGGTATTGGTTTTTTTTTCGGAAAATATCTGAATTTCGTCACTTTAATATTTTTGGGATTTTCTTAGGATCGTCGAGCGACCTATAGGCTCCAGCTCCAAATCAAGAGTCACAAACACCTTCTCGATACATTTTAACACCAGAAACTTCGAGAATTCCGCGGCTTCCACGTGGCGATGGCGCAACTCCCTTACAAAATCATAAACCTGAAAAAGTGTCTCGCGTTTCGAGACCCACCTTGAACGTTACACTAATTTTTACGTTCGGCGATCGTGCTACAATGCAGTTCGAACTTTTTTCTAGATAATTCCCGAGTCGACATTTACCCAATCCTCCAATCGAGTTACACAAATATTTACTAACACTGAATTCGGCTTGCTTAACATTTGCGTGATACGGTAGGCCGCAGAAAAACGGCTCCGCATGCAAGTTCAGTAACCTATAGGTGTATTGGCAAACCGAAAGCCCAAAACTTACTTAAAGTTTTGTCGATCCAAGTCTAGACGGATGTCAAAACTTAGATCGACAAAACTTTATTTAGTCTAGACGAATGTCATAACTTAGTTTACGTGACGCACTGTGGGTAAAATAAAGCGTTCTGAATTATATGAACAATTCAGACTTAGAGAACCGCTCGTTATTGGCCATATCAGTAAAGCGTATTTTTATTCCACCCGTCACTATTTGAGTGTTTGTTAAGAAAACATCACTGCTGTGCCCTAAGAAGATTAAAGTGCATATTTAAAAAATGTAGTTATTGTAAAAAGCAATTTATATTATTTTATCCAACACATGACAGTTATGACTGTCATTATTAATGCTATTTTAGACAAGTAAACTATCAAATAACTCACGTTCATATTTAAAGCAGTATTCTATTTATTTATTACTATTACAAGCAGAATTCACATTGATGTGAAATTAATGGAAAACGCTTTATTTTACTAATTAGTACTTTGACCAAAATGTAAAAAAGTCACTGTCAAGTCATTCTGACATTTATAGGGTACTGAGACGCAAGTAGCTTTGATTTGATCACAAAGCATATTAATTATTATCTCATATAAAACGACTTCATCCACTTGTTGGATAAAACATTGTATGCCACTCGAGTGTTATGTTTCCTAAGTCACTTGAGATTTTATGCCACTCGGCCTGATGGCCTCGTGGTATAAATCTTCTCGCGTGACTTATTTTCAACATAACACACTAGTATACCATAAATATCTAGTATTTTATCGCTAAGGTTATTCATTTGGTAGTCCAGGCGAACAGAACAAACGACAACGTCATAACTATAAGCCTGATTTTATGTGAAATTGTTTTTGTTTTTAAATTGTGTGTGCAGCAGGAGAGAGAAGGATGAACAAGAAGTATATGTACACTACTGGAAATAAAAATAAACATTTATGAAGTTCAAAGGAACTAAATGACGTTTTCTGTATTTTTTGTACAGTACTATATATTTTTCTGTAAATATTTAGTTTGCACGGTAATAAACAAATTTTTTGATTATTGTAGGCACCTATAACATTTTGCGTCATTAAAACAGCAACCAACATATAAAAAGGGCTCAAAAATGACATGAATTAAATTTACAATTAGTTCAAGAATGCTGCAATAATAAAGAATAACGACATGAAAAATGATGGCGCACAATTGTTAAAAGAATGATTTGAATTGTGCCATATTTGCCTGATCATAAATAAGCGTTTCTAGGGAAGAGTTAATGATGGAAATTTGTTGAAGTCAGTTGAAAAATTGGCAAAATTATTTCCAATTATTAAAGAAAATGTAAAAAATATTTGCAAATCTAAACAACTCCATCGAAATATACTTTAATATTTGGGAAATTACTTTCCAATACGAACTATGTGATTTGCTTATTATCGAAGCATATTTAAATATTGACTATAGTTACATGTTTTCACTGTGATATATCAAAAAGGGTGAAACTCACTCAAAAATCTCACTGGTTACCATTTAAAACTACAAAATGTTAACGCTTCTAAAATTAATAAGAACTCTCAGCTGATTCTAGTTTTGAATTAACATATTTTAATTAAAATGATTTCCCTTGCTTTTTGGAGAAAATGGAGAAGAGGCCTAATTGGTACTGATTCCTAGAAAAGGTTGTATTTTTGGAAAAGGTAGGTAAGATTGTAAAATAAAAACAGGAAATTTGAAAACTACCCATGATTTCTACAGAAAATGGAGGAAATTTCCAAAAAAATCTCAGTGGGTACCATTTAAAACTACAAAATGTTGGAAATATTAAAATGGTAAAATGTATTAAAAATCACATTTTTGGGTAAAATGCCTACATATGTTACCGTAAAAACGGATTTCAGTTGAGATACAAACCTATTGGGGAAAATAGTGTAATGCGAGAAGTAAACAACGCGACACATGTTTACTCGCTACGAGTGAAGCGGCTACTTCAAAAGAATTACTACGACGCGTAAAAGACAGCTCCATGAATTCTCCCGGATTGTTGTTTACGGAAAGTAATTTAAGACCTGAACATTTCCTACGTAAACATTATTAAAAGAACAATCCAGAACTATGAAAGAACATACGAGAAGGTTCTAGATCAGAATCAAGGTGTATATATAAGCGGGCTTGTGATCAAGGAGAACAATTACAAGAAGAAAAGCAGACGTGAACGCGACATACGATCCGAAAGCGGAGCAGTACAAATAAATTAAGTAGTGTCTAGTCTAGTGTACAAGTAGTTAAGTGTGTTAAATAAATTAGTGTACGATCAATGTAAATAAATTAGAAAATAAACGTTACAATAGTTTTAACTAGTCCCTTAACGCTTCTAAAATTAATAGAGAAGTATTTTCAGCTGATTCTAGTTTTGAATTAACATAATTTGTTTATTATTATTAGAATGATTTCCCTTGCTTCTTGAAGAAAATGGACAAGAGTACAAATTGGTACTGCCTCCTAGAAAATGTTGTATTTTCGGAAAATCGGAAAAGATAGGCAAGATTGTAAAATAAAAAAAAAGAAATTTGGAAATAACCCATGATTTATGCAGAAAATGGAGGAAAATTCCAAAAGGGTTCTCCTTTCTGGAAAATCTAGCTATAAGCTGTTTATCTTGGAAGAGTGGAGAAAGATCAAAAAAGACAATTAAGTGCCAGAAATAGCATTTTCTCGGAAATATTGATATTATGTTTTTTTCTGAATTTTTCAATACAATTTCGATCAATTTCAATCGATCAAAAGAGGTTATATATAGTTCGTTTTCGGTATAGGCAAGCCTATGAATCTTAAGTTTGTTTTATTCTAGATCCCAAAACATTCATAAAACATATGGTGTTCTATTTAAAAAATGGCCGATGTGTAACATAGTAAGACTATTATAGCCGGACCAAATATACATGGCAACATTATTAAAGTGCCCTTTACGGGGGTTTTAGGAAAAAATGTTTCAAATAAAAGTTGTAGCCATTAGTCAGGTGAGTTCAAATCTAGAATTTGGTAAGAGTCGGTAAAGCAATTTTGGAGGAAATTGAGATATACTGAAAATTCACCAGGAGTAAAGGGACCTTCGCAGAAGATCAGTGAAGATAACGATAACTGCAATCAATAATAATTGAATAGTAAAATAAATATACAAAGCTTAATAAAAAAAATTGGAACATTTCTTGAGATAATCGACAAAACCTAAAACTGACAAGAGTAAAGTGCCCTTTGTTTTTAACTGATTCTGATGAAATGTATGTGGTAACGAGTTTTCAGGGGACCCAGCCTAAATACAAAATTTCAACTTTTCACTATTTATAGTCTCTGACATACATACATACAGAGACAGAGACATGTTTCCAAAAACATGTTTTTCGAACTCAAGGGACCTTAAAACGTCCAGAAATGCCAATATCTCAAATTCCGAAAATCAGCACGATTACAATAGTTTCTCTTATTATATGGGTGAAAGTAATAAAAGATAAAGTAAATAATGTGAGAAAGTAACTTCTTGTGTGAACACCCTATACAATTTAAACGATAGATGTGTAAATTATGCTTCTGATCGCTGTGTATATGCGTGATAAGAAACATTTTGATACTTTCTTCAGGACACCGTATAAACCCCATGGCGAGCAGGCTGTACCACCATTTATATTTTTATACTTAAAAATTTTACGAGAGCGGGAATATTGTTCTGCTTGCAGGAACGACTCTTCTAACTTAGCCCTAAAGTTTCCAAAAATGAAAAAACTTCCAAAAACCTCCTGAAGTCCTTAATTCTACTTTCCTGACCAAAACCTATTTTTGTAAATTATAATTCCTAAACCGCGCCGACTCCGACGAGGATACGGCAGATGGTTTTTACTTTTACTTGTGCTCTAAATTACTATAACAATTAAATGATTAACAAAGTCGCGGATTTCACTTCGATACATTCGAAAGATAAAAGGCACGCACTTGAAACAAAAACGGAATTATTTCGTTGAGTGCGCCACGAATGCGCGTTTGCATAGAAATCTCATTTCAGATGCGATAATAATGAGTGTAAGTGACATTCCATTACTTAAAAGAGTTAATGAAATTCTCTCTTCTGCTTGTTATTACGGTATCACTACATCCCAACTGACTTACGTTTTTGATATAATTTGTTTTGTTTCTCTATGAGTTAGGGAACATGTATAATAAATTCACTCCTAAATGGCCGCCATTAAATATCCAAATTAACTCTGTCAACGAACATCGCTATTACATTCCGTGAAGTTAATTATAATATAATTTGAATAAAATTGTTTGTCTACCGAAAAGATTCTGTTGACGAAATTATCCGCGATGAATGCCGGATTACTGTACACACGAACCTTATCGAGAATGTACAGTTATAGATCTTGTATATCATTGTTTAAGATGAGGTAAGGTATTTTCCGACTAAATATTATAAGGTATTGGAACGCCTCTGGTGAAGTAATTGTAAAGATCTAGATTAATGAAGTTTGAGTGTATTTAATTTCTCTATAAATTCGAATAACTGTAACTTACGATTTGGTTAAAATCTCATTAATATGACTTTTTAAGTTTCTTGGTTACATCTGTCGCGTTTTGAACAGGCTTCAAACTTAACACAATTACTACGGACGCTCGTACTATGTTCCCAAATCTACTTACTACAGAGTTTATGCAATGCTTCCCCAAATAATCCCACTCCAATAAGTCAAGTATTGCAAAACCCTCACCGTACACTCATATCTAATGGAAGCACACATAAAAGAACTCGGAAAATTATACCGTTTTCGACATCAAAACAAGCATGTGTAATAATACAGCATAATAATAATGAGTAATCCTATAAGGACGACGGAGCGAGGTGAAAGAACAGAGACGTCCTTGCAAGGCCGGGGAACTTCCTAGATTTCAACACATACCGACGATCGGTCGTACCAACCATCTTTTGTACGAGGAAAGTTCTACTAATACAATCTCGTTATTTAATTAGGAGTTCTATTGGCAACGTTAAGTTTGAATATCAGACCAAAACATTTTGTTGTCATTTTTTGAGTAAGCTACATACCAAACTTTTAATCCCAGATGAACCAAACGCAACCTACTCAAACCTACACGTTGAAATAATTTAAGTTTAAAGCAATTAACACAAATAAATAATCCTTTGGGCACAATTACTCCATGTTAAACAAACCCTCATTTACCTAAATTTTAGTTTGACGGTTTTGATTAAAATAGACAAATAACCTAACTATCTAATTACTCATTATTGTGAAGTATGCACCCAGCTATCTGCTAAGTGTCTGGCACAACTCACATAACATTCTGACAATTCATTATGCTGCGAAGATGCTGGAATAAATTATGGGAATAGCAATTCCTACGTAGAAATATATCACGATCCCGTTATTGTATCGTTTAAATATCAACGTAAATTTAATAACCACGGTATCCTACGCTCCGGCGTATAAATACTGTTCATGGTATTTTAAAGCGGTTATCTGAAGTAGGTGGTTATTAATCGAGCGAAATGAGGTAAAATGGTGAAGGTCGTAAAAGTTTAGATACTTGTAATGTAATGTAATAAATTAAGTTATTATACATACATTCATAACGCTTTCTATGCGATGGACAATTGACAGTGGTAATCCGACGACTTGGTGAAGTGCTGTAGAATTTTTAAATCATGTACTTAAATTGCATGGAAAACAGTTATTTATATTTCGTGATTAGCTTTGTTTATTAAGATCATTTAAAATATTTATTTAGCTGCTGGACAAGAGGATATTTTGGAAATAGTTCTGCTTGTTATTAGCTTTTGAATTTCACATTTGAGGAAGTAAAGATATGGATTCTGTAGTGAAGACCAAATCGACCAAAAATATAGAGACAGCAACTAGAATAGTATTTTTGTAATACATGGTTTTCTATTAATTTCATGTGGAACAAGCTGTAAATATTGGTTTATGGCGCTGAAATATGACACCACACATCACCTAGAAAATGTGTCATGACCATAACAAATATTGGCTTTCAATAATTAGTGGGCAATTCGTTGAAAATAATATACAGATCGTTTCTACAGAGTCGCAGGATGGGATAAACGTGAAAACGAGAGAAAGGCCATATATTTCTCGTTCGCTAAACAGAGAACGAAGTTTTGCGATGTTGCTAGCTCGCGAAACATCACATTTATCCGCTCCGCACACATCCGAAAGTGTTAAAGCGATACTCGACGGCGATACGCGTTGACTTGGACTGCCCGCTCGGCCGGCAACGTTGCAAAACATCGTTGTCTGTCATACTAACGAATTACTATAAGTTTCTCGTTTGCTCTTGTTGATTTCCCATCATGCGTTTCGATAGAAAAGCTCCGTATAGCTTATCACATAGTAACTCTTTTATTTATCCATCATTAGTTTTCGTACCTTTTGCGAGAATATAATAATGTTCATAACAGCTTAATGCGACTATTCGAAGTATCTGTATTCTATGATAGCTGTACCTATGTAAGCCTTAGGGCGAATTTGCAAATGACTGATTTTCTCTAAGTATTTTCACTTTTATTTTCCAAGAAAATTATTGAATTTGGTTGCAGTTCTATTATAGATAACATTTTCAGCTATTCTTAGTCTCTAAAGCATCAACCAGAGAAAATATTAAAACTGTCGATCTGAGACTAAAATTTGTATATATTCAATAAGAACTGCTGTGAACAAAACAAGTAGACAACAGTGGCATAAACCTACAAGGTAAAGAGAGGGTTATACTGACATAGTTATATTAAAAAATTTAAACCTGTCAAACAACAAAGTAATGCAGCCCTCCAACGGCCCTATCTATCAGTTTTTGGTAAATTGCAACAAAATTGTTATAATTAGCAATTATAAATATAATTATAATAGTTATAAATTGTCATAAAAAACCTTGAAAATTTCAGCCATTTTGCTTAAATGCTTGCATTTCAAAGACGAGTGATTTATATCAAACAAATGATGAAGCGAACGCCGAATGTCAACGGAGTCGTGTCCAATTTGGTCGATGATAATTATGAACATGTATTATAGAATTAGCATTAGAGACATAACAGAAGCAGCTCATTGCATGAAAAAGTGACACATTTATCAAATATTACACGAGGAATTAAACATTAGACAACTTAGGCCAAAGTGGAATACAAATAATTTGTGTGTTAATATTTTATGAGGAACGAATTCAAATTGTTGAGTTTCTTCATGTATAAGTTTGTATTGCAATAGTATCTTAAATTAATTATAATATGTAACACGATGTAACTGCCATTAAGTTTACAGCATGGTTTCATAAGTTTTTAAGTTCAAGGTAGTATTTAAACTAAAGCTGGGAAAATATAAGGGTCAAAATATGCAGGCAGGGTAAAACGCGAAAGATATGAAATATGAATTGATTTAATTTGATTTATTTATTATTATTAATTTGATTTACACATTTTTGTCTTAATGAAAATTTGGACCGCATAGTCGATAATATTTAGCCACTTTTGTTAGCTATTAACTAAAGTAGTTAATTTGTATTAGGTAAAATAAGCTAATCCAAAATGCTTCTTTGTACTGTTAATAAAGTAGATTTTGGTTTAGTTCATATAAATAAAATTGTTAGTACTTAACTAATTTTTAGCTTACTATGAAGCATTTTAGCTCTGCAAAACCACAAAAGGTTAGTATCACTTTTTGAAAATATAGAAATAAAATTTATTATTTGATGTAGTGTTGAGTTCGAGATTTAGGTTTACAGCTTACACTACTAATAAATAGCAAACCTGTTGCTAAAAGTTTAGTTCTAGGCAGCTTGTTACCTTCTGTAGGAAGTTTTCTTAAGACAATTATTTTAGAGCTAACATTGTTTAAGCCTAAATATCATGCATTGCATGGAGTACATGTAAAACGGTTAAAAGCAGTTTAAAAACGTGGAAAGTAACATTTCCAATTTTCAAACGTCAATTGCAGTTCATAACTATATTTATTAATTCTTTAAATTTTAAACCGTTCTTCTTCGTTGAATGAATCAGAAAACATTTATAGACGCTACAAGTCATAAATTCTTTATAATACCTGTAACGCCCCTAAAAATGTCGTAGGCACATTGTGCCTTATAGGCATAGGCACACTGTAATTAGGTATTTGCCATATATTTTAAATTAAACGAAATATATCTAAATTCATAGGAACGAACCCTCAGACAAATTTTATAACCATAAAAAATCGTGTAATAGGCCCAGCACCAAGTATTTCAGATATGAAATCAGTAAATGTGCGAAAAGTTGAAGGACCAGCGAAACGACCGCTCATCGTGACGTCACTCCGCATATAAACACGGGTCCGTTCTGCAGTCCACAAATAGATTTTTCGAGTATTTTGGACTTTATTGTTGTTTCCGCTGGAGTTTAGGAGTTAAATTGCGATCA
The DNA here is from genome assembly GCA_946251905.1 of Cryptocephalus moraei. Classification (NCBI taxonomy): domain Eukaryota; kingdom Metazoa; phylum Arthropoda; class Insecta; order Coleoptera; family Chrysomelidae; genus Cryptocephalus; species Cryptocephalus moraei. Next base: position 24,150,268 of record OX276456.1, read on the forward strand.
AATCTAGAATCTAGTAATTTGTATTATTCGCGTCGTAAAATAGTGTTTTCACTACACTGTTTATATGCGGTGTGACGTCAGAAGGCGTTTTGGCGCCAATTTCTAGTGTTTGAATTTCAAATGACTTTTTTTGCTCGAATGTTTTTAATTTTTTTTTAATATTAACCAAAGATTTATAGGCATATAATCTCTCATTTAGCCAGTTTTCAAAAAATGTGAAAATACCTGATTGTAAGAGTAATTTAGGAATTCCCTAGTTCCTTGCAGAGCATCAGACCTCCTGTTTGTCTTAAGATAGTTGCAACTGCGTTTTAACTGGTAGTTGTTGGTTACAATTTTCATGTGAAATTATGTCGAAACTTGTCTTAAAACGTCTCAAGTTAATAAATTCCATAGAAAACTCTGTACTGTGTTCAGCGCCAAAACTATTTTTTTTTTATTGGTACGCTATTTTGCCTATTTAAAACATGCTTTGGCGTGCGTAAATCGGGCTTTTTCGCACGCGCGTGTTTTAAAGTCGCCATGGAAACGTATCAACAACGGCCATATCAACCAATAACAGAGCGTTTTTGGCCGGAGCGGAACAAGCCGATTGGTGGCATAACGTGCGACGGGCCGTCACGAAGCGTCCCGAGTGTCATTCAAATTAATCATATTGGGTATGCATTTGGTTTTGGTATAAAAAATGGTACCAATAAAAAAAAATCGTGTAAAGTATTCGTGGATAACTGCTCTTTCAAGCACTTGCTCTATTTCGAGCACTCCGGCTACGCCGTCGTGCTCGAAAACTCGCGCGTGTTTGAAAGAGCTCAATATCCACTCATACTTTAATATACTATTAAGTTGTGTGTCCAACATATTGTAAGTCAAATGCGTTTCTTGATAATCAGTACAAATTCTTTAAAATCTCCTCAACTTCGTTTGAAGCGACAGATCGCATTTAGGACGACTACAACTTTTTTTAAATTGTCTTTGACAAACTATATTTGTTACAAGTTCCGAACTCCACGCCAAAATTTATATTTTCTACTTCATGCTGTCTTTAAAATACCTGTAACTGTTTTAATAAATGTCATTAGTTCATTACAACTGTCAATAATTTTTTTAGAAAGTCCTTTACTTCTTGGAAAGTGCCAAAAGTTCTTTAATAGGGTTGAACGAAGTGTGAAGTGGTCTTTTTAGAGAGTGGACTGTATGTAGATATCTCTCGTCGCTCGTGGGTGGCTGCGGAGATGAATCTTGTCTCCAGGTTGTAAGGCTGGAGACTGTAGTTGTAGGTTGGAGATCAGGGCGTAACGTGATCTCTTGAAGTTCTTGAAGTTCTAATTGTGTGGAGAAAGGGCGTATCGTGCTCTCCGGTGTGGACCTGAGGGCGTAACGTGCATGTCCGGGTTGAAGTTCTCGTAGTCTGGATAGAGGGCGTATCGTGCTCTCCGGGGTTGAGGTTCTTGAGGTTAGGGGTTGTCGGTTTGGGTGGCGTGAAGCAAGATCACAACACACTGTCGTTTTGAGCATACATCGTATACTGGTTTATTGTCCCAAATTTCAGAGCTTTTATACATCTTGTTTTACATTGGTTAAATGAGATATTATTTGTTTTCTTACAATGACCTGGCGTTGCAGAAACTGACCTTAATTGGAGCGCGCTTCTTATCACGTTCCGTAAACGCCTTTGTTATGCTGACTCCGTTAATTATTGTGATTTTGAACTTGACTTGTTGACGTCCGGTCGGCGTTGTTATTCTTCGTACTAAAATAGGACGTGCTTTTAATTTAATTAGATATCCCAAAAACCTTGTTACCTAAGCTGCGTCAGTGATTATTATCTGTTTGTAAAACAAAACGTGTTGAAAGGTTCCCAAAATTAGTTCACCATAAATTACAATTTCTTAACCTAAAATAATGTTGGCGTTAGCGTCAACAGGGTTGTAAGTAAAGAACGGCATTTATACATATCGCGCATTTTGAATATCTTCCACATTTTAGGAATGTTCAAACTCATTTAGATATTTTTTTACAAAAATTGCATAAACTGCACGAAATACATAAAAATGTGCTTCACCAATGCATATACTTCGATTTAACGGCATTACCTGTAAAGCAACAATTAGTAATTAGACATTTTATTTCAAGGAGTTCATAGACACTTTTGCAAGTTAAAGAAGTGTTGAAAAAACAATTCTTTATTAATAATGCCAATTTATTAAGTGTAGTTATAATATTACTCATAATTCAGTCAGAATCATCTAATGCCGTTTTCAGGAAATATAAAAGTAAGATGATATGAAACAGCTTTCAGAAGTTTTGAAGGTTATACTAGGAAAGAAGATAAAAAAATAAAAATGCTAAAATTAATTTCTTTACTAAACTAGAAAAATGGCTAAAAATATTGTTTAGAATTGTCATAATTCCAATACTTAACACGAGGTGAGCTTTAAAATCTGGATCTTAGGAAATCAGTTAAAATTTCTGATATAGGTTGTCTTTCATGTGAGTATTCTTTTGTTTTAATGTGTAAAACTGGATCTCTATGTACCTTCCAGCTTTACCCTGTAGATTAGCTGTAGCACCTTTGACTGTACAAGAAAGAAACTTAACTTAAATACGTGTCGTTGCTCTATGTTGCTTTTTACTCTGTTTTTTCTGACGTTTTGCTTATCGAGTACATTTTTTGAAAAGTTTGTCTTTTTGACAGGACGCAATGTTTGATTTCGAAATTCTGGTGAATTCAATGCGGAAACCAAAAGCTCTTTCGGTTTTGGGTTACCTATCGTTTCGTTGATCTAAATGCCGCGTTTCGAGAATAATAGTTAATATCTTATAAAATTTCCACTCATACGTAATAAAATATTTAATTCCAAGTGTAAACGTTTAACGGCAAAATCCCCCGAAAAACAAGAAAACCGTGACAAAAGAGAATTTAACCGAACGGTCCTTCAAAAAATGCCTCTCTCTCTCTGTCTCGTTCTACGTCTGTCCTGTAAAGTTTACGGCGAATTTTTCTGTTGATTACAAAAGCCGCGGACATTAACCTCATCATATTAGCGACTCCTTGTACGAAAAAAAGTTGCAAATGGCTGGCTCGCTATTATTTTATTCTGTTCGGCCGTTCCCTTGCGAAAGAAACCGCCTTGCTTCGCTGACTCTACTTATTATTGCCTAAACATTGCTATTGCAAGATGAATTTATTAAATAGAAAAAAGACCATTTTGATATAAGTAAGTCGGGGTATTTTGATGGCCGGAGCGTGAGCGGATGACAACACGCCGCACGATCGGTGAAATCTTCATTTTAGAATCGCGACAAGCGCGAAAAATGACTGTCGCTCGAAAAACGCTAAAAATATCATCCTAATCGCCTGTAATTAACCGAGGCAGTTTTTAGAGGAGCTGTTAATGCAAATCACGATAAATTGCGATCTTTAATTAACCCCTAGTCTTCTATATGATTTGTTCGTTACAATAATAATTAGATAACGATTTGCATCGTACGTGCATGATTATGGAAGTAAATAGGGCGTAAATAGAATATATTGCATAAAAAGCACTGAAATCAAAATTAAATATTCAATAGTGGAAATTCAGCGCATAATTAAAATTAATAAATATATGTTTTATTACACACGAGAAAGGACCGTTTATTATAAAACGTACTAACACCAAGGCAATTATGCTCGGAATATTTAATACGAATTCCTTTGGATTAATTAGCAAAATTCAATAATAAATTAGAAGTTAATATCGCGTTTTGCGTTAAATTTGTCAACCTTAATATTTTTCACTCGCTGTATACATCGACCTAAATCCGCTTATATCAAAAGTAATCAATAAAAATCTCTATCTCAAATCGGTCCCTTTTCGAAATAATTCCAGACTTCTGTTATCGGAAAAGCCTATTATCGCCGTTAATCCAATAAAATCATTCAATCCGGCTAAATGTTCGAGAAATATCCGTACATCATCGATTATCATCGATGTTTGTCAGCTGGGAAAGCAATTACTGCCAGTTTTTATCTCGATCTCTGCGAGTATTATAAGGAAAAAAGTTATACCGTTGAGTGATTGGCTTAAGTGGAAAACAATGGTGTGATAAAACTAGGTTAATTCGCTGGAAAATGAACTCGGCATTGATTTAGCTTTTATGCTACCTACTAGACTAATAAATGGAGATAATGCATTAAAGTTATGACCGCGTACCTCTCAATGAATAATAATAAACCTCTTAAGGATATATTAGGAAAGTCTAGCACAGAAACAAAGATGCTGCTATATACGAGTTTTGCGCGATCTATAATAACAAGTGTCCCGTACGGGGTATCACAAAAAATAGTGGCTGTACACAGCTTAGTGAAAAGTGTGAGAAAGTACTACACTTACACTCACTTTGAATATTACTTACTTAAGCTTGTTGCAATAATCCATATAACCGTCACCTTCTTAGGCTCTTACAAGTAACACAAGTTTTCTAATACAAAATACGTAGTTACAGATTTTAGAAAAAATAATATAATTTTCCGGAAATAGTCTTGGAAACAACATTTTCTTCCTTATTTTGCGCAGGAAAATTGCATTTTCCGGACTAGTACTGTAAAGACTTTACAATAGGCAAAATACACTGTTTTTACAGCACACGCACAAAAGTGATGAAATTTTTTCGACTTGTTTACTTTGTAACTATAGTTGGGAACAAAATTGACAAACTTGATTTTTGTGAAATTTGTAAAAATGTTTTCTAAAATTTGTAAATTTCGTTTTTTTATGATTTCCGGAAAAATTTAATACAAAACACGTTAGTAACGCAAGCTTTAAAATACCCGGCACAAGGTGCCTCGTGTTTCAATTTAGCTCCTCTTCAGTAATGTGAGATTTTCCTTACTTTTATGTACATAATCTAACTAATATGTACAAATCTATTACAATAAGAACAATGATGTACTAACAAATGAAATTATGTGCATGTTTACCGTTACTGTGCCAAAAGAGCTAGGATTGCATTGCTTGCCTGCATTACATCTAAATATAGTAATTTTGTTAGATTTTTTTACTACTTCAGAAAGTTTGATATAATTTTATTTTAAATTTCAAAAAAAAAGTTATTAATTCTATTTCAGGAAAAGGAAATTCGGAAAAGCAAATTCATGAAAAATTCTAATTCAGTGGTACAACTTTAGTATATAATTCACAAACTTCGGTATATGTTTTGATCTAATTCAGGAAATGGGCAGGAAATTTAGAAAATTTCAGTAGTACAATTTCACTTTCTAATTAAATTGTGAAAAATCTCCTGTATGCAACTTTATCTTTTAGCGTTCGTTAGCAACACCGCCCCAACGGACCCTTATGTGTTCCTACCTCCGTCTTTTTCAAAATTTGGAAAATTTTGTAACTGATTTCTGAAGGATTGACATTGAAAGTCATTTAACAGGGATCGAAAAATATGTTCCATATAGGACGTTCTTAATTATTTCTTATACTAACCGAGTTACAACGCGATAAACTTTATGAAATCACCGGACCAAAAATCTTAAAAAGATGCATCAAAGGTAACTTTGGTAACTAAAAAAATAACTTTTTACATTTCTTGAAACATTTGCCTCCTTCAAAAGGTATGAATTTTTAAAATTTTTTGGGGTTCACTGGATAATTATTAACCCAATTCTAATCAAATTGTGATGTACGCCTTACAATAAACGTAACTGAGAATAAACTACCCTTAAATCAGTTGGAAATCGAACGTTTTCGAAGAAAACATTGTTTTATTCATTAACGTCATTAATCTGATATTTCGTCTTGGTATACGCAAAACGAAACTTTTCGGAAAAAATTTACTTTTTTTTTAAATTGGTTAAGTGGAAACAGTTAAAATCAGACTTAAATTCATACTCAAAATTCATGTTGACCTGCTTTGTTTTCATAATATGCTGCCTGATTGCCTTGTGTTGAGGCAAAAAATAAACAGCCAATTTTGAAAAAAACATAATTTTACAAAAAAATCAAACATTTATGGTATTCACAATGAAAACATAGTACAGCATCTTTTCCTATAATTAAAAAAATGCTTCCTGGTTTGTTGTTTTCACACTTGTACAATACTTTAAAATTTAAGAAACTGGAGCTCAGTAAAACTCTTTAAATAATTAGCAACGTCTGCTTTCATAATTCTAATCCTTCTGAATCATCATTCAAAGAAACACTTCACTATGAGCGATCGGCGCTTTGGGGAAAAATTGTGAAATCCGCGTACGTTCGAATGTAGATAAATATTTTGCAACATCGATACATATCGAATATTTGAACAGACGCTTTACAATTACTTCTATTTCTGCACGGATATCTTCAATCTTCGTAGATGATTTATCTGCACATGCATTATCGATATCGTGAGTTTGGAAAGGCGAAGAGATTTAATTTCGAACGTAGGTAATTTAAGCGTCCTATATTGTATAAATACTATTAAAAGTAATGTGTAAGTATGAACACTCTAAGGTGTAACTTGTCGACGTTTCGTTGCGGAACAAAATTTAGAAAAAATAACGTTTTAATTCGTATAACTAATAATTATCATCCCCAAATTCTGTTTACCAGGTAATCTCTTAGTTCTGTGTGTTATAATGTGAATCCTCAGAACATATGTAGACTTATCAGAAGTAATTGGAATGAACAGGCTTATCTAAATAAACACTTACAGAAAATGTGTAAATTACATTAGGTATTATTAATATTTGTAAAGATATTAGATAAAATCGTTTAAATAAACCTCAAAGGCTGCCAACAAATAAACTTTGAAATGTTACAAATGAAATGGGATTTACCTTAAGTTTGTAAATAATATTCGTCATGACGAAAATTCATAATTTTTCAGTAATTGTTTACGGCACTTTCCAAAAAATCCGGAAATTTACATACAAACATTAGCAAATTTTTAAATGCCGTAGGAACATTACAACTGTAACGTTATATCGTGGCAAAGATAATCTAGACACTCCTTCCTTTAAGTCAAACCATCAGATCTCCGTATATCGTCCTGTTTTCTTCAAAACAAGTGCAACTGCTATTAAAGTGACTTTTGTTCCTTACAATTGTCATGATTTATTGCGTCAGAACTTATTTTAAAAGTATGATCTTCTATTTTGATATATTTTATATAAAACGAGACATTATCAAAATTTAAAACATGTTGCTTAATTAGAAATTAACAAATCGGACGAATTTGAGGTAAAATATAAGTCTTGGGCAATGAACTTCCATTAGTTTCCCACTTGGAAGCTTATAATGAACTCTGGGTGGTTTAATTGGAAGATAAGCTTTAGTGCTGCAGGTGCAGCTTTCGGTATCAGTGATTGACAATGAATAAATGATAAAATGACAACGAGCGAACATTATGTACGTGCAGGTGGGGCATCTTTTAAAAGATTAAGTGTCTATTAAATAGTTTGAGGCTGTCACAAGTGAGAATGAAATGAGACCATGTAATCACCATTGTGAAAATTTCAAAATTTTGTATTGGGTATAACTGTGAAAATTAATTAGTTATTTAGAACATTAAAAAGAATGGAGGGGCAGGCAGTTGTAACCAGTTTAGTGGTGGTAACAGGTTTGTGCATGTGTTCCTAAGCGGGATAGCTACCCCAACTACAAAATTTTAAATTACAAGTCCTATAAAGTGATATTTTAAAGGTGTTTATAAATTGCATAGGAAAGGAATCAGATTGACTAAAATAATTTGTATTTGAAAAAATATAGAATGTTCAGTCAAAGCATTATTTTCCATAAATATTTCCAAGAACTCTTCATAATATTTTATCAAAGCAAGCTTTTCGTGTCGTTCTCTTATGTTTTAAGTGCAGGTATGTAGGTTGTCCTTCAGTGCCATTTATATTTTGTTGTTAGCTTGAATTTTGTTATTGACAAATTCCGCGTTTCCTGGATAATAATTTGTAAAAATGGTGTTCACAATTGCTGAACCCGTTGAAATAGTTTATTTTTTCTCCAGTGAAAATCGTTGTACTTTAAGGGAGCACCTAATGCGTTCAATGTAAGGTTTCCACATGAAAAATGTGAGGATTGTTTATGTGCGCAATTCCTTGTGCAAAATTGTGTACACATAAAACAAGTTTTTTCCTCGCAAATTGTACATTCTTCAAAAACTGGATGATGATGGTCCTTATAGTAAAATTGAGTTCTGTGAAACAATGATTGGATAACTTTAAAGACATCCTCACTTCTAAAAATACATGTTTTACTGATGAATGCACATTTTAGGTAAACGGACATGTTAATAAACAAAATTGTCGTTATTGGGATAATGAAAATCCGCGTGATGAACGAGTGGATCTTACCCAATATCCTCGAAAAATATATGTTTGAGCTGGTATTCTAGGTAATAAAATTGTTGGTCTTTGTTTTTTAACAAGAAACTAGAAGGTGATATTTTTGTAGATTTGCTTAAAAAAAGAATAAAGACTATAATGTTCAAATTTTGGAAGATGGAATAGTCAACTAGCCGCGATTGGATGAACATTTCTTACACGTTGAAGGAAGGCAGGAAGGAAAACGTGGAGTCCTTGGACAACCTCCTTTTGTTCTTACACGTTAACTGAATGGTGCCCAACCTCACTACGCCCTGGAAACCAGATAGTGGCTAGATCAGCACTATCCAGAAAAATGGATTAGGCTTAGAGGGGCAAATCAACTCCGCTGGATTTTTATTTATTGAGCCACATCAAATTAGCAGTCAAATCAAATGCAATTTCAAAAACTTAAATGTGAAATTAAATCAATCCAGTTAATTTGCAAGATTACCGATGCTTGTCCATCCATTACCGTTGAGACATTTGAAAAAATGCTGCAAGAAGCTGAATTCATATTATTTTTCTGGTGATAAAGAAAAGAAAACGGTCCATAAATCAAAAGAAATCATTTGCCAAGACATTTGCCATGGCCAACCTTGGGAATCTTGACAATCTTCTGTCGTTGAAGTCAGCTAGTCGAGCGCATGTTACCCATTTCTACAAGCAAACGACATTAGCACTTTGGGAATCTGGACAACCTTCTGCCGTTAAAACGAATCATCTTTGATGGCGATGAAACCCTAATTCCCTAGGTTACCTGGTCTCCAAAAATCCACAAATTCAGTACTACTCTTAGGCCAGTTGTTCCCCATAGAAGTTCACCTACCTACTTCTCTATCGTATAAATGGTTAAATGACATCCTAAAGGCAATTTCAGATTGCAACAAACCCTTGACCATTTTAAATTCCAAAGACTTGGTTGACCAGACTAAGGATTTAAATATTTATATAGAATCCATTTCGGTCCCTTTCTAGGTAGAAACACTTTTCCCTAATGTTCCTCCTGACGAATGTATCGAGCAGCCAAAAACTCAACTTACTAGAAATCATGGAGATCGTTTGATTAATAAAAGATCATCCAAAGACTTCAATTAATGATCAACTGGTTTTCAAGTGTGTGGAATTTTTCAATTTTCTTATTTGTTAATTTGATGATTTCAACTATAAATCTAAAAACATTCGTAGTTATTTTTTACCTTATGTAGGTGTTATTTTGAAAAAGTCTTTACCGGTGTCTTTTACCTACTGCATAGCTTTACAGTACCATATTGATGACAGGAGCACATATAAATATTTTCTTATGAACTTTGATCTTGTGCCATTTTAAACTAATGTATCAAGTGATGTCCATATTTAAATTTTTAACTATTGAATTTCTTCTTCTCCTTCTTATGGTACCATCTTTTAAAGATGGTTGACAACAATCTCGGCGAGGTAATATCTATCTTGTGCAGCTCGAAATAGTGTATGTGTTTAAGCCAGTCCAATCTCTTATATTTTTCAACCATGAATTTTTCATCTTCCAAGTATTATTTGTCTTCTATTTTCTCTTCAATAATTAATCTCAAGAGCTTTGCTCTATTATTCCGAATGACACGTCAATATCAATGACATTCAGTTCAGGATATTCTCAATATTATACTATATATCCACATTTTGAAGGCTTCCAACCGTCTTAAGTTGTTTACTTCAAACATCCAAATCTCACAGTCGTACAAGAGAACTGAGTAAATATAGCAGTGAGCGAAACGTAGATTGAGTGACAGGTTCAGACTTACTCTGAGTGAGGTTCTGACGTATTTTTTGACTGAAATTCATTTTCAACATCATCATTCAGTGATTTTTCTTCTTTTTACCCATAAGACAGTAGCAAGAACCTCATAAATTCTACTTGTCAGGAATTTTGTAAGTAGATTTTTAATTTTTTAATCCCACATCATCTTTTCAAATATATTTCCCTCTGGTCATATACGCTAATCTGGGTGTATCAAGGAGAGATAGAATACGAAATGAGGAGGTAAGACAACGGATGGGAATAGATGGTTCACTAATGACTGATATAGAGAGAAAGCATATAGTACGGACATGTCCAGCGAATGGAAGAAACGAGATTGCCCAAAATAGCCATGAAGTGGATACCACCAAATCGTGAAAAATGAGAAAGACCTAAAAGAACGTGGAGAGAAGGTATAAACAAAGCCATGAGTGCCCGGGATCTGAGAGAAGACCAGTGGAATAACAGAAACGAATGGAAGTTAGGCATAGAGGTTTTAAATCGATACATACATACATATACGCTAATGATGGTTACTAGTGGCTCGGCACATGTCTGTTTATATTTAGGGAATACCTTTTAAGAATATATTGTTTCAATTGGGTGGAGTGATATTAAGGATTATTTTTGGATTTATGATCTCCACCTAGAGGATATGGACTTCTGTAGAAAGTTAATCTTCATGGTTATACCACATCAAAATTTTGTAAATTGACGCTCTGTTATGTACGTTGACACGTCGACGCGGGTAAACAGTTTTATGGTTATAACTGACGAACATCGTAACATCTCAAGTCGAGCGTCCTTAAGTTTTTGTGGAATGGGACAAAAACCGTGGCAAAAAAATGTTAAAGTACAGTTACCGACATTTTTTGCTCTCATATCTTTCGGAATCCGGTAGCAAATTGTCATTTCGCCGCCCATCCGACAAGAACGCCATAAAACCGAAGAAAAACGGCACAAATACCGAAACAAAAAATTCTTCCTCGGACGAGTTGGCCTACTTACCGACATCCGAAACGTGCGTGCGCCCCTATTCCATTATAGCGTCGCAACCCTTGATTATATCGGCTGTTCCTCGATACCAGGCAAGAGCAATTTCGTTCGATAGGTTTTATTGTGTTATTGAACGGGTTCGATCTTTGACATATGTCGAACGGGTTCCGGGCACAATAGGGGGACTAATGATGGGGAGCCGGGTAAATTCATTTCCTACACATACAGGTAAACGGGGGTTTTATTTTACAACGTCCCAGCTCAATTTTCCAAATTAAATACAGTCGAGGGTCTACACTTAAATGGAAATTTCTTAAAGTTGAAGCAATTAATATTTGAGGTAGAAAATTAAATATTTTTGGCGTTTTTATTACAGTATGTCCCAATAGCGATTTCAACAGAGGTTTTGTCAAACGTAATTTTACACAATTATAATTAAAAAAATATATATGTATATTCAAAATTCGTTTATAAGAATATTGAAGCAAATGGACACTCTTCTGCGTATGGAGCCAAAGGGTTTTTAAAGGAAAGGCAATTTACTAAGTAGCTTAGATTTAGGAGGTGTTATCCTTTTTCCTCAGGACAAACCTAGGAATACACATACCACATTTATTTCAAGTATTAATACAAATATCTACATACACCAATACTTAATTAAATAATAATACTAACTAGTGTAAGCAATAATTAAAGCAGCAGGACATAAAACGTCAACTATAATCAATGGTCTTGTTGGAACTTCTTTTTATAATATTTTAAATAAGTCTGTTTTAGCTACTTAGTGTGAACAGTGCATGTTTAAGGCACGGGTTTGAAAGTTTAAACGCGCGTTAGAACGAGCGTAGCTATTATTATTATTATTATTTATTATTACAATTATTAATATTTTATTATTATTTTTAATTAATTAATTAATTATTATTATTATTTATCTTATTATTTTCTCTCATTCACGATTGAAAAGTGTGAATTTTAAGTGTGAAAAGTGCAATTTTAATGCATTTGTTTTACTTTTCGCACTTGTGGGAAAAATAAAAATAGATTCGACCTGATTCGACCAAAAGTAGCTGTCAGTTTGAGCGTTTTTTTTTTCACGAAACAAACTATTATTGACTTAGTTACAGTGATTTCTAAGATAGTTGGATTGATAGATAATAATTAATAAGCTTTGTGATCAAATCAAAGCTACTTGCGTCTTAGTACCCTATAAATGTCAGAATGACTTGACAGTGACATTTTTACATTTTGGTTAAAGTAGGTTGTTTGTTTGGTCGCCACGGGCAATAAATAAATAGAATACTACTTTAAATATGAACGTGAGTTATGGATTATAACACACTAGTGTGTTATTTGATAGTTTACTTGTCTAAAATGACATTAATAATGACAGGCATAACTGTCATGTGTTGGATAAATATTATAAGGAGGCACATATAAATATGTTCACCATGACAATATAAAAAGCAGGTTAAACACAAAGTTAATAGTTTACATTGGAATTCATATAGATGAAACAAAGAATGGTGTGTATTAAGTGCATATCAGTATCATATATTTATATTGTATCAGTTTTTTCCTTCCTTGTGTTGAAATCTTTAAAAATGAATGAAATTTCAAGAAAATTCCTTGTAAATTGCCTTGATCCTCAGATTAAGGCGATAGAATCATTGAAATTTACTGTATGAGCATTATTTAGATAATGATCCACCAAACCACATGTACGAATTTTACGTTTAACATCACATTTACGTGAAGAAATCCTACCATTTAAAAGCCTTGATGTTTGATCCATGTATTTCAGTTTACAACTGTAGCAAGGAATATCACACACATACTAAATATCAGTAGCTAGGTCTTAATAGCGGTTTAAGTTCAATGTATAGTTTAGAAATAGCTAAGAATTTTTTTTACGAATCCAATAAAACGTAAGACTTGCGGAAATGTTAAGAATGAAAAATTTCTGAAAAGATAGTATATTATTATACTAGTTTAATAAGACAGAGTATTGCCACACGGGAGTTTTAAAGCACGACGAGCGAAGCGAGGAGTGCTTTAATAGAACGACTGTGACCATACGTCTTATTAAACGTGTGTAATATACTATTTTATCTACTTATTTGCTTTATTAATTCATTAAATTTTGGCTGTTCAAGTTTTTGTATTACACTAGGGAATTTTGCGTGGGTTGGTTACACTGACGTCACTGATATGGACGTTTCGTATTTGAATTTGAAAATCTAGTAGCCCTAGGACAAATTCAATATAAACTACTTACTTACGTGCCTGAAATGGAAGACAAAAATGTAGAATTGACCTGTACAGCCCCAGAAATACGCAAAGCTGCTCAAGAAATTTATTGAAATGCTAATAATTTAACCTTGACGTCTACGTGACAGGCTGACGTACCAATTTAACAAAACTAAAAGTTACCAAAAGTAGTGTAATAATATGAATATTATTACACTACTTTCGGTGTAATAATGAGATCATTAGTAACGCAAAATAGATAAATGATTTTATTCAACTTTGCCATATAAACTGACGTTTATTGACGTCAAATTAAACCTGTAAAGTCATTGTTTATTTTGATTATTTAGGCAGCGGATTAAAATGTTTTAATACGCTGCCTATTCAATTTTGCCGTTTAAAGTGACGTATTATATGTTTAAAATTATTTTCGTCGTTGTCAAGGTTGCGGAACTGAAGTCATCTGTCAAATTTTTACTTCAAAATTGGACTTACTCCGATAAACGTCAGTTTATATATGGCAAACATGGCAAAATTGAATAAAACGTTGTAATACACTCGCGGATACAATGAACGTTTAACTCGCGATATTAACGCACTTGCGGCTGCGCCGCGCGCGCGTTTAAACATATTGCTCGTTAAACGTTCATTTTATCCGCTTGTATAATAAATAACTATTTTCCCACTTGAGGATCTTTTTTGCAAATTAGAAAAATTTTATCAAATATCTAGGGAGAAGGATTATTTCTGGGGCCTAATTAGCACCCTATTTGTCTTATTTTAGCCTACAGAACCTTTTTCGAAAATTTCAGCGCAATCCCAGATCCCCACGTACAGAAGTGTATCAGTTATTTAAGGGATGACTCAAATATGAATAGATTTAAAAACTGCAATTGCTGTGATTGTTACGTATCAATCGATGCAAGTATAACAAACACAACAATTCGCCTAAGTGACTTTGTTTTTAAAATTTTTAGTGTCAGCTGTCTGTGTCAAATCGTGTCACAGTCTATTTTACCAACTTTGCAATCGTTTTGAGCTACAGTTTTAAAGTTTTACATATTATCATATCTCAGATGACAAAAGAATTTGAAATTGGGGCGTGTCGGGCGGATGTAATTTCGGCCGGTAATCCCCTTGGGTACCTGTCCAAAGGAAAGGTCACTGCTAATCACAGATGTAAATTCGGCCGAGGGTAATGTTTATGGTAGGAATGTGGAATTTATTTTTGTTAACATAACACATATTAAATATTGTTGGAAATGGTGAAATAATAAGGAAATAAAAAAAAGTTTAGAGACGCAAGAGAGCAAGGATCAAACATGTACTCACTGAGCCTAATAGGCATCATCAGAATTTGCAAGGGAAAACCTGTGTGGTTCCGAATTCGCCTCCTCCGGTAGTGTATTAATGTATCAATTATAAAATTTAACAAGATTTTATTTCATCCGGCCGAAATTACACATAAGATAAGAAGGACCCTTTAAACCCCCGGCCAAATTTACATCCTATGGACAGGTAGCCGATGGGATTACCGGCCGAAATTACGCCCGCCGTGAAATTGTATGATTATTGGAAGCCATTCAATGTCAATGTGAGCCTTGAAATGATATCAGAAGAATCTCTTCTTTATAAATTGTGGGAAAATCTAAATGTATCGATAACACTGATACGTGTAGAATAAATACTACGACGATGAAAAGTGGAAATTAGATTTTTCAATAAACTTACATTACTTTAGTTTTAATTGAGCTCAATTTAATTATATTAATTAATGTGATATTTTTATCTGCCTACACTATTCTAGAATTTATTTCATTAAAAATTTCATGTAAGGGGGAGTCACGCATATATTTATTATCAAGAATATTATGGCATTGTATGGGTAAGTTTAAAACTTAATTCATTTTTTGGAAATGTAACGAAAACTTCATTTCCTACTTTTGAACGGATCTCAATTAGGTATTTGCCATATGTTTTAAATTAAACGAAATATATCTAAATTCATAGGTACGAACCCTCAGCCAAATTTTATAATCATAAAAAATCGACTAATAGGCCCAGCACCAAGTATTTCAGGTATAAAAAGCAGTAAATGTGCGAGGACCAGCGAAACGACCGCTCATCGTGACGTCACTTCGCATATAAACACGGGTCCGTTCTGCAGTCCACAAATAGATTTTTCGAGTATGTTGGACTTTATTGTTGTTTCCGCTGGAGTGTAGGTGTTAAATTGCGACCAAAGCTAGTAATTTGTATTATTCGCGTCGTAAAATAGTGTTTTCACTCCACTGTTTGTATGCGGTGTGACGTCAGACGGCGTTTTGGCGCCAATTCCTAGCGTTTGAATTTCAAATTACTTTTTTGCCTGAATGTTTTTAATTTTTTTTTAATACTAACCTTAGATTTATAGGCATATAATCTCTCATTTAGCCAGCTTTCAAAAAATGTGAAAATACCTAATTATACCATGAAAAGAATTATTTTCCACTTTTCCAAATACCATTTTGTATGGCTATCTGCTCCTTTGGTTACTGAGCTATATTAAATGTGCCAACCTAAAATACTTATTTATCTAATAAAATCTGTTAATTTCAATAAATACACTTTATGACTAATTAAACAAAACACAAACGGGGAAGCACAGACAGAAAAATGTATAACACTTAACCAAACCCCCGATCAAATAACTCGGGTTATATTTGTTTAGTACAATTACACTCTAATCTCTTTTGAATTTGATTTACTGTGCACTGAAGTAGTGACACACCACACTTGCAATTTTTATTTCGCCTCGGATAAAATCGGTATCGCGACATATATATGAATGTCAATAGAGTATATAACGTACTCGAAGATAACCGGCTCAATTTCTACAAACGCAGCCAAAGCGCCACAGAAGGGACAGATTCAGGATAACGTAGCTGACTACGTGTAATGATCCGAGCAGCGTTAGTGATTTTTATCGCGTTCGTCCTGGCAGGATGTAAGTTACTTAGTGTAGTTCGCCAGAAAAGCGTTTTTCAGAATTTAATTGAATAATCTACTGCTAAAGCTTGTTTGTTGTAATATGTCGCTTTTAAGAAACTGTTTCATTCCAACTATGCAAGTAAGTACCCAATATGGTGAGTTAATAATTATTTTTTTAGGCGAATAACTTAGTAATTTTTAGAATGTTTTTAAAAAATTATTTCAGAAATATTTATCCATACGATTGAACCTAAAATCATTGTCTAAATCATCAATCATCATCATCAATCTAAGTAGTAAGGAAAGTTTCTTGGAGGAGATATTTATAGTTTCCCAGATCTTACGCGATTTGTTAACATTCCCCTTAAATCTACACAATGATTAGAAATTGGTAAATTTCTTGAAATTAAAAAATTATTAAAAACACAAATCTAATCTAGAAATCGCCTATATTCTGAGATATTAAGGTAAAAAGGGTTTGTACAATAATTGTAACTTTAAGAAAAGAAATAAATCTCACAAAATTATCATTCGTATCATTGTCTTAGAAATAATCGAATTCATAAAATAATTTAGTAACATTAGGAAACACGTCTTTCTAAAAGTACCATAAAATACGAAGATGTTTCAATTAATCAGAATACAACAAGTTTATTTACATCTAAACGACATAAAACCCAAATTTCCAAATTCCGCATATGACTAACATATAAAATTATCATAAACTCACTACCTCACTTACACACCTTTGTTTCAAAGTTTATTTAATTTTATTAATATTGCTATATAATTATTCCATTCCATGTGTGGAGTACCGAATCGAGTCGAATTAATAAGTGCATGAAGTTAATTTACTACGTTATTCATTCTGATAATCCTGACGGCTATTATCAGATAAGATATTTTACCACGTTAACGTGTTTACGGTGCAAAACTTGAAGTTTAGATAATGACTAACTATAATAATTTACCTTGGGTAAAAATTAAGGTGAATTAGTTAACTACATAATTAGCAATAAATGTGCACTAATGAAAACAACAGTTAAACTCTCAATGATGACGTATTATCCACTAATTTAACAAGAAGTATAATTGCTTCATTTTTACACTTACAGTAAAGAGTTGAAGTATATCTCGTGAAATTAATTACATACTTTGAATTAAAAAGGAACACATAAATCAAGAAACTAAATAACAACACTTTTAATTACCTCATCACATACTTGAAAATTGTTTCGTAATAATTTTCAAGTATATAATTTAATCTCAATGCGACACATACTCGGCTTTTAATCGGGGAAATACATATAACAAAATATATTACTTTAAATAAACTCACATTACGAAATGGTTCAGATAGGATGAAAATATATTTTGTCATTCAAATGAAAAATTGTCTTTGCTATAAATTGTTTATTGAAGATTACAAGGCGAATTGAAACAGCCATTTTAATCTGTTTAAATAGGAATTAATTATTATCAGACGGTAAAGTTACATACGTAAATTACAATTACCCCGTTCTAAATAGAGGATTTTAATTGCCATCAGTAAAAATCTTTTAATCATCTTTCAAAAATAGCCATGAAAATTTTTAATGTTGTTACAGATGACGCAAAGAAGTGCCCAACGTGCAGGGGAACCCAAAAGGAATGCTCTGCTTCTGAAATCGAAGTGGAATGTAACATGAAGGTACCAAAGTTACCATTTGATATTCCGCAGTACACCCGATCCAAAATAGAAGACTTGCAGTACGGTTGCCTCAATTTAAAATATCAACCTAAAGGTATTTTGCAGGATACAAAAAATAACAACTCATTAATACACTTTTTACAGGCAAAGAAGTCAGGCAACTTAAACAGTGCATCTTAGTTACACCAGAAAATAACTTTTGCAAACAAGTTCAAAGACGAATAAACCTGAAGTATTGTAAAGTAATTATCCAAGAGAACAATCCTGTTCAGGAGCAACTACAGTTTGAGAAAATGCTTGATCAAACCTACATTAGTTCAGAGAGCGATGAGCATAAATATGACTTGGTCGTGAGTGAAGATTCGGATGACTCATCTTCAAGCCTCGAAGACAGCGACATGATAAACTCTGCAAGTGATGAACGAGTCGCGAGAAGTGTAAATACAACTTCAAATCAGATTGGGGTGGACAATAGTTCTATAATTACCAATTCACCTCCTATTACCGAAAACAAAAATACACCAGAGATTGTTCTACCACCATCTAGTTCGGCAAGAACCACGCAACAAAACCCACCATATTCTGTGAGAGAATTTTCTGTCAGTACAGAATATCTATTAGAGTCTAGTTCACACGAACAGTCTAGTTCTAATAGAACAACAGAGACACCATACAAAGATACCAGTTTATATGAAAAGTCTAGCTCTGATATAAACACAAAATTTTTCATACAAACTACCACCCCAGAATATCCAACCGATTCTACTTCGTATGAACAATCCAGCTCTGAGATAAACACAAAAGCTCCCACACAGACTATCACTACAGCAATTCCGAGTGATTCCACTTCATACGAACAGTCTATTTCAGACAGAAATACCGAGCCTTCCATACAGACAATCACCACGGAAAATCCAACCGATTCCACTACAAATGAAAAGTCTAGTTCTGGTATAAACACAAAAGCTTCCACACGGACTGTCTCTACAGAAATTCCGATGGATTCCACTACATACGAACAGTCTAGTTCAGACAGAAATACAGAACCCTCCATACAGACTATAACCACAGAATATGCAACCTATTCTACATTATACGAACATTCTAGTTCAGACAGAAATACAGAATCCTCCCTACAGACTATCACCACAAAATATCCAACCTATTCTACTTCATACGAACAGTCCAGCTCCAAAATAAACACAGAAGCTTTCACACAGACTATCACTACAGAAATTCCGACTGATTCCACTTCATACGAACAGTCTATTTCAGACAGAAATACCGAGCCTTCCATACAGACAATCACCACGGAATATCCAACCGATTCTACTTCATACGAACAGTCCAGCTCTGATAAAAACACAGAAGCTACCACACAATCCATCACTACAGAAATTCCGGCTGATTCCACTTCATATAAACAGTCTAGTTCAGACAGAAATACCGAGCCTTCCATACAGACAATCACCACGGAATATCCAACAGATTCCACTTCATACGAACAGTCTAGTTCAGACAGAAACACAGAACCTTCCGTGCACACAATCACCACGGAATATCCAACCGATTCTACTCCTTACGAACAGTCCAGCTCTGATATAAACACAGAAGCTTTCACACAGACAATTACCACGGAATATTCCACCGATTCCACTTCATACGACCAGTCTAGTTCAGACAGAAATACGGAACCCTCCATACAGACTATCACCACAGAATATCCAACCTCTTCTACTTCATACGAACAGTCCAGCTCTGATATAAACACAGAAGCTTTCACACAGACAATCACTACAGAAATTTCGGCCGATTCCACTTCAGACGATAAGTCTAGTTCGGACATAAATACCGAGCCTTCCATACAGACAATCACCACGGAATATCCAACAGATTCCATCTCATACGAACAGTCTAGTTCAGACAGAAACACAGAACCTTCCGTACAAACAATCACCACGGAATATCCAACTGATTCTACTTCTGACGAACAGTCCAGCTCCGATATAAACACAGAAGATTTCACACAGACTATCACTACAGAAATTCCGGCTGATTCCACTTCATATAAACAGTCTAGTTCAGAAACAAATACCGAGCCTTCCATACAGACAATCACCACGGAATATCCAACAGATTCCACTTCATACGAAAAGTCTAGTTCAGACAGAAATACGGAACCCTCCATACAGACTATCACCACAGAATATCCAACCTCTTCTACTTCATATGAACAGTCCAGCTCTGATATAAACACAGAAGCTTTCACACAGACAATCACTACAGAAATTTCGGCCGATTCCACTTCAGACGATAAGTCTAGTTCAGACAGTAACACAGAACCTTCCATACAGACAATCACCACGGAATATCCTACCGATTCCATCTCATACGAACAGTCTAGTTCAGACAGAAACACAGAACCTTCCGTGCACACAATCACCACGGAATATCCCACCGATTCTACTTCTTACGAACAGTCCAGCTCCGATATAAACACAGAAGCTTTCACACAGATTATCACTACAGAAATTCCGGCTGATTCCACTTCATATAAACAGTCTAGTTCAGACAGAAATACCGAGCCTTCTATACAGACAATCACCACGGAATATCCAACAGATTCCACTTCATACGAACAGTCTAGTTCAGACAGAAATACAGAACCCTCCATACAGACTATCACAACAGAATATCCAACCTATTCTATTTCATACGAACAGTCCAGCTCTGATATAAACACAGAAGCTTTCACACAGACAATCACTACAGAAATTTCGGCCGATTCCACTTCAGACGATAAGTATGGTTCAGACAGTAACACAGAACCTTCCATACAGACAATCACCACGGAATATCCCACCGATTCCACTTCATACGAACAGTCTAGTTCAGACAGAAACACAGCACCTTCCGTACAAACAATCACCACGGAATATTCAACCGATTCTACTTCATACGAACAGTCCAGCTCCAATATAAACACAGAAGCTTTCACACAGACTATCACTACAGAAATTTCGACCGATTCCACTTCAGACGATAGGTCTAGTTTAGACAAAAACACAGAACCTTCCGTACACACGATCACCACGGAATATCCCACCGATTCTACTTCATACGAACAGTCCAGCTCCGATATAAACACAGAAGCATTCACACAGACTATCACTACAGAAATTCCGGCTGATTCCACTTCGTATGAACAGTCTAGTTCGGACAGAAATATCGAGCCTTCCATACAGACAATCACCACGGAATATCCAACAGATTCCACTTCATACGAACAGTCTAGTTCAGACAGAAATACAGAACCCTCCATACAGACTATCACCACAGAATATCCAACCTATTCTACTTCATACGAACAGTTCAGCTCTGATATAAACACAGAAGCTTTCACACAGACAATCACTACAGACATTTCGGCCGATTCCACTTCAGACGATAAGTCTAGTTCAGACAGTAACACAGAACCTTCCATACAGACAATCACAACGGAATATCCCACCGATTCCACTTCATACGAACAGTCTAGTTCAGACGGAAACACAGCACCTTCCGTACAAACAATCACCACGGAATATTTAACCGATTCTACTTCTTACGAACGGTCCAGCTCCGATATAAACACAGAAGCATTCACACAGACTATCACTACAGAAATTCCGGCTGATTCCACTTCATATAAACAGTCTAGTTCAGACAGAAATACCGAGCCTTCCATACAGACAATCACCACGGAATATCCAACAGATTCTACTTCATACGAACAGTCTAGTTCAGACAGAAATACGGAACCCTCCATACAGACTATCACCATAGAATATCCAACATATTCTGTTTCATACGAACAGTCCAGCTCTGATATAAACACAGAACCTTTCACACAGACAATCACTACAGAAATTTCGGCCGATTCCCCTTCAGACGATAAGTCTAGTTCGGACAGTAACACAGAACCTTCCATACAGACAATAACCACGGAATATCCCACCGATTCCACTTCATACGAACAGTCTAGTTCAGACAGAAACACAGAACCTTCCGTGCACACAATCACCACGGAATATCCAACCGATTCTACTTCTTACGAACAGTCCAGCTCCGATATAAACACAGAAGCTTTCACACAGACTATCACTACAGAAATTCCGGCTGATTCCACTTCATATAAACAGTCTAGTTCAGACAGAAATACCGAGCCTTCTATACAGATAATCACCACGGAATATCCAACAGATTCCACTTCATACGAACAGTCTAGTTCAGACAGAAATACAGAACCCTCCATACAGACTATCACAACAGAATATCCAACCTATTCTATTTCATACGAACAGTCCAGCTCTGATATAAACACAGAAGCTTTCACACAGACAATCACTACAGAAATTTCGGCCGATTCCACTTCAGACGATAAGTCTGGTTCAGACAGTAACACAGAACCTTCCATACAGACAATCACCACGGAATATCCCACCGATTCCACTTTATACGAACAGTCTAGTTCAGACAGAAACACAGAACCTTCCGTACACACGATCACCACGGAATATCCCACCGATTCTAGTTCATACGAACAGTCCAGCTCCGATATAAACACAGAAGCTTTCACACAGACAATCACTACAGAAATTCCGGCTGATTCCACTTCATATGAACAGTCTATTTCAGACATAAATACCGAGCCTTCCATACAGACAATCACCACGAAATATCCAACAGATTCCACTTCATACGAACAGTCTAGTTCAGACAGAAATACGGAACCCTCCATACAGACTATCACCACAGAATATCCAACCTATTCTATTTCATACGAACAGTCCAGCTCTGATATAAGCACAGAAGCTTTCACACAGACAATCACTACAGAAATTTTGGCCGATTCCACTTCAGACGATAAGTCAAGTTCAGACAGTAACACAGAACCTTCCATACAGACAATCACCACGGAATATCCCACCGATTCCACTTCATACGAACAGTCTAGTTCAGACAGAAACACAGAACCTTCCGTACACACAATCACCACGGAAAATCCAACCGATTCTACTTCATACGAACAGTCCAGCTCCGATATAAACACAGAAGCTTTCACACAGACTGTCACTACAGAAATTCCGGCTGCTTCCACTTCATACGAACAGTCTAGTTCAGACAGAAATACAGAACCCTCCATACGGACTATCACCACAGAATATCCAACCTATTCTACTTCATACGAACAGTCCAGCTCTGATATAAACACAGAAGCTTTCACACAGACTATCACTACAGAAATTCCGGCTGATTCCACTTCATATGAACAGTCTAGTTCAGACATAAATACCGAGCCTTCCATACAGACAATCACCACGGAATATCCAACAGATTCCACTTCATACGAACAGTCTAGTTCAGACAGAAATACGGAACCCTCCATACAGACTATCACCACAGAATATCCAACCTATTCTATTTCATACGAACAGTCCAGCTCTGATATAAGCACAGAAGCTTTCACTCAGACAATCACTACAGCAATTCCGGCTGATTCCACTTCATATGAACAGTCTAGTTCAGACATAAATACCGAGCCTTCCATACAGACAATCACCACGGAATATCCAACAGATTCCACTTTATACGAACAGTCTAGTTCAGACAGAAATACGGAACCCTCCATACAGACTATCACCACAGAATATCCAACCTATTCTATTTCATACGAACAGTCCAGCTCTGATATAAGCACAGAAGCTTTCACACAGACAATCACTACAGAAATTTCGGCCGATTCCACTTCAGACGATAAGTCTAGTTCAGACAGTAACACAGAACCTTCCATACAGACAATCACCACGGAATATCCCACCGATTCCACTTCATACGAACAGTCTACTTCAGACAGAAACACAGAACCTTCCGTACACACAATCACCACGGAAAATCCAACCGATTCTACTTCATACGAACAGTCCAGCTCCGATATAAACACAGAAGCTTTCACACAGACTGTCACTACAGAAATTCCGGCTGCTTCCACTTCATACGAACAGTCTAGTTCAGACAGAAATACAGAACCCTCCATACGGACTATCACCACAGAATATCCAAGCTATTCTACTTCATACGAACAGTCCAGCTCTGATATAAACACAGAAGCTACCACACAGACAATCACTACAGAATTTTCGACAGATTCCACTTCATACGAACAGTCCAGCTCTGATATAAACACAGAAGCTTTAACACAGACAATCAGTACAGGAATTCCGACCGATTCCAATTCGTACGATTCGTCTAGTTCAGACATAAATACAGAACCTTCCATACAAACTAGCACCACAGAATATCCAACCGATTCCACTTCATACGAACAGTCTACTTCAGACAGAAACACAGAACCTTCCGTACACACAATCACCACGGAAAATCCAACCGATTCTACTTCATACGAACAGTCCAGCTCCGATATAAACACAGAAGCTTTCACACAGACTGTCACTACAGAAATTCCGGCTGCTTCCACTTCATACGAACAGTCTAGTTCAGACAGAAATACAGAACCCTCCATACGGCCTCTCACCACAGAATATCCAAGCTATTCTACTTCATACGAACAGTCCAGCTCTGATATAAACACAGAAGCTACCACACAGACAATCACTACAGAATTTTCGACAGATTCCACTTCATACGAACAGTCCAGCTCTGATATAAACACAGAAGCTTTAACACAGACAATCAGTACAGGAATTCCGACCGATTCCAATTCGTACGATTCGTCTAGTTCAGACATAAATACAGAACCTTCCATACAAACTAGCACCACAGAATATCCAACCGATTCCACTTCATACGAACAGTCTAGTTCAGATAGAAATTCAGAACCTTCCATACAGACAATCACCCCGGAATATCCAACCTATCCCACTTCATACGAACAGTCCAGTTCAGACAGAAATACAGAACCTTCCATACAAACTATCACCACACAATATCCAACCGATTCAACTTCAAATGAAAAGCCTAGTTCTGATTTAAATACAGAACCCTCATACAGTACAAAAAATATTTCTTCCCCTACCACAATATATCCTTTAACGTCTACAACTGCTGATAGTTCAGATATCACTTGGTTTTCATTTGCACCTGGTACATTCACTAGTACGACAACGCATAGTTCTGCAGGTACATCTGAGTCTACCAAAAGTGTCAAATTTACTAGTACCCAAACCCCTACATCTACTGCCGATAATGAAGAGAATTCAGATCATACTGAAAATGCCATTACTTCAATGACTACGGCTAAAAGTCATAACGACTCACCAAAATTAATGATAAACATTTATATGCTCTCCTTATGTATAAGTATGTTTTTCTGTATTTGAAAATAATTATGTGTAATAAACTTTTCGATACTTGTAGGTATTATAATCGTTATGCCGTTAAATGTGACTTTCTTCTATGTGACTTCAACTACAAGTCATTCTTTGTAACCATACACCTTAACGTTATCTTGCAAACAATGCATCAGGAATTATTGAACAACACATGTGCGTTACGAAGTAATGTAATCATTGTTTACGTTCTCAATGTTAATGAAATATTGCTAAAAGCTGGCGGAACAGTATTTTTTGAAAGTGAAGTACACACATACACGTCAAGTCGGTATGTTAGTTGTGGTTATCGTGAGGGATCTATTAATTATTTATTCATTTGATATGCGATAATTAGAAAAATGGTAATTACCATGGGTGATATCGTGTGCGCTTGCATTCGATTTGACTGAATTAATGGTAATATTGAAAAGAAAGTGATTCACGAGATGGCTAAGTAAGTATGGATGCGCTTGGAGTGTATAGCACGTTATTAGTAACAAGAATACCATATAATTAAAAAAAATTACTTTAGGTAGGTACATCAAGTGTTGACCGGTTATAAAAAATATCCTCGTTCAGGTTGCAACATCCGGAATTCGTCCTTAAGTGGTACCTTAAAATTATTACCTACGTAAGCACCAGTTTAGTAGTACAAAATTCGTTTTATTATACATATTAATCCACTCGTCTCGTCCAACGTGCGACCCGCTTAATACAATGTAGCTTGCCTCCGTGAATACGTAAAATGGATGGAAGCGTTCTTCTTTTTTTTTCCTTAAATTGATCACCGTAATTACCTAAAGCACGACCTCGTTCGGTACCGTCTAAATGCGACCGCTTGGTACACAAAACCAAGATTCGTTACAATCATTAAAAAGTTAGAATTAAGACGCAATGAAATTAGGGTTAATTTCAACTTTGTCGTATCGTTTTCCGTGTTAGGATTTGATGTAGTCAATGGGAATTTCACCTTCCAAGGTTGTCAAGCGCGTCTGTAGTAACATTGGCAATCGATTAATAATCAGTAGGTACATTACACCTTTTCATTCATGAGTCCAAGGTTAGTTTTGTTTACGAAGTTCGACCACAGGAATTCGCCATTGTCCTCTCATTATGCGATAACTACAGGAACTCCTTACAGACAATAAATCACCATACAATTGAACCATGTTTAGTGATTAACCCATTATGTCACATCGCGCAACAGGGCAATAACCATTGGGACCAAAAATATGCTGCCTAGTTAACAGCTTTAACTGTTTTTAAATCACCAAATGAGTTACTACCAAAATAGAAAAGTGATTTACTGAAATTTTAAGGTTAGACAACATGATTACATTTTTAAACTTACTTATTTATACTTTAATTGTCGAATTATCGTGTGCCCCAAATTTTGCATTACTTGGTCCAAAGCAAACTTATCTACGTTTCTTTTAAAACAAGAATTAAATTTTGATAAACTTGAACTACAATTTAAGAAAATATTGTATCATTAAGAAAAATGCTCTTTGTTCTTTTAACTGTCGGTAGTGTTAAAATTACAAATATTTAATTACTGGTAATATACGGTAATATATTATTAATAATTAATAATTACTTAGGGTTTGGTCCATTCCTGACTTTCGATGATTACAAAATCGAATTAGTACCAAGCAATTACGATATGCATATGTTATACATTCATACCAAACATCCTTAAAACCAAATTTACGGTTTAGAAATTATGCGCAGAAAATAATTTTCAAATTTCAAATTTAAAAGGGTGTAAGTTAACAAGGGGAATTCAAGAAAAAATTCAGAAGAACCACTAGACGTCTCTTGTACATTGCAATTTGCTGGCCGGGCACCCTGCATTTGTTTAAATTTATGCAAAACAATGCGCATACAATTGGTATACTATTTCCACGCATATATGCCTTTCTATATTAATAACGGTACATGTAATTGGTAACTGAATATTGAAAAATATTAATACATATTAAAATTTTCTTTTTAAGTAAAAAAAAGTAACTGAAATAAGGATAAATAGGGTAAAAATGACGGTGCGTCAATCAGATTACTTTCTCATATTCCATTAAAAATATTCGATAGTCGAATAGATATTCAATGTATAAAATCAAAAAATTAAAAAAAATAAAATTAGTGTAAACTGCCCTTCAGAGAAGAATTATCCTAAAATTTTATTAAAGACGATTACACATATTGAATATTGAAATAAATATTCAAAGTTTAAAAACAATTCCTGAGGTGGCTTTAAAGAAAACTTCGAAAAACGGCAAGAGTACAATTCACTTTACTTTCACCGACGATCTTGCCAAAAATATTGTTACACTTTATTATACATAAGTAATAAAATAAATATTTAAAGTTTGGAAAAAAATATTGGAGTGGATTTTAAGAAAATCTCGAAAAAACGCAAGAAGCTTTCACATTTATTAAAAAAGACTGCAGCTGATTTTGAGAAAATCTTTAAAAGCCGAAAAATGACAAGAGTAAAATGGCCTTTAGAGACGGCTTATCCAAAAGTTTTATTAAACTTTAATATACATATACGATTGAAGAAGTGTAAAGTGCCCTTTAGAGAAAATTTAGCTAAAAATGTTATTAAACTTTGTAAATTGATTCCGAAGGTCTAAAATGAGAAATGACATTATAATACCGGAATACCCATACTTTTGCTCAAAGAATACATAGTTACCTAACAGACTGGCCTCCTTTTAGGAGGTCCTAATCCACATATAGTCACATAAGTCATCTATTGGGTTAGATCATCCCCTAAAAATTAGGGGATGATCTTGTTTTTTTCAATAGCCTCGAAACACGTCGTCAATTTTAATCTTTAATTTTGGTGATACCCATCAAATATTCAATCAGAAACAGTTGATTTAGAAGGTTCTATATGAGGAATTGTAAAGAACATGTGAAATTCACGCTTATAAACAATTGGGATTGCAATCCATCGACGTGCAGCTATTTCATTAAGAGCAACTTCTCACAAGAAACAAATTAACGTTCCATCTATAAAATATTCGGATTTAAAAAACTTCTTGAGGGTTAACTTTGGGGATGGTTTTTCACCTCTTAAGTGAACGAGGTAGCACTTGTACGGCAATAAGACGTCCACCATTTCTTGATGGATTTTAATATATCATTTAAAAAAGAGCTATGTGCCCATCGGACTACTAGGTACCTCCTATTTTGTTATAAATATTCGACTATAAAATAATAAATAAAGTTTGAACTTTCTTAAAAAGTTTAAAATGAGTTCTTCAGTTATTAACTTTATTACACATATTCGATAGGAGAATAAATACTCAAAGTTTAGGAAAAATATTTGAGTGGATTTTGAGAAAATTTTCATAAACCGAAAAATGACAAGTATAAATTGATCTTTAGGAAAGATTTAGCCAAAATTGTTATAAAATTCTTCCGGGAATCGTCTTAGAAAAAGCATTTTCCTGCTTATTTATGTGCAGGAAAATTGAATTTTCCCAACTAGGTAGGTACTGTAAAGACTTTACAAGACGCAAAATACATTGTTTTCACAGCACAAGCACAAAACTTATGAAATATTTTCGATATTGATTACTTTGTAACTATAGTTGCCAACAAAATTGACAAACTTGATTTCTGTGGAATTTGTAAAAAAAATATAAAATTTGTAAATTTCGTCTTTTTTACGATTTCCGGAAAAATTTAATACAAAACACATCAGTACTCAGTATTCAGTACTCACTTGACTCGGAGCTTTAAAATACTCGGCACATAGTTCCTCGTATTTTCAATTTGGCTCCTCTTCAGTAATGTGAGATTTTCCTGACTTTTATGTAAATAACTAGGTACCTATTATTGTACATATTCGATAGTAGATAAAGTGTTTAAAGTTTAGAAAAAAAAATTTTAAGTAAATTTTGAAAACATTTCCAAAAACAGAAAGGGACCAGTAGTGTAAAGTGCCATTTAGAGAAAATTTAGCAAAAAATATTATTAAATTATATTAGATGTATTCGGCAGTGGAGCAAATATTGAGTGTTTCAAAAATTTATTTCAACACATTTTGAGCAAATTTCTATAAACCGAAATGACAAGAGTAAACTCTTCCTTCATCCTGGTCGATTTTATTGAGAAGCATATTGGGAGGTCCTGGTATAGTAGGAAATTCAAGTACAACATTTGAATCGTTTATGACTTTTAACTTTCGAGAAAAACAAACCAAAGGCAACTCAACCAATTCGAAAACTCCTGTCGATAACAATACTTCTCATATTAGGCTACTGACTATTTCATTTAATAAGGAACTAACGCGTTCAAGGTATTTTATTGTTTCATACGGTCAATTGAGCTCTACAGAGATAGGATTCAAAAGTGCTATTAAATTTAACCATGCGTTTTTGAGAACGGGGAAAGTTTGGCCATATTTCGGTTTTTCGGCTATAGCGCAAAAACTATGCATTTTTCGAAGATATATTTCGTAAGATTTTTTTTTGTAGAGAATTAAATTTTCTATTAAAATGATATTTTTTGAATCAAACAAAATTTGAATTTTTTTTAATAAAATTGATTTAAAAAAAGCAAAATTAAAAAAATCGAAATATTTCTTTTTTAATTATTGACTAATTTTTTTGTGAGTGGATTTAGGTATAGGCATTGCTTTGCTCAACTCCAAACCTCCAACCATTTAAATTAAATATGTTTAGTAGAATACTATTCAATATTATTGATAAATTTATGTTCATAAAATTATAATTGCATAAGAATCATTTTTTTTTCAGATAAAAATATGAAATAAAACGCCTTTTAAAGAAAAAGTTAAAAATAGAGAAGAAATGGCTGAATTCAATCGTTTATATCTCAGTCAATTTTAAGATGTAAAGTCTTATAAGCGACCATTTTAAAGAGAATTTCAGAAGCTTTCTTTTTTATAAAGCAATGCCTACACCTAAATTCACCTAGAAAAAAGTTATACTCAAAAACGCTTTTGAAATTTTTAGATTTTTTTTATTTTGTTTTTGTATTTATTTTATTAAAAAAACACGATGGCATGCCAGGCTGATAGGTAGATTTATGGGTAGGATATATAGTAATATAACACACGAGGTGTGAAAAAATACAAACGTCAAAATTTTAAAATATTTGCAAATAACGTTTTCTCTGTACATTTCTCAGATATATGTTTTATACAAAAGTTGTTCGCCTCTATAAGGGCAACAAAAGACCTAAAAAACATTTTTCTCTCAGACGCGAAATAAAAGTTTTTTTTTATTTTTTTTACTTTTTGACAAAATAACTTTATTTTTGTACGTTTTTCGACAGATTGTTTTATACAAAAGTTGTTCGCCTTTATAAGAGCAACAAAACATCTTATTAACATTTTTCTCTCAGACGCGAAATAAAAGTTTTTCTTATTTTTATTTATTTTTTGAAAAAAAAATACTTTTTTCCTGTACGTTTCTCGAAAGAATGTTTTATACAAAAGTTATTCGCCTTTATAAGAGAAATAAAAAACCTAAGTAACATTTTTCTCTCAGACGCGAAATAAAAGTTTTTTGTTTTTTTTTTAAAATAACAAGCCGCCATCTTGAAACCGGTCGACCGATTTGGCCCATTAACGAACTTGACCGAGATTTTCGGCCAACTGATTTTTGTACCAAATTTCGTTGTGATTCTTTAAAAAATGCGACCTGTAGCCTGCCGACAAATTTC
Source organism: Cryptocephalus moraei (assembly GCA_946251905.1). Lineage (NCBI taxonomy): Eukaryota > Metazoa > Arthropoda > Insecta > Coleoptera > Chrysomelidae > Cryptocephalus > Cryptocephalus moraei. Next base: position 24,181,371 of record OX276456.1, read on the forward strand.
GTTATATCAACAAAAAATTTCATTTTTATAGGAAATTTAATTCTCTAAAAAAAATCTTACGGCATATAACTTCGAAAAATGTATAGTTTTTGAGCTATAGCCGAAAAATCGTGAAGTGGCCAATCTTACCCCGTTCTCAAAAACGCATGGCTAAATTTAGTAGCACTTTTGTATTTTATCTCTTTAGAGGTCATTTGACCGTATGAAACAGTAAGATACCTAAAACGCGTTAGTTCTTTTTACCCCTGTTTTTTTTGACAACCTATAATCTGAGTGCCTAATACGAGGAAGTAAAAACGGTAAATTAAAATATAATTTAAATTCATCTGTTGGTTTCTACGCTTCTTTTCTCAGTGTTGCAGCCAAATGAAAAGGTACTTGCACATTTGATGATGTTCATGGAACTGTCACGGAAGAATCGCAAACGTTTTAAAAATTTCACGGACAAACGAATCGTCTGAATTCGCATTGTCGCTTCATTCCACCACCGTATGCCGACCAATTTCCATAACTTTCACAATCTTCTTGAATTACATCAAAACGAGCGGGACCTGGAAAAGATCCGACGAATGAATGTTTCACGTCGCACCGATAGTCCTTAAACGAGACCGGTTCTGCTTCAGATGGAAAAATCTACCTAACGACTGTCGCATAAACAATGCAAATATGTCTATTAAACAAGCCTTCGTAAGACAATTAATGTTGCCGCAAATGGCGAACGTAACATCCGCCTGGCACACTTCCGGAGCGAAGCTGCCCGTGAGATTCCCTCGCATAAAACGAATCTCCTCCGTCGCATAACGTGAAAAGTATACGAATTCGAACGGGTCTAGAAGTCCTGAAGGGGTTCCACGTTGTGCCGGATAGTTCGGTTCGAAAATAGATTTGTAGGTTGAAAGTTATTCATCAGCAACCACAAAAGGTATGACGGAATAATGACTCGCCGAATTTTACAGCTGACAGTTTCTCATCGTGGCGAGTCTTCGAGGATTCGAAGATGTTGATGATGATGCTGTCGATGGCACAAAATTTGTACGGTCACCGATTATGTGTAATAACGGGACGTACTACTTCAGTTTTCAGGCATATAGTACCCAAACCAGTTTATTAATACACCCGTATTATGTAATGTTTGGACATTTATCGGAAATTAGGCGGGCATTATTAATAATTCGTTTTCGAACCGTTAGGTAAATGTATACCGGGCTAATAACGCAATTAGATCCGTCCCGAACGATTCTCAGACTATGGGAAGTGGAACATTCCTTTGTCTGCTTCTCCGTCTATTTACTGAAACCCGAAAAATTCATAACAACGAAAATTAAAGGAAATTGAAAGCTCAAAACCTTCTGTCAGCGCAATGAACAGTGGCACTGCGCTAATCACCAAAAATACGTTGGATATAAACGTTGGATAACAGGTGTGAAGGTAGCCACTTCCACAAATTCTGTAGTACGGTAAAATAGGTGCTATTTTTTAGTATCAAAATTTGTGATAAAAATGATGAGACTATGAGAGACTGTTTATTATTATTTAATATAATTTATTAATAATTTATTATATTTCAATATTTTTTTCCATATAGAACCTATTAACCCCCGAATGACCTTTGATTTTCGACTTGAAACTATTTCAGAGGGATACATTATGTAAAAACAAATATTTTCTAAAAATTTTCAGTGTAAAAATTGGTTGGGGTGGTTAAAATAATTTTTGTTTAAATTTTTTGTACATTTACCCCATCTATCAACCCCTAAATGATAGCTAGGGCGGTAAATCGTATCGGATACATTTCATTAGTAATAAACAGTCTCTCCTAGGACGTTTTTATCACAAATTTTGATACTAAAAAATAGCACCTATTTTACCGTACTACAGAATTTGTGGATGTGGCTATCTTCACACCCGTGGATATAATGGCGATTGTTATTGTTTGATTGAGGTAATTTATTTACATTGAATTCAATAGGAAATGGAGTTTTTGTGGTAATTCAAAACCCACATCATTTGAAAGGCTTAAAGAACAACGAATTAAATGAAAACAATATCAAAATAATTAATAAATGACAACTTCGAAATTATATTCCAAAAGGACTGGCGATGATGTAACCTTCATCAAAGTCGTGACGTAATTCAAAGCCGTTTAGTTTGTTATGTTGCAAAATTATGTAGGGAAGTTTGAATAACAACTTCCAGAGTTGCTCGTTGTTCCAAAAGCAGGGTGACCACAAAATTTTCCTTTCGAAATTCCCCGACTTTTCCCGCCAAATTTTAAAATTTTCATGAACTTTCTTTTGTAATCAGCGGTCTTTGACGCGTGCTTCCAGGAAGTCTTTTCTTAGGAAAGTAATGGAAGGAACATAGGAAAAATATCATTGAAAACGGGAGAAGTAAGGTTTCTTAATATTTATTGTGATTTATAAATAATATTTTAAATTATCAATGTTACACGTCGAAGTACAAAATATTTAGTTTATTTTTGCTGTATTATGCCTTGTAAATTTCTCAATTAAACTGCCTGAGCTTATCAGGTCTCATTTGGTTTGGTTTCTTTTCATTTTTGAGGTTCAGTCTTGCTTGTGAGTTAAGATATCCCACTTTTTTCCCAATAGCCGCAAAATTCCCGAAAATTTTTCCAAAATCTCTGACTTTTCCCGATTTCCCAGACTAAATTTAGAATTCGTTGACTTTTCCCTGATTTCCCGACTGTATGGGCACCCTGAAAAGATATTAAACCTTCTACATGCGTTTCAATTGAATTCATCCCTCATTTTAAAATGTATTAACTAAAAAAAAACATTTCCAACGGTAAATTGTAAATTACTCATTTTTACATAAACTCTTAAAATAGTATATTGTTTGTCCAAATAGTTCTTCCTCTCTCGTTATTTGAATATACGGAAGTAACATATAAAATCATATTTATGTTAATGTGCTTCCTTAACTGTTTCTTAATAAAAACTAAAATGACATAAATTATTCAGCATGGGAAGGTATAAGAATAAATGCATTATGTACATTTCATTTACTTTCCATTTGAAACCCAAAAATTACTTTTATGACTGTTAAATTTTTCAGTTCTAACACAACATTGCCATAATGACAATTTTAATGGTATTTGGGTAGTTTAAAAAATAAACATTTTTTGAAAGCCTTCCTTGGGTATTCAAATTAGATGAAATGTAATGCATGCATATATTTCCACAACTTATTTTGTATTTTGTAAACCGTTTCTGTTTTTGACGAAAAGAGTGAATAGAGAGAAGAGAGTATAAGAGAATATGAAAGAGTTACAAAGTTTCTCTTTTCATTTCCAAGGTAGTTACGCACATCTGAAATTATTGATTTCATTGATTGATTGTTGTGTAATGCCATTATACTGCCTCAAAAGTAATGCGACTTTTATCATTGTTAGAGTATTTACAATATATAAAATAACTAGATAACCGCACCCATATCTATCATCTATCGTCACGATTATAAAATAAACTTAGCATATTGTATGAAAAAGAAATTTGTAGAAAAGCCAATTTTTCACCAAATAAAAAATGAACAAAAAAATTTTTAACGTATGTGATATAACTGGGGAATGTTATGTAATGATTTTAATGAAATCCTATCAATTTTTGTTAAAAAAGCAATAAATGACGTAACTGGTTTTGAGTAATGACAGCAGAGTATTAAATTTTTAAATTAGTTAAATATAGTACAAATACAATTAGTTAAATTGTACTTTCTCCCTTTTCATATCGATTGTTGAACTATCGTCCCTTATGACTTTATTACAAAGAAATATGGACAACTTGCTAAATTAATTAAAAGAAATATTCAACTCATTGATCTAAACTACTGCAATTTGATATGTCACATTTCCATTTTACGAGAAGTCTGTTCCAGTAAGTATAAAATCATCTTATAATAGTATATTATTATACTAGTTTAATAAGACGGAGTATTGTAACACGAGAGTTTTAAAGCACGACGAGCGAAGCGAGAAGTGCTTTAATAGAACGAGTGTGACAATAATACATCTTATTAAACGTGTGTAATATACTATTTTATCTACTTTGCTTTATTAATTCATTGAATTTTGGCTGTTCAAGGTTTCGTATTATACTAGGGAATTTTGCGTGGGTTGGTTACATTGACGTCACTGACATGGACGTTCCGTACTTGAATTTGAAAATCTAGTAGCCCTAGGACAAATTCAATATCTACTTACTTACGTGCGCGAAATGAAAGACAAAAATGTAGAATTGACCTGTGCACCCCCAGAAATACGCAAAGTTGCTCAAGAAATTTATTGAAATACTAATAATTTAACCTTAACGTCTACGTTACAGGCTGACGTATCAATCTAACAAAACTAAAAGTTACCAAAAGTATTGCAATAATATGAATATTATTACACTACTTTCGGTGTAATAATGAGATCATTAGAAACGCAAAGTAGATAAAAATATATTTTCTACTCACTCTGACATTATTGTCAGTACGTAAATGGCAAAATATGTTCGTAATATGCTTTCCTGCTTGTTGGAACAGATCTACTGTACTGGATACAGGCAGTGCAATAACTAATGATAATTTATTTCTGAAGTTTGCCGTGATTGAAAGAGAAAAATTTGCAAAAATAAAAAAAAAAATTCACATCTTAATTTCGCCCTATGATAATTTCCACTATGAACCGCCCCAAAATGGCCTACGGTACCAGTACTTTGGTGATTGTTGTCTTTATTGAATACTGTCTTTATTTAGTGAAACTCAGCTTATAGCTTCTGCCTACCTAACCCCTTTTCAGTATATTTCAATGGGGCCTTACAACTACCTCAGGTGTAACGTAGTCCCTTAATTGACTTAGAACAGAAGAAAATTTAAAGGCAATCAAAATTAGTAAAAGATGGCTGCGCACATATAAAAATGTCTCAAATGAGAAAAGTTTCCTGTAAATATATGTATAATTCAACAATTATTCTAAAAGGTACAAATTGAAAGGTACCTGAAAGTAAACCAAGTGGGACCCTCAAAGTACAGAATATTCAATAGATACCTGAAATTAGAAAAATTTATTTTACCTGAAAATAAGAAAACGTATTGGAGTTGAAAATGAAAAAATATAATCAAAGTTGACACATCTAGGGTAGATTAGGTCCTGGATCCTAGATCTCTAAATTTTAATGCACGGTACACTTACTTGAAAATAAAATCACCAGCCACTCAAAAAACACCAAATGCACCACTGTGCACCACAAACACCAAAAATTTTTCCGTCTTCCAGACTCGGTATAGCGGTTACTAGATTGGATACGAGACGACGATTTAGTTGTCAACACCTGTATAGCGCAAGTATCAAAAGCATGCTCCTACCTGAAATTGAACAAAAATGTTTATAACAACTGCAAATTAAACAAAATGTGTATTTATTATACCTTAAATATCCTTAAAACTCTCTTCCATCTCTGGTAGTGTTCGAAGGCGCTCTACGATGACGAGATGATTTTCTGTAAAAAGGAGAAACATAATTAATGGATGAATAGGTTAAGAAGGCGTTGTGCAAAGTTGCAAATTTGACAAGTATGTGAATTTAAACTCACAAGATCACAAATATTCTATACAGAATTGTTTATGAAGTGTTAAAATGAGAGGTTACATAATCAGATAAACGATACCTAAATACGTTTTAGTTTTGTTATCAGTTTCCAATTATTATTCCCAATTCGTTATGTAAGTACTGTTAAAACTGTACCTGGTACCAACGAGTAAACTCGTTATCTCAAAGTATTAACCCTTGTTATGTAATAGGATAATTGTCCAGATTAAAATTGAAAAGTTTTCCACAAACGAAACGCATTTCTTTAAACAAATATAACTGAATCTCTGAATATGAATAACACACATTTAGAGCAACTTGGAAAAACTGTTGTTACTATTGTTACAATTACTTTTTACTAAAATCAACGAAAAGTTGTTAATGTTATTGAACAAATATTACCTGTATAATATTGTTGTCTTAAGTGTCTATTGAAATTGCAGAAGTAAGTTTCGAAAATGTAGCACTAATCTCATTTTTTAACGAAAATTTGTAAGTAGTTTTCAACTTGTTTTCATAACAATTCTAGATATTATCAACAAAAAAGGCTTGGGCAAATTTCATATTTTCCAAATTCCAAGTTAGACACAGTACACACATATAATTTAAATTTTGCATCAATTTATGTAGAAAATTTCAAACTTCTAAATACTCTCTCGTCAGATACTTACCACTTACCCCGAGTTTTCCATGGCTTTCCCGTCTCATTTTTCTCCTCCACTCTCCTGCCGCTCCTGAGGAGACATCGCCTTCGTCGTCCAAAAGCCGTCATCGCTCAATGACTAGCTTAAATGATTTTAACGTCGGAAAGACCACTGAGTCCAACAGGCAAAGATGATTTGAATTGAATTTAAACAATTGATACACCAAACAAGGTAAATTCAATTTGAAAAAGGCGCGAGTGACACAAGATGGTGTTGAATCACAATTTACTTAAATTCCAAATCATCCGGTAGTCCAAGAACGAGACGTCATTTGGAAGAGCATGCGACACTCACAATCACTAACGCTCACTATAGTCACTAACATCTACGTATCACTATCGTATCACTCGAGTACCGAAGATCCGCAGGCGGACATCCGAACGCGACCGTACCACGCTATTGACTGGCGTTCGATACGCATTAATCTCGTTAAGGGATGACCTAAGCAATCATGATTTCATTGTAAAGGATAAGACTTTTTGTTTTCACTTATTGTTCTCGAAAATTCCGTTATTTTGATATCGATAATTGCCATGCAATTGGCCGATAGTGTGTTATTTATATAAACCCCAAGTAACAAACTGACGCTATTTAGACGTCTTTTCATTACTGATTGGTTGTTTTACAACGAATTTTACAACATTTTACAACAATTAGTAGACGTCCTTAGAAGACGTTCGCCACAGGTACTATCACAGTCTATGATACTTCTAAATATGTCTTTATATTTTCTATATATAGATATAGATATATCTAAACTGTGGTACTAGTATCAAAACCTGATTGTCCTCCTCAGGAATCATTTGAAGGGCAACAATTTACTTCGACGCAACTTAATATATTTCTTGGGTTAAAATAAAAAATTTTAGAAATACAATTATTGAGAAATTGATTGATTAGAAATAATACAAATTTCATAAAATTTTAACCACACTAAAAAATGAGACACCTTATGTATGATTCAACTATGACCTTAAATTTATTTACTTACTTTAAATGGCAAGACACCAACGATTCCAAGATGAAATTTAAAATAAAAGTCAATTTCCAATAACTCACTTCTTATCAAAAAATTGTAACATTTGTGTACCAAATTGCTACAAACAGGATTGAAACCCAAAATTTTATCAAAACTAAAAATAATACTATTTCAGATAAAACTTTAACTTACTTTACAGTAGAAACTATAATATGTGAAAATTATTAAGACAGAACGTATGAGTGGCAACATCGCTTCGTGTGCTTTCAACGTGATATTTGTTTGTTTAAATTGTACTTTGTGAAGTATTTTAAATAAATAAGTATTCAAAAAAGACACAATAGTTAACTTTGAATTACTCACATTACTTTGCACATAATGTGCAAAGTGTATGCAATGAAGAAAATGCGTCTAGATTACTCTATCTTAGCCTAAATATGACAAATTAATAAAGAAATCTATAGAGGTTAGGTATCGTTTTAGTGGCGTCCTATCGGCTTTCTTGTTTTAGGTTTATGAATGAAACTAATAAAATAAAAAAATCAGCTTGTATCTGCTCTAAAGAATTTAAATATAGTGATTTTGAGTGTTAGTAAGTGCTGTCAAATATTCAGAAGAATGCCATAAACATCATATTTTTCAATTAAAAAGTAATACAAAATAATTAATTTTTACAAAATGACCGGAACAGAGCTATTATACACCACTTATTTAAACCTTAAAATTAATTAAGTCTCTTAAAACAAAAACAAAGTAATTAATTTTTAAATAAATAATATATACTTCACAAAACACAAGTGATTGAGTTAATTCATTGATTTAAGTTTTTACAAACATTTTAAATACCTATACGTTTCCAACGTATTTTATTCCTTTAAAAGACAGATTTAACGACATTAATCATTCCTGATTTAAATATTCAAAATTCAGCAAGCTACAGATTTTTTGAAGAAATCCATATTAAATAACTATGTTCGCAGAGTATGTGAATTCATTTTCAAATAAGAAAGCATAAAAAGATATCAAACATTATTTTAATAAAATTCATTTTAATATACTTGCAGCATATGATTTTATAAACTTATAACATATGTATTATCGAATTCAATCACTCTTTAAAAAAAATTAATTGTTTTTAAAATATCTAAATCAATTAGGCCCTAAGCGTGACAATACCGACAATTCAGTGGCGAATCTAAAGACGTAGGAAAAATAGAGGGTTGCCGTTTGAAAAAATAAACAGAACTTAGTTCTGTATTTCATTTTGGGACGTCCTGCATCCTGCATATACACTGAAATATTTTTAAAATGCGCCTCAATGTAGTACCTTTCGTTTAAACAAATATCAAGCATATAGCACGCCTAGACATAAGGTTATGCAGTTTGCAAGCACCCCTGGATCACTCTGTATACTGATTCACAAACAACTCTTAAATTACCGATAAATACAGTTTTATCGAACATTTTAAGTCTTCACTGGCCGCCAACACGCCGATTAATTTACTGGGACCTACTTATCGTTTTGAATTAGCGAATTCACGCTCGATCGAGTAAATTATCTGGCTGTGATGAAGTACTTAGTTAAGTATTACACTGTTTATGATCTGCTCAAGACCGGTAGTCGTCGAGGAGAAAGGTGGATTGTCTAGTTGACATCAAATCCTTTTTATATTGAAGCGTGGCAAAAAAATGAAGATCGATTTTGCTCGGTTAAGCTACAGTGCAGTAAGTGGTAAAATTGCTAGGTAAAATAACTGATTAGTTATCGAAAAATAGTGGATTGCTAACGAAGGCATTTATGCATGTATTTCGTAATAGTAACCCGACAAAAATACAATGAGAGAGGGTAAGGAAATTCATATGGGAGATTACGAGATTACGAAGAATATAGTTATCTCGCGTTTAAATCCGATCAATTAAACTCGATATATGGGTGCATGTAATTGCTACATACTCCTCATCCTTGGTTAATTAAATAGTTTTTGTGACTTCAGTAGCTGACCTGCAATCGCAATGAGAGACTACAAGAACAGAGACTATGACAACCATCCGGGTGAGGTGACTAATAAGTTATCATTAATTCTATTGAAACCGACACATAATTAGTCTTTGTACGTTACATCCTCAATCCGAGAAATATGTTTGGTCTTCACACAAACACCTCTGTGCATGCAGTTAATTTAACCAGTTCCGAATTCACGAAACCAATAATTAATCGTACAGCACGTGCGTTTTCCGTCACGCTTTGCCTACAAGTAGGTCTCTGAGGCGGATCCGGCCCAAACTCGCCAGCAAAACGCCCAAACACAAATAACTCATACACACACGTATTACCGATGTAGAGAGGATAGTTTGAACTCGTCGACAAATGCTTTTATAACTGTATCAGGCCGGAAAACTGAGTTGTATTGTGCATACAGTGATCATTGCAATCAGTCCCACTGAAAAGGGTTAAAATATGCAGGCAGTATGATGCAGCAAAGAAGTTGAAAAATATGCACATGAATATGCGTTTCTTTGCTACTATATACACTTTTTTCAATCATTCTTGCCCTGATAGAAATTGATACCATTTCTTCCATAACTTTAGCCATAGTTGTTAGTTATAAGCTAAACAGTAATAACACCAGAAATAAACTAAATTTTAGTTTGTAGAAATAAAATTGGTAATGTTAAGTTAATTACTAGTTAATAAATGAAGTATTTCAGCTTCGTAAAGCGGACATAAAATCATATCATTAATACCGTACCATACTATCATACCATACCAATAATTGGTGACGGTCGCCATGATATTTTAGCTCACTACAGGTAGAAAGTACGTAATACTCGGTACAACATTCCAGAAGATGATGAAAACAAATAATAAAAGACTCTTACAAAGAAAAAAAAATTCGTGAACACAATTTGGTAAAATATTGTAAAATACTGTGAAAATTTATGCACATCAATAGAATGAAACTCTGCAGAGCCTTATGGAGCTTTGCAGAAACAATTAGACATCCTAGAATGTTGTGGAAAAATCTAAAACGCGATTGAGTGTTTTTGAAAATTGTAGACTTTTGTGAATCCCCTAGAATATTTCATGTGCGTTATTTTAAGCTAATTGCTGGTTATTACTACCTTTACCAATTTTGTAAACTCCTATACTTCCAAGAAAGAATCAGAACTTTTTGAAAAAAGATACAATTATATTTCAAGTGGCATGATTTCCCTCAAATATTTGCAATTTCTTTGAAAATGTAAAAACATAACAATTATAGCAAGTACCTTAGAAATCATTCATTTTCTTTGAAAATATGGGAACTTTCTATTGTTGCTTTAAGACAATTTGAAATTTCTTTTGAAATGGCATTTGTTCTGCACAGCTGTTGTGAGAAAGATGTAATTATTTTCTTTCGCGAATTAGTGATGAAATATAAAATAAGTATCGTTTCAATTATTTATTATTTGCGTTCATTAAGTGCACTTGTGTTTATTACATAATTATACCAATAAATAATATCGAGTATAAAGTGCCGATTATACCATATGCATGTCTTCCAAATTATTATGCATTACGCACATTTACACGAAACCTGTTGCACACATATCCCCATATTTTGCACATTTTTCATTGCAATCAGTGCAAGTTTAAATTATTAATTTAAAAATGTGCATGAAAAAACACAAATATTAAGTGATTAATAAATATTAATTTAAAATATAAATTTAATATATAAAAATTAGGTACGAAACTTACAAAATTCTTAAATGCAACAGTTCTGAATATGCAACGAATACGTTAAGATTATACAATAAATTAAAATTTCAAGAACTATAAAAATTAATTTTGAAAACAACAAGCAACCAAATATTTCAATGTTTCTCTTTTAATGGGAACATTAGGGAAACATTTTTTTAATAGTGGAAAGATTAAATGTTATTTCATTAAACCAAAAACCTGTTTCCACGGTTTTATTTGAGAAAACTTTGAGAAATTTAAGTATTCTTCCGCAATCTGTTCAACAACCTTTATGCTGATTTTATGTCTTCTTAAATGGGTAAGTTAAAATGATTCCAACCTAATTGACATCTTACGAACAAAATTACAGTTACGCTTAATAAGTGAAAGCTGATTTATTAAGATACAGTTTTATAGTAGTTCTTTAGCTTGCAAATGAGACAAGGGAAATATCATCTGTTAAAATAAATTAGGGATTTCCAGGTGATTCACTTAATAGCCCGGATAGTCGCATAATGAGTTATGTATAGTAATAAGTCATGTAATGATACATACAGGTATATAAAGGATCTCACTTATTGAGGAAGTAAATATTGTAAATATTATATGCAGGCGTTGGAAAAATATGCGAATAGTATTGAAAATACAACAAATTTATGAAATATGTATGCAGTTTTGCAAAAATGCTCTTCTTTATCTATTTTTCAAGAACGCAGTTTTATAGTAGTTACTTAGCTAGCAAAAGAGACTAGGGAACTATCATCTGTTAAATTAATACTTGAAATAAATTTGGGATTTCCAGGTGATTCACTTAATAGCCCAGGCAGCGGGATAATACGATATAATATATAGTAAAAAAATCATGTAGTGAAAAATGTAGGTATGTAATGAAGCTCACTTATTGAGGAAGTACATATTTTATGTAATATATGCAGGCTTTGGAAAACTATGCAAATAGCTGTGAACATACAACGCGTACTATATGAAATATGAAGCTAGGATGAAGCCCTCCTTTATCTCTTACACATCTATGAAAGTACCTTCTGGAGGAAACGACCACCTGACTCAGAAACATTTCTTTCTGCCTTTATACATTTACAATAATAATAATAATAAAATAAACATCCAGATTAAAAATAGTAAGTATCTCAAGGAGACTCCCTTTCGCCGTTATTATTTTGCCTCGCATTAGTCCCGCTTAGCTCAATGCTATGCTCAACAAATCACTAACTGGTTATCAGTGTAAAAACGAAAAAAAAAAACAAAATTAGTAACCTCCTGCACATCGATAATCTAAAGTTAATCGCCAAAGATGACAGTGAATTTAGAAGACAACTCAAGATAGTAAGAGAATTAAGTAAAGACATACGAATGGAGTTTCTGTTAGACAAATGTGCTAAAATAACAATGGGAAAGGGTAAGTTAGCAGAAAAGTAGAATATACGGCTTGAGGACACAACGACAATAAGAACACGAATTTTACAAGTACCTAGGAGTAGAAGAAAACGAAGGCATAAGTCACAAGCAAATAAGAAATAAACTTACCAGCGAATACCTTAGAAGAACAAAGGGAATCCATAAAACCGAACTTAGCGCTAAGAACAAACTATCGGCCATTACAACGCTAGCAGTTCCGGTGCTGCAATACAGCTTTGGAGTCATAAAATGAACTCAAGCGGAGATCAGAGCTTTGGATAGGAAAACCAGAAAATTGCTAACGATATATAGTGCTCTGCACCCACGATCCGTATGTACCTAGACGTGATGGTGATAGAGGCCTAATCAATCTAGAAGCCAACCACGAGATTAAAAATCAAAGACTCGTGCAATACCTGGAGCTTAAATAACAAGACAAGTATGTATGTATGGTATACAGGCGAAATACACGAAATGCCATAGAAAGCACTCCGGCAGATATCAATCCTAGGACAGCTACCACATCTGAAACGATACAAGTGAAGAAGATTTAGGCTGAAATGAGAGAAAAGAACAGAAAATAAGCGAAACACATAGAAAGAAAAAAAAAGATACATAATCAAATACTCAGAGAATCAGAGAAGGAAACCATTTGCGAAGAGAAATCATTGGAATGGCTCAGGTATGGGGAACTAAAAGTGGAAGCACTCATCAAAGTAATTACTCATCCCTGTATGTCAAGAACAATCGATAGCAACAAATTACCCAAAAGCCCAAATCCTAAAAACCGGCACAGACCCTAACTGTCGATTGTCTGTCAGGTTGTTCGATTCTGACGAAAAAAGTATATGTGGAACACCACAATGCAGTTGCCTCTCAACTGCACTGGAACAATCTGTAGACAATATATCGTCAAAAGTTTCAGACAGATGGTATGAGTACAAGCCAGATCCTGTAACGAGAACGGATGAGATGACCTTGTTGTGGGATACACAAATCCAAGCAGACCGCTAAATGAAGGCACATAAACAAGATTTAGCCCTGAACGATAAAACTAAGAAAATGTGCCTACGAATAGACATTGCGATCCTGTCAGATTTCCATATCACCCAGAAAGAGGCAGAAAAGCACCTGAAATATAAAGACCTCCAATTACAGATTGAACGAATGTGGAGTCTGAAGACCAAGATTTTCCTGAAAGTTATAGGAGCAACTGGACTCATATCCCACAACACGTATACGGCCATGAAGGACATTTGAGGAAAACGCCATCTCTTGGGTCTGGAAAGAGCAGTCCTGCTGAAAACAGCGCATATTGCGCGGAAAGTTCTTTGAATACATTAAGCAGAGAAGTTTAAGAAGAACAGAAAATCGTTACGCTACAAAAATTCAACCTAGGTGCACGGTGTGCACTCGATGACGTTTACACGAAGAAATAATGCCATAAGGAATAATTTTATGTGAAACCCAGAAAACAATAATAGTAATAAAGAGTCAACGCAGCATTTTTACAACTACATTCAACTTCGCACGGTACGATATAAGCTCCTTTCCCACATCGACAGCTCAAAGCTTGGCAACTGAACAAATGACTACCAGTTTTATGCCGAGCCGTCAGTTCAAAATTTTTTAGTGTTTTTGGATATTTTCAGGAATCGGCGCAGGCGAATTACTCCCGACGATCATCGAATCGATTTCGAGATGAACAACAACAACAGGAAGAGGCGACCGGCGGCGATCGCGCCGGCCCTCCTCAACCGCGTGATGGACGCGATAGCCAGCATGAAATCGCGCAAGACGTTGACGGTCGAGAGGATCATCCAGAAGGTGCGAGACAACGCGAACCCGAACAGGAGCGGCAGACCCGATCCAAGGAACATAATCAAGGCGCTCGATCGAGGCATTAAGGCGGGACTGATCAAGAAGAGGAACGGAAAGTTCATGCTCGGCCTCGGCTCGAAGGACTACGCCGCGTACAAGTTCTTCTCCAGGCAGAAGAACACCAAATACCTAGCGAAGAAGAAGGTCCCCAAACAAGCGCCGCTACCTCCGATCAGCGAGGATGTTGCGTCCGAGACTTCCTACGATTCAGGTATCTTAACTCTACAAGCGAAGTGAATTCATCCAATAGACCAGTATGTGCATTATAGCTAGTTGATTACGACTTGAGCCGCTTCTCACAAAGTATCTTCCAACGCTTGCGATCTCTCCAATCGTGTCTCTCTATCCTGTCCTCTATCTTCCATTTCATGCCTTACCTTCTCCACGATCTTCTCGGTCTACCCCTTTTTCTGCAATTGACAGGGGCCCACTTTAGCAGTCGTTTCGGCCATCGTTGTTCTTCCATTCTTTCGACATGTCCATACCATCTTAATCTTTTATCCCGGATTTATACAACATTTGTGTAGTCACAATCACAAAAGTTAAACGTTGTGTATCTTATGTATCCTTTTATACAACATGTCACAATCGCAGTCGTAAATATAAGCATAACCGTTGACCTTGAGAGTTGGTAATATTCATCTTTTAAGACTGTCATTATGACGAAAACTGAACTGCGCAGGCGCCATCTTCTTTCTGTGTCACGCAGGTCTTAGCTTATAGTTTAT
Organism: Cryptocephalus moraei; assembly: GCA_946251905.1. Classification (NCBI taxonomy): domain Eukaryota; kingdom Metazoa; phylum Arthropoda; class Insecta; order Coleoptera; family Chrysomelidae; genus Cryptocephalus; species Cryptocephalus moraei. The sequence continues at coordinate 24,196,393 of OX276456.1, forward strand.
TTGCGACTTAAGGCGGAAATGTGTTCCACGTACGTGTTCCAGGCAGGTTCCAGGTCAAGGTTTGTCTGTCAGTTGTCAGTTCTGTGTTTGTTTATGTTTATTCAAGTATTGTGAATTTTGGCCGTTTTTTAAGTTATTTTTTTCTACATTGAATTTTTGACTGTTAACAAATAACTTACTGTTATATGTTGTTATTATGACTACCCATATCTTAAAGCACTAATGCTGTGTTATAAAAAATAACTGGATATTTAGGAACTAAAAATGTGTTAGAAACCAGCTACTAGCATTTTTTACTAATTTTTATTTTATGTTTTAACAAATTATTTGTGTGCAGTCTTTGTAAATTCATTTAAACAGGTGGTAAACCTCCTATATTAACAATATTTTCTTGCCAGGAAATCCATCCTTCTTTAGAAACAAAGAAATCTGCCAACTTATCCCTGTTATTGCAGCAAAACGTAAAAATAAAAAGGCCAAGCCTATTATTTTGACGTTCTTCTTACTAATGATCATCATTTTCCAACACCAAAGGTAATTAATGAAAAAAATTCAACTCAAAACTCACAAAACTGACAAAATTGACATACCACCAAAACAAAAACAAAAATAATAATTTGACACTTTTGAAAGACATAAAACGACAGTGACGTATGACGTTATTGACAAATCACAAGCAAACTGAGTATTTATTTTATTCATATGACCGTTATTGTGATGTATAACTACCTTTTGAATATTTTAAAATTAAGATTGTGATTAGGACTGTAGCTATGACTATGATTATGATTACGACTATGTAAAATGTTGTATAAACCCGGCATTACAGTCAATAGTTTCTATGATGTCAGTATCTATGCCAATTTGCTCTCCGATTTCAATATTTCTTACTTTACCCCTTCTAGTTCATTGGCAGCATCTACGCCAACAATTCATCCCCATTACATTTATTTTGGAGATGTTTTCTTTATTTATTATCCATAGCTCTGAATCATAAGTAGCAATACTTTCTATTATGCTCTTATAGAATTTAACTTTATATTCCAAGTGATTTCGTTATTTTAAAGCACTCCACTTAATTGACGTATTGCTACATTGCCTCACCCAATTCTAGTTGTAATTTCTTTTGCATTTCGACTATCACTTGTAATAAGTACACCCATGTATTTATATGTCAGTATTTCTAATTTCTGCGTCTCTAGATTCTAGATACTCTGTTTTTGTGGAATTAATTGTAAAACCCCACTTAGCATATTGTTCATCCATTTTCCGTAACATGTAGTGAATATCATCTTCGTCTTTTGCAAGTATTACTTGGTCATCTGCAAAATGCAAGCTCCACAGTTTATGATTTCCGATCGGGATACCCATGGGTTCGCACTTACATTTCCAGGTTTCCAACACCCCTCCAAACATATCTGTAGGTACAATGCAGCAGCCTTGGCGAAGTCCTTTTGTCACCTTCATTGATTGTGCTACTTTTTGTCCAATTTTTATTGAACTCGTCATACCGTCGTGTAGCTCTCTCACAGCGTTAATGTAAATTGGTGGAACTCCTTTGTCTTTTAGCACTCGTCACAGCTTTGCTCGTGGGACACTAACATAAGCTTTTGCAGATCCATAAATATCATGTGTGTGTCCATATTGTGTTCTAGTCCTAGTCGCTTTTCTATTGTTTGTTTTAGACCAAACACGTTGTCTATACAGGCACAACCGATTAGAAATAGTGGTGGACACGAGACGAGACCAGTACTGGTTTGAGACGAGACGAGACATAATTTCGTCTTGTCTCGAAAAGTCTCGAAGTCTCCAATTACACAACTCTTTGTTGAAAGTAACCTGTTTATACAAGGTATCCCAGAAATGGTACACAGTAGACATTTCATACTAATTTCCCTGGAATTCTATTAACGTAATGGAGCTTTTGGACACAATTTCTGTTAAACCCTCATCCCAAAAATAAACAAAAAGCAACTCCTGACTAAGCCTAAGCTGTCTCAAACATAAAATTTCATCCACTGCACCCATCTCATTTCCGATAAACCAGTTATTATATGACTACTGTTTCCAGTAACTTCCGTAGAACCTTGCGACAAGAGACGTAGGGCCAAGAAGCGCGCGAGGAAAAATAGAAGAAAGAAAAGCCGTAGCAGTAAGAGACGTAGACGTCATTCCACTACCGAAACCGACGAATCTGCGTCTCGGTCTGGGAGTGGAACCACACGACCTTCCAGGGCGTCTACACCATCGAAGAAAGATGAGAAGAAAAGTGATGGTACCAAGCCAGAAAAGAAGGAAGGTAGGGACAGTCTATATTGCACAGTCGAAGGTTTTAGGTTAAGTATGCACGGATTATCGGAAAAATGATCATACTGATCTACTTAAGTAGATAAGTAGAGTTAAGATTCATAATTTCGATACTTCGTTTTAACTTCGAGTAAAACTCAAACATATTCTTGAAGCAATAATTGTTAAATTATGGGCTTTTTCCAGAGGAGGAGGCCCCCACGCCGCATTGCTCTTCTATCAACTGCGACAATCCAAATTGTTTATGTAATAGATTTAACAATTATCAACACGAAGAAAATGGACCCCAAGATATGTGAGCGGTTCAAAAATGATTTTTGTTAAATTTCTACGTTAAATGTCAATAAACGAGTGTGAAAAATGTCGAATCCCGCTGTTTTTGATATCTTTATTAAACAATAATAAATAACAATAGGTTCGTTCCTGCAGTAAATCCATGATAGGTACGAAACTAGTTTCTGACTTTCTACTGCGCATGCTCTGCCGTGGACTGGTTCCTAACTGATTAGCAACCGGAACGCTGTTGGAACGTTTCATCGAAATAATTTTCGTTTTTTGGCCTTTTCCTGCTTTGGAATTCCTCATCAGATGAATCGGACCACTCTGGCCACTCATCGCTAGAACTTGATGTCGACGATATATCGGACATGGTGATAAAAAACAATTTTAAGACTAAACTTGATGCTTTTTTACTTTTGTGTCGATTTTCATTCGCAGCTCACAAATATTAACAACTTTGGAGGTTAAGTACAACGTACAACACCTAAATTGGCATAAATGCGCAAACTCTGCGCAGCTATCACGAAAGTCAGAGGAAAATCCACAAACTTTTCAAACTGTCACAAATCAGTTAGCAACCGAGTACATTTCTTGCTGGAACGTAGGACTTTTGGTCAGAAATGTCAGAATCCACAAACTGGTCACTGCTGGAACGCGATATTTGTAACACGCATGCGTCTGATCATTTCTGATGAGTTACAAACTCTGCTGGAACGAACCTAATATAATTAATAATATTTATAAAAGTAATAATAAATAAATAATGATATATCTAATAAATAAAATTAAAATTAGTATCAATTAAAAGTTGCCTCTACTAAATATAAGGGGGCATGTTTCGAGCCACCAGTAACCATCATTAGCGAATCTATGACAAGAGGAAAATAGCTTTGAAACGATGATGTAAGATTAAAAATTAAAACCAACTTATAAAATTCCTGACAAGTAGAATTTATGACGTCTCTACTGTCCTATGGGTAAAAACAAAATATTCATAGGATGTTGTTGACAATGAACTTTAGACAGTCAATTCAACAGTTACAAATTGAAATAAGGACATCACTTGTCACATTAGTTTAAAAAGGGATAATTATTACATAGTGGTCCGAAACAAGTCCGTTTATGTTTAGTAAAGGGCATAACCCCTCCTGTTTGAGGGGTTATAAATGAAAAAAGGTTTTTATGAAAAGTTAAAAAAATTCATCATTTTCTAAAACGCTTTTCCCGAAAATGATTCATCAATAAAGGGTTTTAATAGCCGTTAACTATTTCGTTAGCATGAGATGCGTGAACTCTCATCCCATTTTTCACGATCCTCCGATTATCCTTTTAAAGGAACCTCTTCTTCCTTAACCTCGACCGAGCGTCCGTGGGAAATATTAAACAATATAAAAGGAGCAAAATGCTAAAGGTCGCACTTTGTCACAATAAATCGTTTGTGATTCGTGAGCGCCTTTACCTATCTACGTAGAGCCCGATCGAACGGTTCCGATCCGAGGGAACTAATATACTATATAAACCGCTACCGAAAACAAAACGACTGCTTCGCCTTTTTACGTTTACAAGGATGATCTACTTAGCAATTAGACCAGAGTTTCGATCGGACGGTAGAAAATTTCGTCTCCGATTCGGATCTTACGGTTATCGAGATTTGACACTGGCATGTACGTAATCCTTTGATTTACAATTGGGCTAATCACAGTTTCGTGTGCTTGGTCTGAATACCGAAGTAAATCCCGTAAATGTGACCACCTAAAATAACAGACGCTGGTCAGGGATTGGCGGAGATGAAACACGAATTAATTTAAGCTGGTAGAGCATTTGGCACAGTACATTATAACAAAACCTAATCCAAAGCGATATAATGTATCCAATATTTTCATGTCATCCTCATGAATAATTTTATCATTACATTTTATTTAATACTTATATCAATGGTGTTTCGAAAGTTTTAACTTCTTAAAATTCTCACGCATGTAGATGATATGAGAATCTTTCAAACAGTAATAAGAAATTCGAAAAATACAGCGCTCATTTTAAGATTCTGATATAGCCCTTCTACTTTGAATAGTAGCGCCTTCCTTTGTTGTGCCGCTGGAGCAAAATCACGTTGGATGTACTGAAAGTCACTAGGATTTCAGCAGAACAGTTGGCATTGACAGTACTGGCAGATTGGTTTTTGCATTTAAGTATATAATCATCTGCAAAATGCCCGGTTGCTGTGCACGTACATGTAAAAATAGTTGGGCAAAAGGGTTCCAGCTGTTTAGGATATATGATATAGGTTTTGAATTTCCCTCATAAATGTAGGGACTTTTTCGTCTCGACGTTGGTATTAGTTTTGCTCTAAGGATGCGCTACTATTCAAAGTAGAGGGGCTATAGATTCTGACAGAATAACAAAGTATTGTGTCACTAATGCCATCACCTTAATTTATTTTACAAACCACAAATTTTGATGAACTTTAACAAATGTCACTTATGACTTATGACCAATTAACATGTCAACATGACTTACGGTCACAAACCACTTATTCTTTTAAGTGGACAGTTTCTTATGCTTTGCATGCCATTTGGAATCCTCACTATATGAGCAAAGTTTACCAATACTGAGATTAACCCATTTAATAGTAGCATAATATTAGTTATTTAAGCCACAAGGAAAGTAAAGACGTTTTACCATTCGAGGCAAGTGTGTACGAGCCGAGGCGAAGCCGAGGCTTGTCACTTGCCGAGAATGTTAACAGTCGATACATTCCGTGTGGCTTATTAGATTTTTCACGCTGCCGTTGAAGATTTCCTAATAATTCCTCAAAAAATGAAATGTTTGATTGATTTAGACGTACGTCACTCTGACATAAGTTAACTGACAAACGTCAGACATATGTAGTCTGATACATGCGTAACTAGAGATAAATCAACTTGATTTACTCTTTTGATTTTCCTAGGAATGTAAATGACAGTATTTACATTCCGTCGTCAAGGAAAAATAATACACGAATGTTATTTGCCAATTTCATACTACGTATCTATGCATATAAGAGCGATTTACGTTAGCGGCAGCGTGAAAATAACATTAATTAATTAGAACAAAGCACACAACTTTTGGAAAAAAAAATAAAAATCAACACAACTCTGCCACAGGTAAAAATATCTTAAGCGCCGTGGTTAATTAATTTTGTAGTTCGAATCCACGAAGATCTACGATGCTTTCTTTACCCGAGGGGTTCCCTCATGTAAGGGGAATTATTTCTTTTCCAAGCAGTTTCGGAGAGACCACTTAAGTCGTTCTTTATGGACGAAATTTCGTGGTGCTATAAAATCCTTAATTCGACTCGTATATATTCCCATGACCGTGATGACTTCGAGCATAAGTTGAACACGTCTGTTTTCGCTTTCTAAGATATTAAATCAATAAGAAATTCGGGTTAGTGAGAACTTGAACATCTGTACAATACGGACACGTTTGTTACTTTATTAAAAAAGCATTTCGTACATGCATAAACCTCTCCTAGGGTAATTAACGACACATTTACGATGGCAGATAGAAGTCACGAGGCGAAATTTCGGTTAAAAAGTGCGAAATGAATACGACAAAGATTTGCACTATTTACCGCGACGATTCGGCACCGAATTTCTAGCAGATTTATACAGTTAATAAAGGAATGGAACGATCTACTTTGAAACAATGCAATCAATTTTTTGCCGGCTAAAAGGTAAAACACTTCAGATTATTTTGTCAACGGACATTACTTCAAGCGTAAATTGTCTTACGGTTATGCTCCATCAATACTTTTTTAAAGCAAGAGTTAATTATTTAGATCTACGTTCGAATTCACAAAATTTAGCTCAGATTTACTCAATTCAAACGAAATCTCCTAATTAAGCAAATTGCATGAACAAGTAGCTTTGCGCACAGTTACTCCTATAATTTTGTATTTTCTAATGCAACGCATGTCACTGTTGCATATATGTAAGTATGCACCGAGTAACCTGTTATTACTGAAAATAAGGATCAAATGCAATTTTTGTAATCCGGCGCAACATCGCAAAATTTAATTATTACATTCCACCATGCTATTAAATGAAGAAATTTATGAAATTACGCAAGGGATTTCAGTAATTAAAATCTAGAAGCGTAACACTGTAAAAACTCTACTCGCTAATACGCTTCTGAGTTTAAAAACTCGCGCTTTAATTATATATTTTCGCATCTTTACGTATCAACCTGTCGTTTAGAAAATACACTTTTCTGATATTTGAATTTATTTAGTTTTGTGATCAGGTAAGATTAGTTGCCTACTTTAATGTCTTCATTTCCTTTTTTTTTGCTCAGAGGATAAATTGGATTTAGAATTACTATTATTGTAACTAATAGTAAAACGAGTTTGTAGCTTCACTTTTGTCCAGTTTCTGTGCTTTATTATTTTCTCTTTAGGTGTTAGAATTTGCGTGAAACAAATAATAATAATACAATACTGTTGCAAATTTTAGCTAAAAATAATTAAATTAAAAACCGTAATTTCTTTTATTACAACAAACTAATTATATATTATCAAAAATACTTAAGTTTCCTAGGTTAAACTTCAAGATTTTCTTTCCTATTATTAGTTCTATAGATATACGACAAATCAACTTTTCGGTGTAGAATTTGACATTTTTTGAAATTGTTCTACGTACTCTTGACGTACTTGAATGACTAGCGCATACTAAAATTGTTTCATTTGCAACGTAAAACATACTAAAAACCACACCAACACTTAGTGATTTAACGTCAAAAAATCCTGCACTGATGTCACACATCTCGTGGATACTCAAAATTAGTGAATTTCCAAAAATTTTAATTGTTAGGAAGTCATCGCAGAACGAGAACAAATAGTTACCACATAAATTCAATTGGCCTCACAATTTCAATGTAGATATAGGGATATTAGAATATCTTTTTTTAATGATTTTTTCATCAAAATTTGTAAAATTTAGTTATCTGATTGTCCAGCGTTTGGTGGTACAAATATGTTATTACCCCAGAATTCTTTTGGATAACACCGATTTTGATAAAAATTTGCAATTCAGTATATTGTACCCTCTCCCTAATTCTCTAAGATATGGAGAATTTAAATTTCAAAATTGATAAAAGGAAAACGGGTTACTTATTCAAATATCTTGAAATCCTTATTGGGCACCTTGTTGATTCTTGCACATTACTATCGTGGCAATAGTACCATGAATTTTTGGAGTGTTAAAAAATGATATAAATTTGATAGAAAAACGACAAGAAAGAGGAAGAATTACATTTGGTATTTGTAGATTTACAAAAGGCATACGATAGAGTGCCATTAAGTATGTTATAGCCTTGCATGAAAACCAATTGTATCAATGAAGCCTACATTGACGCTGTTACGGCATTATACTCAAAAAATGAAAATGCAGTAAAAATTGATACGTACACGTCTGTCTCAGGATACTAAAGTGACTAAAGGTCTACGACAAGGCTTTTCTCTAGCTCCCTTGTTCTTTAAAATATATATCGAAGAAGCTTTGCAATCTTTGAAGCAGAAATGCTGTAAAATGGAGTTACGTGTAAATTATGATACCCTCTACATATTATTATTCGCTGATGACCAAGTTATTGTAGCTGAAGACCAAGACAATCCAAGTTACATGTTCCGCAAGCTACAGGAGAACTAAGAAGGCTGGGGCCTCACCATAAATATAAAAAAGACAGAATATATGGTTGTGGGAGAGTTTAAACGTGGGGAGTGATAGAATCAAAAAATGTTCTTCATTTAAGTACCTCGGGGTTACCTCTCTTCAAACGGAAAGAGTACCACAGACATCTCTAATAAGATAGACCAAGGAAGAAGAGCGATTCGCCAACTCAACTCACTACTTTGGAGCCCAGCGATAACAAAGAGCTCAAAAGTCACTATATACAAGTCAATAGCAGAGAGTGTAAACACCTACGGAGCTGAAACCTGGGAACTGAGCAAAAGGGATAGGGACAGGTTGATGGCCTGGAGATTGATTTTTGGAGGAGGACTGCCGCATCTTCAGATTAGATCGTATAAGGAATGAGGTCATAAGACAGGTGATGAGTGTAGAATCTAATATCGTAGACACCCTAGACACGCAGGAAGACGTACCAAATGAGGAAGACCACCTAAAATATGGAAAAAAGACGTAGAGGAAGCCATGGAGGCAAGAAGGTTGCAAGATGAGGATTGGATGGAAAGCAAAAAATAGAAGTTGAGAAGCGAGAAACGGTCCTAACCGTAAGAACCGAAAGAATATATAATGAAATTTTAAAATAGAGAATTAGGAGTTTTCATATGTCTGCAAATATGGAATTTTTAAATTTGTGTGCCTAATAGTAGTCGGTATATCTCAAATTAATTCAAACTTCGTTTCATTGTAATAAGACAATTATCATCTTAGATTTGTATAATTGATTCCAAAATCAAATAACTGATACCCCAATTTGACATTTCCGATTTAAGTTTTAAGTTCGAAGGAATGCAAATACAGCAGAACCTCAAAAAGTAATGATGGGCTTGCCATATCTAACAATTCCTCTTCCACACTTGATGAAAAATAATCAAAATCTGTGTGGACCAACGGCAATACATATATAGACTTGCCCAAACTGTATTTCCTACCAACAAAACATTACAAAAGCAAACATAAAAGGATTGACTTTTGAAGATGTTAGCTCGCCGAAACGGCCCTAGAATGTTTTGGAAACACCGCACGCCGACCCAAGTGTCCAGTCCAGTTCGGAGATGTGGAGCATAAGCCGTTACGGATTCGTACCTATAAATTTTTTAATCGGAAGCGGCCATCAGCGCCGTCCTACTGCGACTCTTTCAAGTGGGTATGCAAATGCCCAGGAGAGGAAAGAAGGCAAGAAGTCTTCTAAAAACGTACACACATTGAATACATGTGTGCGTATATATATATTATTATTATTACATCGATCGTGTCGGTCGGTGGATGTCTCGAGATCTGTCGACATCTGCGAGGCGCTCGACCCACTGACCCACTCGCCCAGATCCGAGACGACCGCCTCCAGAGCGGCTTAAGAATATCTAACCGAAAAACGACGCCATTCGCCAAAATGTCGATGCACATCCGGCAAAGTTAACCTACCCGGAAAAAGATCTTTCCGGGATTCGGATTCATTCACAAATCACAACACCATCACTACAGCTATGATAATGCAGTGATCAGTTGATCACTGCATACTCACCATAATAGATACTGCATAGATAGGTGTGCGTTCACTATTTTAAAACAAGCAGTTAAGTATTTACGGTATATAACCGGATGTTAAGAATTAATTATAGGTAAAGTTTGAATAACAAACGTTTGCCACGGGATTGCTGAGGGTATTCACAGAAACATTTGTAATGTTGATTGCATAACTCCAAAAAATTAGAGTTCTGTGAGTTTCTGCACTTTTATGTACTACGAGTTAGATCATGATTATAACCTCACTTTTTTAGCACAAAGGTAAACAAATTCATAACAATGTCGAATCCGAAATCTGGCGGAACTCACCAAGACTACGTCGATAAGAATCCATTTTTCGGCATGAAGATTAGTGACAACTCAATACTAGATAAATTGGAAGGTCGTCATCCATGCCCCGAATGTGGAAAATCCAGGAAATACTACTGTTATTCCTGTTACGTTCCCATTACGGAACTTAAAGGACAATTACCGGTTATCAAGGTATGACGTACTCTAACGGATGTCCCAGAACTCGCGCCCCAGAGAAAAAGAAGAAATCCTTATCAGAAGACAAATAAAAAAATTTGTAGCATGAACGGTGTTCAAAATTAGAACATTTTTATTCGACAAATCAGAGCGTTGTAAGCCTTCCAGGTGTAGTTCTCAACATTGTTGCTAGGTGATTGGTTTTATTACGTTTTTAATCGACTGGTTGGCTATGGAACTTTTGAAAAACATCAGCGTCAAGATTTCCTTCAAATCGATTTAGTACCACCTATGCTTTTTAAACTATGAATTCTGCCGCGGATTATGTGAAAATGTTGTTAATTTCTTATTTATTTAATCAACAAAATCAACCTCAACATGTTGATGTTGATACTTTAGCGGACATGTCATTCTGACATTTAATTGTGACTAAACTTTATAACCGATTTTATTCACATTAACATTTCAGAGTTCCCTTTCTGGAATTGGTGGATCTTAGATGTCTGATAACTTTCTTATGCAAGTCATTAATTGTTCTTTGTTTGCATTTTTAGAATCGAGATTGTCTTCCGCATTTGTCTGTTTTATCTGGGGCGCGAGTTCTGTGACACAGTGAATAGTACTTCAACTTGTTATTTTTGTTTTTAATTCCTCAACAGCCACTGAAAGAATATCTGAATATTTCCCATATCACATTCATAACCAAATTAAACATACCTACTAAAACCAACATACTATTTCCATAATTCTTTATCCCAAAGAAAATCGTAATTTCTCAAACTTACGTCAATTGTAATTTTTAGCTCCCGCTAAAAATCGATATAATCAAACATAAGCACGAGATTGATGGCAAAAGCACTGCAGGACACGCGGCTATATTAGCCAGCGAGGACGTATCGATATACACTTACCCTGACATCCCCGATTACAAAAACGAGAATGTTATACTAATTTTCCCAAGCAATAACGCGATCAGTATTAGTCAATTAATCAATGGTAAAGATTACAATCAGATCTTAGAACATCAACAAGCACCTCTTGACGAATTACCGAAAGGCTTCAATCGAAGCACTTTAATGAAAGTCATCCCTAGGACGAGGCAAGAACCTGGATTCAACTCGATGAACGCCTCCGGTATTCCAGTTACTAGGGCAATATTTATTGATAGTACCTGGAATCAAAGCAAAGGTATCTACAAGGATGAACGGTTGAGGAACATCCCATGCGTGGTTATCCAGAATCGGATATCCCAGTTCTGGAGGCACCAAAGGGGTAGCCCCAGGTGGTACCTCGCCACCATTGAGGCTATACACCAGTTTCTCGTCGAGGTTCACCTTCACTGTTGGGGCCTGAGCCCTACTTACAGTGGTATACGGAACTGTTTTACCGAAAGTAGTTTAAGTCAGTTTGAAATGTTGTACAGTGAAGATAACAGAGCTTATAATGGACAGTATGATAATTTGTTGTTCTTTTTCCATCATATGTATGAATTGATTCATAAGTATTATGATCATGAAAAGTTGTTTGCTTATAAACGGAGGTTGATGTGATGGAAGTTCAGCTGATTGATGTGTATAACTATAAATTTCCACATGATGGGAAAAGAGCAAATAAAAAAAATTATCTACCATCGTAAAACGATGATAATAAAAGTTTAAATTTGAAAATTTGGGTACTTACTACAGCAGATCCGCCATACCTTGCTTGCACGATTTCGACACCTCCATTAATTCACTAGTCACAGTAAATTACTTGATTTAATACTTCTAGATGCTTCAATACTTCTTTTTTTTACATTTTGCTCATTTTGGGTTAGGTCTCTTCAGTACCACCACTATGGCTCGGTCTATGGGAGACCCTCAGAGTACTTACTGTAAGGTAAAAGAGGTTGTTATCATGTGGTAATTTTAAACAAATCTGTCTCATCACATCATAAATGTTATGATTGGGTCAAATAAAAATGAATTACCGACATTAGGAAGGTAAGTATAAGTAACATATTGAGTATTTCTGTTGTCAAGATGTAGTCATTCAATTCAAGTAATTTTATAAATTGTTAATAGGGATGGATAAATTAAAGCACTAGACGTACCAATTCACATTCAATTTTGCATATGACTCCTATTCAAACTACAACTATAAAATACTATTTCTTTACAATATAAAAATCGTTTATTCAATTTTCTTTGAGGAATATTAAGGTCATCTAGTGGACCTAGTGGTATCTTGGTGATTCGTTTTTGGTTAAAATTGATTCAACCGTTTTATGTAAGACAATGTGAACTTATGGAAAGCAATTTGATGAGTACTTGAAATTTTTATAGTACGTTTGTAATACAATGTGTTTCAAAATGAATGCAATCTAGTTGGCGTTGGAATTTCTGTGCATGTAATTTTTGATGTGCCACGCTCTATTGATTTGAATCTATCTAATTCTGACAACAACTGTCACTTCGAACATTTATTGTCAAACTGGCAATCAGTACTGCTGGTAATTAACGGCCCTTTTCAGGGCCAAAACTAATACTACAAATAGACAAATACTCAGAATTCGTTTTCTTTTGACAGAGAAAAACCAGAAGTTAAAAGACTTTAAGTAGGTTATTTTGAGGTTGTGTATAGCTAGTAGAAACTCCTATTTTCGCAAGGCGGTTTTTTTATTTTACATGGGAATTCCACAGCCGACTAGATGACAATCATTTTGAAACATGTATATTACTCAGATATCAATGGCCAAAAGATCTAAAAATATGGCTGGTTTTATGAGTTTTACAATCATGTAGCTTTCTATCAGATTCATTGTACAGAGTAAAGACTTCTACCATAAAATTCATTTATATATTTCTGTAATCACTCTTCTATGTTTTAAAACATCTTGTAAGAGTGAAAATGATTATTAAACACTACAATTTAAAATATGAAAAACTTACCTAATATTCTTACATTAAGTGAATATCTACAGGAGGAATAAAATAAACAAGTTACAATTTACGTAAATCTAAAACGAAAACGCTTCCATCTGAGGCACTAGCTCCCACCTTGTCTCCCCTAGAGTTCCAGCACACCTCGAATATGCCCCCCGTGCCCTTATAGCTGTGCACGAGCTGCCCAGTCTGCGTGGACCAGATGTGCACGCACTTATCGAAGCTGCCGCTCGCCAGGAATTTCCCATCAGGGCTGAACGCCACGGAATAAACGGGCTCCGTGTGTTTCGTCAGGGTGTGTATGCACGCCCCGCGTTCCACGTCCCAGAGTCGTACGGTGGAATCGAAACTCGCTGAGGCTAGTATTAGGTTCATGTTGGGGTTCTGTGTGCCGGGGCCCGTCGGGGACCATTTTATGGTGTAGATTTCCTTCGAGTGCGCCTGGAGGTCGTGGACGCACGTGTCGTGCTTCATCGACCAAATTTTTAGGGTCATGTCGTCCGAACATGAGGCGAGCAACTGGCCCTGGGGATCCCACTTGATTGCATTGACTTCATTCTGCAAAAATAAATAGACGTTTCAGTAACCCTAAGATTCTTAAATGTTTTCTCTAAAATAAAACCCTGTCAGAGATATTCCTCAAAAAAGTAGCAATTTTTCATATGTGCAATAACTGCCATATCAACTTAATTTCAGTTCAGCTCAAGAGGCTAAAGATTAGACTCAATATTATGGACCAGCCCTAGCTATGTATTGTTGAAGCCCAGGGAGCTAGAGACAGAGAACCATAAATAGTGATAGCATACTTGCACAGCAATGAGAAAATATACTGTTACTCCGATCCTGCACACATCCCAATTCTAGGTACAAGTACGCTACCTCTCTCTTGCCTATATTTATGTCTATGTATTTCATCTATTTCACTCTAACTCCTACGGCTTCACACTGAATGTATAGTGAAAGCGAGTGAGTTCACATATATATTGCCTATGCTAAAAGTGAATACCTAACCACAAAATCGGTTTGAATGTAGAAAACAAAAAAAAATTCATATAAATATCCGTCCAAAACATTGCTTTTCAAGTTGGATCAAAGTGATGAAACATTCTATGTAAATATGCTGAAACTATGAACGCAGTATTTGAATTTGTATGCTGATCCATCCATAATTTACCACCGACTTTATGAGATTACACTTGATGTGCAGCCTCAATTGCTGAATTTATGAACATACCCACTTATTTTCAATGGAATATCTTACCACTTGGCCTTAACAAGCTTCCTAGAAGTGTTCATTTTGCTTTAGACTTGAAAGTCAAGAAGTGAAAGGTATATCATTTATAGCGAATCTATCATTATACCCTTTACATAATATGCCAAGTTTTCCGTGGTGGCAGATACTTCCTTAAAATTGTTTTTAGTACTATCCCTTATTGAGTTGGGGACTGGTCAGATAATTCAAACCATTTTACAATTATCATTACATAATCATACTTCTAAACCTCACTCAACTTTCACGATACTACAGTCTCTATTTACATCTTTCTTAAATGTTTTTTTTTAATTCTGATTCAGTATAATCATTTATAAGAACACCCAATTGCACAAACAATCTGCTACCTTTGACATAGAAATTCGTAAAATGTAAATTTCCTTACTGTATGTCCCTGGAAAGACTTGATTGGTTTATCCATGGACAGCTTGCAAACATGTATACATTGATCAGTCGAGCAACTAGCAAACGACGTGTTCGTCTGCCAATCGACATCTAAGGCTGGGGCGGAATGGAAACTAAATTGTTGAGTACACTGCCCACTGGCAGCATCCCAAATAATTGTCGTTTTGTCAACCTGAAGACAAACATTGTTATATGTTGAAAACGAGAAAGTTTCATTTGTTACTTACCCCTGCAGATAAGATGTAATTCCCCCTTTTGTTCCACTTCAATGCGAATATTGGACCCTTGTGTTGTCCCAAGGTGCTGGCCAACATACCGTCTGTTGTCCAAATCCTGGCATACCCATCGTAACTTCCAGTTGCCAATAAACTTCCATCACACTAAACAAGTAGGAAAAGGTATTTATTGCTTAATAAAAAAACATTTATGCAGTACATACAGACCGATTCTACAGAGTCGCAGGATGGAATAAACGTGAGAGCGAGAGAAAGGCCATACATTTCTCGTTGGCTGAACAGAGAAACAACTTTTGCGAAGTTGCTAGCTCACGAAATATCTCAGTCATCGGCCTCGCAGGAGACGACCCGAGACCGAAAAGCGTAAAGCGATACGCGTTAGATGCTTGGACTTGGACTGCGGCCGGCAACGTTGCAAACATCGTTCTCTGTCTCACTAACGAACTACTATAAGTTTATCGTTTGCTCTTGTTGGATTGCCACCATGCGTTTCGATAGAAAACCTCCGTATATCAATAGCTCGACCTGTTGTCATTTTGGATTATAAGACAAAATGGAAATATAGATCCCATTTAACCTTTCAACATTAACACCAGCAACAATCACACTTACGTTCCAATCGAGAGAAGTAACATCTTTATTACTAGGCACTTCTGTTCCACCTTTTCTGATGCAATGCCTCAACGCTAATTGGTTCGGGCTGGCAGTGTTATCGGACATGTCCCAGATTCTAGCTGTGCTGTCTCCCGAGCCGCTGGCCAGTAAATCCCTCGTGGGATTCCAAGCGCAGATGAAGACTTCCGACTCGTGGCCCCTGAGCACCGTAGCTTTCGAGGATGGGATCTCGATCGAAGTGTCGACTTCCATCGTTTCATTCTGAGTAGACACGACGGCTGCAGTGCAGAGGAAGAAAGTTAAGCACATGACAGAAAAATCTTATACGCTATTTGGATATATACATGACCAGATGGGAGGTAGAGTTGGAAGCTCTATAACAGCGAAGTGGAAGAAATGGATGCTAGAGATGGAATTTAAAAATAACGCATTTTGCTACGTTTTAATAAATTTTGGTTTTCAAAAAGGATTTTATATTGTTGTTAGGTACATTATCTTTGAATTTTAAAACAGATTTTGCATCACGTTTTTCTGGCCCAAATGGTTATTTTACAATTCCGTCAATTTCTTCGATATAATTTGAATTATCTTACAACTGTTATAGTTTTTATATTCATTCAAAAATTTCTTCCTCAATGGGGATATTTACATTATCAATATCTATATCAAAAGTTAGGTAATTGTGGAAAAAGTTTGTTTGTGTATGTCTTAGCATAAATATTAACAAAACAAAATTGCTAGTTATGTCCAAGAATAAATATAACAGAGGCCAGCTATGTATAAATAATGAAGTCATTGAACAGGTAACACACTTCAAGGACCTTCTTGGCACAACAGTGAATGAATATATCACTCAGAGAAATGAAATTATAGCCAGAATCGAAGGTATTTACTGGAATGAAGAAACAACTTACAGTTAAGGAATTGTCACTTGCCTTGAAAATAAGAATGGTTTCCAGTGTTGCTCTATGGTTTCGAAGGTTGGACACTGAATAAAGAAACATCAAGGAGATTGGATACTTTCGAGATGTGGGTGTACAGGCGCTTGTTGAAAATTTCCTCGTTGGACTGAGTCATGAATCAAAATGTTAGAGAGAATGAACAAAGATTTGAAAAATCTGTTTACTATTAAGAAAGGGAAACTTGAATTTCTCAAACACATTTCTCGTAATAATAAACATGAATTGCTGCAGGTTATCATCTAAGGAAATATCATAGGTCAAAGGACAGCGTAGAATTTCCTGACTGCACAACTTGCCAGACTGGTTTGGTCTTTTGTCAACGGACCTGTTCTGCACAGCGATCTCAAAGGTGATCAGCAACCTCCTCAGGACAAGCTGAGTGCAAGAAGAAGAAGAAGAATGCCCTTTTTTCAATGATACTCTGATCTGTTGGTTGTAATTCTGATGTGTTTGGATTTGGTGTTTCGGATATGCTTTATCAAGCAAAATGAATAGAGGAGCACTGTATTCCTAGTAATGAATTCACTCTAGAGAACTACTCATTGCATACAAATCTACTGGACGGAACCTAGTACACCGATTATCTCCGATTGGATCAGGCCGTTTCTCACCTTCCTCGCCGTTGGCCTCGGTCTGTTCCGTCCTGATCGCCTGCTTCTGCTGGTTCTGTTGGTTCTGCCGCGAGGCGACCACGTCCGGCATGACGGCATCTATCAGACTCAAGCTCTCGACCAGCCTCTGTTCCGTTCCGTCCTCCCCTATGCTTATCTCCGCCTCGGTATACTGTAACCCCTTCTGGAGGATGCTGAGCAGGGCGGCGGGCGGGACGAGCGCCCCATTGATGTTGGACTGCGATATGTGCGACTCGATGCCGAACGTATAGGCGGAATGCTGGAAACCTGGAAGAATTCATTTATGTTAATGTAAGGTTGGAGTGATAAGTACGAAGTAGTATGTATTAAAGGGTATTTGTGCTATGATTTGAACACTGTCTTAAGTGGATGATAGTTGTAAACTTTTGAAATGGTTGTTATTTTTCATGGAGTTTGGTTTAGAGCACTTTATATTAAATTCTATAGGGGCATATCCTTAGGAACATACCTGATCAACTGATCAACTAAAAGGATAATTGACTGATCACAGTATCACTTTAAGCTAAGGGCAGGTTTTGAGGTGATGTACATAACATAGCCCACTAAGCAATTTTTGTATTTAATCAATTTGTATTAGTTTGGTTCGGTAACATGTAACATAGTTACATGGAAGATTAGCGGCAACTCACCTCAACAAGTAACATAAGGAATTGACAAATTAAACAAATGAGTAATCACAACATTATACGAGGGGGAAGTTTGAGTTAAACACCACAATTGTACGTAGGTTTGTTTGTTTACCCACCTGACTCCTGTAAGTATCTGTACACCAGGAAGTTCACCTCGTCGCTTGAGAAGCTCATTTTGCTTCCGGCGGCTCCCTTCAAATCGTCATCATTAAGTACGTACAAATGATAAATATAAAAATCGCAGCTCGAAAACTTTATGCTTCTTTCCTAACCTGTCTTTCTTCTTCTTCCCGGCTATGCGTGTCGCGTCCTTGGACGCCTCTCTCGGCGACGCTGCCGCTCTTCCGTCCGTCCCGTAATATTGCAGGGAAATCGGGAAACGTTCGAATTATTTTTAGACGGATCTTCGAAAAGTATCAATTAATCTCGTACGTATCCGCGTGAACGATGTATTTCGGAAAAGCAAAAATAAAGGTCAAACGCCTTTGTAAGTAACCGCATCTGACGCTATCAGGTGGTCAATGATCTTTAGAATGTTGTGAACCAGTGGCGGCGGGGCGATGTATATTCCAGGAAATAAAAGTAATAACTCGTTACTTTTGCAACAAGGCTCATCGCCGTTATCGCAGTAAGAATTCCGAGCTGATTAATGCCGAGGAGCAGTCTGGTATTCGCGAAGGAAATCACTCATCATAATCTCGCATTTTATTGCATCGAATACGTTGATAAAATGCCACCAGTTTGTGGCAGCGTTTAGAAAAACGTCCATTAATTACTCTTCAGATAAAGTTTGTTTACAAACCGCTGACTACCTGCAAACCAATAATATTTGAAAACGCAATATGATAATCAAAAACACATATATATTAACCCGCTTTAAAAAAATTGGTACCTACATAAAAGCACTAGGTACTTTTGTAAATAGCTAGATATGTTCAATTTATAGTTGTAACTGTAGGTATTATATGTTTGTAGGTGCAAAGATCCCAAGAAGTTAAGTACTTTTGACATGCCATAATACACCAATTACCTACATAAAAAAAACTTTTTGGTGTAAATTGCCCACTTAATATTAGTGAAATAGGAATCTTTGACTTATGTCACCTATTAGCCGGTGTTCGTAACACCTACTAAATTGGCTTACTACGTCATATAGCGAAAATCTGACCTAATGAGTGAGATATGGTGCCGTTTATGTTTCAGCAATTTGCTACTAACAAGTAGACTATAACCAATTAGCTAATATAAGTTATGTAGTACTACCAGGGCCCTGTTATACTTATTTGGTGATTATGTTCCTGTGTGGCCTGTTAGGTGGACTGATACCACTTAATATAATATTTTTATTAGTTTATTGCAATAAATTAATACTCAATATACCTAATATAAGGTAACTTTTTTCGCCATATTTTCACGTCTTGGTTACCTTGAACGATTTCACCTAATTCACTGAAATATAACTCTATTTCTACATAAATAGGTAAAATTAACTTTTACTTTGGTTGGCCATCACAGGGACGTTTTCGTCTTTCCCAACGAAGGGAGACGTGACTTATGCAGTTTTAGGGAATTAAGCAGTTTTGAACAGTATATTTTCGAAAACCAGTTGCACAATTAATTGAAAATGAGGTTGGCAAAGCTTAGAAGACACACATTAGACAGTTAAAAACACTCGTTCATTTTAGGTTATAAGTTTAAACGAACTATTCAATTTAAAACTCAAGGAATCACTCCTTGAAATAAGTGCATGTCATTAACTACCACCCTGTATAACATTAATACAAATTTATATGAATAAGGATAATATTGATATGGAATGCACGTCTAATATTGATGTACAACGATGGGCCCTCAGTGGACTTCATTCTTGAAGCAATTTTGCAAAAAGTCCACATTTATTATTAATTATTAAGAATTAATTAAGAATTACGAACCTGGCCCAGCATAAATGTAAGAAAGTTATTTGGGTTACGTAATTATCAACCTATGCCGTAAAACTCGTGGAATAAAAACTTACAAAAAATCCTTACCTGAAAAGGGCTAAGAAAAGTGTCAGCATGTCAAAATGTTGAGATATATTCTAATCTCAAAAGTGCAAAAATTGACCTTGTACTTTTATATTTAGTTATATTACGTGCATAGCAATCCAGCAGAAATTGGCAGACAACGTAGCCTATCAAGAACAAATAAGTAATGCTAAAGTTAAAACTGAAATATTTACCCAAACAACATAAATGCATTTTCAAGACGTCGGTCAAGGTGGTAAAGTATGATGATCTACAATACGATATTGTAACGTTTATTTATAATTTATTTACTCAGCTTTAATTATACACTACATACTACTTAATTTATTTAGACCATTACTGAACTAAT
This sequence comes from Cryptocephalus moraei, assembly GCA_946251905.1. NCBI lineage: Eukaryota > Metazoa > Arthropoda > Insecta > Coleoptera > Chrysomelidae > Cryptocephalus > Cryptocephalus moraei. The sequence goes on from OX276456.1 coordinate 24,216,767, forward strand.
TAATTTATATAACACACTCTTAACTGTTAATTTATTTATACGCTTCCCACTTGTCCGTTTTTCGCACTGTTTACTCACTCGCGGCTTCACGTGTAATCTCCACTCTCCGACGGCAAGCCCGTTTATATACATATCTCAATTGTATTCGAGATGATTCCAGTCCATTCTTTCCCCTAATAATATTTATTCTAGGAAGGCCCGAAACGTAATTAATTATTCTTTCTTTAATAATATGTTCGAGATTATTCTCCATTCTCCTTTTATGCCCCAATTAACGGAGCGCTTTGAAGTGGCCGCCGAGGTCCGATAAGAGTAAACACGTTTCGCGCTCCTGTTTACATTTCACGTTACAATGTGTTAAAAAAGATGCCATGACTTGAGATTTCCAATATAAAATTTTAGAGGAGAAAGAAACAGCAGAGACCTTTCCAGCCGAGAATTTATTCCACATAAAAAATAATCAAGAAATCATTCAAGTTACCATTTTTTCGGTCCTACTGTTTAATATTCTGTTGTCTCTAATAAAGATCTCTTTGGAGAAACAGAAGAATGAAGTGCAGAAAAGGGTTGAAAAAGTAACTTTTAATAGGGTAGACTATTTACAATATTAAGAACCATTTAAAAAATTGTTTCACACAGAAACTTGTTGTTTACATTTTTATGGTAAAATACGGAATTAGCGTTAATTTATTGCATTATTTTAAGGTTTATGTTTAAGGTTATGTTGAAAAATTGTAACAGTTGGATCGTTGCTGTACTATAACTTCTTATGAAAAAGTTTTTAACTCGTTACGTATTTTTTTACAAGTCTAATAGGCGTTTATTAATCTCCTTCAAAAATGTGTTATTCAAAGGCATTGTATAGGTAAACATATATTTAAGACCAAGATTTATATGGCGATGTTAATACAAAGTGCACACGCCTGTAAAGCTATACAATGAAAAAAACATTATGGGTTGCTAGTTGCTATTGTCAGTTCATCCTAACCGTATTACATGATAAAAAAATATTGACACCCTTTGAAAATATAAAACTGTACTCCCATTTTTCTTTACTTCTTTATATTAAAAAAAGATTTCCTTAACGCGATTTAAGGGATCTAAATAAATGCATTCGAATGCAAGCGATAAATGCATGCGAAAACATCTAACGATGCGCCTAGTATTACCTTCGAGCATGACAAAAGATGTTTCAAATTGCACCTACAGGGCATTTTGGAAACCATTTGCCAGCTAAACCTGTCACATTGCATTATTAACACATTTTATACGTTTAAATATCTCAATCTGGTGCGATCGTAAGGATGGAAATCGCGGAAAACCAGATTGGATCAATCGGGTGCCGGTGCGGCTAATTTCACGCGGAGGATCGTGAAGTTAGTTGCAACGAGGTGAAGTTGGCGCACGTGGGACTGGGACGGTATCTTCTTCGGGAAAATAAGTTGGAAAATCATACGAAAGCGTCGCGAGGTACAGTTTGTGGTGTTGTGTTGTGAGTTAATTGTGAAACAAGGGAAGATATAGCTGAGAAAATGAGGTTTTCTTCAGAGGGACGTGTCATTTCATGTCAATGAGGTTTTATAATTATTTAATATTTTATTAACTATAGTTACTTAAAGTTGATGAATGTCGTTGTTAAATTAAAATAATGGTAAAAGATCAAGGCGCATTCCAAAGGACCCGTTACAGAGAATTGGTTACAGGAGTGTTGCATTAGCGACGACTATTTACACGAGGTACTTTGTCTATTATACAGGGTGTTGATCACACTCATTGACTCACAAATGTTTGAATTATTTATTGGTGATAATTCAGTTAAAGTATATATATACACTTCCAATACATTTTAAATGTTTTCACATTTGGCAGGCGGCCCGCGACTGGTAACTTTTTCAAAAATCGTTTTTTTACATGAAATCGACCCTTAAAATTATTTGTGGTGATAACGAATGTAATGGTTTGCCTGCATGGCGAATAATTCGTCATAATTTACCTGCATAGAATAAGGATTTTCCTTATAGCAAATCTAATTTATGGCGAAAGAACGGAAAATCGTGATATTCTTACACAATTCGCCATTTTTTCGGTATGGCTGGTAGGTAGTGTATCGTAAAGTAAAAAAATGTGTTAAATGCAGTTAACAACTTTTTCCCACATGATAAGAAAATTGAAAGAAAGTTACCTGGAGGCTGGATTGATCATTAATACTAACAAATCAGAATACCTTATCATCGTGAACCAAGACATAGATAACTTAGAAGTGGAACAGGAACAAATAAAAGTTGTGAGAAAGTGCAGACATTTAGGAATTCTATTTAACAAGCAAGAAAACAGTAGAGATGAAACTAAAGAAAGAATAAATAAAGGAAAATAAATGACCCGATCTCTCAACTCAATATTATAATCAAAAATATTTTTTTGGACAAAAAATCAAAAATTTGGCAGCTTGGAAATACAACTTTACGGTAAAATTGCCACCATCTTGATAAAATCGGAATTTCAAAAAACCCTTCGTCTCGGCAATGGAATATACTAATGAAATCGTTTTCAAGACTGATTTCAGATGATCCGTTCTCGAGTTATCATGTCCACCACAAGTGAGGCCCAAAAAAACGCCCTCCTGGGAAACAGCTGTAGTCCTGTTATGTGTAAATATTTTTACTGTCTCATATGGGGTATCCATATAATAAGAGAAAATATTGTAATCGTGTTGATTTTCGGAATTTGAGATATTGGCATTTCTGGACGTTTTGAGGTTACCTGAGTTCGAAAAACATGTTTTTGGAAAAATGCCTGTGCCTGTATGTATGTCTGTTATTGTGTATGTCGTCACCGTTTTCTCAGAAACTATAAATAGTGGAAAGTTGAAATTTTGTCACCGGCTGCGAAACTGCCTCCAGTCACAAAGGGATGATCAGACGAAACTGCTGCCTCCAAGCACAAAGGGGTGATCAGACGAATTTGCCACCAGGCACAAAGGGATGATCACACGTAAACAGTTATCAAGCTCATAGGATTGATGCAAGGAGGATAGTCACCAAACAACAGCGAATTGATCCGATAACTCACTCCCAGACACTTGGTCTAAGGAGGAGAGTCACCGGGCACCAGAGGGCTGAACCGAGGAAGATGGGCCGTCAGACCACTGGGGGTTGATCCGACGAATAGCCAGCCACTAGGCTAAGCAACTTAATCACAAATACTAAAGTTAGGTCTCCTCAAATTATAGAGACCTATACTAACACTTCACAAAGTTGTACTACAGGTTTCCTCAAATTATGGAAATACCTATTAGCAAAAATCTGTCAAGCTGAATCCTAACACACGTCTCGCCTAGGGCGAGGCCCCGGCTTGACTTCCTCGCCTTCACTGACTCCCTCTCCACGTTCGTTTTCAAATTTCCCCCAAAAATGTACCTACTACAATTCCCACCCTTACAGTCTTGACATTGCAGACAAGCGTTGAAGTAGTTCACTGAAGCAAATCAATTACAGCACTTTGGAGGAATGAAAACGAAAAATTTTAATACCGAACCAATTCAAAACTGAAGTGAGAATTATTTTTAGACTAATAATCTTAAAACCTAGAGTATACAAAATATGATGAATAACTTGATTTACACTTAGGTGTATGCAGTACATCATCTATTGGATAGTATTTGAAACAAGAGTTAAAGTGTTTCATTGGAGCAGGTCATTTACAGTATTTTAAAAAAAATTATACCAAAAATGGTAATGCCAAACTAAGCGAAAAACGAAATAAGACTCATTTTTATGCTAAAAATGTTAAAATCTAAAGTATACAAAATATGAAGATAGAATACTTCATTTACTACATTTTTATTTTATTCGAAACATTGGAGATAGGAGTTTAAGTACTTCACTGAAGCAAGTCAATTACAGCACTTTAAAAAAAATTAAAACTAAAAATGTTGATACCTAACCATTACAAAACTGAACTAAGGCCTATTTTTAAATTTAAAATTTTAATTACCTAAGTATACAAAATATGGTAAACATAGAATACTTTATTTAAAATTAGGTGTATGTAGTTATCATCTATTTGGCAATATTTCAGAGTTCGAGTACTTCATTGAATCAAGTCAATTACAGTACAATGAAAAAATTAAAACTAAACATAGTAATTCCTAACCAATTCAAAACTGAAACAAGGCTTATTTTTACATTAACAATTTTAAAACCTAAGGTATACAAAATATGGTTAACATAGAATTAGGTATACATCATGCATTAGGTCCAATTTATGCCAAGCGGATAAAGTATTTCATTGAAACAGGTTAATTACAGTACTTTAAAAAAAAATTAAACAAAAAAATGGCAATTCCCAACCAAGTCAAAAATGAAAATAGGGATTAATTTTATGCTACAGATTTTAAAATCTAAAATATACAAAACAAGGTGAAATACTGAATTTACAGCTAGGTGTACGTAGTGTATCATGTTTGAGTAATATTTGGACCAAGCATTTAAGTACTTCCTCGAAACAAGTCAATTACAGCACTTTAGGCTGTAAGCTCGGCAATGATGTGATCAGTTTGATAGCATATGCGGATGATACTGTAATTATAGCTGAGAACGAGGATGACCTCCAGAGACTCCTTTGCCGCTTCCACCTAACCTCACAAAAATACAACATGCAAATATCGACTGCAAAAACCCAATCAATGGTGATATACAAGGAACCGCAAAGATGCAAACTATCTACCAATAAGAAAACAATAGAACAATCTATGACAATTAAATATCTTGGCGTAGACATAACCAGCGAAAGAAACCTGATAAAAGAAGTAAAAACACAAGCCTTCAAGAGCAATAGAATATCCGGAGCTCTTAAAGAAATAGTATGGAAAAACAAATTTATGACCAGGAAGGATAAAACCCGAATCTACAAGACCTGTATCCGCCCAATAGTGACATAAATAGTATTAAGAACATCCGAAATGAAGATACTGAGAATGGTGGCCGGTTACACACTGATTGATAGAAAAAGGAACAGCGAAATACGAGAAATATGTAAGACACAAGACGTGGTTAGATGGGTAAAACAGCGACGAAGAGAATGGAATGCACATGTGACAAGGATGGGAAGCAGCAGACTGCCAAAAATTGCTAGGGATAATAAACCTAATACAAGAAGACTCCAGGGTCAATATCCAAAGGGATGGGCACAAAGCTGGACCTCCGGTTCGCAGGAAGCCCCAGACTGAGGCGAAAGGAATGGAGAAACAGGCTGTTTTGCTTATTAAAAGAAGAAAACACTCTTGACCAATTACCAAATCATCTTTTCTCTCTCCGCAAGACAACTCCCTCTTGGCGAAAGGCCTCGCTCGTGGGAATTTCAGAATTTTCGGTTGCCTTCAGAGAAACTATTAACGATATTTGCTTTGAGATAAAGATGCTCTCTCTACGTAATGTGCATTGACTCACTTACACTGTTCTTACAGGCAAACCTTAAAACGGAACTCTTTCACATTTTCACTAACGATAGTCAACACTTTCAACCCTAATTTATCAAAATTTCAACATTTTACGTTAACAATTTTTGCCGTGATTCGGGCTAGACATAGGGTCGCCAGTAGGTACATAACCGCACGTCGGTCTTAAGCAAACAAAGAAGTCTACACCGGGAAACAAAAAAATAGCAACTTGCTTCTACTCGAGAACGCTTCCAAAATCGAAACGAAACACCCATTAACAATACTAATTATCATCATCATCATTTAGCTTATCCTGTCCACTGCTGAACGAAAGCCTCCCGCACCTCTAGCCATCTCTTTCTATTTTGTGCCACTTGGATCTAATTTCCAACCACTCTTTTTATATTATCTGCCCACCGACTTGGCAAGGAGAATAGTGCTTCTGCCCTATTGAAAAGTGCCTATGATATGTTATTGGAAATGCTGGGTTAAAATAACATCATCATCATCATCATTTAATTAATAACACCCCATAAACTACTTCGCCGTTTCGAGCGATTTAAATTTTCGTAAATCTGTCGGTTCGCAGGTTACGTCTGCTCGCCGGTCGGTTATCCAGCGACGAGTCCTCGCCTCCCTTAAACGTGCGAGAAACGTCCCCCCCTGGAAGGGATCTGGCAATGAGGGGCGTCGTCGCCCCGGTTATTTTCCAGCTGCGGCGCGCCCGGCAGCTACTTCCATCTATAGGAGACGTACGCAAGTGAGAATTTTGCCATGTCCCTGTTTATAAATAAAGAAAGGAATAAAATGTCGGCGGCGTTACAGTATGGCGGCGTCGGGTAGGAAGAGTGCGAAGGGTCTGGGTGGCCCGTCACCCGCGGGCGAGGAATCATCGGAGAGTGACGGTGAAACGGAACCGGCCAAATCTTTCCATAGACGGTTGTCGACGAACCGCGAGATAAACAGTTCGGTATGTGCCCTTTTTTCCCCCTCGTGATAGGACCGAGAGAATTTTTTTTTTGTATATCTATATAGACTAAGGGACTGCTGATCCTCTCTCGTTCTTCCTCCCTCTCTCTGTGTGCGTTTTGTGTGTATATGTGTGGGGACAGTCGGAAAGATGGCATGCCTGTTTTATTCATTGTACATTCTTTTTGATAATTCGTTAAGTGATCATTATAGGTTCATGTGTAGGCGTGGCGCACTTTTGTAATTCGCGTATATACGAGCTGCGTTGGAGGAGAGCTTTAAGAGAATCGAGGCACGAATACATCATGCATTTCGAACGCTTTTTGGCACGCTATCTATATCCGCTTACCGTAAATACGTGTATGTTGACCCTGTTGCATTTTGAGTTCGTTCGTTTTTTTTTCTGTAAAGTAGTCTTAACATTCATTGTAAGTAGTTGGTTCAAATAAACGTTTCGACTTATCCGTTTGTTTCAATGAGCTGAAACATGTGAAACTGCCTGTGGTCCCTTTTTTCCAGTAACAAGACCTGAATGTTATTTTTCTTTCGGTTTAATCTCGATGTAACGTACAAATTAAACCTTAGATGTATCTCTTTTCGTTTTGTGCACGTCTATATGTTTGGTTCTAACGGCAAGGAGGAGTGAAATGAGAGAAAAATCGGGGCCGAAGCGATGCCAGAAACGTGGCGGATCCGCCTGAAGGCGCCCAGGAGGTGTAACAGGTGTGTAACCAGCTCTCGCGCTTTGAACATGTGCTTTGAGGCTGGGCCGGATCAGAGTCCTGTGTATAAAAGGCGGTCGATATCTACCTCACGCACATACACACAAACACACATCTCTCTATACATACGTTTTATGTTCGCACACACGCCAGTGTTCCAGTGTGTTTTCTCCTCGCTTTGTGCATATTGTTCTCCGTCGACAGCTTCTATGAATAGTTTTCCGGTTTTCAGTCGATCGAACTGAGCGGGAAACTTACAGGGACGCCACGTTGAGCGGAGCTCGAAAGGGGCGACCCACAAACTCTCACCCTTCTGGTGTGGGATTCTCGCAGGGCATTCATACGGACAATTGGGATGAATCCATTTGAATTGACATTAAAAAAAATCAGGAGAATCACTAAGTTTCAAAAAAATAATTGATATCGCTTTATATCAATAGTAGGTTCTTCTAAGTGACGTTATCGTCACTTAGATATTTTTTGAACGACATTTGATTATTTTTGATATACAGGGTGTTCCCTTAGTACTGTTAAAACTAACTTCTAAAATCGAATTTGCTACCAAGGGTATAATTCAGATTCACACCAAGAATTCTAACCATTTGCTACCAAAGAAAGGGTTGAAAATTGCATCCCTCAATGTTTTCTAACTTTTCACAACAAATTTGGAACTTCAAAAAAGGTTTTTAAAAGCTCGTTTGACATTTTAACTTCTTTGTTATTTGTATGATTTTCGTAAGGCGTACTAGTATTGATATATTTTGATGGTGGCAGATGATTGGCCTCAGAAGATCAATGGAAACGTATAATTCCAGTAGGTCAATTCGGTTTTAATGAAGATTGTATATAATTTTTTCGAAATGTCGTCATCGATGATTTTATATGGAATTTTACATGGATCTTACTATTTCCGATATACCTCTAAAAAAATAACACCTTACTAATAACTAATGTAGTTCACCATACAAGCTATTCCAAAACTGTCTTTTGTTTGAGTCATCCCTTTGAAGGGTTAGGTTGATTTATAGTCTTTATTCCTTAAATTTATAATATACTGAAATTCGGGTCATACCTACTTGAATAATTCCACAATTATTTATAGACGTTTCCACTCCAATATTTGTAATCATCTGACACTACAGTGCATTTTTTAAATGTCGTACCCGATTAAAATCAGTGTTCTGTGAATTTATATTGCAATCCTGAATAATCTGTTGAAACCTAAAATCACCATACTTCACCAACCGACCAGCGGCGTCACTGAAAAATTAATTAAAAACTAACTTGTAATAGTAATTCAAAATAATAAATTTCGTTACACTTCTCAAAATGACTCATAAGGAAGAAATAACGATCAACTCAAAGCCAGGTTGAAAAATAATAACAAAATGGTCAAGCTCTCAATAATCATATTTACGCTCTGGTCAAGCGTAAATAGAAAACACTATTAAACCGCCACTGGCAAAGAATTCACAAAACGCTAAAACTGTCAATTTTGAAAACATATTTCCAACCAAAATTTAATTGCAACCACGCATGCCAAAAAAATTCGGGTACAGGAATTAAAAAACGCACTTTATAAAGTTAAGTGTTACAACTCTGGGTGGCTTATCATCGTAACTATTAGATGGTTAAAAATTTGCAATTTCAACAAAGCCGTCCAAAGCTCATTTCACCTGGAAACGTAAAATTCAAGCAGGTCGATTAGGTTTAAAAAAGTTTGTTATCTTTTCAGAATTGTCGTCATCGATATTCTTATATATGTAATTTTACATTAACATAACTATTTCCAATATACAGGGCGTATCTCTAAAAAAGCGACTCCTAACCTAAATAACTAGTATAGTTCACCATATAAGCTATTCCAAAACTGTCATTTGTTAAAATGATCTCTTTGAAGGGTTAGGTTGATCTTTAGTCTTTATGGTATTCCTTAAATTTGGATGAATAAATAATACAATGAAATTCGTGTCATACTTGAATAGTTTCACAATTATTTAGAGACTTTTCCACTCCAAAATTTGTAATCATCTGACACTATAAAGTTAAGTATTACAACTCTTGGTGGTTTATCATCGTAACTGTTACATGGTTAAAAATTCGCAATTTCAACGAAGACGTCCAAAGCTTGTTTCACCTGGAAACGTAAAATTCAAGCAGGTCGAGTAGGTTTAAAAAAGTTTGTTACCTTTTCCGAATTGTCGTCATCGATATTCTTATATGTAGTTTTCCATTAAATTACTATTTTCAATATACAAGGCGTATCTCTAAAAAAGCGACTCCTTACCTAAATAACTAGTATAGTTCACCATACAAGCTATTCCAAAACTGTCTTTTGTTGAAGTCATCTCTTTGAAGTGTTAGGTTGATCTCTAGTCTTTATGGTATTTCTTAAATTTGGAGAAATATAAAATATTGAAATTCGGGACATACTTGAATAATTTCACAATTATTTATAGACCATTCCACTCTAATATTGTAATCATCTGACACTATAAAGTGAAATATTACAACTCTTGGTGGTTTATCATCATAACTGTTACATGGTTAAAAATTTAAATTTCAATAAAGACGTCCAACCTTGTTTACCTGGTAACGTAAAATTCAAGCAGGTCATTTAGATTTAAAAAAGATTGTTATCATTTCCGAATTGTCGTCATCGATATTCTTGTATGGAATTTTACTATTTCCAGTATACAGGGCGTATCACCAAAAAAGCGACTCCTCACCTAAATAACTGATATAGTTCACCATACAAGCTATTACAAAACTGTCATTTGTTGAAATCATCTCTTTGAAAGGTTAGGTTGATCTTTAGTCTTTATTGGATTTCTTAAATATTGACGAATAAATAATATACCTACTGAAATTCGAGTCATAGCTAAATGATTTCACAAATATTTATAGACTTTTCCACTCCAATATTTGTAATCATCTGACACTATAAAGTTAAGTATTACAACTCTGGGTGGTTTATCATCGTAACTGTTACATGGTTAAAAATCTACAATTTCACTAAAGGCGTCCAAAGCATTGTTCAACTAGGAATGTAAAATTCAGGCAGCTCGATTAAGTTTTAAATAAGAGTGTAATCTTTTTAACATTCTCGTCAACGATGTTCTTATATGGAATCGTGGATCTTACTATTTCCAAGGTACAGGGCGTACCTCTAAAAAAGCGATTCCTTACCAAAATAACTAATGCAGTTTACCATACAAGCTGTTTCAAAACTATGTTATAGCTGAGTCATTTCTTTGCAGGGGTAGATTAAATTTTAATCTTTATTGTATTTGGTATTTATGGTACCTCTAATAACGCGACTCTTTACTAGCAACTAATTGAGCTCCTATTTGTTATTACAAAAATCTTTTCAGTTAGGGCCCTCTCATTGAAGGGGTAGGGTATGGGTCTCCTTAAATTTGGAGAAAGAAAATAATAAACTTCGTAACAAAATTAAATAAATATATAATTATTTATACACTTTTTTACTCCAATCTTTGTAATCATCTGATGTTATAAGGTTAAAAATTACAACTCTGAGGGATTTATCACCATAACTTTTACATGATTAAATATTTGCGTTTTCAACAAAGACGTCCAAAGCTTGTTTCACCTAGAAATGTAGAATTCAGGCATGTCGATTAGGTTGTAAAAAAAGATTGTAATTTTTTGTATCTACATGTAATAAAATTTTATAGCAACCATTTTTTTGTTTAACATACATGTTTAAATTTATGTTTTTTATTATTATTGCAGTTCCTTATGTTTTTTCACTCTTCTTAATATCTTTAACCGAAGTACTTTTGCTTTAGTTCTTTGGCGCACTCTTCGCCCAACCACTTTTTATTTTCTTTGAGATTCTCTTGCTTGGTTACTTTAGTGTTGCTTCCAATTTTTGCTTTGATATTATTCGCTAAGGCCTTCTAGGCCATTGTGTATTTTCTAATAATTGCTTTGTCTTGTAATTGTAGTGTGCATTCTTGTCTTTCTATGCCTTTTTGACTTATGATTTAACTTACCTTGTCTTAGTTATTTCTAGAAAATGTCCAGATTCTTTGGATGTAACTATTTTTATGGTAAGATTGAGAATTATATCTTTTCCAGTCTGTTATTCTAAGCATTTTGTGCAATACTCAATAATTATTTGATGAATTTTCAATGCTATTGTGATTATTATTATTGTCAAGAATTTTTGTTTTTAACTTTGTATATTTATCCTTCTTAAGAAGATGTAGAGCCAAACTTAACAAAAGATTTGGCAATTTCTTCTGTAAAAGGCAATTTACATTTGTAGTTTTTCGATGTTTTGAAATTTTCTCCAAACGCACCCTAATGTCTTTAAAATATTAAATACTTTTCTGTATTCAAATATTTAAAATAAAATATGAGAAAGTAGTCCGATGCCCATGTTCCAAATTTTCTTCTTAAGTTTCCATTGATAAGTTTATCTCACGTTTGACGTTTTCGTTCATTTCTGTTATTTCTATATATTTTTCCAGTAATACCACCCTAATTTGTCAAATAGCTTAAATAAAAATGAAAATAAATGAAATTAATAATAACGAGAATCTTTGATGCTTCGTTAATTTTGCCCAGGAGATTAAATTCACTAAAATGTTTAATAAACCCTGAATATTACCTATAAAATAACAAAAAAAAATAATTGGGAAAGCGATGAAGTGCCTTGAAGTGCGATGAATCCACCTATTAACATTCCCTTATTATTAAAAGTTTTGTAATTTATCTGGCACACTTGAAATTTTACTATAATTTTACCACGTTCCCAATAAATATCCTTTTACCAGTTTTTGATCGAGCTCCCAATAATACGTATAAGATTCTGTGTACCTAACAAGTGTAACGTCTTTACCCGGAATTTACACAGTCGAGTTGAGTTTCTCTTTGAAAACAGAACGTCTATTCCCAAGGAGCTTTAGGATTCCTTTAGCAGATTGATGGGAGTCCACGAAACTATCCTGTTAGTCTTCGTCGACGTGCTACATCAAGCAAATGAGGTACTTTGTAACTGTGTTATGAATTATAACAGTTTTCACCTGTACACCGGCACCGCCGGATATTACAACGGATAATCTCTGCGTTACAGAATTAAGATAAAACGGAGGGCGGTAAATCATCACGTCGGGTTTACGTTAGAGGAGAGAGAGAGAGAGAAAGCGAGAGAGAGAGGCGTTAATTCAAATTTCCACGGTCTTGTTGTGGAAATTGCCGTACGAGAAAAGAAAGTCCCGCTGGAAGATAAATTGATTGTCCGAACGTGTCCATTCTATTCGATTCGTAGAGCAAGGGGGTTCGTTTATTATATGTACATATAAAAATAGCGGCGTTCATAAAATTCGTTACGAGCTACGTGATCGGGAAATCAATACAGTACATGTTGTTACAACTGGTTGAATGAACTCTTCTTCAGAGCAGAAAAGGTTTTCAGCAAGATTTCAGCGAATCAAATGTAAATCAATTTACAGGTATCAATACTTGGCGGAATTCAAATGTTATGTTTCTGTAAAGGTTAGTAAAATGTCGTTAGTAACAATCAAGTGGGAAAGAAATATTTTCTACTATACTTGAATTCGCGTATAGATAGAGTATCAAATGGCGTGAGACCACAACAAGATCGCGCCGCCACCAAATATTCGAAATATTTATAATACTACTACATACATCAAAAATAGTTACAAAATCGAAATAGCCTTATCAAACATAACCTCACATACTTTCCTCTAAACCAATCCTCATGTATTCCGTTGCATTATAGTTAGCCACAGAGGTGGGCCAATTAGGGGTCGCGATTTCATAGGCAAGTTCCATTGATTCTGTCGTATCAGATTGCTGTATTTAAACGTAGGCAATGCAATTATGTAATGTGATTTTCGTTTTTTGAAAATAGTATTGAAAATGTCCTGTGGATGTAGTAATAAAGTCAAGTTTAAGTATCATTGGTGTGTCGGTTACGATGATTCCTGTAATTGTCGGTAACATGTGTTGTAGATTATACAACACTGCGCTGTGGATTGGGGGAGGGCGACGGGTCTCCCTCAAAAGATGTCACATCAATAACCACACTAAGCAGCATATTCTTCTTATTCTATTTGTTTGTGAATCAGGTATATAGTAGCGTCATCTATTAAGTTATCACGTCATATCACGTTATTTTAGAACCAAAAACTGGTCTCTTTATCTCTCCATCTAATCCCATTGGTATTAAGAAACTCATTGTGTTGCTTCATAAAAGGTGTGCGTTTTGGTCTTTACGCCGTTTAGTGTGTTACCCACCAACCGTGCTGTTACAACTCGAACGAACTTTCGTTAACTGTATTACTAGCGGAATCAGTTTAGATACCTGCGATCCCGCAGGATTACTTGCCACGTCATTGATTCGCTAAGCCGACCTAACTCGCTATCCTGACGTGTAATATATAAACTTAGTTTGGATAAATTACCATTTTGGTACATGTATCTGTCTAAATATTATTAGGGCAGGATAGTTTAACGTTAATTGAGATTAATGGAATGAACAAGGGCGATTAGTCTTCCACAGAGAAGTTAATTCAATGGAAATCTAGCCGTGGATAATTGGATTTTAATTCACGTATGTGTGTGTGTGTGTTTGTGTATATATAAATCATTCAGCGGGAGAAGTTAATTATGTTTTGTAGATCTGACCCTTGATACTTACAGACGAACGTCCATGTGATTTGAGTAATCTTACGGTACTAGTATAGTTGTGTTGATAAACACACATTGGTTGGTCGATTGTATCAACAAAACGTTTGGTAGGCGATTAATTTTTTAAGGGTGTAATTAAATAAAAACCAAGTAACTGGAAACAATTAAACATTTAAATTTATTAAATGGAATAATATGATCATACCTACATTTCAGGAATAGAAAATCTCTTATTAAGTCAATGGTTATAAAGATTGTTCAAATGTGCTTAAATTTTGCGTAGTGCTTGAATCAAGTACAATATTGTCGCGATGCGGCCCCAATTAGCGAAAATAGGTCGCCGTCTAAGCTTATTCAGCACCGAGGCGACCTTAAACCGAAGGACGATACGACTCTCGGACAGGTACGACATCACGTTCGTAAACATCCCGCTTGTATTTATACAGCTCGATCATAACGATCAGGTGGTCAGTCTGTCACCCTGTATCACGTCACGCTGCCCGTCTGAGAGCCCGTCCATTTCGGCATACCCCTAATTGGAGGAGCCTCGCACCTGCTGTCCTTCGTCACACTGAAGTAAGCAACCACCTCCCTTTTGACCTTTTTTCTCATTTCTTATCATTTGCTCATTTTCCTTAATTTTGAATGATGTTCTCTCCCCTATTTTTTGATGCTCAAATAAATATTGTATGTGTTACCATGTTTTCTTTTTAGCTTCCACCTAGCTACACCCCCAACCAGAGCACTCCCTTTGGACCCTAGGTCCTCAGGCGTGTGATAATATAATACAGTGATATTGTTTGAATGTTCCAGTAGATCTGCTTTATGAACAGAGCTAAGATAATTGTGCAATTAAAAATGGAAAATATGGAAACAAATGTGTGTTAACGACCATAAACTTATGCAGTTAAATACTCACTACAAGCGTTATTATTAATTGTATCCTATATAACATACCCAAATTAAAATGGAAAAAACTAACATAATTTTTTAAACAAGTATTATAATTTGAATTAGGCGTCATTAATTCATGTTTTGATTACTACATAGTGTACTATAATATAAATTTATACCTTGAAAATATCTATCAACCTCACAAGAAACAGCAAAAGTTATACTTTGGTTACTGTTCGTTAAATGAAAGTTATTTTAACGTCTCGTAAGAGTTGGTATTGAACATTTTTTCCAGAACCTCATTTTGTCCTTACAATAATAGTTTGAATTCTGTAGAAAATATACCGTTGTTTTATGATACATGAGAAATATGGAAATGTATGACATACGGAGCCCTATTCATGACATAATATTATTTGAATGTAATCTAAGAAACGAGATATTGATATAGCCAATTTAAAACGCACGTATTTACTTATACCAATTTTATTTTTTACT
Organism: Cryptocephalus moraei; assembly: GCA_946251905.1. Taxonomy (NCBI): domain Eukaryota; kingdom Metazoa; phylum Arthropoda; class Insecta; order Coleoptera; family Chrysomelidae; genus Cryptocephalus; species Cryptocephalus moraei. The sequence continues at coordinate 24,231,971 of OX276456.1, forward strand.
CTTTGGAGATTGTTTCATGGAAATGGATTCCATCACGGTACTTTGACGTTAACATGCTTTTGCAGTAAAAATAGAACAATTTAATTTGACATTGTGACGGCTGACACAATAACGGCTTCCATAATATTAGCCCAATCGAATTAGGATTTCACCTTGCAAAAATTTTTGACAGCAATTTTCCTTCGGAATTGTTTAGGGGGGGTCATTGGCAGTCTAAATTTAGATTGCCGGGGTACCAGACCCGTTGCGTCATCCGCCATTTTGAATTTAAGGGTGAACTTTTGTTTATTAAAAACTCGTTTATTTTCAATTTTAAACGAAAACTAGTTATTACAAAAGTTGTTTACAATTAAATTTCCTACAATTTTGGTTCCTATCATTTTCTTCTTGGGATCGATATTTTTCGATTTATACCCAAAAAAATTGAATTTTTGTTTATTGAACAACTCGTTTATTTTCAATTTTACGCGTATAATTGTGATAAACATAGTTGTTTAAAATAACATTTCGTACAATTTTGGTTCCTATCATTTTTTCCTAGGATCGATATTTTTCGATGTATACTCGAGAAAAGGAGGGGGTGAAATCTTATCATTGTCTTTTCACGTTTATTGTCAATTTTACGAGAAAAACTGTGATTTACAAAGTTGTTTAAAACAAAATTTCCTACCATTTCGTTTCTTATCAATTTTGCCGTAGAATCGATATTTTTCGATTTATACCTGAGAAGAGATGGGGGTAAAATCTTACCATCGTATTGTCACGTTTATTGTCAATTTTACGAGAAAAATTGTTATAACTAAAGTTGTTTGACATCAAATTTCCCACAATTTTGGTACTTATAAATTTTTTCGTATGATCGAAAAAAAATATTAATACGAAAACCTCAATAATAAACGCGAGAATACAATACTTATAGGTTCACCCTAACCTCTTCTCAGGTATAAATCTAAAAATATCGATCCTACGGCAAAATTGATAAGGACCAAGATTGTAGGAAATTTTATTTTACACAACTTTATTCATCACAATTTTTCGCGTAAAATTGACAATAAACATGAAAAGACAATGATAAGATTTCACCCCCTCCTTTTCTCGAGTATACATCGAAAAATATCGATCCTAGGAAAAAAATGATAGGAACCAAAATTGTAGGAAATTTTATTTTAAACAACTATGTTTATCACAATTATACGCGTAAAATTGAAAATAAACGAGTTGTTCAATAAACATAAATTCAATTTTTTCGGGTATAAATCGAAAAATATCGATCCTAAGAAGAAAATGATAGAAACCAAAATTGTAGGAAATTTTATTTTAAACAATTTTTGTAATAGCTAGTTTTCGTTTAAAATTGAAAATAAACGAGTTATTTAATAAACAAAAGTTCACCCTTAAATTCAAGATGGCGGATGAAGCAACGGGTCTGGTACCCCGGCAATCTAAATTTAGACTGCCAGTGACCCCCCTAAACATTCCGAAGGAAAATTGCCTGTCAAAAATTTTTGCAAGGTTTGCCCCTTTTTGGAGCTAATTCGATTGGACTATATACAATGTGTTTCAAAATGATTGTATAAATATAGTCGGCTGTGGAATTCCCATGTAAAATAAAAAAAACCGCCTTGCGAAAATAGGAGTTTCTACTAGCTATACATAACTTCAAAATAACCTACTTAATATGTTTAAACTTTTGGTTTTTCTCTGTCAAAAGAAAACGAATTCTGAGTATTTGTCTATTTGTAGTATTTGTTTTGGCCCTGAAAAGGGCCGTTAATTACCAGCAGTACTGATTGCCAGTTTCACAATAAATGTTCGTAGTGTCACTTGTCAGAATTAGATAGGTACAAATCAACTGAGCGCGGCACATCAAAAATTACATGCACAGAAATTCCAACGCCAACCAGATGACAATCATTTTGAACCACATTGTATAATTACTCAAATTTGATAACAAAATATACTTTGTAAACTGAAGTAGTTAAATATGAAATTTTTCACAAATTCAGTGCGTTATATATCTATGAGTTGTATTGTGAATTTCTTAGTTATTACAAAAATAATGGTCAATTCGTTTTCAAACTTGTGATTGTGAAGGACAAAGATACGAATGGTTTACAATATTTGCTCTCAACATACGTACAGGATGTCCACAAATTCTACCGACAAAAGGAAATTATTTACCAGTGGATTTGGCGAATTCACCAAATTCTGCTTCCAACAAGGCTTCCCGAGGAAGATTACTCCCGTACTTTATATTGAAATTTTGAGTGGCAATTTCAATGTTATAAACTGTTTCTCTGCAATCGTTTGATGTTATTTAAACATTTCAACTACATTAACAGTTTGTCAGTATCGAAGAGCTGGAAAATTTCCTTACTTTATATTGAAAATTTGATTGTTAATCTGAACGTGACAAACTGTTTCTATACAATTGCTGGATGTTATTTAAAACCATTTATCTACAGAGACAGTTTGTGACTTATAACACTTTCACTTTCATTTTTCTAAAACCATCTTCGGAATGATGTTATCACAAATTTTGAAACTTTTCACATTTTAAAATGTATGAGTGACGATTCCCTTAGTATTTCATTGTTATATTACGACCATAATCCTCACGATTGCCTGGACAGATTACTACTTTAAATCACAAATGTTTCGATTTTGATTTTTCCCACTTCTGATGTCAAATTTGAAAACGTTTACATTATTTTCAATATTAATTACAGAATTTTTTCTAAAATTTAGTTGTTGATGATAGAGTTGGGAGTTATCTAGAGGGAGTTACGTTTATGGAGTTGGCCACCAATTTCTTAGCTACGTGTTCTTAGAGATACACTGAGAAAAGTAAAAAAGGGAAAATGTAACCCTTAATTAAATAATAATTAATTAATAATTAAATAATCAAATAAATAATTAAATAATTAATTATTAACTAATAATAAAATATTAATAAACAATAAGGGTAGATTGCATTATAATTGGAAACACCCTAAAATACAGGGTGGGTTAGAATGTTCCACATCAGTCATCGGAGGGGTTGTTTTTGAGGGGATTATGTTCACATAAATTTTTAACAGTCGAAAATAATTTGTCTTTCTTAAATTTCTACTCAAATTTAATTAATATACTTGCCTCAAAAATAAAGGGTGGGTGACATTGTCAGATTAGCCATCAAACAACTACCCACGACTACCCGATAGATTGTTTATAATAAGCTAGAGTTGTAAAAACATATATATATATATATATATATATATATATATATATATATATATATATATATATATATATGCAGCAGGTTTAGGTTGGGTTAGGTTAGGTTAGGTTAAGGTTAATAAGCTAGAGTTGTAAAAACACACACACACATATATACACACACACACACACACACACACACACACACACACATATATATATATATATATATATATATATATATATATATATACAGCAGGTTTAGACTACAGCATCCGCCGTTTCCTGCATCCATCTCGCCATGCTTTCCTGTCATGTAGATCTTCTTCTTGAAGTTGTCTACTGTGCATTGCTTTCTCTACGTCCATTTCCCACGTCCTTCTCGGCCTACCCCTCTTCCGTCTTTCGGGTGGCCTATATTAGATTAGCTTTTTTGGCCATCTTGTTTCCTCCATCCTCTGTACGTGCCCGTACCATATTAGTCTCCTTTGTTCAATTTGGTCAATGATATCACCTTCTGTTTTCATTTTTTCTTTTATTTGTTGATTGGGGATATGTTGTAACCTAGATATCCTACAACTCCTTCTAAGTACGTCCATCTCTAAGGCTTGGAGTCTTTTACTTTGCCTATCTTTAATTTCCCATACTTCCGAGTTATATAGTATAATTCCTTCTATGATAGTATGGTATATTCTTTTTTTGGTCGTACTCCTTATTCCTTTACTCCACCATATGCTATTTAGTTGATTTATAGCCTTCCGTCCTTGATTAATTCGATATTCAATATCTTTATCACAGCTCGGAGTTTTATCAAATATTGCGCCTAAATATTTGAATTCCTTACATTCCTTAATGTATTCGCCTTCCAGATCTAAGTCTCCCCCATCTGTCCCTATCGCAAGATATTCCGTTTTTTCCAGACTCATTTCTAATCCCCATCGTTCATACTCCTCTTTCAGCTTTCTAGTCATATAGCTGACGTCGTCTTTGTCTGCAGCGATGACCACTTGGTCGTCTGCAAAAAGCAAAGTATACAGGTAAGAATCGTATATTTGAATCCCCATTGAACCGCATTTTCTTGTCCAGTGTCGTAGTACATATGTCATATAGATTTTGAACAGAGTAGGTGATAGACAACATCCCTGCAGGAGTCCTTTAGACGTCTGGAACGTGTTCGAAGTCTCATTTCCTATTTTTACTGATGTTGTTGTATTTGTATATAGTTCTCTTATGGTTTGTATATATTTTCGATTTATATTTGTTTGCAGCAGCACCTCAAACATTTTATTTCTTGGCACAGTATCATACGCTTTCTTCAAATCTACAAATACCAAATGAGTTTCCAGGTTTCTCGCTGATCTTTTCTCCAATAGTTGTCTTAAGCAGAATATGTTGTCCGTACACGACCTCCCTGCTCTAAATCCACTCTGTTCTTCAGTATCTTGCCACTCCAATTCTATTCGTTTCTTTATTATACGTCCATACAGTCTTCCAATCGAGCTAGTCACACTAATCCCCCTATAGTTGTTACATACTTTTCTATTTCCCTTTTTATGTATAGGAGTAATTATAGATTTGTTCCATTCGTATGGTATGTAAAAACATTTTGATCTAATATCAGGTCTAATAAAATATAAACCTTATTAATAAAATATAAACCTTGTCAAAAAATACAAAGTGAATAATATTCTATAATTTTGAACCATCTAACAGATTACACTCAAATAGTCTCTGGTAAAGTAAAAGGAAAATAGTTAAACCCACGAATCTCAAATATCTGTATATCTGTATGTCTATCTGTAATAACTTTTGGGAAAAATCTAACTTACTCAATGTTTCTTAAACAAAAGTAAACGCTGAAAGTAAATTTTGGAGCTTTACGCAAAAACTCCAAAAGTCTAGATCTTGACATTTTGTAAACTTCTCTATGCTTCACAAAGTGTCTAGATGTCGCATAAACCACATAAAACTTTTTGTCTATATTTTGAACTCGGTATTTCCCATATAATTTACGATATTCAATTCTGAGCACCCTGTATAAGTAGATATGAGAAAAGCGATGCGTCACCACGAAAAATAATATAAAATAGGCTCCTTAACCTTAGAAAGAAGAGACTCGTAAACCATGAAATGTATAAAGCAGTCGGTTTATATAGTTTAATAACGGAGAAATGGAATATGTCCGCTAAGTGCTCGGCATAATTTTGGTAAATTCCTCCCATTCATTTTTCTCCTTAATAAAAATCACATTTTTAATATGTCTTTTCGTTTTAAACCTTACAATTCGGTATCTTCCCCAGTGGAAAGCCTCCATATGTCTTTCACACATAACTAATTAGGGAACGAGGGATGAAGCGTAGGAAATACATTTAGGTAAATGGAAACACTCTTGCACGACGTAACTGGTAATTAGCCATTTTCCCTATACGAATGAACGGAGCGATAATTAGGTACTTTTCTGAGACATAACTGAAACACAATTTCCTTATTTAGGCTAACATACATTCTATCGCTGTTACTACTACCATGTCAATAGAAGTTATTGAAAAAATTAAATGTTGAACGATATTGACAACACACTTATGAGAACTTCTTTGGAAATTTGCTTTGTAATTAAAAAAAAATCGACAAATGGAAGACAGGACCTTTGTAAAATGTCAATAGGCTTGATTTTAACGTCTGTACAAATACCAACCTTTTCATTTTCCGTTACAATATAGTCTCAACCTAGTGGATGTGTTTTATTATATTTTATCTTTGTTTAGTAGCTATCCCGTTGTGGAACTTCAATCAAAAAACGACAATATGTACTTTTGCGCAAATTAAAGGTTCGCCGTAAACGACAATTTCCAACACTCTTAATGATAGCTCTGTGTTAATCTGTCTATTCATTACTTTTCGGACCACCAGGGGCCCCTCCCGTAATTACATACGTCCGGTCATCAAATGACGGTAATCATATGGGGTAGAACTCCCTCAAAGCTCACCTCCCCTCGCGCACGCCATTATTAGGTTAATATTTACTTTTGGAGTTTCACAAACTTCAACGGTCGTCCCCCCCGTTATCCGATTTTCGGATCCTACGAGTAAACTTTGCGACATTGTTTTCGCTAACGGGGCGTATTATTAATTAATAACGTTAACAATTCCCCTCCTTACTGTACTCGTCTATTAGATTACAACTGCTGTTGTAGAGTTTTACGGACTGATAAATCTTTAGGCTATTGAATTACTTAATTGGACAAGAGGACTGTTTTCAGAGCTCGTTAATTGAACATTTATAAGTAAAATTTAATAAATTGGGAGCGACTCGCTTTTGACTAATTGTATTAACGTGAAAAATTAGACGCTCGGATTTACAACGGAGAGACAGGATTTAATCAATGAATTTGATCGTGAATAATTGATACTTCTATCGCGTTACGGAAGAGACATAGATAACCATTTTTGAAACTTATTAATTATTAGGAGTAAATAATGGGATAATTAATAAAAAAATCTTGTTTTATGGAAAATTCTTACACTGTGCATCTAAAAATAATATTTTTTTAGGCTGTAAGTTGACTAACACTTTTGTTTTTATTTTTTACAAGGGCCCTTATGGCACCCAATTCTAGCACACCCAAATTAATTTTGGTTCTGGTACCTACCTACAGCAGTCTATTATTCTCATATGGCGAATTCACCATTATATCTTAAAGGATAATTGAGAATAAGTGGCTAGAAGCAATTTTAATAGCCATTAATAATAAAATCAATCGGCTAGCTGACCATTGGTTTAAATAAATTATTAGTCTCCACAGAACAACAGCTGAGGGAATCGGTTCCTCGATCATATAATTCAATTGACGTAGTATAATTAATTAATAGTTAATTAATAATAATCTAATAAATGAGAAGATTTTAATAAAATAGATCTTTAGTGTGCTTTTACATATTTCGATTGTTTTAATATAAATATATTGTAACGCGAAATGTAATCAGCAGCACGAAATGTGTTTATTCTTATCGGACCTCGGCGGCTCTCCTCAAAGGAACGCCGCTGCGCTTAATTGAGTTTCGGCAACATCTCAATAAGGAAGAATAATTTATGACCTTCTGGACGTTTCTACATAAAACAAAAAGGTCCGGGCTATTGCAGGAACTATTGCGAATACAATTGAGGTATATATAAGCGGGCTTGCGGTTGGAGAGATTAGATTAGACGTGAAGCCGCGAGTGAATAAACATGCCGACAAGCGAGAGCGATTGAAGTAAAATAAATTAACGATTAAGAGAGTTATATAAATTAATTAGTGAGGAAGTAGTTAAGTGTGTTATATAAATTAGTTCAGTTATAGTCCAAGATAAATTAAGTAGTGCGTAGTGAATAATTTTAGGACAGTGTAAATAAATTAAAAATAAACGTTACAATATCAACATTATCAATATTTATATACATCAATATTTAATAGACATATATACAACGAAACAAGCAAGATTTCAAAGCTTAAATGGTTCACTTATATGGAATTTATGCATTTCCAAACATTTACTTGAAAATCACAATGAGTTTAATGATAATAATTTGAGTACGTCATTGAATTCTAAATTGTTCGAAATAACTCTTAATCGAACATTAAATGTAAACCTCGATGTAAACACTATCCAATCGCAATCTCATTGATTAAATTAAAGTAGGCCTTAATAAATTCAATGAAAAGTAATTTATGCCCACCATCATTGAGTGTTCTTGATATTTGAATGTTTCACATTTACTTAATAACCTTTGGGTAAAAATTAGCTCACCTAAAGTTTTTTAATTAAAGATCCAAAACAAATTTGGTATACCTACATTTACTCAAAAATACAAAACCAAGTTTTGACTGTCTTCAAAAAGATCTGGATAATTTGAGAAATCGTCAAATCATTCCAACATCCTTCTAGTAGTTCGTAAACTGTTGATTTCAAAAGGATCCCGATACTCCACCCAAATCACGTTATCATTACCCAACTCCCCTCTACGTAATCTTTCCACTATCGACTATCAGCTCTACTTTTCCTATAACAAGAGATCTAATCCTACGTAAGATGTTTACAACTTATCCCCTGGAGTCGGTAATCTCTCCAGGAGTATGCTGATTAGGACGTAGTTTTCTCGCTCGGGTGCACCTTATATGCCTACCCAAATCCTGGACGTTACTGTATTACGTGACTAAAAACAAAATGGCTATAGGAGGTGATCTGTGATATACGGGGATCATTTATTTGTCTTCTGTTCTCGGGCTAAAGTATCTTAGTGAAGAAACATCGCTTTTGGGGAGTGGGTGTGATAAATACACGTTCTCTCGAGGGTGAGCATAAAGAATGGATTTCTATGGAAGAGATATGCAGGAATATTTGCGCACCGCTTTCATTGCATACTTTTTTTAAAAGAGTGCTTCACTGTTTTACTTTATGTATTACTTATCAGAATGCTGCAATATATTCCCTGTGATTTAGGTAATTATGGCGTGGTGAAGCTCAATTAAAAGAATTGTTCTTTCCCAATTATGGTTGATTAGAGTAAAACATTAGTGTCTGGTTAATGTTTGGTGTTATTTTCAAACTTAATTTGATTGTACAGGAAAATACGTGTTTTAAAATGATTGTCATCTAGTTGGCGTTGGAATTTCTGTGCATGTAATTTTTGATGTGCCCGCTCTATTGATATGTACCTATCTAATTCTGACAACAAGTGACACTTCGAACATTTATTGTGAAACTGGCAATCAGTACTGCTGGTAATTAACGACCCTTTTCAGGGCCCAAACAAATACTACAAATAGACAAATACTCAGAATTCGTTTTCTTTTGACAGAGAAAAACAAGAAGTTAAAAGAGGTTAAGTATAGTTAAGAGGTTATGTATAGCTAGTAGGAACTCCTGTTTTCGCAAGGCCGCTTTTTTTTTATTTTACATGGGAATTCCACAGCCGACTAGATGACACTGAAACACATTGTATAATATGTATATTTAGTGTAATGAGTAGAAGCAGGTTTGGTTATAGACAAACTAAAATAGGAAAAGAGGCAAAATTTACTTTGAAACTTTACAAGATGAAGCTTTAATACAAAATTTTTAGATTATTAACAAATGTGGATTCCATGTGTGGATTCACCTAGTTTTGAAGGTATAACTTTTCGAGATATTTTGGAAATTTTTAGTTTCAAATTTGAAAGCTTTGACCAAACTAATAGAAGCTTTTCCATAATAGTTCTCTGATCCTAGAGTTTCTCCATTTCCAGAAATTTACTACCATAGAATGGATAATTATGGATTTATATAACTTATGCTGTCGTGAGATTTGTCGCCAAGAAAATTATCCACATTGGAACAGGGTATAAAATATAATACTTCAATGTTTTAACAATTTTTATACGAGAGTGTTATTTATATAACCAATCCCTCACGTCGTTACTTGTTGAAATGGGATTTCCGTAATTAGGGCCCTTAAGGAAAGTGTACTAACACTGTTGAATTTCAATTAAGAACCAATAGTATATAAAAAGTACTTGAATAAGCATTTATCAAGAAATAACCCCAAAAGGGACAATTTCAGGCAAAAATAAAATTTGCGCAAATGTTCCAATAGCTCAATCATATATTTAAAACTAATTATAATATTAATGGAAAATTACAACCAAAAAAGGAAAAATAGGCAAAATTGGGCCTTTAGGAATAATTACAACTGGAACTAATAACACTAATTATAATTATAATAATAGCACACTAATTATAATATCAATGGATAACCACAACCAAAAAAGGCAAAATAGGCAAAATCCGGCATTTAGGAATAATTACTACTGGAATATGTATCGTAAACCTATTGACACTGGTCGTTATAATGACACCTTTTAGTGTTTTCTTCTAAAATAATTATAAACGTAACTTCAAAAGGACCCTGCTTTAATATTCAGGTTTGTAATGATCTCAGTGACTAGTTTTCATACTTCTTGTTTCATATCGACCGTGTGTTAGATCTAAAAAATAGTGTCTAACAAAATGTTTTCTTAAATATTAAACGTAAATAATTTAGGGTATCTGTAATTACTAGACAATATGGTCATCCATAAAAATACAAAAATACCACTTTTGAGGGTATTTCGCAATAATCTGGATAATATACTGAAGTAATCTTATGAAGTATTTGAGGTCAATTTGCAAATTCTGCATGTATGTGTACAGTCAAGGCAAATTTATTGTTAAGTTTGCAGCCAGAAGGGGTAAAACCACCCCTAAATGCACGTAAAATAGATAAGTGATGAAATAACTTTTGGTTTTCACTTTTTCATCTTAATTTAGATAATTGAAGATAATTATTTTTACATCACTTCTTCATTTGCAGGGGAAAACTGTCCCTACATCGCAATTAATTTATAATAACACTTATAAAACAAATTAGCTTTTCAATAAATGTATAATTTCCTCGTAATTTATCCTTCCCATTTATCAAAATGAACCATTAAAAAATAAGAGTTTTGTAATCACTTTCTTATTGTAAGTTCATTACGGTATGATTTTACCACTTCTGGTTTTAACCATATCAAATTTGACCCGTCTTTACATATACATTATAATTAGCACATTTCATAGGATTATTTCAGAATTTCAGAGTATCATTCAGACTATAGTTGAATGTGTCCAAAAGGTGCGTATATATATTACACCCTTGAGATATAAGGCATTGGTACATTTACGTTAGGCCATAAATTTTCTATAAACATGTACCTTAGCGAGAGAGTTTCAGCCAACAGAGTATATCATAGCACTGTAAATTAAGCCATTTTCAAGGCAGCAAAAATGAGATTACTAAACTATTGACTATTAGTGAATACACTTTACAACACTTTTGAACCTCTTCCTATTTGCTTGTTTTATCTGGGAAACATTTTCAGTTTCGCCATTTTTAAACGTCCATTAGTAGCGTTTCTGAAATTACTTCATGCAAAGTTTCCAAAATGCCGTTTAAAATTGCAAAATACTCATGTTTTCGTGGATATGCAAACATTACTCAAAACTTTCTGGACGACTTCAATACAATGTGTTGCAGAGTGTTAAAAGTTTACCCATAAATCATCCTAATTTACCAAAATTCCTCTAATAAAGCGCCAGCCAATTTAGTTCCCTCCCGTTGGTATAATATTTACACGAGACTCTTCAGATAGTGCTCCATCATTCCTATAAGGGCCAATTTCTTTAGGAAACCTCATCGAGAAAAATTTCCCGTTATTTTCCTTTCCGGCGGAGATTTCGCGAATTTATATTTTATCCGTTCGAAGTTGTGCACTCCAAAAGAAACTTCAACGGCAAATATCCAAAGCGTCTCGTTCCGTGGAAATTGCCGGCTCCGGGCTGAATTCGGGGCCGTTTGATGTCGGCCAGGAATTCGTCATCCGGAGGGTAAAAAGTACACGTAGTTTTTTTTCTGGGACGTTTACTTGTTAAAAGTGTAATTTTTTGTTAAAAGGGACAAAGGGGGCAGACGAGATGCTGCGCTTTCTTCGCAGTTTTAAGCTCGAGTAATTTCACTCAGAAGAGATTTTCGACGTCGCGTCTGGAGCAAACACGGTTTTGATTCTTGCTTCCATTAGGCGGGCACTTTGAGCTATCCCGAGATTGGGAATAATAGAATTATTCTCAGAACTCGGTTCATTTGCGTTAACTATTTTTAGTCTCAGAACGATTTTTCTATTAACTTTTCTCCTTATGGATTTTACGAGAGATTTGTACCTACTCATTGAGCAGATTTAACCAACTATAGTTACATATCACACAACCCAGGATATCGACACAATAAGAAACACCTCCTTTACACTATTATTTAGTAAATTTTCGCCGTTCCTATCTGTACGTATGCACGCAACAACCCAATTTATTCTTAAACCTCAAGTGTCTAGAACAATAAGAATTTAAATGTATCAGGCGTTACGTTAATTCCATACGACTTGTGTCTGCTTCACAAAGGTTACATTTCACGTTGCGTCGTACAAAAATGTATCTGTATTAGCCAAACCACCTCTGAGTTGTCTCCTTAAATTTGACCTTTTTACTTGAAGAATTCAAGAGAGATTAATAACCTCGTCTGGGAGGTAGGGAGTCTTATTCCTTAAAAATTGCCTTTGCAGAAAGTACCCGGAAACTCAGCGATCCTACTACTTCCCAGTTTATTAGTAGTATTAAAACATTAGTAAGATAGAATATTGTTAATGCGAGAATTCACCAGAGTAGCGTGCGAATTCGCCAAATATTACACTTCAGCTTTTGGCGTGGGTAAGCTTCGATTGAAATGGATCGATTACCTACCTACGTTTTATGAAAGCTTACATAATCATTCCCATGCACTAATTACACGTTAATTACGCCAACGCATTAATTGGAAATTTAAATTTTCGTGTAAATTTGGCCTTAAACTTTGAATCATTACTACTTTCTGGCCAATTAACGGATCACGATATGGTTTCATAACGAACTTCGTACTTAACTCACGCAAACTAATTCTAACAAGCAATCGATACGAAATTGCGAATATTGCAATTACGGATTAATTGAACGATACGTTAGTTGCGAGTTTGAACCTAAGAGTATACAAAAATGAAGTCTGTGCTTGTTGTAAAAGGGATTGTTTGAAAGTAACTACTTTGCTGAAGTTTCTAAACGAGGATTTCGTTTTCAATTAAAATTAAATAAATTTTCCAGAAAACGAATTCTTTTATATTAAATATAACTTGCTGTAATGGACTTATTATGTTGGATATATTTTGGGAAGCATAGCTTTCTTAGGCTTCGCTCGAAGCGCTGGATCGGTGAGAGGTATTAACATGAAAAAACGAACGAGACGGACGATCCGGACGGCCAATTATCGCGCCGCGCTAGCTGTTTGGTGGCAACTCGTGTTACAATTGTTTGTATTGTCGGTTGCCTGCTCCAGGGGTGACGAGGGAGTGCCTCATTTCGTTTTTTGATAACACATTTTCTAAAAACCTGAAGGAACAATGTGTTTCGAAATTAAATCTTTTAAGAATACACGTTAATGTTACCTGATCGTTGCCGATACTGACGAATCTATAAATAAGCAGGTTTACCTAATAACCAGTTATTTTCTCGAGCGACCTTCTAAATTTTTGTAAATACCACCCCGGCACCTATTACATAAAAAGCGCCATTTGTTTTAACTCAGGCACCCTTCACCCGTCCTAATTTAATGAAAGAGACGAAAGAACAAAAAAGGAGCCTCCCCCCATTGTACATACCGAACCCTAATTAATTTTTCATCTTTCCCTTACCGACACGCCAAAAAAAGAACACACAGAAGCGACACGAAAAGGTAAAGAGCGCCCGAAGAGCACAAAACGGGTCCGCCTGATTAATTTTTGATGTCGTCCCAGCAACGGGCAGCAGCAGGTTGCAGCGCATCTTTATAAATGCGTCCGATTTTTACCCCTTGATGATGTTATTAACAGGCGCGCTTGTGTTCCAGGAAAATGAACACCAGCCGGAGGGGAGGTTTTTGTGGCAAAAAGTCGCCACAACATCAATTTATCGCCGTAGATTTATTATACTATTTTTTTGTCTGTTCGAACAAAGGTAAAAGGAATAAACGAATGTGGGGATAATGGGAAACCTTCGGAGCGTTCTGTGAATTCTTCACAGTGGAATGGTGTTCCACAGGAAAAGTCAGCTTTGGCTTATTGCGTTTCACATACCATAATGGGTCTATGAATAGTGGTGAATAGGAAATAAATTGAAGGTATTCATTATATATGTTACCGTAAAACCCCGATTTCAGTTAAATCCCGAATTTCCTAGGAAAAACTAATTTTAACTATTGCTCACAGTCAATTCTAGATTTAACTAGTTAGAACTAGAATTAACAAATCTTTTAAGTTAATACTACCTTTAACTAAATAGTCTCTATAAAAAATATAGTTATAGTTAAAACTAGTTTTTACTAAACCTGTCAGTAAAATCGGTGTAACCTATAAACATTTTATTTTGAACGAAATCTTATGCTATACCAAAAATAATCTAACATACATACGTTATGTAATAATACTTCTAATACTACATAAATTATAGAAAATACATGAAATGAGTTACATAAATGGGTGCGTTGGGTAATCGAACAGGTAGGAAAGAAAAACAAACTTAAAAAAATACAAAAAAAAACTTAACAAACTTCGCATAAATCATTTATCATACTACTCGTATTACTCATACTTTACGTCCTTCAGTCAGCCCCAGATAGTAGGAACATGTTTGCTACTTGTTCCTACATGGCTGACTTTCATGACATTTAGAATTGCAGAGTTTTCCCTTATTTTTACAAAAGCATCTATTAGTGTTGCAAGTGTTCTTGCAGACGCAACGTGCAAACCCTTGGCCTTCTCCTAAAGCAGCATGTCTAGCAGCGGTTCTCAAGGACAGATTAGCTTCCGGAACTTCTTCAAATTTTGAGAATTTTTCTTTTGAAATGTCAAATTCTGATCTGGAAAAAATAATTAATACAAAATATCTACAAAATATAAAATTTTATTACGTTTTCAAAAAATATTTTTCAAGAAGTTTAAGGTACGTGACTAATAATAATTTTTCCCTGATTTGAAAAATAAAATATATGTATAACGTACCTGCAGTACAAACGTAATTGTACCAGGTGATATTCACCTGGTGTCAACTTTTTCACAAATTTTCGCAATGAAAAGAACACTGGTAGATTTTGCTTATATAGTACTAGCTGATGGCCTGGCGTTACCATTGTATTTATTTTTCAATAATTGTAAGCTTCACAGCATCTTTCGAAAGGTTCTACAGAGTACTTTTCTCTTCTACAATTTACCTAAAGTTCAAATCTATTGGTTATACTATTGTGAATAATATTCTAGATCATTTTACAGAATACTATTTAACACATATTGTCATTAATAAATAATCACTAATCAACTTTTTGCCAACGTTACATTAACTTGGTTCATTTTGATAAATTGCAAAATGTTCTAGAAAGTCTTACAAAGTTGTTAGTTTTAAACGTGTTGATATGGTTCTGCAAATTATCATCTTACTGTACTCATTTTGAGATTCCACAATACTCTAAGATATATGTACTAACAATATCGTGATGCTTTCTTCACACATTCTGAAATTTTCCACTATTATAACACAAATTAACCACCAGTACAGATTGATATAATAAATTTTTAAACGTGGAACTGATTTCAAAATTTCAAAATATTCCATTCTAAAATTTTTAAGTGTCTAAATGGATTACTGGCACTTTGTGTTGTTTTAATATTCTTTTTTGTTTCTGAGATGTGAATAATTCAAATTTCAAAAGCAATTAAGGGAATCTTCCTTTTTACAAAAATGGTTCTAATTTTGAATTTAGGTGCCTAAATCGTTAGTAGACATATCACTGAAATTTCGAAATATTTACTCCAAAGATTACTCCACACTGTATGTCATAAAATTGTGTAATTTTACAAAATCGATACGATTTTACTTAAAAAATTAAAAAAATTGTCAAAAATTATCCAAGAATTGGGGCTTTCAAAGAAAAGTTTTAATTTACTCCTAGAAACACAAAAACGTCCACTGGAGGTACAGATGTAGTCCAATTTATGTCCATTACTTCCAGGTCTATCTTTAGCCCATGGCGAATACACAATTCTTAATACATCCAGTTTTGTCCAAATTAGAAATATATGAAACTATTTTGACCATCCATTAGACTGATGCCTACAGGCAATTTTCAGATCTCTTTGGTCATAATTATAATATTCTGATATCGTATAATATGATATGACGACCTAATACGGGTCCAAAAAGGACCTATCAATCTCGTATTGGTGCAGATGTGTAACCGCGTATCGTCCATATGCCGTCCATTGGAGGAAATAGGCCGTCCATATAATGGATGGATAACGATCGATAATCGAACACATATCGCTGGTGCCTACGAAGAGTATGATTCCCAATAAACAGTCAACGAAAACAATAACTTTCGGATAAGAGTCGGCGAAAGAAAATATTTTTCTTTGTATGCCCGCGAAGAGTATAACTCCCAAAAAATTGTAGGCCAAAAAAATTACTCTTCCATAGGAGAAGGCGAAAAAAATTATTCTTCTCTGTATGCCCGCGAAGAGTATAACTCCCGGCGAAAAAAATAACTGCTTGATAAGAGTCGACGAAAAAAATTATTTTTCTCTACATGCCCGCGAAGAGTATAACTCCTAAAAGATTTGTAGTGAAAAAAATTATTTCGCAATACATTATGCAATAATTGTATATATTGCAATATTATGCAATTCTTTTTTCCCCCGCGTATTATGAGGAGTTATACTCTTCGCGGACACCCAAACTGAAATATCTTTCTTCACCGACACTTATTAAGGAATTCTTTTTTCACCGCGTATTATGAGGAGTTATACTCTTCGCGGACACCCAAACTGAAATATCTTTCTTCGCCGACACATATTAAGCAATTCTTTTTATCGCCGCGAATTATTAGGAGTTACACTCTTCGCGGACTCAGAATCAGAAGTAATCATTTTCGCTGACACTTATCGAATAGTAATACTTTACAGGATACTTTTTAATAATACATAATTGTTTTATTGGACGCATGAATCAAAATGACTTTATTCGCTGACACACGTCAAAGAGTAATTCTATTCGCTGATGAGAGTTATAATTTTCCCTGGCATACAATTACAAATAATAATTTTCGCCGCGTTTCTCAGTTATACTCTTCGTATACCGGCGATATTTGTAAACTAGGGAAGTTAGTAAACATAAAGAAAGTGCTGTGTAATCACATCAATTTCATTACGTGACTGCTATATAAAATCGCAAAAGTACCTAAGAGTGTTATAGATTAAACGGTCATGAAGAAATGTTCATACAAATGCAAGTTTTATCTTTATTTGTTAAGATTTTGTAACAGTCTAACTAACCTGTTTGAAATCTCCTTAGTTAACATCAGAACGAATTACTTGAATGAGGTGCCTTTTTGACGGCGACAGTTAAAATTACGACCTAAATTGACTCAAAAAATGACTTCGTTTATCTGACGGCATATTAGGATCATTCTCATGTTTCACGGCGGATACAACTGCTACTATATTTCTTCCGTTGTCATCCCGAACATGGAAAAAACCAATAACTTCTTTTATGAACACATTCATTACTGCCGCAACCCTGGTCGTAATATTGTTCTCAAAACGTGGAAAGAAAAGTTACAAGTTGTTTTTTTCCCTTGGACTTTCGCCGTTTCCAATTTTCTCCGGATTAGCGGGCCATTTATACCTCGTCCTCCCTTTTTTTAAAAGTTGAATGAGTTTTTTTACAAACTAATAACGCGCTCTTTTCCGCCCCGTAATTTTATTAGCGTTATGAATTTTCGATTCCGGAGAGATTTTGACACGGAATAATTGGATTAGCTTGTACTTTCATCCTTCAGTTAAAAATTGCTTTTGTTGATTTTTAGTACCAACTCAGACCTACAAAAAGGGTTACGTGAGTTACAGCTATGCTGTAATAAATGCCAATAAGTGTGTATCAAACCTGTTTCAAGGTAAATGTGATTCTTAAGGGTTGCGGGGTGTAAAAATTACCCCAACCATTTGGCACGTAACTGCTTAGAAATTTATGCTAGAGTACTTATTCTTTTGTTTCATTAGGAAAACAGCGGCTGTTTTACAGGAAATTATGATGAAAATCTTTAATCGCAAGAAATATTCATGGAGTGAAAAAGGTATCACAAACTTCTGAAAAACCGTGTTCAGTAAGACTTTTCCTCATATTTTGAATCATACTATCCCCCAAAGTTCCTTGTACTTCTATGGCAGCATAAACATTTTCAGTATTGCATTTAGATTCTCAAACTAAATTTTATGGAAAATGAGTACTGTTATCTAATTTAAATTAGATTATAAGTTTTATGTTTCATTACGTTAAATCAAAATCTGTAAGTAGTTAAGTACAAAAATGTTATGATAGTTTTTAAACTCCATAACTTTTACAAATCACATTTATCATTAACCAAATTCATTTTCAATTCCATAACTGTAATCAGCGCACAAAGTTTAATGACTTTTAAAAAAAATGTTTTTCCATAAAGTTTAAGTACCTCTATCTCAAAAACGGCGTTTTATAATAACTTAATTTTGGCTATATCATACTCTGTTAAAGGTTTTGATACTTGTTTTTGAGCACACGGTATGTCTATATATTATGAGTTAATCGACAAATTTACCTAGTTTTTATTTTTGTTTAATTGCATAATATTTAATTAACAAACATATCATTTATTACATATTTTGATAAGTTCACAAATACACTATATACACTTATAGAACGAAAAATTATGAAGTTACATG
Source organism: Cryptocephalus moraei (assembly GCA_946251905.1). Lineage (NCBI taxonomy): Eukaryota > Metazoa > Arthropoda > Insecta > Coleoptera > Chrysomelidae > Cryptocephalus > Cryptocephalus moraei. Next base: position 24,250,567 of record OX276456.1, read on the forward strand.
TATTAGCACATATTTAATATGAATTTGATTAAGACGACATGAACCAAATGACAAAGTGATCAAAAGTGACTCTGTTGAACTCAATCAAACACTACATCCAAATGTTACGCTTTGAGAACATTTTATGTACACTCAAGAAAAAGCTTTTCCCTCATGATGTGAGAAATATTATACGTTGTAAGTTTATATTGTATGCTGGAAACATTCTGTAAGAGCAAAAGGATATTACGCGCCGTGATATCCACTTTCGCTCACAACTGGATCGTCCATATTTCTTGAAGCTCTACTAAAAGTTCGAAACTAATGGAAATGTTGTTCTGCTAGAAGCGAATTGGATACTTAGCGCAGTAAAACAAATGGGAAAGTAACTATCAAATTCAAATATGTACTTACGAAAAATTCACTCCAAGTTTACATTACGTCAAACTGCGCAAAATGACATTTCTGTTCCTCTTTTTATTTTTACAAATGTTAGGTTTATATAACGGATCACCTTTTAGTTTCATTAACATTCCCCCTTTCCCTAAAGAAACGAAAACGTGTCGGGATAACCTTCCCGAAAATGTTTCGTATCCCGAAATTTATTACTAGGGACAGCCCCAGTAATGAAAAGAAACACGTTATGGCGTGAACCGAAATTTGTTGTCATCTCTTTAAAAGTTTATGACGCCAGAGGAGACTTTTTCGCTGTGTGCAAGTCGAAAGAAATGGGAGAAAATTTGTGATTCAAATTAAGCTCGGCCGTTTCAAAAAATATACAAAACCTCCCTTCTAAAGTTGAGATACTAACGTCGAGTCTAATTTTTTCGCTCGATGGTGAAACTCAAATATTTATATTTAAGGCTCGAAACGTCCGATTTAGACACTGCCGGAGATGAATATTAATTTTATGCAGATTCAGAAAGGAACTTATCATGAATATTTTCTCCGTTCACCTCCTTTTCATTAACTTAGAATAAATAGAAGGGAACAAATCGACGCCCTAATACGTGATCGTTGTATTTTCCAGGCTTCCATCAAAGAAGGATACATGTTGAAGCAAACGTGGTCGTTTCAGAGGTGGAGGAGACGGTACTTTAAACTAAAGGGACGCAAATTATATTATGCCAAAGATACAAAGGTAAGTGGGAAATTTTATATGTTATAAATGTCGTTATTCAACATGGGAATCTTTTTCTGCAGACCGAGTAATAGATGAGAAAATAACTATTTTTGGACAGATTTGGAAATTGAAATTTGTTTTAATACGTAGTAAAAATCCCAATTATAAAGTTAGAATTTTTAGTATTTTCTCAATATTGCAGTTAGGCCTTAACAAGGAAACAAGGAGTCAAATGCTTGATTTGTGGGTTGTGTGAATTCAACTATATGAAATTGATCCCAAACTTCGTATTTTTAGAAAACCTTATACTATCTTTTCTTATTTTGCCACCGGATTCGTAGTCATTTAGATCAACATACATATCATACGTATTTAGATCAGACCTGCTAAAAAGAAGTAGAATTGTTGTAAGTAGCACAGCTCCAACAAATGAAGTTCACTTTTTTAATAAACTATTTACACATACATTAAACAAATAACCGGCATTTCAATTTAAAAAATTTAACGGCACCAAATGTAATAATAATAGTGAATATTTACAAATGTAACATGGACCTTGTCAACAATTCAATTTATTTTTGGCTTTTGTATATTCAATTTACAAAAAAGTAGTAGCACAATTGAATTAGCTCTAAAAAGGGACACTTGAAAAATTTTTGACAGCAATTTTCCTTCGGAATTGTTTAGGGGGGGGGTCACTAGCAGTCTAAATTTAGATTGCCGGGGTACCACACCCGTTGCGTCATCCGCCATTTTGAATTTAAGGGTGAACTTTTGTTTATTAAATAACTCGTTTATTTTCAATTTTAAACGAAAACTAGTTATTATAAAAGTTGTTTAAAATTTAATTCCCTACAATTTTGGTTCCTATAATTTTTTTCCTAGGATCAATATTTTTCGATTTATACCCGAAAACGTGGGGGTGAATTTTTGTTTATGGAACAACTCGTTTATTTTCAATTTTACGCGTAAAATTATAATAAACAAAGTTGCCTAAAATAAAATTTCCTACAATTTTGGTTCCTAGCATTTTTTCCTAGGATCGATATTTTTCGATGTATACTCGAGAAAAGAGGGGGTGAAATCTTATCATTGTCTTTTCACGTTTATTGTCAATTTTAGGCGAAAAATTGTTATGAATAAAGTTGTGTAAAATAAAATTTCCTACAATTTTGGTCCTTAGCAATTTTGCCGTAGGATCGATATTTTTCGATTTATACCTGAGAAGAGGTGAGGGTGAACCTATAACTATTGTATTCTCGCGTTCATTATTGATGTTTTCGTATTAATATTTTTTTTTCGATCATACGAAAAATTTTATAAGTACCAAAATTGTGGGAAATTTGATGTCAAACAACTTTAGTCATAACAATTTTTCTCGTAAAATTGACAATAAACGTGACAATACAATGGTAACATTTTACCCCCACCTCTTCTCAGGTATAAATCGAAAAATATCGATTCTACGGCAAAATTGATAAGGAACAAAATTGTAGGAAATTTTGTTTTAAACAGCTTTGTTAATCACAATTTTTCTCGTAAAATTGACAATAAACGTGACAATACGATGGTAAGATTTTACCCCCACCTCTTCTCAGATATAAATCGAAAAATATCGATTCTACGGCAAAATTGATAAGGATCAAAATTGTAGGAAATTTTATTTTAAACAACTTTGTTAATCACATTTTGTCGCCTAAAATTGACACTAAACCTGAAAAAACAATGTTAAGGTTTCACCCCCTCCTTTTCTCGAGTATACATCGAAAAATATCGATCCTAGGAAAAAATGATAGGAACCAAAATTGTAGGAAATTTTATTTTAGACAACTTTGTTTATCACAATTATACGCGTAAAATTGAAAATAAACGAGTTGTTCAATAAACAAATATTTAATTTTTTCGGGTATAAATCGAAAAATATCGATCCTAGGAAGAAAATGATAGGAACCAAAATTGTAGGAAATTTAATTTCAAACAACTTTTGTAATAACTAGTTTTCGTTTAAAATTGAAAATAAATGAGTTATTTAATTAACAATAGTTCACCCTTAAATTCAAGATGGCGGATGACGCAACGGGTCTGGTGCCCCGGCAATTTAAATTTAGACTGCCAGTGACCCGTCCTAAACAATTCCGAGGGAAAATTGCTGTCAAAAATTTTTGCAAGGTGAAATTCTAATTCGATTGGGCTATAGGTGTTTAATGAATTTTGAACTATTATTCATGTATATCGAAATTCTTATACAAATTTTACTAAGTCAGGTCATTACCGGAAATTCAGGAAATTACCGGATTCGGTAATTTCAATGGGGAAACGTATACAGCTACACATGAATTTAGTCACCAAATTGAAAACATTTATGGGATTTATAAGTTCAGTTTACAAAACGGAGTGTCTTTTTATGAATTTTTACCTATTTTCCATGTCATTTGGAAAACTCACATCCACCTTGCCAAATCTGTCACCGAACTCGTATTTAGTGGATCAAAATATATACGTAGAAATATACTGATGTAGTCACTAGATCGGAAGATGTGTGGGTAAATTTGTAGGTTTTTATGAATTTCTGACTTTATTTCGTATTTCTCGAAAAACTAAGGCTAGACTTGTACTAGTGCAGTTACCTGATTCACATTCAGTGGGTCAAAATGCACAGCCCCACCTATATAGATCTAGTTACTAATTAAACCCGTTAAAGTTTAGAAAAGGTAGTTTATTTTATGAATTCTGACCTGTTTTTCGAGTTTTTCGAGAAATTCATTTCCATTTTGTCAATACTGTGGTCGGTGTCGATTTCAGCGGACGAAAATGGGTAACTACGTAACTGATATAGTCGCAAGATCGAGAAATTTGTGAGTTTCATGAATTCTATTCCAAAAATGCGAATTTTAATGAATTTAGACTGATTTTTCATATTTTCGAAAACCCACTCTACTAATTCTGTCACCGAATTCGTATTCAGTGAATGAATATACACAGCCCTGATCTTATATGAATCAAGTCAACAGATCAAAATATTTTTAGGTTTTTAAGAGAAAATAAAGAGTTAAATTACATTTTATTTCTTTTATATATTTCATTCATATTCATTTTTATTTTTCATTTATATTCTTTAAAAGAATATAAATGAGTTCTTAATGACTTCATTTAGTCACCAAATGAAAATATTTGTAAGTATTAGGAATTTTATTTATAGAAAGTGTGTTTTTATGAATTTCGACCTATTTTATTGTTGTGTTTCAAAATTAACAAAAACATTATCTTAAGAAGCTATTTCTCTTGTTTTTGTAACGACTAGTTGATGAAAATCATAAGTTTTAAGTAATAGGCACATACTATTTTTTTCGGAGAAACCAAATTGGACATTAATCAAACTGGACATTAAAGTATCTCAACGTTATGATTTTATTCATACCTTAACGATATCGGATATACGTATATTTGCAGTGTAAATATTCATTATAAGTATAAGAACCGTAGGTACACTTTCATATACGTATACTTTTGCAAATTTGTGCCTAATATTATACCAGTATTATACGGTACTTTCATGTTTAAATAAAATGTTAAAATGTTCAAAAAGATATTAATAAGAAATATTAAATTTATTAGAATTTATTAGACGGTCAAAATCTTAAGAAGAAGAAGAAGAAGAAGAAGGAGAAGACCGACATATTATAGTAAAAATTCAGTATAAATAGGTACGCATGCTATAAAATTTTATGTATTATTACACCTCATAATATATACCCGTATAATCTGGTATAAATTTCGTATAAATACTGTATTTCTATGTACTTTTTACTCTCTTATTACACTGTTGACATACTGTATTTATTTTGAAATTAATTCATTTTTCTTCAAATACAATTCAAAGGCCATTAGGCAAATTTAAGGGCAAGACAATTTAGACAAGAGGGGGGGGGGGATAAAAAAAAACTAACGAACCGTATAAATTATACTGTAAAAATACGGGATAGTTATAACATTTTTATGCACTTTTCCTTGATTATGCCCTAATACCAATTTTAATAACAGATTTTTCCATGGCCTGCAAAAATACTCATTATGTCTAATTTATTTATAGAATACCTTAAATGTTACAATTTTTTTACAAAGGTATAAGAAATTAAAATATCTTAGCCCTTCAGACCTGTAGATCAGTTAAAAAACATACAAAATAATGGTCAAGACAACAAACGTAAAATTACAGCACGCTCACTTGCCTAGTATTAATTAAGTAACGAAACAGTAATGAGACAAGTTACAAACAATTCCACCATACAATTAGAGGTGTGGAGCTCTCTCCCTCGTTAATATTTAACGACGTAATATATGTATAACTATGTAATATATGTATATGTAATACATGAATTATTTACATATTTTTAATAACTAATTTACTGGAGGCGCATCAAAGAATATGGAAATTGACATCCAAGTTTTTACTTTTAGTTGAAAGGTGAGGTACTATTTTCCAGTACATGTACATTCTCAATGAATGACCGTCTCCTAATTCAATTCGTGCCCTAGTGAATTTCACGCTACTAATTCTCATATTCGCAATTCCCCTCTACAAATCTAAGGCGGCCAATTTTTTGTCACTCCCACTCACTCACTCTCCTCCTGATATCGAAATCTAAAGTTACCATTGGAAACTAGTGAGTTGCGTCAGCAACTTTAGGACGGGGGGGTATTATTAGAGAGAAGTTCGCCTAACAGGGTAAATTGGATTTAAAGCGGGCGAGAGGTGCAGAAAACGTGCGCTGACGTCACGACGTTACGAAATACAAAATGCTGGAGTCCGGATTATCGAGACGGTTAACGATAAGTTGACGGCGAAGTCGTTTACGTAACGCTCCTCCCCCCCCTCCCCCGCAGCTTTCGTTTCTTATTTATTCATTTTTTCTCGGTGCCCCCTGTTTGTTTAAAACGGAAAATTCTGGGATTCCATTTATCCGCAGAAAGGATTTGCAAGTTAACTTAGTTGCGAAAGTAACCTTCGAGTTTCGCTCGTTAGCACGTTCATGCCGGGGAGTTTTTGTTCCGCAACTCCTTGGCCGGTAATTAATCTTACGGCCGTTATTTTCACTCTGCAGAACAAGAATATCGCGGATATTAATCTCCAGCGGCTTTGTTGACCTTTGACACTCCAGGAAGCTCTTCCGGACCATAAGAAATGTATACAAGGTACGAATTCTAAAAAGGCTGAATGATTAAAAAAGATGACACGGCAGAAAGCTGTCTAAATCACGCAAGAGTTTTTCCATAACGTTAATTACACGACTTCTCTTCAGGGGTATAATTATAGAAGATTAGTCTCCAAAGTTGAGAATGAACTCCGAGACTATTCCAGGGGTAATCTACGTGTTATGAAATGAGTCTTAAGTAAGTTGAAATGTATGGAAGAAAAAATTATGGCCACTAACTATGTCCCACCTATTAAGAACAATTCAAGTGTAATAAAACAAGTTTACGAAAAACAGTTTCTTTCAATAGCACAACCTCTTTTAGTTGCTTACCTCGCAGAAACATATTTATGTAAACAATCATTGCTCGCTGATATATATAGAAACTCATTTTTAAATTCTGTTACAAAGAATTAAATATACCGGATCAGTCGTAGAAACACAATGACATTTTTGTTTAATTTTTTACATAATTATAATATTAAAGTTCTCACAATTAAAACACAAAATTGTAGGACAACACCTACCTAAAAAAGACTTTTCAAAATATTGAAATTAGGTGCATTTAATTTCCATAAGATCAAGTTTTCAAATAATCTAAAAAGAAGATAGAAGACGACAGAAGGTTGTCCAGATTCCAAAAGTTGGCCATGGTAAATGTAGACCAGAAAAAAAAACAAAGTCTTCGCCAACTAATTTAAATAAATTAAACTTATTTATTTATTTAAATTTTCTTTCTTCGTTTCTTAATGTTTTATTCTGGTCTATTGAAGATAGAAAATGCGTCTCAACAAGCATTAGCATCATATTTGTATTTCTAAAAATACGAAGAATTGGTCCCATCTCGTTAAATACCTACTGTTACAGTAAATTGTATGCATAAATACACAAATCCACTAATAGTTTAAATTGTTGACAAGATTCATAGATATATAGGCCCATAAAATAGATTCAAGAAGAGTAAAGTTACTCGAATCCAATTAACTGTACCGAAAGTACAATATAAATTAAGCGTTTTTGAGTGAAAATTGAGTTTTCCTAAACTGATTAAAACTCAGTTACTGAAGTGTCCTTGGAAAGTTTACTGAGTTGTAACTCTTTTTGTAAAGGAGTTTTACAGTTAGAGGTGTATATAACAGCTTGATTAGATGAAGTTGTGACATGAAAATTGAGTATTATTAAACTGATTAAAACTCAGTTATTGAAGTACCTTTTGGAATGTTTACTGAGTTGTAACTCATTTTGTATAGAAGTTTTATAGTTGGAGATGTACATTTAACAGCCTGACTGGATGAAGTTGTGCCGTGCAAGGATTTTATATTCTAAAAAAAGTATTCGTACTCAATTCTAAAATTTAGTACTGGTGGTTTATTCAAGTGATACGTATGTGTATAGTGAGTTTCAATACTCTTATAAAAGTATTTTGAAGTTGTGTCGATTTATGTGAAAAGTTGACAGTTAACTGAGCGGTATAGTTATAACTTGAAACAGCTTTTAGTTTCAAAAATTCATAAATATTGTATTGAAACTAAGATTTCGGTTAATATTACTAGAAGCGTGCTTTTGGGAGTATAGTGAGTTTCCACTCTTTTAGTGAAGAAATGTTGAAGTTGTGTTTTTAAACATTTAACATCCTGAAATAGTTGTTGGATGAAGAAGCAGTTTATAACGATTTAAAAAAAAATCATAAAAAAATTAATTAAGCTGATGGTAAACTCAATAAAGTTGTACACTAAAGTGTCTTTGGGGTGCATAGTGGGCTTCAATTCTTTTCTTAAGCAGTTTGGAAGTTGGAAGTGGTTATACAATAACCTGACAGGGACTGAAATTTCAATTTACAAGGATTTAAATGATTCATAAAAACGTTAAATCTCAAATTGTTTTAAAATTCAATATTTGTTGTTTATTGAAGTATTTTAAAAACTTATACTGAGTAGCAGTACTTTCATAAGAGAATTTTGAAGTTGTGACGCTTTAGTAAAAATTGGACAAAACTACACGAGTGTAGTTCGACTTTGCAACGACTTTTAGTTTCAAAAATTAATAGTTATAATGTCAGATATTAGTCAAATCCATTAGATTTACTACTGAAGTGTCCTTGGGGAGCTTAGTTGGTTTCAAATCCTTTTGAGAAAATTATTGAAGTTGGCAGTGTTAATTTAATAACCTGACTAGGATTGAAGTTACATTTTTCAAGGATATTAAATGTATATGGAATATTTAAAATCACTTTATTGTGAAATTAAATAATTAATTATTAATTAAATTAAATAATTGTGGTTTATTGGACTCTCTATCAAAGACGTGTATTAATTAGCACTTTACTTAAAGGTGTTTTAAAGTTTTGATGCTTTATGTAAAAATTACACAGACCTGAACGTGTGTTGTTAAAAATTACAACAATTTCTAGATAACAAAACTCATAATTTTTGTATTGAAATCTATATTTCGGTTAAACTCACTAAAATGGTATACTGAAGTGTACTTGATGAGTTAAGTGTATTTCAACCATTTTATTGAAGAAGTTTTGAAGTTGTGGGTGTTCACTGAAATACCAAACTGTTCATGATGAATGTTCAGTTTGCAGTGATTTTAAAAACTCATAAAAACTATGTTAATTCTAATTATGGCAAAACTCACTAAAATTGTTGAAAGAAGTGTTCTTGGTGAACTTGGTAAGTTTCAACTTTATATTGTAGGAGCTAGGAAGTTGGAAGTGTCTGTTTAATAACCTAGTAGCAACTGGCTGGAGTTGGAATTCAAAACTCAAATTAATGTAAAGTCAATAATAGCCGTTTGTTGAATAATTTCATAGAAGGTATAGTAAGTTTGATTATTTTTATAAGCGAGTTTTGAAGTAGTGACACTATTTAAAAAGCTGAGTATAGTTGTAATCTGTACGGAATTCTAGTTTCAAAAATTCATAATTTGTGCACTGACACTAAGGTTTTAATAAAACTTGCTAAAACTAATTATGAAAGTGCCTTTTTGTGAAGGAGTGTGGATATTGGAGGTGTTTATTTAACAACGTGACAAAGTTGTAAGGACTTTTAAAATTGATAAAAATTATCCCAACTCAAATTGTTGAAAAACTGAAATATTTTAAAGAGGTATGGCGAGCATTATTTTTTGCCCCTTAAGCAATATTTTCTCCAAACATCTTTTTAGGCTTTCAACGATATCCACTGAACAGCTAATGTAACGCTGTAATTTTTGCCAAGGTTACTCGTGCGTCATATATCTGATGTAGTATGAATCATATGCAGGAAATTAAAACCCACAATTTTTACCCAACTCGTGAAACGGCTAATTCCAAGTCGCTCGTAAAATATCCACCTGAAAGCGTGGGGAAAAAGCAAATACCACAAATTTCCATTACATCGTCAACCCCATCGGGAAAGTAATGTGCATACGGTCGCATTATCTTCATCCATCAACGTCATGATAAAGCAGAAACTTCGCTGACAACTTCGTTGTGGGATTGAGAGGAGATACGGGAAGGGGAGAAGGGATCGAAACCTTTTTTGTATCGTCGGGGAAAAATGTGCAACCAAGCTAACAAATGGGTCCCAAATAGACCCCGTTAAAAAACATACAAGGGATATCAACTAAAGAAAACAGAGTAAAAACGTTTCACCCTCACGGAACACAAAAAATATAAGAAGGGTTTCTGAATTTCTATTAGAGTGAAGTAGACCATTTTGAAGTTACACTGGGTATAGCAAGATTGGACCGTATCCCTTATAGAACCTATTATAAAAAGCATTAGGAGTTTTAAAAGCGAAAAGTTTTATTTTACAAAGGAATACTTATGTGGCAAAGTATCTTTCAAATGACTTGCCATACAAGAGTCAACAGTTATAGGTGACCGTCTCAGGGACATCCAACAAAGGTGAAAGAAAACATCAAATTTCTGAGTGTTATATTACTGTAAAATTTTATAAGAAAATATGTTTGCAACTATTACCATGACATAAAATTCAATATGGCCCCCTGAGGAGAAATTTAATTTGGCGTCCTGTTCTCAAAAATACATAAATATAAACAATGGAAAGAGATTATCTGAATCAACTTTTCGATCAATTCAAAATTAAATGTGTTTATTAGAGCGAAATTCAAAAATGAGACGATTTTCATGTTGGTGATAACTGCGAATATAGTTAAATTTCACTTGGTTTCAGAGCTAAGCGTTAGTGTAAACTGTACAACTTTGTTGATTTAACAGACATTGAATTTTTGCTAGTAACAAATATTGCCATGTAAACACCAAATGAAACAATACCATACGTAATGCTGAAACTGACTTTTATTAGTTGTTTCAACAGAAAGGTTAATACTAAAACAATATTTACTTGATATTTCAGAAATATTGCTTGAAATCTTGCGAGGATAACAAAAGAACGCGACTAATCTCCTAGTAATCCGATAACTTTGACGGGAGAAACGGAAAGTCGACGTTATTTTATATAATTAACACACAGCATTTTGATTATTTCTAATTAAAGGCGGACTTCAGTGTACATTTTTGACGATTATTCTGATCAGATAATTTAAAAAAAATGCTTCGAACTGTGTTCTATTTGGGTGGAGAATAACTGAGAAATTACAAAGTTTTCAGCTAGTCTGAGCTTCAGTTAGTCTTTTGTGAAAAATTGAAACTTATAATCGACCAGTGAAGCTTGAATTCTTTTGTCAAAAGTCAATAACTGTTTTAAGTAATTGACAATCAGAAAGTTTATACAATAGACTTAAATAAACGGTTCTGAATAGTTTGAGCAAAATTAAAATTTATGAATGTTTTTAACTTCTTAATATGTGATTTTTATGCAACTTAATCTCATACGTCAATACTCGATAACTATTTCCGATAATTAGTTTCTGAATCATAAACTGAATTTCACTGTCCATTTATGGAGAGTTTTAGCTATAACTGAATTTCAGTTTATGCTTTACGAACTTTTAAATCTCCCAAAATCGTGAATTCGCGTGTGGTGTGTCTAGTGTGGTTTAATTCGCTATTAACTCGATATGTATTTTATATACTAAAATGGAATTGTACAAGTTTATAAAGTAGACTTTAGTAAACGGCCCTGGAAAGTCTCAGCAAAATCAAAGGTTCAGAAATTTTTTATGAAACTAAGTTCTAATAGAACTAAGTGTCATTCGCCAATACGTTGATAACCGCTTCATGGTAATGAAATGAAACTTTTCATGTTTCTAAAGTAGACTTCAGTACATATTGGTTGAGAGTTTTAGCTAAATTTAAGTTTCAGTAATGTTTTATGAGTATTTGAATCACCCAGATATACGAGTTCAGTTCATACCCAGTATAGTCAAGATGTGTGTTTGCTGCGAAAAATAGTTAGAAGGCTCGGAAAAATATAAGCGATAGCTCATTGGACGCGGAATGCAAAACTGAAAAATGGGTTTTGAGGATTTTTTCTGCTAAGAAAAATTGCAATTGTTATTAACAAAAAACGAAAAATAAAAACGCTCTTTCGATGTTTTGATGACAACTCAAAAACCATAAGAGATAGAGGAATTCGCAAAAAAGATTCTTAAAGAGCAGGAAATTTCCGGCTCCCGGATTTCTATCTCTTATATTTATATTTTTAATTTGTTGCTAAAAGTAAGGCTCCACGCGACCGTTACGGCATGCGCTCGCCGCCTCTGAAGCGACTACGTCATAGAAAATATTTTTTTAAGATACTAAGTATTAGTTTAAAAATTTAATACAAACTATACACTTGAAGGAATAAAGTCCCGTTGAAAAAAAAATTTAAATGCATTTTTCAAAAAGCTAGCCTATTGTTAATGAACTAGTTATTTTCGTACTTCCGTCTTCATTGAAAGCAGGCTAAATGTTTAAATAAATTCCCCATAAATATTTTGCTTCTTGGAGTCCTTTCTATGAGTGTACTCAATAAGGTGACGTCATAAAATTATTTAAAATTTCTTTATTTAGTTTACAACGAATTTTTAAAATAAACAAAAAACTCAAAATCCAGAAATTGTTGTTAAAATTTTATCTTCTTCTATATATTATGTTATGGCTATATTTATATTCAAACTAAGGATTACATAATTGTGGAAAAAATTTTTACAGCTATTTGTTTAAGAATTGTTTATAAATAAACGGCTTAGTTTAATATTTTTGAAAATTCTTTTTTTACCATTCTATTGATTAAGATTAATTATGATTTTTAAAATAAAAAAAATTTCTTAAAAAATGTTGTTATAGTTTATAATCGTTTTTTTTAATGTTTTCATTATTTAAATAACTAGTCGAGGAATAATTTTGTGTTCAAAAACCATTATCAAAATCTCTTAATATAATAGGAGAAAAAAACATTTTTTCACTAATAATTTCATTGTTAACCTAACCTAACCAAATTGTTAACCTAATAAACAATGAAATTATTAGTGAAAATATATATTATATATATAGTTTTGTTTTTCTCCTATTATATTAAGAGATTTTTATAATGGTTTTTGAACACAAAATTATTCCTCGACTAATTATTTAAATAATGAAAACATTAAAAAAAACGGTTATAAACTATAACAACATTTTTAAGATTTTTTTTTATTTTAATAATCATAAACAATAGAATTGGAAAAAAAAAGAATTTTAAAAGATATTAAACTAAGCCGTTTATTTATAAACAATTCTTAAACAAATAGCTATAATTTTTTTTCCAGAATTATGTAATCCTTAGTTTGAATATAAATACAGCCATAACATAATATATAGGAGAAAAAAAAATTTAACAACAATTTCTGGATTTTGAGTTTTTTGTTGATTTTAAAAATTCGTTGTAAACTAAATAAAGAAATTTTAAATAATTTTATGACGTCACCTTATTGAGTACACTCATAGAAAGGACTCCAAGAAGCAAAATATTTATGGAGAATTTATTTAAACATTTAGCATGCTTTCAATGAAGACGGAAGTACGAAAATAACTAGTTCATTAACAATAGGCTAGCTTTTTGAAAAATTCATTTAAATTTTTTTTTCCAACTGGACTTTATTTCATCAAGTGTATAGAATACACTAAAGTTTGTTTTAAATTTTTAAAGTAATACTTAGTACCTTAAGAAATTATTTTCTATGACGTAGTCGCTTCAGAGGCGGCGAGCGCATGCCGTAACGGTCGCGTGGAGCCTTACTTTTAGCAACAAATTAAAAATATAAGTATAAGAGATAGAAATCCGGGAGCCGGGACTTTTTTATCGGAAATTTCCTCCTCTTTAAGGATCTTTTTGCGAATTCCTCTATATCTTAGGGTTTTTCAGTTGTCATCAAAAAATCGAAAGAGCGTTTTTGTTTTTCGTTTTTTGTTAATAACAATTGCAATTTGTAAAACAGACTTTAGTAAGAAGTTCTGGAGAGTTTCAGAAAAATTAGCTTTTCAAGAAAAACGCTTTTTCTAATTCTACATACTCTAATTGTTCAATAAATCGATAACCGCTTCAGGTAATTAAATGAAACTCATGATGTTCATAAGATGGACTGCAGCAAATACTTGTGAAGAGTTTTAATTCAGTGAAGTAGTTAGCTCAATTAATTAAAATCCTAATAATTTCGAGTTCCAATGCGGCTGAGATTTATATGCTAAAAATTCAATAAATAATATAACTATTTTTTTGATTTTGATTAATTTTTGATAGTTTTTTATAATCCATTATTATTATTATTATTATTATTATTATTATTATTATTATTATTATTATCTATTATTTTATCCTATTATCTACCCTATTATTTCTATTACTCTATTATTTCTTTATCTCTTTATCTCTCTCTTTATCTCTTTATCTTTATCTCTTTATTTATTATTACTCTATTACTCTATTATTTCTATTTTGTTAAAGATAAACAAACAACAACCTTTTCCCTTAGGAAAGTCATCCTAATTTTCAAAATATGGAATGTCAATTATTTCAAACATTTTAAACAAGTCGAATTCCCCGACAAAAATGTTAAAAATACAAATCAAGAGACACGATGAAAAAACTATCATATTATCCCTTATTATATATACAGGGTAGAATCAAAATGTGTATTAGTTATTTATATAAAAAAGTTAATTAATTACTGAAATAATAATTACTTAATGTGTAGTTACGAAATATTACCGTGATAATTCATAAAAAATTACTTGAAAACTTGCGAGGCTAATAAAAGAATGCAATTAATTTGCTAGAAGTCCGCTCACTTTGACGGTATGGAAGAGATGAAACGCGAAATTAAAAACGAAAGCTCCGTCGCCATTAATTCATTAACCCTAAACTCCCATTAATAAAACTTCCCTAATGCACTTTCCTCGGACAGTATGACCTATTGACCCGATTTTTCGACTTCCCTTTTAGCTTACAATTTCAGATATGACCTAAATCGCACGGTTTTAAAAGTTTCCCGACCTCTAAGAGAATGCGCGCATTGTAATCCATAAATTTTACGGGACGCTCTCTGAAACAACTCAGGAGATCAGGAAGTTACTCCTCGATTGAAGCGGAATTTACCACTACGTGGATTATCTGGTACGGCCCGGATTTAATCTCGGAGGAGAATAAGTTATGTACACTTCGGAGAATTTGATAGTTTTGTGGGTCTCAGAAAAGATTTCGGAAATATTTATAAAAACTTTAAAATGGATGTGAGGGAGTTGGTATCAATACCAGAAAATGGTATCAAAGATACTTTGGAACGACAAAGTGAAGGCGTAAATATTAGGAGTTTCCTTTGAGGAAATGTCTCGTATATACTTGAGCGACGCAAAGTGCAGGGAGGCAGTTTTATGAAAGGGAAACTGAAGGATGTGTAGGATGCTTCCTGTGTCTCAAGGATTAATTTACCATGCAACGTTGCACTTTGCATCACTGGAACTATCTTTCGACGTTCGCTTAATATATTTAATCCCATACAAAATATTGTCCAAATATACATTCAAATTCAATTTTAAATACCTTATATATATTGAAAATATAAAACAAGCTTCCAGTGTTATCTTGCACATTCAATATAATTATATGAATATGTACTTGTTTTTATGATAATACTGGATTAATTGCAGCACTTAAAAAAGGTAAATTGCACACATTTCGTTTTCATACGAGACGAGTAGATAATTCACATCAAGCGCTCTAAGACATATACTTCAAGCGTTATTAGGCAATAAGTCAACGAAATATTGTTATTAATTTTGAATTGTCAAATTGCCTAACCACATCGAAATCGAACTTTCGTCATCGCCTCTGTCCTCCCCCCCCCCCTGAATAGGTTCTGCGTAATTAACTTCATAATAAAATCAAACCGTACTTCGATCACGAATTTAATTAAAGACGAGGTATGTGCCAAATTTTATGTAGCGTTAATTTTATCCTAGACGACAAGCGAGAAAAGCAGAAAACAAGAAAGTTGTAGCATAAACTTATTACAGTTCCGTTAACAGCCCAACGCCTGACATTAACTTCTCGCCAATAAACTCGCATCGTTTCCCTCGCTAATAAACTATCCGCGCACAATTTACCGTTAATGAACTCCCAAAGTAATTTGTGATTAAAAAGTCCCAAAATTACGAATCGTCCCGTTTTCACAGTAGCCGGAGGATTTAGCTATTGCGACAGATTTTGAAAACGTCGACACGTGCCGGTGTCTGTTCTTGATCGATGCCAGACACAGAAATTGTGTCAGAATGTGGGCCGTCCTCTTTGGAATATTTACAGTTTGACGTCATCCGGAACGTCGACGGAACTGATTGAATCGCACACCGGAGAGGTATCGATTGTTGTCTGCAATCGGAGGATGTTTACTTATTAACAAGTTCGCCCAAATGAAAATACAATAATAGTGCCACCCACCCATAGGGGAAGAGGCTTTAGATGTGATTACATTATGGTGATCAATAATATTGATATGATATTTAATTACTTATTTATTTGCCTTTTTGATCGATACAACCTTACAATTATTTATAAATTTTACAATTTTATATTTGTACATATATATTATATTTTATGCCGATTCAATGCATTAGTTCAAAGATTGCATAGTGCTTTGCAGGAGGTACCGAATGTGTATGTACACAGACCGGCTTTTACTTTCGGAACACTTTATTGCTTCCTCAGGATCTCTACAATGAAGTGTGATTGATTTTCAAACACTTACATAATTTATGAATGAATTTAGACTCACCAGCGTGAGAAAAATTGAGACTGGTGCTTCAGGTTTGAATAATCGAGAGTCTTCATATCAAATTAGACATTGTCAATGTTTTTTTTTATTATTTATTAATATTGAGGAATTTTCGGCAGTAAGTAAGTGACCGTAATACTCATTGGTCATCCATGTGCTCGTTGTTTACATTTTACATCTTTACAGGTTCTAGTTAAGTCAAGTCAGTCAGTTTAAGGCATGGAACCGCTGCATGGCATGGAACTCAAAAACTGCCTACTGTTCGCGTTGTTTTTGAGTTGTATAATTTTTTTTCCAAGTGTCAAACATCGTTGTCATTCAAAACTTGGTAATACCACCCTGAAGAAGCTAACAATCAGAAACACAGTTACAGTTTCTTAACGGAATTAGACGGGTAAGTCGTGAATTTCCTCTTATATATATGTATATATTCCTTCAGTTTATTTTTTCTTAATTTCTTCGATTTTTTCAATACGTTTAGCTCATTTGGTAGTTTTTTAAAACTCTTTATTGATAAATAATTGAACTATTTTGACCAATAGTTAATTTATATCTTGGTAATTCCAGCGCTTTACATCTTGTTCTGGTTGTACTTTGTAATAATCTTGTTTTTAATGTGTCATAATTAAAAATAAGTGCGTGTAGTATAAAAGATTGCTTGAAAGTTAAAATATTTTTTATAAGTTCTTTTTTTTTTGGTAAATAATATTTTTATAAGTTTAATTTGTAATCAGATAATTGATGAAATGGTGTTCTTATATAGGCCACCCCAACATAGTATTCCATAATTTGTTACACTAAGAAAAAGTCCATGCGTGAGTTGTGTTAATTGATTTAGTGTTAACATTAATCTCAATCTGTAAAAGATATATAACAGATATTTGTTTTTTTTTAATATATGTCGGACATATATTAGTGTCTATTGTATATGTGTCTTTCTATTGTATGTATTGTAGTAGTGTCTATGTACAAAATTGAATATATTAGTGATTATCATTTTGTAGGGTAACTTACCATCTATAATGTTTTTAACCAAAATTGATGGGAAAGAAAATTCTTTTCTTCTTCATATCGAGTAGAAATAGATATAAAATACATAAATACATATAATTACTATAATACTATATAATTTATGTATAATATAATATATATATGTATGTATATATAGACAATTTATTAATATATAATTATTGTTATTTAATATATAATTTATGTGTTATATAGTATTATTATAATACCATAATAATACTATGTAATACATAAATAGACAAAATGTTGCAAACATGCTATTATGAGCGTTTCAAACATTGATAACACAATAACTGAAAAATTGTTCTAGCAGAAACTCCCTACAAATGTTTATTGAAGTCTGAGTTACTTGTATGTGCCGCACTTATTAATGTATTGCCAAATTACCTAATTATATTGAATCTCGTGTTATTAAAATTGTAAATAAACTTACGACAACTCCGACTTAGCTGAAGCACTTCTAAACCGTTTAACAAATTCTACTTTATAACCTTCCATAACTTTATCCGATTAATTAAAATAGTTATCGAGTTATATCAGCACATAAATACAAACTGCACTGCAATTTGTGATTCTGAGAGATCCAAACATTCATAAAACGTTAACCGAGTCGACTTAACTCAGACTGAGGTGAAACTCTTCAAAATGTTTACCGAAGTGCACTATAGAAACATCGAAAAACTTCATGAAACACCTGAAGTAATAATAATACAGTAATAAAAATACATGAAATATTGGCGAATGGCATTATTGGCAAATGAAACGAAGTTGTATTGTAACCTATTAAGATTTGTTCAATAAATTTCAAAAAAAAATGAAATGAAACTGTGATTTTGCTGAAACTATCCAGAGATATTTATTATTCAAACTATTTACTATTTATCCTCTTTATAAACTTCCGAATTATGCAATGCAACTGAATTGGAGTGGATATGAATTCTCGGTTCTGGTAGATTCAAATACTCATGAAACCTTAACTGAAACTCAGATTTAGCTGAAACTCTCGAGCAATATTTCCTGAAAATTACTTTATAAACATCAGGGGATTCATTTGATTGCCAAAGTAATTATCGACTTATTTATCCAAGAATGTAATTAGTATTACTAAGACTTTCAAAACAATTATTGAAACTGTAATTGAACTGAAACTCTCTAAAACCGTTTAATAAAATTGACTTCATAATCTTCGATAGTGTTATTTGATTAGTTAGAAGGGTTATATAGAAGGGCTATAGAAACAAGAAGATCGAGAAGATTGATGTGGTATGGACCCTACGAAGAATGGATACTGTAACGGAACGGCTTGCCGAAAACAAGTAAATACGTCTGGGACTGCCAGGGCTCCACGAATTCGTTCTAGAAGCAACGGGAACAAACTCGTAAGGCCGAGACGCTTCGATTCCCCGAAAACCCGAGGAGAAATTCGTGGAACTGTCTCGAAACTTCCAGAAGGTTCCTACCTGCCGTATATAAGGAATGCCGGACCCAAGACTGGCAGTGGAAGGATCGGTGTGTAAACATTCGGGCGAGAGACCGCGCGCGTTAAATAAATAAACATCTGTGGGCGAATATAAATTAAGTTACGGGATTGTTAAGTTAAGTTTGTAAGTGTCGTGTAAGAAATAAATTAAATTAGTACAAATCGCGTAGTGTTTAGTTTAAGTAAATAGTAATAACGTTACAATACAAACAGATGGCCCCAAAGAGTGTGGAGATGGATCCCAACGGAGAGAAGAAGAAAACGGGGAAGACCTTTAAAAGACTGGAATGAAGGAGTCAAGTAAGCTATGGAAATGAGAGGATTGACGGAAAACGAGTGGCAAGATAAAAAATGGCGCTTAGGATGCGAGAAACGGCCTTAGTTTGCTGTATACAACTCGCGTATATATATATATATATATATATATATATATATAAGGGTTATCGAGTATTTGGAGAATATACCTAAACCAGGGAGGGTAGGGAGAGTTTCAAATTTTCACAAATCAATAACTGAAACTCAGATGTAGCTGAAACTTTCGTGAAATACAGACTAATGTCTACTTTTAAGTATATAGAGGTTTATTTGATAGTAACTGATACACTTGTCTAATTATTGACGAATTAGCCTAAATTGAATTGGAGCTCAAGTTACTAAGAGATTTAATACATTTTCTGAAACTCTCATTTAACACAACATCATTAAAACCGTTAAAAAAGTCTACTTCATACTTTCATTTTGGTTAGTTGAACTAGTTATTGAGTTATGTATTAAGCTAGTGTAGATTCGACTGAATTGGATGTGAACTCGCGGTTTTGGGAGATTCAAACAGTTGCAAAACATTAACTGAAATTCAGGTTTAGAGAAAACTGTCCACAAATGTTAACTGATGTCTATTTTATGGACTTTTGGTATTTCAATTAATTATCAGAAGTAGGCATCGAGTATTAACGAATGAAATTAAGTTGCATTAGAACGAGATATTAAGAGTTTCAGAAAGTGTACACAAACTCTTATATTAAAACTGTTTATTAATGTGTTGTTTATACACATTTTTACATTAAGTGGCAGGCGCTTGGTACTTTACCGGTTTGACTTTGTGCTTTTGTACAACAATAATTTTAAAGTATTAAATTTTTGAACAATGTTCGGTTCTAATGTGGATAATGTGTATTATTTGTAAAGAAAACTAGCGACGAAGCAGTTGAATTATGTACTGTGGAGTGCGCAAATAAGACGAAAAACCAAAGTCAGACTCTATAAGATATTAGTAGAAAGTGTTGATACTTATGGGTCTGAAGCTTGGGAAATAACAGAACAACAATAGCCCAGTCTGTGTAGTCATTTTTGACGTTTTACGACATTAATTCAGTACCGGATGAGAGTGGTCAAATGTTGTAGGCTCTGATTAGTTGATCATGCCTATATAGTTTTAAAACATTCAAAAAGTGTGCATTAACAAATAGGAGGGGTCCAAAGTTAGCAAAAACAAGTTTTTTGATTCTACATGCCAAAGTATGTAGATATCAGAGCCTACAACATTTGACAACTCCCGTCCGGTACTGAATTAATGTCGTGAAAAATCTACACAGACTGGGCTACAAAGAAAAATAATACAAGCCATGGAAATGGGTCATTGGGGACTTTGTTGTAGGCTAACACTACTAGATAAAGTCAGAAATGGAGGCATTAGGAAACAACTCAACATTGGTATTAATATAAACGACACAATAGGTGCAAAGAAACTTGGATGGTATGGACATGTATGTTATATGAAAGAAACTAGATGGCCAAAAGAGATCAAGAAAAGAATGGCCGAGAACATGTTGTAAGAAAGGTATACGTAGAGCAATGGAAGAAAAGAATCTAAATTAGGGTAATAAATTAGGATGCGATAAGCAATTGTAATATTGTAATTTTATTATTCACAAATATATATATATCAAATCTGCCTAAATAGATCATATTTTCCTTAGGGAAACTTAGACTTACTACATAGCTTACAAGTTCTTATTGACTTATCAAACAAAAATCAAATGAAATCGCAACGCAATTATATATTCCAGTAGAAATTTGTTTATTGTACATAAATAAAACACAAAATAATCGGACTGTCACCAAATTAAAGTGCCCTATAACAAAGCCCAACATTTTGGCGAATGCGCTGGAACTCACGCCATTTTATACTCAACCCATCCTTGAATTCAAGTATAGACCCTATTCAATCGATAAACTAGAATCAAAAAGGAGAATGGCCCCTTTACCCACTGCGCCCTTCTTGAACAAAATAACAATTTCCTTTAATTGCCATGATCCCGTTTCCCGCATTTGCCCTTTCCTCCGTTCCTCGGGCAACTTTTGCGGTGCAGTGAAACAAACACTTCAATCAATCTTCAACTAAAACGTTAAACGGGGAACGAAAGTTTGCACTCCCTTATCTAACATTTGGCGGAAAATCCGGGGCGGGAATTAAGGGCACGTTCAAATTGAGATTGAGGTTCGGAAAAGTGAGAGAGTCAGAGAGAGAAGAACGAGAGAGAGAGAGAGAGAGAGAGAGAGAGTTTTTAAAGAAGTAAATTCTCATTTCGGATAAGTGAATATTTCCGTAAATGTAGTAACGAGTTTCGCCGATTTGGGAATGGAATTCAAGAGTATGAGGGGTTTAGGTTTTTATTAACAGGTATTACTTTAAGTCAGACTTATTGTGTTTTTTAATTTGTTTTGAAATTGGTTTACTTACGACGGAATTACCGGGCTCTGCATGGTAAAGCTCTACTTTAAGGAAAATTAGATGCTTTGTATTTGTTAGCGTTACGCAGTCTGTTCAAAATATCGCACGTGAAATTGATTGTAGGTGCACAGAATTTTTCATTTTGAATTTTCTTTCTTATGAGGAGAAAGAGAAGATAATTTACTTTGAGAAGCACATTTTAATACTTTGTGATCCCTTCTAGTTTTAATGTCATCATGCTTTCGCCTTATTGTAAAACTATATATTGACTTTAGGCAGATAGTAGTAGTACTGCAGAGAGGAAGTAACCTGCTTCTTTGAGATCCAGGAAATTTCATAATTCCATTGACGTCATTCAACTTTTCAGACCGTTTTATTAAATTTCATCTTAGCTTTACGCACATATATTTCTTCTAAATCATATTAGATGGGCACATTAAGTGTCGCCTGAGAAAAGAACTCGTACTTTAATGGAAAATAGCGTCGGATCGTAAATCCTACTCGAGCATTCAAAATCGAACGTTGACTACAGAAATTTAATGGGAAGATCGTAATATTTTATCCTCTTTTAATTAAGAGTGGCAGTTGTATTGTATGGAGGTTTTCATCAAAAGTTTCCATAAATAGTAATTAACGAAGAGAAAAGGGGATAATGGATTTTCAGGTATGCTATTTTACCTCAAAATGCGAAGTTATTTATATAAATAGATAGCCCCAGGCGAACGGGGTAATGATTTCCTAAAAATTAGTGGTCGACATAAAAATGGGCGTCATGTAATAACGGGGCATTTATTATTTACGTGAGGCGTTTAGGGGGGGGGGAGGGTGGTCTCGGCAAATAATCCGTAATTTCTTTCAACAAGAAACAGTGTAAAATTACGAGAAAACTGGGTTAATTTAAGTAAAAATTGTTTCTAAACTAAAATATGGCTAAATCATATATAATAATATTCATTACTGTTTCATTATGAACTGATAGAAGAATTTATTAATTATTAATAAATTATTTTTTTTAAACAATTTATTCATTTATTAAACATGAAGAATTATTTCTTAACATTCAATAAATATTCGTTACGCATTAATAGCAACTCTTGAGATCATAAATGAGTCTCCATGGATTGAATTACAGTGAAGATTCTTGCGAATTTTAGTACTTCCTATGTAAGTATTTTGTTGTTTGATTTTCTCAGTGTGATTCTGCACTACGTCATTAAAAATCTTCAATACCAGTCTTAACTAGTCTTAAATAAAAGGAACATAAGAAAACTGTTTTTTTTTATTAAATGTAATGTAATCGAAGCAACGATTAACCCATTTAATATCACGTGAGATTAGGGAAGGGTGGAGGGGGTTCGGTAAAATCTAACGAAATCTTACCAAGGGGGAGTGGGTTCGAAAAATAGCCAAAATTGTCTCACGTAAGTAATGGATGCCCCGTTTTATCCATCAGTGGATAATATAGTAATTTAACTAAATATATTAATATGTTAATTAATATATATATATATATATATATATATAGAATATATATGATATATATTAAATATATATTATATATAATATATAGGGTGTTAGAGGTTTGGCTGCCTTTTTATTAATAGGTGATAGTATTCATCAAAACAAACAAAAAACCTTTTATAACGGAGGTCCTAAAACCAACCGTTTTCGAGGAAAGTCGAGTTATTTTGTCAAGGTATTTCACCACAACTTGGCAACACCGACAAGAAAGGAAACGTAAACATGACGTTTTTGGTGTTGGCTCTCGGTAAACATGACGTGTACACAGTTGATCGTGCGAGGTTAACGTTTTTGCGAACTCTTCCTAAATGCCGTCTTTACGCCGTACGTAATAATAAACGAAATAATTGTAAGTGATTCCAATTGATTCAATTATGTAATTATTACACTTGCATGTATAAATGGTAAATCAATAGCGATCAGTAATTCAGGGCCACTATCAGCATTAGAAAAGGATCATGCTGTTATTAATATGTTGTAATTTTCAATATTTACCTGGTTATTACAACATGTGTTCAAAATGTCCACCGTTGTTCTCTCACTTCAACAATTGTTCTACGGTTAGGCAGTCGCCGTTGAGGAAATCGTTCGTGATAGATACGACGTGCACTTGTAGAACTACAACGCGCCTCCCCGTAAATTAATAGCATATCGTGATATTCACGTATACTGAGCATTTTAAGAACCGAAAAATTTACACGCACAGAAAAGAAACCGTAACGATCACACGTTTCTTTCGAATTCAAAGATGCACACTGTCACTGTCACTAGTGTCACTATCTGGCTCTCATTTCGCGACGCGTGCGATACCTTCGCGGTGTTGCCACACCACATCGTAGCTATTTTATTGAGTTCTATTGATTGGAAAAAAAATTATTCTAGAAAAGATTGTTTTGTTACAAATTAAACATAAATACATTAAAAGAATACATCTCATAGTCATTTCATATACAAAATTATGTGACATTCTTTAATAAAACTGGATTTTCACACCTTAATATTAGAAGTTTGCTAATTTTTTTCTCGAAAACAGTTGGTTTTAGGACACCTGTTATATAAGGTTTTTTTGTTTGTTTTGATGAAAACTATCACCTATTAAATAAAAGGCAGTCAAACCCCTAACACCCTGTATAATAATTAAAACTAAAACTCAGAATTAAATCGTATTATTCATATTTCTGTTATTTCTTATTATATAATTTTTCTATTGGATTTCATCTGTGGATATCAACTCGGCCACCACTGTTGAGTATAGGAATTAAAATAATTGAGGTTGTTTAAGATAATAATTTCTAAAAGTTGTTTCCAAGTTAACGCTAATATCGTTTTACAATATATTATTACCTACTTTGAAGCATTTGTCGTTCTGTTGTAGTTTCTATTACTTTCAGCTTCAGGTTAGCTCACTTGTTGGTTAATAATAATAATAGCTTTATTGTTCAGCAATTACTCACTTATAATTCACATATAGAAATCATGTAGATATTTGGATTATATGAAACAAAAAAATTAGTCGAGTAGCATGGGCGTTTCGCACACGGAATTCTAGAGTTCGTTTAGATAGGATCTGTCTTTAAATTATTGATAACAATTAATAGGAAAACACTTCAACTTATATGGAATAAGTTATTGCAAACGTTGAAAACGACAATCGCCAAAATTTTTGGTAACTTAATGATAATAATCCAACCTTTTTAATAACTTCGGTGAGCAATTAAAATGGCTGAGCTGACATCCTCGGATTATATAACTTTACTGTTTTAGTACATTCCCAATCAGTAATGTAATTTAATCAGCATCGACGACAGGGCGTTGTTGTATCAATTCATAATAAGAGAGCCAGGGCTCTTCGACTCGAGCCACACTTGCGTCTTCGTGGGAAATAACCGTCATTATTCATTAGTTGAATAATGTACTATTATACATGTTACTCGCTCAATACTTGTATTAAAATTGGATAACTCCATTTCAATCCATTCACTTCGGAGCGATTTCTCTACATTAAATTTTTCATCCCGCCCTCCCCAAAGTGAATTTATTATGCATCACGTAGCGTAAAGGGAGGAAAACACACATATACAAATAAACTTTGCCTCTGAAAATATTTCACCCCCTAAACCCCCCACCCACCCCCAGAATGGTCCGATACGCTCCCTAGCCGTGTACATTACGATGAAGATAAATTTCGATGCGGTCCGAAACGTCCTGGGAAAACAATACATTAAAAGTTGAACCATTCATCAAATCACGACGTGCAAAAATGTCGGCCCTAAGCGAACAATTTTATTAAAACTTTTACATAACACGTAGTGACACGAAGGGATTTCGTCTTCTGCAAAATCAACACGGGACAGAATTTTGACACAACGTAGGTACGTTGTTCTGTGTGCTTTATTCTAACGCGTAGAACATTTTTCTGGATTACGAGTCAATTGTCTTTTTAATTAAATTACCGGCGTTGTTCGGGTGGCAAAACAGAAAGAGCGAGAGTGTGCATGGAATGAACATAAATGGAAGTTTAAATATAGAATTTGTTGGAGTATCTACCGAATTGCCCCGTCCAGTGTAAACTGTAAAAAGCTATTTTGCATTAATAAATTTTCAGGGCCCCTGGGTATTTTACCGTATTGCGCAGAATTTATCCGACGGACAAATTGGATACGTACGTAGGTGAATTTAATGGGTAAATCATCAAATTTGAATTGAGTTTTATTTTTTACCTCCAAGTCCCGAGGGATGGGTTTAGGCTATGCGCACACCGGAGCACGTGTACAGCTCAAAAATTTTAATATTTATCAACAATAATAATAATAATAATAATAGCCTTAAGAATATAATATACAGTTTTTTGGGTAGGTATATGCGTTGCTCATGCAGCATGGAATATTGGAAAATAATTTCAAGGTATACAATTTAAAATAACAAGAGAATAAGCACTCCTAAGCAAAATTACGCATTTAAAATATTTCCCAGAAGGTTCATCAAATAAACTAACCTGACCAAAAATGTTGTATAGATACCCTTCATCTAAAATATTAGAACTTCGCTTCTCAATTTATCTGAAAAATTTAAAATAAACTAATTTAGCCTAACTAACCGTAACTGTAACTGTGTTGAACTTGGCCTATAACTAATCCATCCCCTCTCAAGCCACTAACTAAGGTAATAACTAAACGGAAGATGCTGAATCAACAATTTGACTACTTTGACTACAACGTACTTGAAGTGGTCAAATTGCTGATTCAACGTCTCTCGTTTAGTTGATTCAATAATTTATGAAATGTTTGTGCTGATTTCGACCCTGTTCCAACTATCAGGAGAAAGGGGTATTAAGTTCCTCTCTGTACCTACTCCAAATGAATACCTAAGATAAGATCTCACTCTTGAGTATGTAACGCGTTTTGTGCGGTTACTTGAGAGATTTGGCACTGGGACGGATTTCGGGAGTTCGGAAAAAGGTTTTAAGAGTCGGTTTTACGGTTTTGCTCGGGCGCCAGATTTTTAAGGGTTTTCTCCCTCGGGATTATGCCTGGGTAATTTACGAACTCAGGAGATTACCAGGGTTGTCTGTAGAAATGAAACACACACACACACACACACACAATGATCACAGATACATATAACAAAGAATTTGACGGCCTAAAATTAACGGCGGTGACGATCACAGTTGACGAATATCAGCGGTACGTTTACAGTTACATATAACAAAGAATTCGGCGTTCTTAAAATTAACCGCGGTGACAAGCACAGTTTAGGGACAATTACGTAACAGATAACGGATATTTCGGTCGGTCTAGATCTACGGTCGGTAACGTACACAATTACATATATCGGTCGGTAGAACGGAAAACGGATATCAGACGCAACGGAAAAATGCGGATAACGTACGGCTTGTCACAGACAAGTATCGGTTCTGACCTTGGATTAACTCAGGTACAGGACAGCTGGGGGGGGGGGGGGGGGGCGGTTGGCTTAGCTAAATTTAGTCTGGATGCTTAAGCGATGGTAGATTGAACAGTGCCTTATCGACCGCCATCTATCCGAGATAGGTTTGATTTCGCGATTAACTGTATGGTGGGTGGTCTACCCTCGACTCTAAAAAATCGGCTTCGTTACAAGCACATTGAAATTTTAGTTTTAGTAGTAAAACAACAAAACTCGGATAAACTTTCCTTAGAAACTTATAACTTATTTACATAAGATAAACTATCGCTAATGCGATTTTAATTAGGAACTTCATAATTCTGGAGCTAGCCGCATATAAACTTTAAACTAACAGTATCTCAAAACTTCAGGTTTTCGCGAAGTAGAAAACAACAAAAGTCAATGAAAATTTGAAGTAGGTATCTGATTACTACTTTTAAAATTTGTTTTAATAATTTCTAAATTGTTTTAATTTGATGATGAGAGTTACACTGTTGTTTGTAATCCAATTTCCACGAAATATGCTTTTTTAGTTGCATACCTACTTGGAACCATTATTGCATATACTTTTTAAATATCAAGAATAAATATGCGCATACTTTTGGTATATATTCATGCATATTTGTGTTTCTATAATAGTCACTGTAGCGATACCTCTGCGCTATTCCGCCAAATTTGATAGTAAGAAATTAGTGATTAATTCTTCAAAATCTACAATTTTCATTTTTCTTCTCCTTTCCTTTTTTGCTGTCCTTTTTACCTTATTTCCTTTTTTATGGAGTTAGAGCAACTTTCCTTATTGTGAACATTCTTCGACTTTGTATTAATTAATTGGATCGCCTCAAGTGAGATTTCAATATTCAGTCTCACATTATCATATAATATGTAACATTTCACTTATGCCAATCTAAAAAATTTATTATTATTATTAATATTAAATGAGTGTCTTAAGTAATTAGTATAATAGTAGCTTGTACTTGTGCTCAACAAGATAACTCAATTTTATCGAATTAAAGTAATTAACGATTAATATTTAACTAGTTATGAAATCAGTGTTACAAATTGAATTGCTTTCACTATCTCCGTTTAATATTCTAGCACCCAATTAATCAAGAAATTCATATAAGGGCGCGCCACGTTTTAACCCACTTTCAGGGATATTAGGGAATTTTTGATTTTGATTAAATATATACATTATTATATTAAATAGTAGGTAACAGTAAAATAAGTGAATAATATATTAGATCATAAAAAACAGTAAATTTATTATGGAAAGTATTATATATTCCTTTTCCAATTTAATACTAATATTCTCAACGAGAATTTGATTCTTTGGTTAATACATTTATCTTAAAAGAGTTAACCTAAAACTGTTTTAATAATTTATTATATTTTAACGTTTGCATTAATTGATCATAAAGTAGCATGCTTATTACTCCATGGGTACACCAATTTGTTATTCATTTTGCAGATTATTGCTGATACTGAAAACTTATCAAGTAGTGGAACAAATGCTTATTAATTAAATTGGTTCATTTGTATGAAGATTTTACACACATACGTAGGATGCATGGATGATATAATCGATAATAAAACTTTAAAAACTTAATTTCAATTTCAATGTCAAGTTAATTAAATATCCAACAGTACCAAACTTTATTTATTAATGAATTACCAAACTCCATGTTTCGTTTTAATAACGGTTTCTGTTGCTTGGCGAAAAGATTTACCTTTAATAATCCATATTGATTACACGAAAAGTGTACATTATTTAGAAATTTTTCGTAAAGTCTTGTTATGGACGAGAACAGTAAGATTATGTACTTCTTTTCAAATTTTCTAAAATCGTCTGAATGGTGATCAGATCGTTAAACATGTTTAAAAGGAGGTATGAGCACTCTTTATTACTTCAGGAGATCTTTTCTGTGGTTATATAATTTATGTAACGGTTGATAGCTTCAAATAATTTTTATTGTTATCTGATCTGATTTGTTATTAAGATTTTCTTTCCCTTTTGTCTCGATCAGATTTTACTTTGGCCGTCATCGACTTTTGTTGCTTTCTGAACAATGCAACGAAGGGTTTGTTTTAAATTTAGATTACTATCCTTTCAAGTAGTATGCCAAAGGGCATACTTTGCGAATAAACGCAAGTCTTAATGAAATTTAATTTTACAGGACGGCTAAAAAAATACCAAAGCGAAACAAAGCCGACCCTTTGCGGTCCTTTATAACAACTCCGTTTAATTAAAAGTTACTTTGGCACAGTCGATAAAAGCAGCGGCGTGCGGTCCATGGAAGCGGTGCTTCTCCTAGAAAAATGTCAAAAATGACAAATCATCTTCTTAAATACAATTTTTGAAATAGGAAACTATTGCTTTAGAATGTATTAAATATGCTAAAAATTCAATGACTGAATCCAAACCGAGCCACAGCAGAAAGTCTGCCGCGAGTCGTGTGCGCGCGGCTTTTCACTAATCTAGAAAAATCCAATGGAAGTTATTCTCGCTATAGGTTCTCTGTTATACGTCGCCTTTCGTGTGTATGTCGAGAGGTCATTGAACCTGCTGAATGCATGGACATTGCGTCGCGGTCGCGTACTTAGGGCGGGCGTGGAAGCTATCATTGGAGTAGCTTATATGTAAGTTTAAACGGCTATCGTTGTGTACAGAGTGAGAAATGTTCAAACATTATTTTTTATTATTCTTTATGAAATAATCTATCAAATTCAGCAACAAATGAGCTATAGATTTAATAGAATATATAGGAAAACATTTTCCAGAAGATTCGTTTAAATCTCTTCTTCTTCATTATGGCCGGTTCTTCGACCGAGTGCTAAAACGTAACTGATGAAATTAGAGTAAAAGTAACGCTAAAGAACTAATGCAATTTCTAAAAGACAAGGAGCTGGAAGATGCCTACACGGAAGTGTCGAAATTGTGTGAATTAGTATCGATAATACCTGCCACAAGTTCATCAGTAGGACGCAATTTTTCATCGTTTAAACGTATAAAAAATTTCGTGAGAAATTCAACGTGTCAGGAGAGACTTTCGCAAATATCATTTTCATCATCATCATCATCATCATCATCATTCAGCCCTCTGTGTCCACTGTTGAACATAGGCCTCCCTAATCATTTTCCATTCCAATCGATTTTGTGCTGTTTGTATCCAGTTGCTGCGGATCCTCTTAATATCGTCCGACCAACGCGTAGGCGGTCTTCCTCTACTTCTCTTGTCCGTTCTAGGTCTCCACTCAAGAAGCCTCTTTTCCCAACGATCATCCCGCATCCGTGCAACGTGGCCAGCCCAGTTCCACTTAAGCTTCGCAATAGCTTCAACAACATCGCTGACACCGGTTCTTCCTCGCAAATTTTCGTTTCTTATGTGGTCCTTCAGGGTCACACCAAGCATGGATCTCTCCATCTTCCTCTGTGTGACTTTAAGTTTCTTAGCTGTTACTGTTGTTAGTGTTAGGATTTTAGAGCCATATGTCATCACCGGCAGCACACGCTGATCGAAAATTCTTCGTTTTAGATTGACGGGAATGCCACTCTTGAAAACGTCTTTAAGTCTTCCGAAAGCTGCCCATGAGAGAGTGAGCCTTCTCTTTAGTTCGCATGTCTGGTTATCCCTTGAGATGCTGACCTCATGGTCAAGGTACACATATTTATCTACCATTTGAATTTCAGCTCCGCCAATCTTCAAGCCACAGCTGGGAACAAGGTTTGTCATGAATTTCGTTTTTGACATATTGATATTAAGACCGACTTTTCCACACGCCTCCTACAGGTCCTGCAACATCAGTCTCATTTCTTCTAGATTGTCCGAGAATAACACTATGCCATCTGCAAAACGTAAGTTGTTTAGGTTCTTGCCATCTATGTTTATACTTATCTGACTCCAGTCCAATTGTTTGAATGCACTCTCCATTACTGTAATAAACAGTTTTGGTGTCATCGTGTCGCCCTGCCGAACACCTCGTTCAATGGTTATGAGGTTGGTATTTTCATGTAGTTTTACCGTCATTGTTGCATTTTTGTAGATATTGTGGATGAGTTTGGTATATCGGTAGTCAATCCTACATTCCTGAAGTGCATTCCACAATGCATTTAGCTCTATTGTATCAAAGGCTTTGTGGAAGTCCACGAATGTCATTACTAAAGCTCTGTTGTATTCGATTGTCTTTTCTATAAGTGTTTTGACGCTTTGAAGGTTGTCATTTATTCCAAATCCACGACGAAAGCCTGCCTGTTCCACAGGTTGATAGAAATCCAATTTATTTTCCAGTCGGCAGGTTATAATTCGAGTAAACAATTTATAAAGATGACTTAAGAGGCTTAGTGGTCGGTAGTTCTCTAGTTCTGCTATTTCTCCCTTTTTGTGAAGCAGGATTACAATGTAATTATGCCAATTTTTGGGGACTTTACTATTGAATAGACAGAGATTAAAAAGCTCTTTTATTTTTAGCAGTAGATGTTGATCACCTATTTTATTTAATAGACCAAAATATTATTTTGGTCTATTGAAAATGCCTGTCAGAGCATCCAAGTTTTTATGATGACGTCATTGACGAATTTACAAAAAGTGATCGAAGAATCGAATTACATTACAAATAGGATTGGTTTTCAAAAATTGCTTCCCTTACTTGAAATTTCACCGCACGCCGCTGGATCAAAGCGAATTCACTTTTCCTATTAACCTTAACACGTTTGTTATCACTATGAAATCCTGAGGCAGATCTTGGCCTCGAAAAGTTTGAGTCTACAGTGGCCTTTAAATTAAATCGCTCCCCTTACGAAGCCTCCCTCATCGAACGTTATTCGATGTTATTTTTTCACTTTAAACCACTCGCAAATAAACACTTTACCCCGAGAATTTAAATATTTCCTCGCGTGTCCCGTTGTTTTGTCAGGTCTCGTCTTTATTTTCCGTTGATATTCTCACGCATACTTGGGGGGTGAAATTCCTCTCTCATATTTCAATTTACTCGCGCCCCGGCGCGAAATTTCTCCCTCGGACGAAATGGAATTTTCTCATCTCCCGATGTGTATCGGAAGCTGGTACGCACAGGGAGGATGCCCCCAATTTTTTTATCGATCCCACCTCTACAAAAGCCACAGCATTTTAGGAAGATTGGAAACGATCGTGGCATTTTAATTCAAACGGCAACCTTTAGGAATCCAAACGTGAAAATTGATGGAATTAAAAATGATTGTCGGCGTCGGGTGCTCGTTACGTTAATGTGTATCGTTTTGCTGGTAATTTTTAGTACGGAACAATATTGTAACGTTAAACGAGTTCGAAATAACTTACGCTACGAGAAGTGGCTTAACTAATTTATTTTCACTAAGAAATAACACTTAATATCTAATTTATATCACACTTCTTTATTTAAGTAATTGACTTGCACGGCCGTTCAGGTTAAGTATTCGTCCCGTTCCACTCTCTCGGCTCGGCGGCGTCCTTTTATCCCGAACTTTCTCGTCGTTCTCGAAGGCTATAGAATTCTTGTCGAACAGTCTGGAATTCTACGTACTAGAATCGATTCGCAAGACACAGTCGTCCCCCGACTTGTGTTTATTTTGTACTTAGTTATTAGTTATTTAGTTTGTTTTATTAAGTACCTTTAAATGTACACACTGCTATTTCTAGGGAAAACAGCGGTAGGCTGGTATTCCTCTCATGTATAACTCCAACTACTCGTAAACTTCAAACAGAGCCTCGGAATGGGACACACTTAAAAGATATATGACGTTGCGAGGAAAAGGATACGAATTTGGGAATAAATGATATGATGACAATTGCTATATGGAATGTTGAGGGATTAGGAACAAACAAAACAGAAATTAATTATACCCCGAAAGAGTATAAAGAGCGGGAAGCTGTGGATCTCAAGGTCCTAGGTTCGAATCCTAGTTTCGGTAGATGTGTTACATCGAAGTTTCTAAAAAATATTTCGTGTAATACATAATCTTGTTGTCTCTTTTCCTCAGGTCGCAGCTAAGATAGGTCTCTAACGTTACGCCAATGTACGATAGGTCTATCCACAGCTACTCTTTTCGCCACTGTACAATAGGCGGCGCTCCATGTCAACTGTCAAATTTTGGCGCCAAGGCCTGGGGGAGAAGGGCTAAAGTGGGCAAAATCAAATTAAAGGGTACTCGTTTATAAATGAAAGAATACTACATATTAGAAATTTTACAAATGCCACTTAACGATAATAGGGACATATGCACCAGAAAAAGGGAACAAACAGAACGATATTATGAAGAATTACAAACAATATTATCCAAAACAAGCAGAAGCGATCATAGCAGGAGAATTAAATGCTACAATAGATATTAACCCAACACCTAAAATAATAGATACGTTTGGAGAAGATCATCTAAACAGCAACGGCAGAAAACTGAGAGAATTTGTAGCCTTCAATGAGCTTAAAGTGACCAATATTTTCCATAAGAAGAAAGATATCACTAAATATACGTGATATGCACGTGGCTATCGCTCACTTATTGACTATATCATAGTGAATCAAAAGCTATTGTTATCACCCATAGACACGCATATATATCGAGAGAGAAATGTAGAGACTGATCATCATCTAGTCATAATCAAAATGCAATTATGGACTGGGTGGAAAGAAGAAAAACCAAAAGAAAATAGGAAAAACACGAAAGAAACAGGAAAGAAATTGAAAATACATTTAATTCACGAAGATAGTATAAATTATTTATATCAACGAAGACTCGCAGAATTACTGTGCCAATTACCAACAGGATTAGACATTGACATGGAATGGCAAAACATAAAAATGCCATACTAACAATTGCCACTTAAGTACTGGGTAGGAAATTTAATAAAAATCGAAAACGGGGACTAAAGCCTTGATACACGAAGCCACAGAACAAATACGAAATACATAAAGAGAACACTTACTAGAGAATAATGAATACACATTTCAAACAGTTACGACAGTATGCAAGTACATTCATTTTATATGAGACAAACTGTATTAAACAATAATTTTTACAACAATGAATAGACGACAAGGACAAAATACATATTTAACAACAACAATTCACAAGTTAATATTAAATAGTTTTCTTCCCAATGCCACTTTATTCGTAGATACAGAAAACTAACTAATGTCAAAGTGTGAATGTTAAATTAATGTGAAAAATTGTAATGATCTGAAACCTTTCCCAATGTAAAATTAATGTTTTATCACATTTATCATGCGAACATTAAATTTTCTGTCTTTAGATTCATGTTTGAAAATACGTATCCAACTTCCCCACGCTCTCCAATTTTAGAGTATAATAATAGGGTTCTGTGTAAATTTATCTCTTGCCTTTTACCCACAAGAGTAATTTCACTTAACGCTATAAACATTCCGTGGAAGATATTAACTGTATTATTTTAATATGCCTCATTACTTTTACAATTTTAATATCAAAAAGATGATTTATAACTTAATAAAGGGTCCTGTTACTAATGACCTGGGTATTAAAAATTTTTCATAGGAATTCTTTACGAAGCGGAACAATTGGATGACAATGTGCAATCATTTCCGAGGAAACATCAACTTTTACTGTTTACGGTCGCCTCCTGGAATAAATCTATTTTATATGACTAGATTTAATGGCAATGTCTATACCAACAATAGGTGAATCGACCGTTTAATGACACGGAATGAAATATTCACAACAAAGCAGAACAATTAAATCGAACGTTGTGGAATATATTACAATTACAGGTTTTGAAATTACAAAACTTGAGTTAATGTGCATATAAAACTTTTGGTGAACTATTTCAAATGCTGAATGTTCTATGTTTTGTCTGAAATTCATTCCATTATTTGCACCACTATCGCGCTGTCTTATTCACATATCGGAGTTTTCTATTTAATGATATTTTTATTATTCTTTTATATGATCGTGTGCTAAATAATTTCTACAATATCAGTTCTATCAACCATATTTATTAATTTGCCTATCCATTATGACCCAAATAGGAAACCAATTGCAGAACATTAATTGAAAACGAATAGGTATGCATAGTTACCAATAATTTCATTTATGGCTAGCCTTGCAGAAATTTACTAATTCCAAAGAAATAAAGCAAAATTACTAATTTACTAATTTATCCATAATTATTCATGATTTATTAATGAGCAACTGAAAATGGAAGCCTTTCCTCTTTCTCTGTAACATTAATGCATGATTTTATTTAATTCGGTATAATGAATCTCTTAATAACAAAAATAATTGTATATGTACATATATTGTCGCGATACGGCCCCAACTAGCGCAACTGGGTCACCACCCAAGCTAAATCAGCACGGAGGTGACCTAAAATCGAAGGACGATACGTGACTCGCGGACAGGCAGCGGGCGCGTTTCTCAACAAACAGTAAGTATTTATACGGATCGATCAGATCAATCGAGAGATCAGTCGTCGAGCTGTCGCTGATTGGAAGAGCCTCGCGCCTACTGCTCTTCGTCACACCACAGTAAGCAACCACTTCTTCCACTTTTATATTCTCTTTTCACCCTCTAATCATTATCTTTTGCCCTTTTTCAATGTTCTCTCCCCTATAATATTTAATGTTTGAATAAATATTGTCCGTGTTGCCATGTCTTCTTTTTAGTCTCTACCTAGCTACACCCCCAACCAGAGCGCTCCTTTTGGGCCCTAGGCCTTCAGGCGTGTGACAGTATGAAAAAAAATTCGCTAACCTAATCGATATTCTTCAAAGTCATTCAGATGTAGATATTTCATCACATTTTAATCAATTTTAGGAAGAAAGGATCAATGGATTTTATTAACAAAACATCGCATTATTTCCAGCATAACTCAATCGCCCTACTAGTTTCACATGAAACGAGTTAGTTTGGACATATCTGAAACCTAACCAAGCAAATTTAAATTACTTTAAATGGACAAAAATGGATGACTTCTCAATTAAACTGTGAAACGCCTGGAACAATGTTTACCAAATTTGGTACAGATATGAATTACAATCTGGAAAAAGGTGCTATAAAGAATAGCATTATAAATTACATTGACAAATTAATTTGACACTGATAACAAACTAGTTTAGATTTCCCAATTTCGGATTCAAAGGCGAATTAAACTTTTGCTTGTTAAAATGGTACAAAGCTGGAAATGATTAAAATCCACTTTGGCAATCCAAAAATAAGAGTTAAATGAGTTTACGATATTTTCTGATGTGAACTCAACTTTTGGAACCTAAAAAATCGGGCAATTTTGGGACTTTCTCAGATTTTAGGTTATAACTCGAAAACTCTGCTTCCTACTTAAGATTGGGTTATTAACAAAAATTAAACAACATGAACTTTCGCTTATAATGAGCTTACTAACGTTGAATTCGGTTGAATCGCTAGGAAATTATTATGAACAAGTACACAGAATATTCTAAAATAGTATAGAAATAAAATACAAATTTATGCAAAGTGAGCTGAATCCATAAATATTTCACTTACCACATATTAAGTGGCAAGTCAATTATCATCTCTCTTTGAACGTGACTATAATAACAATATGATCTGTTGATGACAGTTTGAGTTTTGGGATAAGAATAAATACAATGAGATCATTTAAATTTATAATTAGATTAGGCTATGATTTTTAAATTAGGTTGGCAACAACAACTCCCATAGCCTACTCGTTTCATTCCAATTCTCAAAGTGACTCGCTGTGTAAATTAGAGGGTATGTAAACATTTTGATAAATAAAAATTAGGGAATGTATCTTGGAAATCATCTACACACCGTTGTATGGAATACTTCCATTCACCATTTTCTTGCCGTTCGCCGTTCTTTAAATAACTCTTCATAAGAAAAATTTTATGCTCTAAATTAAACATTTTGGAGCGACACTTTGACAATTCAAATGAAACTGTCAGCAGTTGGTGTTGCCAACCTAATTTAAAAATCACGGGCTACTCTACTTATAAATTTAAGTGATCTCATAGTATAACTAGGTACAATGTACTAAAACTAAAGGATTATAAAAGCAAATGCAACTGATGTAACTGAACTTTAAGGAAATTGTAGAAGTGGAACTTTATGAAAAGTTTTACAGAGCGTAGCAATAAATATGCCCAGGGTAACGTTCCCAAAATACTCCTAGTAAGATCTCTAATTAAATTCTAGAATGTCAAGTCGTCAGTATAGTCTAATGGCGTGAACAGGAAACAATTTTACATTTTCTGGGCATTGACGTCAACGTGTAGATTGCACAACTATTACCTCGACCTTTCCAGGTAAACAATAGATCGTATAGCCGCAGCGCACTTTAAACATCCTTCAACCCCAGTTACGTGATACGCTGTTTCAGCATCGTTTACAGCCAATTTTCTTTACTTGTCGTCCTATTTTCCGTCCTACAGTTAACTGCTCGATAAAAATCGCCATTAGCCCGGCGACGTATCTATTCGCAGGTGAGCGATACCTACTTTTAAAACGTGTAGTGGGAAGGAATTGGGACGAACAATTTAGGTCGGAGTAAACGAAATTCCGAACTCCATTAACCGTAACGTCGTCGACGTAATATTTTATCATCGAGCCTAATTAATCGTGTCATTCGTACGAACTTTTCGTGAATTCTCCGTAATAATTGGGGGAGGGGCGTCTCCTATGTCATATTAACGGTTTCCTGGGTCGGAATCGATGAAAAGTCGGGCAGTAGGTTGAATCCTTACCAACTTCAATAAAGACTTATTTAGTTACACTTGTGATACTAATTTTACAAAAAATTAATGATATTTTCTCAAGAAATATGACTAAAAATAATTAGAATTAGTTGATAACATATATAACAAAACAAAAACCAGAGCAATCGAGCAATCGGTTATACAGAAAATAATAATTAATGTACTGGACCTAAACTAACCCAATTGAACGAATAACTGCTATTCACCTCTACTATTTGAAAAATCATTTCATAGGCCTGAAACGTCTGAGGGCTCAACAAGTATTATTTAGTAGTAGTATTAGTACTAGTAGTAGTAGCAGTAGTAGTAGCAGGAGCCATTTTGAGTTAAGATACTAACCAGTAAATTGTATGTTTAACCCAACGAATTCATTTAACGTAGTCAAACGTTCAAATCTTCCAGCTGAATTATTCATTGTAAAGATTCATCTGAAAGAAATTTTCCACATTCTTCTCTTCATCATTGACTAGATCCAGGATTTTAAATCGCTTAAGTGGTTTTATTACAATGAGAAATGTCAGCATCAGAACAACCCTTTAGCTAAAAACAATTCAACACTTCGCTTCCTGTAATAATGTTTGTTTATATTGTCTCTACATTTAGATTGGATTTAGCCTTCCTCGCAGTATAATCCTAAATGCGTTTGGTTTGTAATTCTTGTGAAAACATTCTAAAACCACTGTCGCAAACGTGTATCGTATTTCGTACTTAAATTTCTGCTTTGAAGTCGCTTATACATGAGGCGTTAAAATGTTAATCCTCAAACAATATACAAACATAAATTCGACATTTGAAGTCGAGTGTTTGAAGCAATTTTGTTTGCGACATTCCTTCTATCACCAGTTAAATTAAAAGGAAATACGTATTAACAGTTTCCATTCAACGTTGTTAATCGTATGACGTCACGTAGAAATTAATTATTCTTTAAAATTATACCCTCACCATTCAGCTACCCAGGTATTAACTGCGTGGTATATTCATTGTGTTCTACTTTCGATTAGTTACAATCTATGTTACATTATTAATTTTTAAAGCTTTGTATTGTTGAAATGCGCTAATAAAAACCTGTAATGTGTTGTAAGCACCTTCGCCATTCTTTGTAGTCTTGAGGAAGTGTGTCCAATAAATGTATTTTTGAGCTTCGAGCTCCAAGAGGAAAATGGGGAAATTTCGAATACTGTTATTTGATGATAAGTCAATACTTGAAAGAGAAGGGTCATGTTTAAGTGAAGTGAAGTAATACACCGGGTGTCACAAAAATACCGAAACGGCAGAATAATTAGCCAGAATAATTCCATACAAAGGTTTTAGGATTAATTCAGTTCTATATAGAAATTTTTGGGTTTCGATTAGTATGTTAAGATAAAATGATTAAAAAATTAATCTGGCTTAATTGGTGATTAAATATTATTTTAAACTATTATCCTTATGTAAAGACCAAACAGATCATATCTCTGTCATCTTATTACTACTTGCTTACATTTGTTTAGGATGAATCTGATGAATGAAATAATAAAAAGATCATGCGAGAGGGAATGAAATTTATCTTGTATTACATATTTTTTAAATATGATGAAATATATGTATCACATCAAAATTTTTATAAAAAAAACAAAGGCCATTAATAAACATTGAATTATTGAATTCAAACTGGAAGTTGTATTTTAGGCTCTCGACTGAGAACGACAAATTAAATTGGTAACAATAGTATCGCAACTAGAATCATTCTGATTTTAATGGTAAATAGAATTAACTGTATTATTTAAACCAAGTGCTGTAATTTCTGTTGATTTTTCGTAACAGGATTAATTTATGTGTGCGTACACCACTTACAGTTATTTGACAACTACTATTTATGAAACAAAACGAACTACTATGGAAACTAAACTTTCCAATGGTGACTAGAGTTATTCCCGGCACACGGCAGTGCTGCCAACTCCAACGTGGAGAATAACCCTACAATTTCTAATTAAAATAAAATAGGATTTTTTTATATTATATAATTATCTACATCACCAATAGATAGAGATGTGAAATAATAATAGGCTTAATGTTTTAGGCTTAAAATAAGGTAAAACTAAAATGAAGTGTCCACATTTGCCGCAAATAAAGTGTCCATGTCCAAATTAGAGAGTGTCCCTATTGTAGTGGAAATTTTACCTTAATATTTTATAGCAAATTGACGGTTACAAAGAAAACGTGTCCATATTGCAGAGGTGTCCATAACCGGTGGTTTCACTGTATTTCAATGTACTGATGAGGTAGATATTTATATGATATAAAAATTATATTTGACTTCCAATCAAAAAATCTAGATTAGATCTAGAAAAGATCTAGTATATAAATAATTCAACTCCTCATAATAAGTACCAAAATTACAAATATTTAATAAAGTAATAGTATAAGGTATACGATAAATTAAACCACCTAAATAAACTACAGGATCAAAATGTCAATAACAGGCAGCTGCTTTAAAGTCGAAATTGTGAATTGTAGAAAAGTAATTTATAAACAGTTAAATCAAGGCATACTATACGAAAGGTGGTTCTAATAATCACACTTAATACAACGAAAACTAGTGGCTGTAAAGATTGGTGATCCAGAAAATATGAACGCTCTTTTAATATTCTCAAGTCACTAAAATAGTGTATAGAAAATCTCTAAAATTACAGTTTAGTACGGTCTAACCCCTGCATAACACTCTCATCGTTGCTTTC
Organism: Cryptocephalus moraei; assembly: GCA_946251905.1. NCBI lineage: Eukaryota > Metazoa > Arthropoda > Insecta > Coleoptera > Chrysomelidae > Cryptocephalus > Cryptocephalus moraei. The sequence goes on from OX276456.1 coordinate 24,291,203, forward strand.
TATTACAATGTTCTGGGCCCAGGTAACGGAAAGACCTGAAATTGAAAGAATGAACGCTTTTAACAAAGGAATTTCAAGGGGGTTATAAGTTTTGATACCTTAAGGGGGTCAATTTAGTCCTGATTCAATTCTACGTGCCAATATTGCCCTCTTCGGTTTTATCCCCGCAGTTAAGGTCTTTTGAGATGGTAAGGAAGCTATTATAGCCTCAAGCGAGCATAAGTGAAGTTCCTGGCTATTGAAAAGTATACAATGAAAGCCTCAGTATTTAAACTAGATGGAAATAAGTTTTAATGAAGTTAGTTAGTGTGATTCAATTTATTTAAAAAACATGTACAGCAGTGATAAATTTAAAAAATTGAACAGAGTGTTTTTCTGTGGTTTAGTAATGGCCGACTATCATTTTTTGAATAGTTATTTGTGTTTATTTATTAATAAGTTTAGTTTAGAAAATTGGTAGCACTACTATCATAAAATGAATCAGATGCTTTGTTCATAAAATTCTGAAGTGAGTTGCCAAAAACGCTGCAGAGGTACAGAAACATTTTAAATGATTCTGGCACTACAATTTTTATAATATTATTGTAACGTTTATTAATTTATTTACACTATCCTAATTATTCACTACACACTACTTAATTTATCTTAGACTATTACTGAACTAATTTATATAACACACTTAACTACTTCCTAACTAATTAATTTATATCACTCTTAAATGTAATTTATTTTTACTGGTTCGTTTTTCGCTTGTTTTCTATGTCGCGCTTTACGTCTAATCTAATCTCTCCGACCGCAAGCCCGCTTATATACATTTCTCAATTGTATTCTCGATAATTCCACAAAGAACTCGATCCATCTCGATAATAACGTTTACCTAGGAAAGGTCCAAAACGTAATAAATCATTCTTTCCTTAAATAATAATCCGGGAGTATTCTTGGAACTGTCTTTTTTTTATAGGATTTAATTAAGCGTAGCGGCATTCCTTTGAGGTAAGCCGCCGAGGTCTGATAAGAGTAAAACGCCTCGCGCTGCTGTTTACATTTCACGTTACATTATTATTCTTGTGAATTGATTCCTTCTTACTGATATACAAGAGATTAGGGGAAACATCTGATTCATTTTCGTAATATTGAAATTGTATGTATGCGAAAATAGTAATAACGTATTAAAGGGCGACAAAACACCTAGCACCCCTGCATCCCTTGTAAAACATGCGTGGATATTCTCGTACATAATATGGTAAGATTGCCACTATGTAACTCACAGTAAATTAGAGCCCATTTCTTCGCCTCGCCTTTGCAATTGGGACTATTCACTATTCACTAGAAGCGACACTTATTGCAACGAATTCAGTCCATACTTTCTTTTGTTTTATTGTAGTCTTTGGATCACCGCACACATTTGTTTTCATTAAATTCATCACTTCTTGCTTGGGATCACTGTCTTCTTCCATTTGCGCTTCGTTACATGAGGATGAATCTTCGGCTTCTATCGTCTTTTTAAATTTATTTTCTGCAGTTGACGTTACATTGTTTTTATGTTTATTATGGACGCTACCGTCCATAATAAAAACACAATTTTGCAAATTTTAAACTTGGATCGAAACTTTGTGCAAACTATTGATATAGATACAAAAGAAAATATTCATGATTCAGACTTTTGCTTAAAGAGTTAATAGCTTTTTGAAAAACTTATTTGATTTCATCAGACATAAGGAAAGCCGCTGAATTTAGCCTCATGAACCAGTTGTGTAGTTGTAAACTCAGTTTCTCTCGAATTGACAAGAATATTATATTCTTGTCAAACAATCGTCTTCTAAGAATGTTAGTTTTTTGTAATATTTGTTTTTTACGTAATTCTACGAATGGAAAAATTCAGGAGTATGAATTAGTTTCCTTAGTTAAGATTTGAAAATGTAGAAAATTAACTGGAAGATTAAATTAATACCACAAAAATTGCAGCGATTCCTGAATAAAGTGATTGGAATACCCTAGATTTTGTAGAATTAAGTACCATAATTCACATTTTGGCCAGAAACTAAATCAGATTCTAATTACTTAGTTGAGTAGAGTTCATAAAATTTTTTGAAAAACCTTCTAAATTAGATTCAAAAGACATGGATCAGACATGGATGGACTATGAATCACGTTTTAGGTTAAAAGCGTTGAAGGTTTCTGAGGAATTAACAGGAAACTAAAAGGCAAAATCCTTGTAAATTCTAAAATTAAATTCTAATAAAAGAGTTACCAAGACGCATTTGTCCTAAATTTATAAATAATCTGCCGTTGAAATCTTAGTACATATTAAATTATCAAGAATTTAAATAACACTCAAAGCACATAACTTGTATCTAGAAAAGCTTATACTATTGTAACGTTTATTTTCTAATTTATTTACACTAATACTAATTGTACACTAGACTAGACACTACTTAATTTATTTACACTATTACTAAACTAGTTTATATAACACACTTAACTAATTAATTTATATCACACTCTTAATCGTTAATTTATTTCACTTCAATCGCTTTCGCTTGTTTACTGTCGCGGCTTCCGTCTAATAATAATCCTCTCCGACCACAAGCCCGCTTATATACACATCTCAAATGTAATCGGGAACCTTCTCGGGTATTCGTGCAATTACTCGAAATATCTTTTATTATGTAGAAAGGTCCAGAGGGTCATAAATTACTTTCCTTAAATAATAATCCGGGAGAATTCATGGAGCTGTCTATTTTTATAGAATTCAATTAAGCGTCGCGGCAATTCCTTTTGAGGTAGCCGCTCACGTCTCGCGCTGTTTACTTTTCGCATTACACTATGTAGTTTCTAGAGTTATTAACTACTGTTGTACTTAAAATTTATATAAATACAAGTAAATGATCTGATTTTCGAAACAAGGCATGTTTTATATTGTCTATAATTTAAATGAGTCTAAATAGTTTTTTGGTGTCCTTTAAACTCAAAACTTCTTACATTCTTAAAATTTGAAATTAACTGCATAAGCATGATACTCCAAAATAGAGGCGACACTTTTCAAACTAGAACAAAAATCGTTTTTCTTTCAAAATCCTTATAGATTTTGATTTGTCTAAAACAAGTATGGATATTTCTGTTTTGAATAGTTCTAAATAGCTCTAAATGCATTTAGTGTTCTAGAAGAGCCCATGCAATGAAGTTTCTGGAATTACAGAACATTTCCGCATTTAAAATTGATGTACATACAAGTAAATAATATAATTTTTGACTCCTGGCATATTTTAGATAGTCTAGAACCTAGCACAATCTAAACAATATATTGGTGTCCATCAAACTCTAAACCGCTTACATTCTAGAACTATGAAATTTACTGCATAGAAGTTAGAGACTGGAAGAGACGCGATACTTTTGAGAGTAGTAGAAAAATTATTTCTATATTGAGTTTGTTAATTCTTGTAGATTTGTGTAGATTATAGATTTTCCAAATTAGTTCCGAATGTTTCTGTTCTGAATAGCTCACAAGTAAAAAATTATCTAATTTTTGAGACTTGGCATATTTTAGATTGTCTGTGATCTGGAAGACTTTAAAATTTTTTTTGGTGTACACTAAACTAAAAACCACTTACATTCCAGAACTATGAAATTAACCACATAGGCGTTACAGCCCGGATTATATGCGACATTTCTCAGATTTTAATCAAATTTCTTTCAACTTTAAAATCCTGACAGATTTTAGATTGTCTAAAATAGTATTCTCAATTTAATAATAGGCACGGCAAAGATCTAATAGTTAAGGTATATGTAGTCTTGAATTCTGGAGGATTTTAGACAGTCTAATATCTAGAGGAACCTTAATGTTTTCATTGGACTTGACAAATTCATGCATTTTATAATTATAGAATAATTATCACTTTGCTCGAATGAACAAAAAAGAGCTTTTTCCATATTTCTATATATAGAGTATATAGAGTGTTTGATATAGAATTTCCAAATGTTCTTCTACGAACCCTGCATAAAGTAACTTTTAACAAATCAATACCGACAACCAAGGCTATATTTTGATTAACTATACTATTGGACAATGTCATAATTTACATAAATTTACATCCAAAGAGTGAAAAATATTTCTCGGCTTTTATTCTGAAGGGCGCCCTCGGTTTGATTGAAAATTCATGTAAACTCCACCAAATGAGACTGCAATATAATTTCATTTCACCAGAGAGAGCGAGAGAGGGCCCAAGTCTATTGATTTCATCATTATTAAAATATGTAGGAGAACAACTCGTGGCATTCATAACTAATACTTGAATCACATTTTAATATTTCAAAATAAGACGCCGGAGGGACCGACGCCGGCTCGAAACTAGGCCACATGTACGCGCGAGAAATCTCATTTTCCAATTTATAACCGTTTTATTCGCTAAGTACACGTGTTCCATTCAAGAGATGATTTATATTCCCGAACAAGACGCTAGAGTTCCAGACCAGAACTAGAAGGGCTTAACGGATTCCAGGAACGGAGAATCTTACTAAAATTTTAAATTATACCACGGAGGGACAACTGAATCGGTTGGGTAATAGGTTTAGCGAAATACTCAGAAACATTTTTCTTTCTCAGTTAAGTGGATACTACTAAAAGGAGCTTTTGTACGGGAAGCCTCCCGGCTGATGTTCAAATTGCGAAAAGTCTCCTAGCTATACAGGAAAATTCGATAATACCATCCGGGAAATGAATTCACTCGATATTTACGTTTGGGGGTTCGACACAGGACACAGGTATATGTACAACCGAAGGCCATTTACTTCATTTCCCTAATGACAAGAAAGCCGACACGAAGCACTTAAACGGAGCGAGATTATTAATAAACTGCAAATACGAGACGTAACTTGTCACAGAGCAAATAAAGACAGAGGAAGCAGTCTCACGCAGCAAACAGTGACGTATTAACATGGTTCGTTATTCTAACTGGTGGAATAAAAGGGAGTAATTCGCTTGAAGTGGATTTTTTGGAATGATTCAAAGTAAAGACGTAGGACTGTTTCCCACATTTGTACACACTTCAGTGTAAAGACAAGTAGGCATTTTTGTTTGGGCTCGTTGAAAGATAAGTTCATTAATCCTTGAGTGAAATCCATCTGGCGACTCACGAGGTTTCGTTTTGATAGTTTTTGAGATATTGTGTTATAACGGGTAATACTATACAGGGTGTTAGGGGTTTGACTGCCTTTATTTTAATAGGTGATAGTATTCATCAAAACAAACAAAAAACCTTATATAACGGGGGTCCTAAAACCTATCGTTTTCGAGAAAAGTCGAGTCATATTATCAAGGCATTTCACCACAACTTGGCAACACCGACAAAAAATGATCCGTATACATGTAAACAACTGTACGGGGTCAATGTTTCGAAACGCGTGCGATAAGTTCGCGGTGTTGCCACACCACGTCATAGCCATTTTATCGAGTTGTATTGATTAGAATTTTTTTATTCTTTAAAGAAATAGCTGTTTTGTTAAAAATTAAATATAAATACATTAAAAGAATACATCTTATGGTCACTTCATGTACAAAATTATGTGAGATTCTTTAATAAAACTGTATTTTTACACCATAAAATATGAAGTTTGCTAATTTTTTTCTCGAATACGTTTAGTTTTAGGACCCCTGTTATATAAGGTTTTTTTGTTTATTTTGGTGAATACTATCGCCAGTTAAAATAAAGGCAGTCAAACCCCTAACACCCTGTATATAAAAATTAATTCCTACATACTAATTAAACTGTTTGGAACACTTCTAGAAGTTTCAATTTGTCGGCATACGAGATGTTAAATTAATTCGAAGTGACATTACACTGTTACAAACTGAACTAATTTCGAAATTATAGGAAAAAAAATTCGCGTGTTACGAATTAGCGAACACTTCAAAAAATAATTACTACTTTCATGTTAAACTTTTTGGAATTAGCTAAGTAAATTTGTCTCGTCTTTCTGGAATAGAGCTTTTGAGGTAACGCAATACAAAGTAAAATTCATGATTGCTGAAAAACAGTGAACATTTCACAAATATCCCTTGGATCATAGTAGAACCTAGTCAGGTTATTCTAATATTTCATTGTGATGGTGAACCACATTCCAAACTAGTTCGAAGTGAAATTATGTTTCAACGGGAAAATTAGAATTTTGAACTTGTCGCTATACGAAGTAATGAATGTCTCTAGAAATAATTACAGCTTTCCACATAACTCATGAAATTACATAAGTAAGTTTGGTGGTGTCGTCTCACCTAAACTACAGTTTTTGAGATATTATATTGTATTAGGTAAAATAGTAAATTTTCGTTAGACTTCAGTAAAATCTAGCTAGATTATTCTAAATATTTCACTGTAGTGGTCTACCCGAGTTCAAACTCGTTTGATGTGTAGTTTGTGAGATGCAAAGTACAAATAAATACAAGTTTCTTTTTCAAGCGGAAATTTATAAATCTGAAATTGTTTCGATATGAATTAATGAATATCTCAAAAAAGTAATTACTGCTTTGCACATAACTCCAAAAATTACTTAAGCAACTAAACAATGTTGAAGTATTTTTGCAAATTACCCTAAATATTGACTCTATCCATAAACATAAGATTGCCTGATATACACAGTCTTCGTTTAAAAGTTCAAACAACACAAAAATTCAGAATCTAGAAATGAGGACTGGTTTTGTAAATTTTTAAATTTTTCAAAACTTTTGTAATTTCACACATTGGTAAAAAATTAATCTCTAGATGAATTTTAAGAAAACTTTTAATATTTGTTTCTTAGGGTGTCTTTTGGAAGCTTAAATAAAAGTTTCTTGTTCTCTAAGCTTTCGAGCAAGTTATAATATTTTTTAACCGCCAGATTAATTTCGTCTTGTTTCATCCGATGTACAGTGTTTGAGGTATTATAATATAAACATGATATACCAGCTGATGTAAAACAGTAAATATGTCAAAAATGGTCGTTAGGCCATAGTAAAACTTAGTCAGGTTTTTCTATGTTTCATTGCAATGATATACCGGGTTTCAAACTGTTAGAAGCGTTGTTTTTGAAATATTCTCTTTCAGACGGAAAATCAGAAATATGAACGTGTCGCGATACGTATTAATGAATGTGTTAATAAATAATTACAATTTTCTCCATACCTCCTGAAATTACCTATTTCTAATAAAATATCTGAATGAATGAACCTGAATGAAGAACCTGAATGAAAATACCTAATAATTCGTCTTGTCTCATCTCGGATACAGTTTACAAGATATCGTAATATAAAGCTGAGATGCATATCTCAAAAATATACCTTGGACCTTATTACCACCTAATGGACAACAGATTTCACTGTGATGGATTTAAAATTCGTACAAGGTGAGTAGAGATGGATTTAAAATTCGTACAAGGTGAGTAGAGTATATAGGCCGTTTCTGCCCTCACATAACCTCACTTTTGCCGGCGTGGTGTTGCGGTTTCAAATTTAAATTTCGCGCCGCGTTGGATCCATAAATCTAGCGCATGCGCACTCACGCGGACCTAATTCTGAGATAGCCATTGGAGATACAGTTTTTGTGATATTGCAGTGTAATATGAATTACCTACCTGTTTGTTGTATGATAGTAAATATCTCAAAAACATCCCTCAGACCTTATAAAATTCTAGTTATGTTATTGCAGATATTTCATAGCAATAATATCTTCTTTATCGTCGTTCTCTCATTACTGAGAATCGTGATCCCTGACAACTTGTGACGTTATTTCTCGCCATTGACTTCGATCCCGAGCTATATTTACAGAACCGCAGAACGAATCTGGTTGGTGAACGCCCTCTAGACCTCCGCCCTTCTGTGTTTCCCGAAACTATCAGCCTCTCCAAGTTGTTTTCATCTCTTCGCACGATATGTCCAAAAAATTTCAATATGTTCGCCAGGCAGGCAGAAGAGAGTCTATTGCAGATGTTCAGTTCTCTAAGGATTGACTCGTTCTTCTTGTGCGCCGTCCACGGAATTCGGAGCATGCGTCTCCAGCACCACATCTCGAAGGCATCAATTCTTTTTCTATCTGCTGCTTTAATTGTCCACGTTTCAGCTCCATATCGGAAAATGGAAAATATCGACGATTGAACTAGTTTCATTTTATTGTTTTTTTTAATAGATCTGTCTTTCCAAATCTTAGGTAGTCGACTCATTGCACTTTTAGCTAGTCCTATTCTCCTTCGGATATCACTTTCACTTGAACCCGTGTTACTATTATATGAGCCCAGGTACAAGATGTGGTCAACGATTTGAAATCTTTTTAGAGCATCTGTCCATTGCAGAGTGTTGGAACGATCGACTATCATCATTTTAGTTTTTTCCGCGTTTATTATAAGGCCACAGTTGTTGCTCTCTGTCTCCACTCGGTTTAGGAGATCCAACATTTCCTCTTCTGACGCAGCTATTAATGTTGTATCGTCTGCATATCTCAGATTTGTAATTTTTTTACCCGCAATTGAGATTTCTCCATGCCATTCATCCAATGCCTTTCTCATTATATATTCTCCATAGATGTTAAAGAGATCTGGAGAGAGGATGCATCCCTGACGAACTTCCCTGCAAGTCTTGAATGGGAGCGAGTGCTGGTTTTCTATTGTCACCATGGCCATACTGTTGTCGTAAAGGTTTCTTATGAGTACAATTAGATGTTCAGGCACTCCCATCTCTCGAAGAACTCTCCACAGCATTTTCCAGTTAACACAGTCAAAGGCCTTTTGGTAGTCCAAAAAGCAGAGGACCATTGGGATATTGAATTCTCTGCATTTCTCTATGAGTTGTCGTAGGTTAAGCACCTGTTCTCTGGTGCCTTTGCCCTTCACGAACCCTGCCTGTTCCTGGGGATTCTGTCGATCCAGATAAGTCTCCAAACGTCGTTTTATAATACGAAGTAGAATCTTACTCGGATATCAAAGAAATGGTACGGTAGTTGTTACACTTTGTGGTTGCACCCTTTTTATGAAGTGGAATGAATATAGAGGTTGACCAGTTTTTGGGCCAGAGACCATGATTCTATATTATATTACATAGATCGGTTAAGATTTTAATGCCCTGTTGATCCAAATTCTGTAAAAGTTCTCCCCTTATATCGTCACAGCCTGGTGATTTTCCTCTTTTCAGATGTGCTATTGCTTCCTCCACCTCTGCGTGCATGATGTCAGGTTCATGCGTTATTTCATTTATATTGATAATTCTATCGTCTCCATCTAGGGTCTGCTGTTCTTTGAAAAGTTCTGTGCAATATTTAAGCGGAAGATAAGAAATTAAGGTTTGCTTTGTTGTATCCACAAATAGCCAAAGTACAGTTCTCTCCTTTAAAATAAGTTTCAGATATTACGTTAGGCCAGAGTGTCGCTGATTTCTGTTGCTGAAAATCAAGGAATAGGTACTAAAATTGATTCAGTAAGTTTTTTTTTTAAATTTGGTCAATGCAGCTCATGTGAAATATCTCATTCATGTACATTGAGACGAAATATTTTAGGAAACCAAAAAAAATAGTGTCATTGCAGATGGAGCAACCTCACAATGCTACAAACCTTTGATTTTTATAGTAAGAGATACTTCTATACGACAAGTAACTGTTTTGTGATATTACTCATAACCTGAATCACTTTGAGAGAACTCATCAATAGCATGAGATAATAGCTTGTCTTTTGTATAAGTACCATAATCGTCACTTCGCGAATTTCGTATCTCAACCAAAAAGTTAAAGTTGTTTGTATTCACTACTTCCAATAGAACCTTCTTGGAAAGCCAGTTGACTTACACCAGAGATCTCATAATTATCAACTCAAACCACCGATATTGCGGCATCGAAATCTGTTAAAATCGAACGGATGTGCCAGGAAGTATATATTTTCCTATAGCGTATAGGTACGTGCTACGTACAATTTTCTGTAAGGTTAAAAATCGTCTCGCTCAAATGAATGTGAAAGGGACATTTTCGTAGGTCGTTATTCACGTTAAATCGGTCGTGTGAATTCCCTCGTATTGCTTACATGTATTACGTTTACAACTTTGCTCGCACTCGAATGCCTCTTCGGTCGATTTCCCGCCGTCACACAGCGCCATCGTTCAGTTTTCAGCGACCCAAAATTCTCAAGACGCGTCCCATATCCGTCCACGAAAAAAGTTTGGAAAATTCGGCGTTGGGAAATTTTTAAGTTATTTCCAAAAGTCCAAAAGCGTTCGACTGAGTGCAATACCATAAACTAATGCAGCTCCTCAAAAGGCTTGATATAGATCAAAAAGACATCCGAGGTATTGAACACCGAGATACTGGCACCAAACCGTAATAATATATAATAATATGTAAAATAAATAATATATGATAATAAGAAACTGTATAGGTATTATAAAGCTAACTTAAGTTATGAGATTTGGTATAAATCTTGAAATCCGTTTTAAAGAAAATTGTACAAAATAAAAACTCTTAAGGATAAAATGCCCTTTAAGATAGATTTAGGAAAAAATATTTCGAATAAAAATTGCAAACATTTAATTTCAATTCAAATATAAAGTTAAGTGAAAACATTCAAAGAGGTTTTGAAAAAAAATTGATTAATTGAAAATGTTCAGGGGTAATGTGCCCTTTAGGGAGGTTGTAGAAAAAATGTTTCACATATAAGTTGTAGCTATAAGTTAGGAAAATTCAAACCTAAAATTTGGTAAGAATTCGTAAGGCCATTTTATGGAAGCCAATACGAAATGGAAAGTGTATAAAAACGTTGAACTAGTTTTTGATCCAAAATAATCCAAAAAAACCTATAAATTACAAGTAAAATTCCCTTTGCCCTTAACTGATTATGATGAAATTTATGTGGTCGCGTGTTTTCAGGGGATCCAGCCCAAATACAAAATTTCAACTTTCCACTATTTATAATTTTTGAGAAAACGTGGGCCACATACACACGCACATACATACACATACATATATACATACACACAGACATGTTTCCAAAAATATATTTTTCGAACTCAGGGGACCTCAAAACGTCCACAAATGCCAATATCTCAAATTCTGAAAATCAGTACGATCACAATACTTTCTATTATATGGGTACCACATATGAGAAAGTTAAAACGCGCCCTGCCCTGTAAGTATTTTCAAATATGAACCATTTTAATCAAAAGAATCCCACAGTTATTCCAACATTGCTATTGCTAGCAATACTTGCGTATATGACCGTTCCACATATTCATCACAATTTATAATTTTCATATATCACTAGAATCCTACATTCGTTGCCAAGCAATAAGTATGATTTTGAGTAAATACGATTTCCACGACTGACCGAAACACATTTTCCCGAGTGAGAAGTAAATAAATTTCTTTCGCTTGGAGTAGCAAAAAAATTGATACAACACTTTATTTATCCCGAAATCCCGGCAACCTTTCCGTCGCATCTCTATTTTAAATTTCCTCCCTTGCAGGGATTCAATGTGACAAAAACTTCACGGTGGGATTCATCATCCTCGCCTAGGAGCTTTATATTGGCCAAAAGTGAATAGGGTTAGTGGCGTTCCGTAAACGTAGAAATACGTGAGTGGAATTAGTTTGTTTCTCCTTTCGTATACATTCGTTTCCATCGATCATGCCTAATCCGACTCGAACGTGTGCTTCCCCGAGAAATCCTCTTTACGAACCTGAACTTGAACTTGAACAATGGCAGGCGTGGATATACGTCGTTATTGTCGCAAAGTGACGGGGAATTCTAAATGTTCTTAGATTTTCGGGAGACGGAGCAGAATCGTAGATTTTTCGAAGGAAAATGAACATATTCAATAAATGGCGGAGGCATTAATGAGTCCGCCATTATATTCAAGGAAATCACTTGTTTTTCAAATAGGACTAACTTTAGTTAATTGGTTCTAGGCGAGTGAGTGTTTCGTATAAGGTAGACTTTTGGTAAATAATTTTAAATTGAATTTACAAAATATGACACTCAATAACAAAAATCGAGTAAACCGGTTACAAACATTCACTTTTGGACAACTAACCAAATATAATTTCCAAGTACATTTGGATAAAACCTACATTTCAGTAAATTTTAAAACAATAACTTTTGTTAATATCACGTTATATAATTTTTCCAGATTTTTTTTTAGATTATAGAACAAAGTTCAAATGGTAAGAGACACATTTTTTGATGTTTTTATTCAATTATCCCTAACGGTATGTGCCATCAATGATCTTTCCAACCATTATATTGTATAGCAGCAGAGAAATGTGCATAAAAGCATTAATAATCGTATTTTATAAAATTTCTTAGTTTGATGTTTTAAATGGATTCAATTATCGGAAGTTTTCAACTTGTTGGGAATTTTGAAAACATATTTTCCGAAAATTGGGGGGGATTAAATTAGAAATATTGTCTAAGATAGTAAAGTGATATTAGGTTCAGTTGGTACAGAAGTGGTAATTATAAAAAGCCATTTTTAAACTGTACAGTAGAGTCTTATGCTAATGGATAGAAATAGTTTCGTAAAACATCTATAATGCATCTATTTTTAATATTGCTCTATAGAAATGTTGGCTTGTGGGAGAAATGGACATTACTTACTTAATTTCTGAAGATCTCACATCTTTTTTCCTCTTTTTCTTACATTTTTCTAAATGCTTACATTTCCTCTCTTCTAGCAATCATCATTTCTTCGTATTTGTAAGATGGACTTCTATATTAAGGAACATTTGCTTATACTTTAACAACATTTATTACACTGTAACTACACTCTTCTACAACGGCAACTATGTATAACTATACCATGTAAAACTATGCTTTGGTTAAACTTTAACAATGGAAGATATCTGCTTTTGGTTGCTTTTGGGCGATGTAGCCTATAAAACCAGAACACCACCTCAGAAAAAGATTTTCGTTAATAATCATTGCTTGAACTTATAATCAATATAGTTGGTTATATACATAATTCACGTTTTTTGAAAACTAGAGCAACTTACGCCTCTGAAATCCAAGTACCTATCCATTTTAGTTGTAAGTTAAAATCGTTTGAAACTATTGTTACGCGAAATGTAAACAGCAGAGCGAGACGTGTTTACTTTTATCGAACCTCGGCGGCTTACCTCAAAAGAATACCGCTACGCTTAATTAATCCTATAAAAAAAGACAGTTCCATGAATACTCCCGGATTATTATTTTAGGAAAGAATTTATTTATTACGTTCTGGACGTTTCCTGACGTAAACATTATTATCGAGATGAATCGAGTTCTTTGTGGAATTATCGAGAATACAATTGAAAAATGTATATAAGCGGGATTGCGGTCGGAGAGGATTATTAGACGTGAAGCGCGACATAGTAAACAAGGTGAAAAGCTAGAGCGTACCTATAAATAAACTACATTTAAGAGTGATATAAATTAATTAGTTAGAAAGTAGTTAAGTGTGTTATATAAATTAGTTTATTAATAGTCTAAGATAAATTAAGTAGTGTGTAGTGAATAATTAGGATAGTGTAAATAAATTAGAAAATAAACGTTACACTATTTAGTAGAAACAACGTAAATTTACTCAAAACAGCATAATAACATAATATTTTGAGTTCAATAGCCCCTATTGACAGTCAATGAAAACCGTTGACAACAGGTCTTCAATACCTAAGTGAATATTATGTTCACTTCTACGGCTAGTAAAAATTCAAATAAATCTAGGTCAACAGTAGAGGCATTATAAATATTTTACCAAAATGTCCCTATCGACTACAATAAAACTTCACTATGGATTAAATTGGGGTTTTTAACTTGCTACATTTTTTAAATTTCACACTTTTTAAAATCTGAGACAATATTTCTGTTTGAAACCCGAGTATTTATTAAATAATAAGTTGTTAATATTTTTAGTTTTGGTTAAATTCATGACTCACGTCACTTAAACAATGAACAATGAATATTCATTAACATCATTAACTAAAGATAGATCAAAGTGATATATGATGCTTTTAACGACTTTTTACTGTTATAACATTGAACGAAGTGTGCAATGATCTCTTTAGAGAATGGACTGTATATAGATATCTCTCGTAACTCGTGGGTGGCTGCGGAGATGAATCTTGTCTCCAGGTTGTAAGGCTGCAGACGTTCTTGTAGGCGGAGATCAGGGCGTGACGTGATCTCTTTGAAGTTCTTGAAGTTCTTGTAGGCGAAGATCAGGGCGTAACATGATCTCTTGATGTTCTTGAAGTTCTTGTAGGCGGAGATCAGGGCGTGACGTGATCTCTTGAAGTTTTTGAAGTTCTTGTAGTTTGGAGAGAGGGCGTGACGTACTTCTCCGGGTTTGGATCTGAGGGCGTATCGTGCAGATCCGGGGTTTGAGGTTCTAGTAGTTTGGAGAGAGGGCGTGACGTACTCTCCGCGTTGAAGTTTATTAGGTTTCGGGTTGTCGGGTTAAGTGGCGTGAAGAAAGATCACAACATACTGTCGTTTTGAGCATACTAGGGTATACTAAATGTATTGTACCAAAGTTCAGGGTTTTTATACAGATTAATTTTACATAGGTTAAATGCGATTTTATTGTTTCGTTACCTTGCACCCAGCTGACCTTACGTTATCATGTTACCGAGACGTTGTGTTATGCTTAGTCAGCTAAGTTGAACTTGACCGCTCACGTTCTGTTGAATTTAATAACGTGAAACGGTCGCTGGTATTATTGATTCATGTATGATCGTGAAAACAATCCAATAATATTGTTCACACTTATCCTCGCTCTTAATTATGAATTGTTTTTCAGTTTTGTAAAACAACGCGTATTAATTTCAATGATTAAATTATGTAAAAAGTTCCCTAAATTCGGTTAAAATAAATTATAATTTCTCCACCTAAAATTCCCTTAAATAATGTTGACGCTAGCGTCAAAGTAAGGATGTAGATTGATTGAACTTCCGATAGCGTTAATAGATAAATAAACATCTAAAGGGGCCAAAAATGCAGTTTTTATTAAAATTATATTATTATTGTATTGTATTAAAATTTAAGTAAAATACCGGAAATTTTTTCGATTATTAACATACTTACATTAATCACAACATATATATATTTTTCCACTTCTACTTTTTTTTTGTTGTAGAGAAAATTTTAAAATGTCACAAAGAAATATTATCAAAAATATATAGGAAGATTATTTACCAATTATATTAAAATTATTACAGAAGCAATAATTTTAGGACTTTCATTGCCATTAACCGAAAATCAAGGACGAAAAAGACAAAAACATTTATAGCATTACACGTAGATGAAAACTTATAGTTATTTATGGTACTAGTGTGTTATGTTGAAAATAAGCCACGCGAGAAGATTTATACCACGAGGCCGTTAGGCTGAGTGGTATAAATTCTCAAATGACTTAGCAAATATAACACGGGGGTGGCATACAAGGTTTTATCCAACAAGCGGAAGAAATAGTTTTTTATGTGATAGTAATTAATAAGCTTTGTGATCAAATCAAAGCTACTTGCGTCTCAGTACCTTATTGTAACGCGAAATGTAAACAGCAGCGCGAAACGTGTTTACTCTTATCGGACGGCCGCTTACCTGAAAGGAATGCCGCTGCGCTTAATAAACGCAGCGGCGAGGAATAAAAACCGTCCCGAGCGTTCCCGCAACATCTTATTAAGGAAATAATGATTTATGTCCTTTCTGGACGTTTCTAAGTAAACATTATATGAGAAAGGAATGACCTGGATCTATCGCGAATACAATTGAGGTGTATATAAGCGGGCTTGCGGTCGGAGAGATTAGATTAGACGTGAAGCCGCGAGTGAATAAATAAGGCGAATAAAATAGAAATATACGTTACATTATAAATGTCAGAATGACTTGACAGTGACTTTTTTACATTTTGGTTAAAGTAAGTTGTTTGTCGGGCAACCTTTAAATATATAATACTTTAAATATGAACGTGACCTATAATCCATAACTCACTAGTGAGTTATGAATTATAACACACTAGTGTGTTATTTGATAGTTTACTCGCCTAAATTGACATTAATAATGACAGTGTTGGATAAATTTTAAAATATCATTGCCACTATTTAAGTTCTGCATTACATTCTAAACCTTGCAAATTTACGACGCGAAAGAGGGATCTAAATACAACTCAATTATTAAATAGTTATTATGGCTTGATTTACAGTAATTTCTAGTTAACATCGCCCGATTTTTTGCAACATATCATTGCACAAACAATATATTTTGTTCCAATGGTTAGCTTCTCATTATTTTCATTAATTACATTGGATATTCATGAACATAGTAAATATTTTAAAAATAATTAAACCCTTCCATGCAGATTTCATTGCATGTATCTATTTCTTTTGATTTAGGGAAAAATTAGTATGCCACGCGCCGTTTTCAAAACAAAATATTTCTTCTGTTCGTCTCAAAAAAATACATTAATTAGAATTCGTCGAGAGCTGTTTGAATACAAATTTGAAAATTCGCTTTGACGAAAATTTTCTCTCATTTAATATCGCTTTGTATCTACCGCTTCTAAAGCGTTACTTTCCGTACCGTCTGAAAGAAATCTAATCAAACTTGTCTCAAATATGCATAAAGAAAAGTTCAGGTAAGTGTGTACCTTCTACCTTTCGGATGAAAACAAGACGAATTAATATTGCAAAGAGAACAATGGCGGTGGGAGCGATAACATCCAAAGTTTGACTACATTTTTGACGCAATTCTGTATTCCGACTCCCAGCAACATCCATTCCTCCGGATGTTATCGCCGTCCCAAAGGCCGCCCGAAGTTGCTACTTTATGCAATAATAAAGGGGAGAATCGCTAACGTTTATGGTGTTCTCGAAGCGGTTTCGGTGAAAAAGGGCTAGGGGATCTAAGAGTTATTTCATGAAAGTCAAGTTCGTACGAAATAAAAGTTTGTATGACGCGACTTTGCAACACGCAAGTCGAATCGAATGGGCAGTGGAAAAGGAAGTTTGGATGCTTTCGAATATATTACTTATAGACGACATACTAAAATATTAAATACGAATATCAAAAATATCAGATATCAATAAAATGAGAGAGCCACTAAAAATATTCTATTAGTTATATGTCCCTACGAATTCAAAATGTTCGGAGTAAATTGGTGTTGGGTGCCAACGTAGAGATGGTTAATAATTAGAGAATATTCTGGTTGACTATGATGTTTGGTAAAAATTTAAGGTGATAACTTAAGATTAGCTCTCTCTGCGAGGCAATATAACATAAATTTTCATTAAAATTCACCTATTAACACCATATAAAAATTACTCAATTAATACGTGATTGTTATTAAAGAGTTTCATCTTCACCTGTTTACATTTTAGTTGAGTCAAGAATGTCAGAAGAGTTAAACCACCAGGAACTAATTTTTTGTATGTACTTTTTGTCTGTACATACAAATTTTAGTGACGATTAACCTACAAAAGTCAACTCAAAAAACTCTCTTTAAATTATGGAAAACGAAAAGTGTGTCAAATATGTTGCAGCAGTACAGAACAAAGCGAAGGTAATGAGACATATAACAGCCACAGTTTTTAGTTTTTGATAAAACAATGATTCCAGATGTCTCACTTAGAAGATTTATTTTATAAGATTATTTAAATCACGAGAATCAGATTATTTAAAATTATTTTTCACGCTGCCGCTATCGTAAATCGCTCTTATATGCATAGATACGTTACATGAAAATGGCAAATAACATTCGTATATTATTTTTCCCTGACGACGGAATGTAAATACTGTCATTTACATTCCTAGGAAAATCAAAATAGTAAATCAAGTTGATTTATCCCTAGTTACGCATATGTCAGTGTATGTCTGACGTGTGTCAGTCAACTTATGTCATAGTGACGCACGTTGAAGCTAAATTAAACATTTCATTTTTTGAGGAATTGTGAGGAAATTTTCAATGGCAGCGTGAAAAATCTAATAAGCCACACAGACTGTATCGACTGTTAACATCCTCGGCAAGTTAGAAGCCTCGGCTTCGCCTCGGCTCATACACACTTGCCTCGAATGGTAAAACGTCTTTACATTCCTTGTGGCTTAAATAACTATTAGATCAACATTCTCACTAGAGCTTGTCTCAGATCAGAGAGGGATGGACGCAAAGACGCATTTTCGCACGCCCCGCCCAGTTACGCCCACAAACTGGGAACAAACGCGAAAGGGACCGTGTTGCCAGTGTACGTTATAATTCTTGAATCTCGGTTATTTCTGGCGTTGGCGAGCCGTGACGCATTCGATACAATCAACTACCTGAACACTTCGTAGCGGGAACGGGAAGGCCTGGCAACATTGAACTTGCTTATAGCGTGTTCTGTGAAATGCCATAGTACGACTTTTCTAGTTCTGTGTCAATTCTTCGCATTCTGTGTTACATCTTATAGTGTCATCCACGGTGGTGTCATCCGCTTGTCATCTGACTATCATCTGTGAATTGTGATTTGGGCTTGTGTTTGTGTACATGCGTGTTTTCTTCGAGTTGTTGGTTGTAATTTTTTGGTGTTTTTGAGTTTTGTTGTGTTGCTGCCGTATTTTTGTGTATTATTGACTTTTATTGACATTTTTTTACAAGTGTATTTGTTATTTCTTGATCGGTGAGTACAGTTTATAATTTAATAATTTAAATAGCTGATGAGGACAATAATCATTGATGTTGGAAGAGATCAAATAATACCATTACGCTACTGATTGATGTGTCTCGAAAAGTAGCACTGAACGCCACTGTCTATGACCACGCCTTTCCTGCGCGAAATTTGATTGACAGTCCCATTTTGATCTGAGACGACCTCTAATACCATCGACACTGAATATGGCGAATGCGCCAAAAGCATTCACCATGGGTAACAATTCGTCCAGGCGTCTCGAAAAAGGTTTTATGCAAAAAGTAGTGAAACGTAAATGAAATGAATTGAAACCTAGGGAAATACAATAAACAAAGAATGCCAAATTTCCATTAATTACTCATAGAAAACGTCACATATATTTAATACACCTGATTAACGAGCATATTAATTAGCATGCCCGGAACTGTAGCGTAAGTAATGCTTCGTTCTCCTCCCGTCTTGTATGTCATAATAATAGTCGAGTAAATTTGGTACAATTTGATACATTTCAAACGTTCCCACTGAAAGCCTGATACTCCGCCAAGAACGAAATTATATAGAACGTACATAGTCCATATTGTCGGTTTCGCAAAGCATTAGTTATTCACCTATTGAACTCCGAAAGCTCGCAAATCCTTACACAACGTCATTAATGCACTATACACCTAATAACTCTTAACCTTTTGGAGTACAAAAGGGCAGAGAGACGTGTGAAAGAGAGAGAGTGTGTCGAATTTTGACTTTGGAAGTATGTTTCTTTGATGTCAAAGTGCCATCGAAGGATATTAACAAAGCCAAAAGTGGATTTTTTGATGTTGCAAATAGGTTAAACGCGGAAGGGGAGCCAGCGGATTAGGATTTACGGTACGGGGCCATTTTCACATGTTCGGTTTAATCTAATGGTTTATCGAAATTAAACTGCTCGGATTATAAACGCTTTGCAGGAAATTGTAAGAGATGTATAATGAGAATTAAAATTTAATGTGTTCCTAACGTGGGGTGGATGAAAACTAGGTTAAAGATTAAGCAATTTCGTTACATATTTATAAGTTAAGGTAAAAGCGGCTAAAAATGCAGAAATATGTATACGAGATGAATAAAAATGAATTCTTATTAGTCTCGTATAAAATTTTTAATCCAGCCAAGGAGGCTTCATTGCCTCCTCCTTTGTCTTTCAACGGATAAATGGGTACGTAATCAATCACGGTGGGACAAGTCATTACTGAATTTCTCCCTTTTCCCATTTACTGGCCATTTTTGAAAGGCTCTCAATCAAAATCAATTACTTGCTAGACTTCGCAGAAGTAAAACTATAAACTCTATTTGATAGATATTTTATTAGAGTAGCGATATTTTAATACATTTATTTTATACTTTATACCCTGCGATTATAACTTTCGTATGTTAGTATATAGGGCGTCCAAAATTCACAGGACGTTTTGTTCCTATTAAAGTAGAACACAATGCAAAATTCGAAGAACTGATTCAAATTGGGAAAAAATTTACTCCCGTTTTATTATGGCGCTAAGTTTAATTAGAGAATTTTCGTAAAGTTTCTCTTTTTAAGTTGAATTTAAATTAAGTTTCTTTAATGAGTATCTAGCTAGAGCTTAAAAGTAACTTGGGTTTAATTAAGACAGAAGGTTGTTTAGATTAATCAATTAAATTTAATTTAATTTAATTTAATTTAGGTAAGTGGTAAAACAGGCCAAAGTTTATTCCTAACTTGAATAACGTTATCGACTTCTTCTCAAAAATGTAATACGCTTGAAGGATCTGTCTTATTCCAAAATAGGAATTATTTTACAATTGTCAGTAGAACCGAATGAGACGATCTCTTGCTAACTAAATACTTGAAACGAATAGTATACCAAAACTTATCCAAAAATGATTCTTAAAGTCAATCAACGCCCCTTTGCCATCAAAAGTTGGAAAAGCTCCAAATTTCAATTTCCAAGGAGTAAAGGGAAACAAAGTTAATTTTTTTTGTTTTTGTCCCGTGGAACTTGTCGAACAGTTAGAAACTTTAAGAGTATAATTATTGCTTAGGGCCCCCAGTGGCCCGAAGAAATTAATAACCACCCCCATACCGAGGGGGTCAAAACGGGGGATGATATTTATTTAAGACTGTCCGAATAGTGAGAAACTTTAATCTTGACACAGTTACAGCTCTAAGATGGTTCAGACAAACATTAAAACTCAGGATTGTTGTTTCAAAGAACGTGAAAAATAGGGGTGAAATTTATTTTCGACTATTTTTCGACAAACTTAGATGTATTATACCAATGGACAAAAAAGGAAAATTAAAATCCAGAATTTCCCTTACTGATAGGGTAGGAAATTGGGTGAAATTTTAGAATTACTGATTGGGTGTCCAGAATGTGCTGAAAAATCCGATAATTCCAAATTCCATTTTCCAATGGAGTTGAATAGAGGGGTGCGTTGGGTCGATCTACTCGATCAGATTGTAGGAAAATGGAACCTTCATGGTAAGAAGATCAGAGAAATCAATAATAATGGTAATATTTAAAAATTGATAAATACTTATGGTAGAAGTTCGTAGATACAACTTTGACAATGAAAATGGTCCACATGTATACTTTCGTTTTTTTTTACGTTCAATGATTTAGTTAATATAAATTGTTTAGTTAATATATTTATATGGGTAAGTAGTGCAATGTATAGTTTTAATGGTCATCATTTTAACATACGTCTAATAAACTTATATTTCTGAGTTTTTGAAAGAGACTCTAGCTAGATAGAGGTAGAGAATCTAGAGAAATTAGATAACTGAAAGCTAAAATCACTGTATAAATCCATACAAAACCATTGGTTTGATAAACGAAACAGATAATAGGAATATTTGTTAATAATGTAATATAAATAATTATGCAACAAAATAGATATTTGTGTCTTCAGAGAAATATCCACAGTTTTGCCAATATCAATTATACAAAAAATACCAAAAACCGCGTCCACCTTTAACTTAAGAAAATCTTCCTATTGCATCGCAGTTTTCTTAACCGAGGCGGGCACCTGTCATCCTAACGAAACCTTTCCCTCGTCTACCCTCTATCGTTACTTCCCGACGTTTTTCCTACCTTCCACTACGTCCAGAAAATCTCTCCCAGATGTCCCGATTGCGAAATGAGGAACGCACAGGTGTGCGTGCGTGTGTTTTTCTGAGGCCGGGTATGGCGCAGAATCCCCATTGATTGCCTCCATTATTCCATGGTGTGTTCCCGGCCGGGACCCAGGGACCCGGGAGAGAGGGGGAGCCGACGGTTAGCACGTGCCGTCCGAAGAACTGCACCTCCTGGAAGAAGGGTAAACACAGGAGTTTAGGGGTGGCAATTTTTGTACTGTTTGACGTAATAAGCATTATTGTATACTGTGTCGTTCGTGTATATTGGCTCCAGAGTTTACAAATCTCTTCCATTAAATATTATATTGGATAAAAATTGTTTTTCAAGCGGGAATGAGTTCATTAGTCAGTTCTGCGAAGTGTATTAGAATTGTTCTTCCAGACATTGTTGAGTTTTAGCCCCTGGCTTAATAAATGTAGGTATAAAATGTTCACAAAACTAGTTTTAGGCAAATAATGCATAACATGTACTAAACGTAGGTTTTTCCCCTCATTAGCAAGCTAAAAAAGCTTAAAAACTTTTTATATCAATATGATTACAGTGGACACAAATCACTATGATTAACTATTCTAACGCGAAATGTTAACAACCAGCGTAAGCGTACTCGTTATCCGACCGAAGCGACCACTTCAAAGCGGAGGCCTGCTTAATTGGGCCATAAAAACTCTTGGAGAATAATCGCGAATATTCAATTAAAGAAAGAATGATCTATTACGTTCCGGGCCCTTCTAGTAGAATAAACATTATTAGGGAACAGAAGAATCGAGTACTATCAAGAAGGTTCCGGAATACATTATTGAGGATATTTAATCACGGGCTTGCGGTCGGAGGATTAGACGAGAAGCCGCCGACTAGTGAAACAGTGCGATAAACCGACTTGCGTTAAGGCTAGTCATCATCATCATCATCATCATCATCATTATCTTCGTTCCTGGATTATATGCAATGTCACCTGTTCCGGTGTCCACTGTTAAGACATCTTTTATTTCTTCTACCTCTTGATTTGTGATCAGTATTCGTTCGGGCAGTCTTTGTTTTACCAGGCTTTCAACGTGTTCTTACCATTTCTGTCTGCATTCATGGATTCTTTTGTTGGGGGAAAATATTTTGAAACATTTCTGAGCCTGTCAATGTGCACCCTTTGACATGACGCAGAAACCACATTTCTGGGAATTGTATTTGTCTTTCATTTGGTTTCATTACAACCCATGTTTCCAATCCGCATTAAAGAGTGGGGACAGCCATCACTTTATTAAATTTAATTTTTGTTTCTTTTCTTGCTTGTTTTCAAGAGTTATTGTAATAGTTCCCTAAAAATATATTGCCTAAAATTTACTTATTTTTCTTTCTATGTCCTTGCCAGAATGGCATGTGATGTGATATATCCTAGATATTGGAAACTGGAAATGTGCTCAATTGTTTTATTGTATATTGCTATTTCAGATCTAACTGGTTGTTTCCATTATTTTCGATTTATTTACTGATATTGTTAAATTATATTACAGGGCATGTCGGCCCTATTTATGAATAGTATTTTGCAAATTATCTTCTGTTTCTTCTATAATAATTTGATCGTCTGCTTATAGTAAGGAATTCATAGTCAAGCCTCGGTTAATAAAGTATACTAACTTAACAGAAGAGGCGGGCGTCTGAATATTTTGTATTTTGCTATGAATTTATGTATAACACACCAACACCATCTACCAAAAGTAGCAATGAGAACACCTGTTATCCTGTGCAGATACAATGGTCGCATTTATGTAACAAGCAGTGCTTTTATTTGAAGAACCTATTGCTTGTGATTGTGCAATGTGGAATTTTGTGCACATATGACATTTTAAGAAAAGACTTACTATTTTAAAACTATTTATGGCTGTTACCTTTAAATATTAAACAATTGTAATTTTAGGATTTGTGTCAAGGCCAAGGGCCAAATTCAGAAACGCCACTCACCCTACACCTACACTCAATTTTTAAGTAAAATCTTCACTACACTCAATTTGGAATTCATAGACTTCCCTCAATTGAAATGTCCCTTAAATTGAGTATCAGATTGAGTGAAATTTGAGTGGTTGAAATTCACCACTTAAAATAATACCTTACTTTTACGAGATTTGACTTTCGTGCACATGGTCATTGGCGTCGTTAGTGAGTTTTTTTGTGCTTTTCTGTTTATGTTAGATGGTGTTAGCAAATGGATATCATAGCTAATGAGTTCAATGAATTTGTAGAGTTCATGCAATACATTGAGGGTGAAAGGTATTTACCAGTGCCACGGTAAGTAAAGACAGATGTGATTAATTTCCTACCTAAGATAAAATTGTAGGTAGCACCCTAAGATGGACATGCGTACCGAGGGAAAAGTATGATTTGTTCAATAAGGCAATTAATTGTTTCAGAAATTATATCAGAGATTACAACAATCCCCTTCAGCACTTAACCAACTTGGAGATCTTACAGATTTATAGATTTGATGGAGACACCATTCGACATATTATTTTTCCAATGGTATATGACAGGCATAGAGGTGGAGACTCTTTTAATTGGACCTTTTCCCTTGCACATATATACTTTTTTGGAATGCTCATTGCTCATTGTTTCAACGTAAACGACTTTGCAAAACGTGATTCCATATTGGGTGACGCCTGACATGCGCCTGACAGTTGCTGCCACAAAACACATGATATATGCACAGAACACCAAATTGAACTAACACAGTCAGCAGCGAACACGACGATTTGCGATATTGCCAAACATCCTTTCCTCAAATCAATCTTAAATTGAGATGTATTTGAGTAACTTGATTTACACGTTTCTGAATTCCAAAATTGAGGAGAAGGCGCACTCATTCTCATTTTGAGATACAAATGAGTGTAGGTAGAAATGAGTTTGAGTGGCGTTTCTGAATTTGCCCCTTAGAGTTACAATGTGCTTTTAGAAATCGTATTGGAGTTTAATGAGAGTTCCTCAAAAGTTTGTATATATTGTAACATTTAATTCTAATTTATTTATATTTTTTATATTCATATACATCTCAATTGTATTCGCGATAGTTCCTGAAATAACTCGAACCTTCTTTTTTATGTAGAAACGTCCAGAAGGTCATAAATCATTCATCCTTAATAAGATGTTGCCGGGACTCAATTAAGCGCAGCGGCGTTCCTTTGAGGAAAGCCGCCGTCCGATAAGAGTAAACACATTTCGCGCTGCTGTTTACATTTCGCGTTATACTATGAATACCTATACAAAATATAAATATAAATATACCACGTGGCATAACAATAAAAATTATTGTTATGCGACGTTGTTTAAGTTTCTGGACGTTAGTTTTTTGAGAGTCACACTGTGACAATAGTAGTATATTCTTCACAGTTTTAGAGAATAAAGCAACGTTCAATGCTTTCATTAAAAATGGTGAAAAGAAGGCTCAAAAATCTGAAGATACCAAGATGTCAAGACTAGACCACTTTTTTTATCTATTTGTAGTCAAAGAGGATTTAAAGTACTGTACTCTTTAGTTGTTTTTGTAAAATTCTTTGTGTCACAGTAACCTTATCCCACCTTATTCTTTTTGGGTACTGAGGGCCAAATTCAGAAACGCCACTCACCCTACACCTACACTCAATTTTTAAGTAAAATCTGCACTACACCCAATTTGGAATTCATAGACTTCCCTCAATTGAAATGACCCGTAAATTGAGTATCAGATTGAGCGAGATTTGAGTGGTTGAAATTCACCACTTAAAATAATTCCCAACCTTACTTTTACGAGTTTTGACTTTCGTGCAGATGGTCATTAGCGTCGTTAGTGACTGTTTTTTGTGCATTTCTGTTTATGTTGGATGGTGTTAGCAATAGGGATATTATGGTTAATGAGTTTAATGAATTTGTAGAGTTCATACAATACATTGAGGATGAAAGGTATTTACCAGTGCCAGTTAAGTAAAGACAGATACGATTAATTTCCTACATACGATAAAATTGTAGGTAGCACCCTAAGATGGAAATGCGTACCTAGGAAAAAGTATGATTTGTTCAATAAGGCAATTAATTAATTAACGCGGTTTCAAATTAAGTGACGCCTGACGGTTGCTGCCACAAAACACATGATATATGCACAGAACACCAAATTGAACTAACACAGTCAGCAGCGAACACGACGATTTGCGATATTGCCAAACATCCTTCTCTCAAATCATTTTTAAATTGAGATGTATTTGAGTAACTTGATTTACACGTTTCTGAATTCCAAAATTGAGGAGAAGGCGCACTCACTTTCATTTTGAGTTACAAATGAGTGTAGGTAGAAATGAGTGTGAGTGCCGTTTCTGAATTTGCCCCTAAGGCACCCAAAATAATGTAGTAATTTGTATCTATATACCTATAGTATCTATAGTAATAATATCTATACTAAGTAGCACTTAAGCACTTATAGTTGTTTTCATATTGCATTAAAAAATTATTTGGAAATAAATAATTTAAAGGAAAACAACCCTTGCAATAATTTAATAGGTTTTATTAGAGAGAAAATCCAATGCATTTAAGCAGCTTAGATCAATATTAAAAATGACATGACGTTTAAATTGCTATTGTGTATAAAATCAATATACAAAATAACCGGACGTCCGCCACTACAACTAAGCCGCAGGCACATATTTCTTCACTTTGGTGAACTAGTTGGGATTTGGCTATTTTGTTACTCCATCTATTTTTAATATTGAAATTTTTTCAGATTTCATTTAAAAAAATATTTGGATACCTATAAATAATTTAAAACAAAACAACCCTAGCAATAATTTAATAGGTACAAGCCGTACCCGGCATGCGTCGCAATGCCACGTAACGTTTAAAGAAAAAAGATAAATAAAAATTATAGATGACCCGGTGAAATTCCTATCATCTACATATATTTTTTTAAAAATAATGTCAAAACAATATAAAATTTTGATCTACATTAAATTAAATGCAACACAGTTATACACATAATCAATTTAAGGCTTTCTGATCTACTATATTTTCCGTCTTTTTTTGCGGTGCGTAAATTTATAAAGATGATGGTTTTACGACCCGCGAACACGCGACGTATAATTGTCCATGCGCGAAACTGGGAAACTCCAAGTTTATTCCGCAAACTGTCCTTGTGTTAGCAATTGTATATTATCTTTTTAAATTTTTAATAAATAATTTATGAAAAACTACCCTGAAATTAGGTATGAAATTTTTCTGTACAATATGCGTTGCACCAAACGACGTCATTTAAAAGCAATTATTGTACGTTTGGATGTTGGCCAAGAAATATTTAAAGTCATTTCCCACCCCAGAAACTAAAGAAGGTAATGAATCTGGTGGTGGGAACAATTACGGCAATTTTACTTTACCACCAGCACAACATAATCCAGTAGCTTCACCGCTGCATTTTAACGCTTTACAATATTGAAAACGATTGTCATTTCTCCAATCGTTACGGATTCTTCGGCACAATAATCTATTTCCAGGTCGTAGTGGAATGCTACTCGTTCCAAGTTTACAGGAACACTGCGTCTGCGGAATCGCTCTATTTCATTGTGTCTTGAAGTGCGCTCCATGTTTTGGGCATTTGTTGCTCGTAGTACGTGCATGACCATCTTGGTGTTGATCCTACCATGTATTTTTCAGCTTGTCTAAGTAGGTTTTTGTTTGTTTGTTATCTTTATTTTTAGTTCGATTCGTCGGTAATTCTGTTCGGTCTGTTGTTTGGGTTTCTTCACTTCCGGTTTTGGGTCTTGTATTTGTTCCTCATAGACTTGTTTCTTGTGTGTTTTATTCATTTGACGTCAGGTACAGTCGAATTGTCTTGTAGTTTTCCTCCATCCTTTTGAAATAGTGTGATCTTATATAATTGTGCTGATCGTCAAATCCAAGTTCATGGAACGTCTCGTTGTTCTCTTGGGCTTTCCCCCATAGTGCTTCTAGGTGATCAATCCTTTTTTGTAAGTATTCCTTGGTTTTTCTTGCATTTCCGTTTTACTTGCAATTATTTTGTAGTTATATGGTTTCTTGGGCTATTTTTTCTTGTTCTTGAATCAACTCATCTGCTTGTTATAACTTGTCGTAATTGAAATTGTGAAAAGGTGGTTGTGACTTACTCAGGACTTTGCTTGTCTTCTTGACTTCCCGACGTTGTGTTGGTGTCGAAGTTCTTGAAGTTTTGGAGTTGTATGTAATCACTGTTGGCTTTTCCTCCAGCTGCAGTGACTGGATATGTCCGTCGTTTCAAATTTGTAGAATTTGTAGACTTGGTGTCCTGGTGAAGTTGCTTTGACTTACTCAGGACTCTTCTTGGTTTCTTGACTTCCCGCTTTTGTGTTGGCGTCGTGTAGACTTTGTAGAGTCGGTGCCCTGTCGATCTAAATGCTGTTGTATAAGACGTGCCCGAACTCGTTCGATTCCATTATATACTGTTAAACGTAATTCTGTCATACCAATACGAATGTTATCTGTCTCTCACCGGTCGTCAGTCGTCAGTGCGATTTGGACGTGAGAGCTCGTCTCGTTGCACATTTGATTGACTTCGACGACCTAAGTCCATCTTCTCCTTGGCATTTTAAAATCAATAAAGTTCTTGCGCACTGACAAACTGATGATAGATTGTAATAATCGTCTTGACATTTAGTTATTTGAAAACCAACTGACATTATACTTTCATTTGTTTGATTATAAATGTCAAATTACAAAACGTACCTTTTTCAGTATTTCCCTTACTTATTATTTATGTTTCTCACCGAAAAACCTTCCCTGAACTTCCACAAATATTTCAAGATCAAAATTAGCAAAATCCGTCCAGCCGTTCTCGAGATCAAGCTAGACAAACGAACAGCAATCCATTTTTATATATATAGAGATTATTAGAGAGACAATTCAATGTATTTAAGCCTTTTACATCAGTATTAAAAAATTCATGACGTTCAAATTGCTTTTGTATATAAAATCAATATACAGGATAACCGGACGTCCGCCAATTCAACTAAGCCGCAGGCACATATTTTCTCACTTTGGTGAACTGGTTGTGATTTCGGCATTTCATTTCTCCATTTATTCGTGAAATCGGGTATAATTACACCAAAGTTTTTACTAAATTGCATCGCATTTGTCGTCTCTAAACCTTCTGTTTTAGAAATGTAAATGTCAATATCTATTGCCAGACCTAATGAAACGTATCACGAGTGTTTTAAAAAATACATAAAGTTGCAATTACATCATTAAATTTTTATTCATCCTCCCCCTGGATCCGGGAAAACGTCCACTCGTCTAAAATTTCAAATATGAACCAATTTGCCGGATCCTGCAACCCACCCCATCTTGACCTATTGTGTTCCGTAAATTTTACAGGCCGTGCATCAGCAGAAAGTTGGATGGGTTCTTCGAAGTTGAGAGCTGCGGGAAGTAGCTTAATTTGACGTTTTTAATATGAGCCAGTGAAAATAAATAACCGCTTATACGTGGAGCGGGATAAGTTATTTGGTGGAGTTTCGCGAAAATTTAAAAACGTTGCGTAATGAATTCGCCGGAGGAAGTGCTTCAGTAAGTTTTGGAGACTTTAATATCAGTACGAACTACCTAACTACATGTAAATTTCTCGGAATTTATTTTTACATAATTACGCGAAGAATCGTCTCAAATTCCATTCTGCTCAGATTGACACGAATTTCCATTCCAGGGGAGAGTCTAATTAAACTTCTAACTAATTACCTCACTTTTCAGGGAACGGGAAAGGAGCAGCAATACAAAAGCAATCTCAGGTGTTGTCGAAAACAGAAAGATAATAAAACTAAGACGGATACAACTTTAGATACTTCCATTTCGACGGGAAGCACCCCCACGAACACAGTTAACTCTCCGGGCCTTTAGAGTTTGTAATTCAACATTTTCCTTATCGCAAGGTGATTTGAAATCGCCAGTTTGTGTACCGTAAAGCGATAAATTTCGCGGAGATGAGAGAAATTTGCATATTCTGCTCGTCTTATCGCTCTAGCTATTATTTTTTTTATCGTTTATTGAATTGCAATTATAAAATTTTAAGGTCCTGTTTTATTTGATATCAACTCAACACAAAATTGAAACGGTTAAAATTATGGTAATTTTTTTGGTTTATGATCTAATTAAATACTGTCAATAACTGCCAAATAGAGATATAATTAATTGTAATAATAATTTGGAAAATCCTAACAACGCTTTTCACAGGGTTGGATTTAAAAACACACAAAAATGGTGCTGTAGGAAAGTAAAATTGCTTCATTACATTATCATGAATAAGTAAAATATTTATAATTATGTAAGTTGCAAAAAAAATATATGCTTACATATCAAGTTTCGAGTACAATTTTGCTAGTCTACAATTCCCTTTTCATACTGTTAATACTTCACCGCCATTACTACCATATCCCAATATTGAAAGTTTCCAAAGTATCACACCTTTCTGTCCAATATATTTCATTATATCTCCCTCAACGAACAAAGACTGAATAATGCATATAGAGAAGCAGATCAGAGAAACGATAACAAAGAGCAATGTCTGGAAGGCAAGGTGTAGAGAAGATGTTCCATCATCCTTTGCACCTTGATTGTTTTGGATTATAATTTTTATCAAAACAAACGAGACAGTGCCGTTTAACCCCGTTCACCTTTAAAAGCACGATCAAAAGCTTAAGCTACAAATTATAACACGCACAACTCTCCTGTATAAGTCGTGCACACAGGTTGAGTGTGTGAAATTGTTTTAATTGTTTAGATTGTTTGAGAGCAAAGTTTATTAAAGATAACCCTTTTGCCCCCGGTGAGCTTCTCAAGGACAACATCAAATAGAGGCAGTTTCTGTTTGTAAAGAAATTAGGATCAGCTATAGGAATTATAGTTATTAGACGAAAGGTACAAGTTCGCCTGACGTGCTGCGAAGATTTAAGTCTTTGAAGTTTCGTGAGCTCTCGTATTTAACAGAGTCACAGCCGACTAATATACAACGTGATCAAGAATGACTGTTTGAGTTGGCAATGCTGAATTTCATTTTTAAATGGTACAACTGGTAATTTGAATTTGCTATTTAAAATTCAAATTTCTGGTATTCTTTTCAAATTTATTTATTTAAAATATTTTTCACGTTACAACACGAAATTTTCATTGAAATGGCGTACTTTCGAAGCGGGATTTATAACCCAATTACTGGTTGGCAGTACTCTCTTGAAGCGGCATACCAGCAATTTCAGGAGTTGTTTCCGGAGACTTTGGTCACTTTTGCTGTCTTTCTGCAACATTGCATGCGAGTAGTTGAACGTTATTTCAACACAGGGAGCGTAAGCAAACAAAAATCAACTGGTAGACCTTCTACTCTAAACGAGGAAGTTGTCGAGGATATCAGAACTCGAACGCAAAGAAGTCCTCCCAAATCCTTAAGAAAGCTCTCACTTCAAACAGGTTTGGTCCTTATGCCTCCTATTCAACCAATTTTCATTCTTACCCATAAGACTTCCACTTTTCCATGTTGTTCTAACTCACGGTTTTACAGGTTTATCATATGGAAGTTGCTCCACTGTGCTTAAACATAAATTAAAGTACCACCCTTACAAAATTTCCATCGTCCACTCATTAACCCCTCCTGACCACCCGCAGAGAGTTTTATTTTGCAATTGTTTCAATGACATATTAAATAATAATGATATCCTTGACAATACCTTCTTTTCCGACGAAGCCTGGTTTCATCTCAACGGCTATGTGAATAAACGATATTACAGAATTTGGTCAGGTTAAAATCCTTATGCTATCAGAGAGACACATTTGCACCCGGTTAAAGTTGGTGTTTGGTTGGCAGTCTCAAGGACGCGGGTGTATGGGCCGATATTTATTAATTTTACCGTCAATTCGGAGAGATATATCCAACACCTTTTGAGGCCTTTTATAAACCAATTAACAGACGAAGAGCGTCAAATTGGATAGTTCCAACAAGACTCTGCAAGGGCACATGCGGCTCGTGCTACTATGGGATATTTAAGAGAGAATTTTGGCGACAGAGTAATTAGTCAGGGCATTTGGCCAAGCAGGTCAAGATCTCACTCCATTAGATTTTTCGTTATTTGGGCTCTTGAAGGACAAAGTCTTTAGGAACATATTGCATACTGAAGAAGAGCTTCGAGAGGCAATAGTTCAAGAAGTGGCAAACATTACCCCCAATATGCTGGTGAATATCTTCGAGAGCCTAAAAGGGAGAGGTAATTTATGTCTGGACCAAAATGGGGGGCATTTTGAGCATTATCTTTAGCTGTTTAATTAAATCATTGTTCTGCATTTCGAGTTTCATTTTTTAAGCGTTAATTTTTATTCACATAACCTACAATCTTATCGCTGATTGTTATGTTAAATTTTTGTCAAATAAACATATCTGGTTGTAGCGTTGCAAACCCTTAGGCAAAAAAAATCCTCCAGGTAGGATTGCCAACTGAAACAGTCATTCTTGATCACCCAGTATATAGACCCGTTTTTAGCCCCACATTATTGCATGAATTCTCTCTAACGATTAGCATGTACATTGCATTCGGTGCTTTCATTTTACGTAAATCTGCAATAATACTTACTTTCTATAGAAGTGGCACTATCGATTAGACTGATTTCAACGTGACATTTGTTTGTTTGCATTGCACTTAATGTAGTATGTAAGATAAAATTTAAAAGAGACTTTATGGTTAATAGGTACCTGATGTTTAAAGCATAGCAATGAGAAAAAGGCAGTTGGATTTTTCTTTCGCAGCTAATTATCTTAAATTAATGTGTAATAATGAATTAATTAAGAAAACGTTACCGTTTAGAAGGCGTGACAGCTCAGGTCGATAAGGGCACTTTTATTAAAGGGAAGATCAATGTTGTAGTTTAAATATAGTCTATAATCTGCGGTACGAGTGAGAAATAATTTATATTTAAGTATTTGTTATAGGAATGTCGACATGGTGTTGATTCCAGGGTTCAATATTTAAAGTATGAATATATTTACTTCTGATATATTCAACTTTTTTTGAAGAGTTTATGCAGGATAGTTCTGTTGGCGGCCACATTTCCTTTATAATAAAAAGGTAAATTTAAAAAAGTATTTTACGATTTTCATCATGACACAACAAAAGACTTGAATATATCTATCGCAATAAAATAGAATAAGATGTATTGGGACCGAATTCATTTTGTTTCGTATTGAATAGAAACTAGATTTTCCAGTTTATCAATTTTGTTCCTTTATCACCTACATCATTGATACGCTTATGGATAACTGTTTTGTTGCCTATCACAATTCGTCAACTGTGGACATTTTTCCCCCCTGTACAGCGTCCTTCACGTATGTCGGTATATAAACAAATAATGCTTTCTTATGAAAACGCCAGGTTTGGTTATATAAATCGTCTGTGGGAAGAGTAATTTAAAATCTCTTCGGTGACAATTGCAGAAAATCAACAACAAACTGAATGTGAAATCATTAATTAAAATAACTGAAAAATTGTAGTACTAAACTTGTCCATAACTTATACCAAGAGTTTTTGAAATTATAATTAGATCGTTTTCCATGTTGAAACTTAGAGGTTTTCCCGGAACTGATTAACACTTTAGTCTAGTAGATTAAGTGCCACTAGCGCTAATAGGTTTCGTTGTAGCTGATGTTAGGAAGTTAATACACAGTTAATTTCGATACTTGAAATTTGATACGTCAATATTGGACTGAAATCCGCCTTTTAACCTTAAATACCCAATCCCACGTTTATCTAGAGGACCTTTTCGAACGTTTTGGTTGTAACTTGAATATGGGGAACGAGTAATAATAGCCTTAACCGGATATTCCATTGATTTGTAGGCCATTCAAATTACTTCTGTTTTTAGTTGTTACGTTTTCGTACTGAAGAATAAAGTGAGTGTACCAATACGTCTAATTTACTTACAATTGAAATTATACTTTTTTTAATATCCACAAGATATTTATCATCAGTTCTTCCGCCAGGATTTATTAGAAGAGTATGGAGAATCTTCCATTGTTGAGCCATCATATTTTATTAATTATCAAACGAGATGTGATGCTTTTATCTGCATTTAATTTTTTCTGTCAATAAGCATGCGCCATTGAATAAATAGTTATGCATATAAGTAGAACTCTTTATTATAAGAAATAGTAATTTAACAGAGACTTGGTCTAGTAAAAAACCATTTTCTTTAAGAATGACCGTTTTACCTTCCTTTACCTACCCTTTTAGCTAAATTTTCTACCTATAAGAAATCTACTAGCAAGAATGGGATGTCAAAATTTTCCCTCAAATTCCTCTCATCCACGACGTAAAATTCTAAACATTTCATTCGCATTTTTCCCCTTTATCAACGAAATCGACCATTCCGCTGATAAACCCTAATCATTCCCGACTCATAAATATTCCGATCAATCCCCGTTCATTATGCGAGAGATAACATTGAACTCAAAAGCAGTCCGTGTTTGCAAGATCACGATCGGCTGGATTTCGAAAAAGTCTGGCATTCGGTTGTGTTTGGTTGCATTCTAATGGGATCCGAACGCGCATTGAATTTATGTTGGGATTACATTTTTGGCTAATTAAATTATGGTCTCCATACTGCGAAGCGAGTTTCGATTGGGAATATATAATGTGGGATATTGCGAGGATTAATTATTAATACTGAATTAATTATCGGGTTCGATTTTGATAAATGACGACTGATTGGATGTGTTCACATCTGCTCACGTCACGTTTTAAATTATCCTATAATAGGCTCGAGTTATCAAAAATTATTCGATTTAAATTGAGTTATACGTGACATAACTCAAATTAGTCTTGTTTATTTGCATTTTTTACTTTCAAAAATACGAATTATTACCGAATTTAAAACAATTATCCCTGGTGATTCGTAGCGTTAATTTATGTACATAACTTAGATATTTTTTTAGTTTTTATAAGTTCAGAATTTTTCAAAATTATGGGAAATAACGCAACTTTTTTCATTTTTTGTTAGTAGTCAAATTTGACATTTAACAAGTGCACCCAATTGATAGAGAAATCGTAAACGAAATTTTGTATTGTTTTTAATGCAAAAATTGCTATTAAACGATAAATTCCCAGAAATTGAATAGTAATACAAAAGTTTCACGTGAAGGAACCTTAACTGTAATACTATAGGTATAATACGTCGTAAAAAAATTACTTTAACCAACACATAACAGTTATGGCTGTCATTATTATTGTCATTTTAGACAAGTAAACTATCAAATAACACACTAGTGTGGTAGTAGTGTCACACACATTATTATGTCACTAGTGAGTTATGAATTATAACTCACGTTCATAGTTAAAGTAGTATTCTAATTATTTATTTATTTATTCCGTGGCAACCAAACAAACAACCTACTTTAACCAAAATGTAAAAAAGTCACTGTCATGTAATTCTGACATTTATAGGACACTGAGACGCAAGTAGGTTTGATATGATCACAAACTTATTAATTATTATCTGATAAAAAAACCGATTTCTTCCACTTGTTGGATAAAACATTGTATGCCACTCGCGTGTTATCTTTCCTAAATCACTTGAAAGGATGGAAATTCTCGAATTAAAGTATGGTATACGTAACAGATGTAAGAGATAATGAAAAAGGACTTTGTAGCTCAGCCGGGATGAGCTCAGCCGGGATGAGCTACAAAGTCCTTTTTCAATATCTTTTACATTTGTTACTAAATCACATGAGAATTTATACCACTCGGCCTGACGGCCTCGTGGTATAAATCTTCTCGCGTGACTTTTTTCAACATAACACACTAGTACCATAAATAACTATTACTCAGGTGGACAAATGCAATTTGCATGAATTTGTAATGGTAAACGTGATACACACTATGTAGTCAGAATAGTATCGCGTTCAAGATCAGTATAAGGTAATAAATAGTGCTATAGAAGTACTGGTTTTGATTGACTGCTCCCTTTAAGGGAAAGTAAAAATTTGAAGAAGAAATAATTGAGAAATGGGACAAACATTAATTTGCAATCTTAAAATGTACATATTTACATGAATTCATATTACACAAAAATTAAATATATATCCATACTTCAATAACTGGATCTAGTTGTTATTTTAGTATTTCAAATGTGCTTTCGCATAAGTTAGTATGTCGACTAATTAATGAAGGAAGGTTGACATAAGTTTGGGTTAAAATAGAATTTTATAACTTCTAATTAGTTTGACACCACAGTTCTTCCCCAGTTAAAATTTGATCCAGTGGAGAAGTTAAACAATCTTCCCGCCAAAAGAATAATTTCAAATTCAACATCATTTATTGCATAATGTGGACATAACCTCGTTATATTGAAAATTATTGTTTCAAAGCAATATTTTGACATTTTTTAAAAAGGAGAATTTACAGACTCACCAATTATTTTGAAATTTTCTAACTTTTTAAAACGGCTGTCAAAGCTTTAATTATTTGACTTCAATAAAATCTAATTTGTCGTAATTTATACTTATGTTGAGTGCAGAGGAAATTCCATTTAACTCAATAAATGCAATAATATCTTTGCTTTCAATTCAGGGGCCATTGTGGTAAATATAATTGAAATTAATAAGCAAATTCCATCATTTTCCAAATATTTTGATTTTACTCTGAGATTATAAATTGTGTATTTTAAGAAGCAAATAGTAAAATCAAGAGGAACATGTAATACTATCGGCAATAGTATTAATTTGAATAGACATGCTAATTTTCAGCAATAGAAATAATTTAAATAGACATATCAATACGCTCATCACAATTACTGCCTAAACATATTTTTCCTCAACAGTTGTATTTTATAGAAAACTGGCATCGTTGTACGTGCGTTTAGAAGATGAACAGATGGCCTTAATAGATAATAACTACAACTATGCTAGAGTGAATCGTAGTACTAACTCGTGAGTAGATTCGTGCGGTTTTGCCTTAGACACCAACAGTGATCCATAAGTTCTTTCTGAGTTACCTAACATATTATCCAAGATGGCACCTTATTAACATCCCTCTGGGTGTTTATAACCTCTAAGGTTCTTGGCTTGGAGGACCACATTCGACATTAAGGTCTTCCTGAGTCCTGTAGACATTTAGGTTCTTGCATTAGATCGTCATTAATAGTGAAGGTTTTTTTTGTGCCTCAGAACATTGGAATCTTTCTTTCAAGACAAAAGGTACCGGCTCTCTTAATCTTCCGGGAAATTTTGCCTTAGAGATCAACATTGATCCAGAATTTCCCCTTGGGGTATATCTACACTTATGCAAAACATCACAAGTCTGGTGCTGAAGATCTACCTGGGTCTTTGTAGAATCTTAGGAACTTCACTTGGACAATATTCGAATTTAAGGATTTAACCTTAGAGATCAACATTGGAGAAACGTTTAGAAATACTCATCCTTTTAACTGTTTTGACGAAGCAAAAGTCATTTAGTGCCGATCCCTGTTCTGAGCTACAAACCGTGCACACCTAAAAACCCATCAGGCCCTTAAGCGTGACAATGTGATGAAAAATCCAGTACAAAATACGATTACGTCTGTATATACGCAGTTATTTGGAACCACTATTGTCCTATATTTCCTCTCAGAAGTGATGTGAGAAGGGTGAAGCTGGTGGGAAGGGGTAGAGGAACGTAAAGAATGAAAAAAATCCCACATCTGTCGAACGCAAATTACGTTACGTCGGTCTCGGGCCCGATCCGCTTAAGCGACGGTATCCTCCTCCTCCTCCTCCTCCTCCCCGTCCTGCCTCTCCACCCGCAGGTGCCCCCCTCCCGACACCCGAATCCAATCACACCCCCTCCGCCGTACATTTACACACAAAGGTCGTTTAACCGTATACACGGGAGAGCAAGAGAGAGAGGGAGACTGAGGGACGGAAAAGGGGAGCGAGGAGAGAGTAGTACGATGACGTCACGGGAAA
The DNA here is from genome assembly GCA_946251905.1 of Cryptocephalus moraei. Classification (NCBI taxonomy): domain Eukaryota; kingdom Metazoa; phylum Arthropoda; class Insecta; order Coleoptera; family Chrysomelidae; genus Cryptocephalus; species Cryptocephalus moraei. The sequence goes on from OX276456.1 coordinate 24,328,942, forward strand.
GTTGTAAGCGTCGCGACGCTGGCCGCCGCCGCCGGTCGCAGTAGCAGCGACGCTCGCGATCGTGACGGACGTCTCTACAACAGGAACATACAGGAACGGTCTCCTCTGGAACCGGTCAGCGCCTGGATGACGACGACGCGCCATGGTCACTGCACTCGCTCGGGCCCCGCTACGATGAGCGTCCACCTGGACCTGGACGCCGGCGAATAAAGCAGGTAAAATAGAAAAATTCTTGAATCTTGAACGAGACGGGAAACTTATCTGCCACGTGCTGCTCAGACGAGAGGAAAATCGCGATACGTGCTCACCGGACGTTACGTGTAAGCTGAAAATGACACTGGCAAGTTCAGATTCGGGTGTCATGTACAAATCTACAGGGTGTCACAGAAAATGCGCCCTAAAATCCCTGTAACTTTATGAGGAACTGGAAGCGGAACCACAGAAAAATACTAAAAAACTAGTTCGTCCTCATTTCCGTTTCTACAACCGAAACCACAATTTTCAACCTAGCAATTTTGCACATATCTAGTAATCAATTAACTTTGCAATATAAAATAAAAGAAATGAGGCACTCCGGGAATGACCGAGACGAAAATTATAGGTTTCTTAAAGCACTGCACTACAAGTGGATCGAATAAATATGTGAGAAAAGCATGACGAAAGTAGTTGATTTTAAGTATGAAAATCAATGCAATTTAACATAATTATTAAATTTAGTCATAATGTAAAACAAAGGCTTTAAACTCAGACATAAGGCCGTACTCAACATCACTTTAATTAAGTAATTAAAATTATTCCCCATTTTCATTCACTGTAATAAATAAAAATTAAACTTTCTTACTTTAAATTTTCAAAATAATTCACAATTACCCAATTAATAATAAAATTATTTTCTTACATTAATTCCTTTATTATTTAATTCTAAAAACTAGAATTTAGACATTATGTAAAATTTTGTAAAAAGTATTCATTGTTTCTTTATATAAATAAATATCGAAATTATTTTGTTACATAAGAACAAAGTGGTTTTTGATCGATAAAAAGTAACAAGGATTAATAAAAAGTATGTTTTATGTTGTTAAAACAACTAAATAATGTCAAATATAAAAACGGCGATGTGTAACATCCCAAAACTTTCTCATATAGCCGGACAAAATATTCATGGCAACATTATAACCTTTTTATAACATAAATTTAGTATTGAATATTAACATTTTCTCTTATTAGTAAATATTTCTGTTGGTTGTTTGTTAGATGACAAAGGTATCTGAAAAATATTTTTGAATACAACAAACTTTATTGAAACGTGAATAAGTCTACTTATGTAATATAACAACAACAAATTTCAATGTCCATACTTCGAAACAAGATTCTAATCATCCAATTGGAATAAATGAAAACAACTTTATTTGATTGAGATGTATCAGTTAGACTGAACAATTACTTTACAAACAGACGCACTTAAAGGAAGTACCCTTTAGGGAAACTTTAGGTAAATATGTTTAAAATAAAAGGTATAGGCATTAAACAGCTAACTTAAGTTGTGAGATTTGGTATAAATCACCAAAACGCTTTCAAAGAAAATTGTACAACATAAATTAAGAGTAAAGTGCCCTTTAGGACAGCTTTAGAAAAAATATTTCGAATCAAAATTGTATAAATTTAATATGTTAATACAAATATAAAGTTAAGTGAAAACATTCAAAGCTTGTTTGGAAAAAAATTAAGAAATTTAAGATGTTCAAGAGTACAGTGCTCTTTAGGGAAGTTTTAGAAAAAAATGTTTCAAATAAAGGTTGTAGCTAATAGTCAGCTAAGGAAAAGTGCAAAATTTGGTAATAATCGGTGAAGCCGTTTTGGATAAAATTGAGAAAAACAAAAAATTCACAAGAGTATAGGGCCCTTCGCAGACTATCAGTAAGGAGAAGGATAACGGCAATCAATAAAAATTGAATAGTACAGTAAAGGTACGATCAGAGTGCAAGTGACCGGCGACGCGACGCGATAGCGATCCGACGAGCGACGCCGCAGAACAGAACAATATTGTGTAACCAAATGCAAACGTTCAGAGTATAGCGACCAGCGATGCGACGTGGCAACGACGAGCTTAGCGACAGCCGAACGTCGCTGACTCATCGCTATCGCGTCGCGTCGCCGGTCGCTCGCACTCTGATCGTACCTTAAGCATAAGAAGTTAAAGAAAGTTTGATCATTTCTTGAGATAATCCAAAAAAAAACCTAAAAATTACGACTGAATTGCCCTTTGCCCTTGGCTGATAATGATGAAATTTATGTGGTATCGAGATTTTAGGCGATCTAGCCTAAATAGAAAATCTCAACTGTCCCCTATTTTTAGTTTCTGAGGAAACTTTGACCACATACCAGACCAGACCACAATTTTGACATGTTTCCAAAAACATGTTTTTCGAACTCAGACGTCCTTACAACGTCCAGAAATGCCAATATCTCAAATTCCAAAAATCAGCAGTCTTATTATATGGGTTTAATAGAACGAGTGTGACAATAAGTCTTATTAAACGCGTGTAATATACCATTTTATCTACTTTGCTTTATTAATTCATTAAATTTTGGCTCTTCAAGTTTTCGTATGACACCAGGGAATTCTGGGTGGGTTGGTTACACTGACGTCACTGACATTGACGTTTCGTATTTGAATTTCAAAATCTAGTAGCCCTAGGACAAATTCAATAACTTCTTACTTACGTGTGCGAACTGGAAGACAAAAATGTAGAATTGACCTGTACACCCCCAGAAATACGCAAAGCTGCTTAAGAAATTTATTGAAACACTAATAATTTAACCTTAACGTCTACGTGACAAGCTGACGTACCAATTTAACAAAACTAAAAGTTACCAGAAGTAGTGTAATAATATGAATATTTTCGGTGGAATAATGAGATCATTAGTAACGCAAAGTAGATAAAATATTTTAATCCGCTGCCTAAATAAACAAAATAAACAGTGATTTTATAGGTTCGATTTGACGTCACTAAACGTCAGTTTATATGGCAAAATTTAATAAAACCTTCAATTTGCTGTCAGCATGAAACCTGTAATGCTGTAAGTCATATATGTCCAAACGAGTCATAAAATAATAAAGAGTTATAGAACAGAAACTGCAATGTTCGGTAGGGGGAACCAAAAGAACCAAACTTTTTGCAGCGCTGTCGGTGACTGACCAATGCAACTAAAACGATGATAACAGATTTTACAGGTTTCGTCCTTCCAGCTGTTGGTAATCAGGTTTGTTTCTGCAGCGATTGGAATCGGGCTCAAACTGTCAGAGGCATGCGTAGTAGAAATTATTCTGACAGTTCGATACCATTTCCAATCGCTGCAGAAACAAGCCAATTATTATTAAAGATATCAACGTTTCCGTCTCATAATTATTCATAAAATGTGTAACAAATGATATATTACGCTGCATTTTGCACTTGTTACACTTTGAAAATGTATCTAATAATGGTACGAAGAAGTTGATATCTTTACTGATGAATGAGAATGTGTAAAGAAATCAACTTTAATGTATTGTATTTATTTATTTATTATTTAAATTTCTAGAATTACACTAGAACATTTTACATGAAATACAAAAAAGAGCAATGTAAATAGACAGCAGACCAGCAATAAAATTAACAATAATTACTAATAGAATGAAGTACATTTTTACTAAACACATTTATCATAGAGAAATATAGATGTTACCTACCATTTGTCTCTTGGGGCAAATGTAGAGCAGGAAAGGCGGTATACTTAATGCCCTTCTTGCCAATCGAGACAATACTATCTTCAGGCATGAAGTGTATTTGACACACCATCTGATTCCTGTAGATAGTTTGTCTATCCATAGTCTGCAGTTTGGGATTTCTGATCTGCTGTACCGCTGGGAACCGATGAGATGAGACATTCGCAGCTGCAGGACATCCTGGCACAGCACATTTTTTGTAGGTCTTTTCCCTTTCCTCACAAGGCCTCACTTCCATTATTAAATAAGCCGCACAATTTATTCACCACAAACGAATTTTACTTATATTCAAAAGGTAATGTCACGTTTATGTGATTACTGTGTGGTTGTGGTCTGTGGTTGTGGTTAGGATCGATCAGCCGAAAAGCGCACAGGACGCACAGAATACAGGATTAGGTTACGTTGGCTGCCAAACTTTTCAAATTCTCTACTCAAATTTAAAGTCAAATATAGTCAAATTTAAAGTCACTATATATCCAAAGTAGCGCAATTCGGCCGCCATTTTGATTCCAAAATTACGCGGTAAATTCAAATGTTGGACAAATGTTGCTATTTGGTTGCATATCTTTGAAAAAAAATGACATGTTTGACATGACATGACATGACAAATAACCAAAATGTTTTGCATTCGACTGTATGTGGAGTAGTTTGTGAAATTTGTAGGAGAAATCAAAACGAAAACTTGTAATGGCAACGTTTTATTTATTACGATTGAACTTGAACTTCCTCCCGTGACAACTTAAAATGGCAATTGACAAGCGTTTGACAACTGTAACTCCGCCATTTTTATTCCAAATAGTGTTTTCTCTGTCTAACACATTGTCCTTACCAATTGCGCTACTTTATATATCTAGTGACTTTAGTCAAATTAAGACAACAGCGCCATTCTTTGACTGACCAAGTAAGAAAACAAATCTCAACGTCGCCCATAAGACTTTCTGTTCTATAAACCTTTATTATTTTATGAAACGAGTGTAGCAAGTTGCGGGCTGGTAAGGTCATATAAAGTCGTACGATTTTGCGGCGTTCGCATCGGGAAAAATAAGACAGCCGACGGGGGAACGGGAAACGAGACCGCCAATTCGTCCTCCCGCGGTACGGATCCGGATCATGCAATATATTAATCAGCCTAAAATGACAAATGTCTTGTCTTCCCTCAAGACATCTCCGGTATTGCAAATTGCGGACCCGTACATAGTAGTGGAGCGTTTGTGAGATGTGTGTGAGAAAGGGTATGCCAGATTGTGAATCTATATATATATATATATATATATATATATATATATATATATATATATAATTAAAGGAAGGAATAGTAGCGCGACGCGTCAGCGTCGTTCGGGTCGTTACGTTACCGTCATTCGTTTTTCCGTGGTTCATACGACTCAGCGATCCAGTGAACTTAACGAGACCCGCGATAAGGAAGCAATGCCAGAAACCTGACATGACAACGGTAACGTAAAGAGGTTTCGCTACTGAACATGTCATTTTAGACATTTCTTCGTAACGTATACAAATGAAGGTACCACCAAATGTTAACCAACTGTGTATCGTCATCAAAAGCATTTGACAAGAATAGAGAGTTGATAAGCAATTGGTGTTTTTTCTTCATTTGCAAATAAAATGGGAAACTTTAGCAACTGGACAACGTTCAATTCTCTTAAGGTAATTTATCCATTTTACGCATGGAATAAAACTCACCATCTCTATAATATAACAAACAAATCGTGAGCATATATTATATTAACTGAGGGAGTGCAGCATTTGGGAATAATCGCCTTCCACTGACAATGAATATCACTGACTGTCTAAACGTAATGTCAAATAAATATGTTAGTGATTTTGACTTTCATATGTTCAAAACAGTTACAGGATTCTCAAATGAATTTTCTGGATATGGTGATGAAAAGTTGCAAAATTTAAAGTTCATTGCAGAATTTTTGTCTTTCCTTCCAATCTGTAACGTAAACTGAATAAAATCACAACTTTTAAAAACGGAAACTTAGTGGGAATGTACACCTCCATCAACGCGATACATGAACATAAATCTCATTTCTTCTTTGAATCACGACTCACTATATTTAGCGTGTACAGGGCTTCATAATTTCATTTACGATCTATTCCGTTATACTTTCAGCTTGTTGATACAATCACTATAAACTGTTTTTCTCATGAAGAATCAGTGAATTTAACAGTAATTTAATGATCATTAATTCAACATCTCTTTTAGATTTTTGCTGCAAATTGAATTCCATGGGAGAATTAGAAGTTAGATTTGAGCAAAACTTTTATTTTTATCAGTGCTTTTATTCATTGCTTATCGTCAATGACAAAGGTAAATAGAAATTACCTACCCGATAGATGATAACAAACAGACTCGATTTATGAATTTATTACTTGGTAAAAATTTGGCTATATGTGATATTGTAATTGCCTGTTCTAATTAACTGTTTCCTGTTTGGATATTTGGATATTTGTCAATATGACACCGCAAAAGCAGATGACGCCAAAAGTGGAAATATTAAAGAGGTTCAAATAGTGCGTTTAAAATGCCCACAAAACTATTGAATTATTTTGATTTTAAGGATTCAAATTGTGAGAAAAATGAGCAATAAATGTGAAATCAAAGTAATATCAAAACGAAGCTGAAATTTCTGCTGAAATTCCTGTCACTTTTTAAACTGGACATTCAAAGCGCAACAAAACTAAAACCTAGTTCGACCTAACCCTCATACAACCATAGAGGGAAATGAAACTAACTCCGTAACCCGTCGAACATGCATTTAACAAGCTGCTTTGATTGGTGTTCTCATTATTTCCTAGTTGATTATGAACGGCACTCTACAAACGAAACATTTCAATCAACATGTGATGGAAGTCATATTTGCACAAATGTATGCACATTGTAGGTACGTGTGCAATACGTATGTATGTAGACAAATGAAGTCGCGAATTATGCACTGAAATCGGACCAAATTCATTCAACAAGCAAAATACAATGCTGTTTTTGCAATTAAATTCAATTACTAATTTACAAATGTTTGACTACTGGAACGGCAAACGTTGCAAATTTTATTAATACTATTTGAGCAGAAAATGTAATTCATTCAGCAAGTACTTTTAATAGCAACGAAAACTTCGAAAGGGAGTTTTCATTTTCATGAAATTCCGTCCATTACACAGTGTTGCGGAAAACAGGATTAGGATATACGCGATGATCAACTGAATTCGAATCCGGCGTCAGAATTCGCTGTGAACAACTGAGCTTTTTATAAAAATTCAAAAAATTACACTGAAAATCTCTCATGAAAGGAGATTTCATAAAACCATAAGTGGTTTCTTCTGAAAAATAAATATACATTTACATGTATTTTAATCCTCTAAATCAGAATCGGTAACAGAATTGGCCGAACAAGCCTCAGAGTTCCGGAAAACAAAACAATATTTTTTTTGTATTTACGAAATTGTTAAGTTTTGAAACGTGAAACCCTAGAATTTTTTGATAATGTGATAACTTTAATGGATATTAAGCCACTCCTTGCGACATTCAGCTTTAAGTATGTGATCAACATGAGTATACCTTCGACAGCATCTTCAGGAATTTTGTCACAGAATCTACAAACCCTTCCGTTTGGTACCTCTGACTATCAGACCATATAGGCCAGGCACTTAAATTTAAAACTGATACTATTTCGTAATATTGAATGTCATACTATTTCTACCAATGTTCAAACTACAGTATTCTTGCCAATTACCGAAGTAGGACCCTAGGACTACAAGGGAATCTGATCCTTTTATAATATGGTAGAACAAATAGGATGGGATCTTCTAGATCTTCATATATCTGTCGAATATGAAGCTGGACAGTAATTTGAATGAAGCAATAGCTGTCTATCCTACATGATATATAATCATTTTGACACTACTGGAAGAACAGTTACGTACAAAAATTTTTATTCATAATACTACACGACCATACTAAACGAGCTGCTAACGACAGATTGATCCCTACGACAAACAATCCTGGTAAAAGCATGTAGAGCATTATTAATCGGAGGGCGAATACCCCAAAAACGCTATCACTCCCATTAGTTCTGAAGTACATAACGATCTCTCCATCAATATTTTTCATAATATCGTAAAATCAACCACCAATAATCAGCCATGTTTCAACATGGCCTGGGAATCTTCTGAATTCTGAGCAAATGTACAATATTTTCTTGTATAAACCAATTTCTAAATTACAGTATGTGTGAGAAGTTCTTATTTCTTCAAAAAGTTTATGCCAAGAGATTCATTTGCGTCTCTCTATTACTACTCCGCTGTTGCTCCTTTGTCTATAACTTTGACAAATTGCTCCATAAGGAATAGGAGTGTTACATCAGCAAAATTTTCTTTAAATATTTGTGCTATTACTTTCGAAGGATGTTCGCCAGTTATAAGGCACAAATTTCCATATGTCTCTGATGCGAAGATAAAAAAGGCCATGTTCGATAGACCACAAGGCACATAACACTTATCACTAAAATAAATTACGAAGGAAACTTGGACTTTAGATAAATTTCTTAGGGAACCTTTAAGAAATCAAATAAAGACGGTGAAGAACTTTGAAATGCTTGGATGTTTCATGAATTTAACACTAAACTTCCCTCATTCATATTTGAATTGCCTGCCCGAAAATCTTTGAGACTAAAGTGAGAAACAAGGTGAGCGGTTTCATCAAGGGACAAAAGTAATGAAACAGTTATATCGTGTCCGTAAATGTCTGTACCCGAATTATGTTGGCACGCGTGGGTGAAACTAAACTTTAGTTGGCAACAAACGCTCCATGTCTCTTTTTGATTGACAGCTCAGCCCGAATTTGATTTTCAGGCCAACGAATTTCTTTGAAATTATGTTGGCAGTAATTAATTAATCTGTTGAAAGTTAAAATCACTATCGATGACCTTGAATGGGTACAATCATTTACGGACATTTAGTATCTAAAAAGGTATTGTTAGGAACGCAAGCGAAACCACTTTGAGACATTTTCAAGAAAAGAAAAGCTCTGTCTAGTGACACAGAAAAGGACTATTAGAGATGATTTTGTCTTTTCTAGGTATTTTGTTTTTCGAAATTTCTTACAAAATTCAGACCAGCTGTGCCAATTCTGAAAGATTTAAATTCAACGACGCAATACAAAGAGAGTTATTTAATTCTTGTCCCTATGTCAAAAAACTTGCGAATTTAAAGAACTCTCTCTTATTTAATAGAGTTTTTAAGTTCTTTTTAGGTTTCACAAAAACCCAATTTTGGCACCAGATTCAGGTTCAGCTCGTATTCAGGTTCGCGTGGGGTTATACGGGTTTTGCTATCAGACCCCAGAATCTTTCCTTTTTCGTGGGGCTGTTCTGAGGATTCTATTCATGGCCATCAATTAATTAAAACTTTAATTACAACTCTCATATTAAAATTTCTTAATAACGCCGAGCTCCCGCTTTTTTGTTTACAGACCGACGAACTTTGCGTCTCTAGCTTTCAATTTTCGGGAGGCGTTGTGGGATAGTTAATATTTAACGAGACTTTAAGCGACTGGATAAGATATCCACTAACAAAAGCACGAGAATGATTACTTGTCTTTTGAAGTTTCTGTTGCTTGGAACACTCATTAAAGTCGTTGCTAAATTGAAATATTATTTGAACGTCTCCGACATAGACAATATGATATGCAAATATGTGTGATATGTAAGAGATATTAGCAAGTTAGATGAATGAGTGACTAATTCCTAATAATTTGATACTGTAATGCGAGAAGTAAACAACGCGAGACATGTTTACTCGATCCGAGCGAAGCGGCTACTTCAAGGGAATTACTACGACGCTTAAAAGACAGCTCCATGAATTCTCTCGGATTGTTGTTTACGGAAAGTAATTTAAGACCTTCTGAACATTTCCTACGTAAACATTATTAAAAGAACAATCCAGAACTATGGAGAATATACGAGAAGGTTCCGGATCGGAATCAAGGTGTATATATAGGCGGGCTTGTGATCGAGGAGATGACTAGAAGTAGAGAAGCAGACGTGAACGCGACATACGATCCGAAAGCGGAGCAGTACAAATAAATTAAGTAGTGTCTAGTCTAGTGTACAAGTAGCGAAGTGTGTTAAATAAATTAGTGTACAATTAATGTAAATAAATTAGACAATAAACGTTACAATACATTTATGAATGTATTAGATGTTACAAGATATTCTGAATAAGGAGACACTTATTATAAATATTTCGTTTTCTTAGCCTCCAATAGAATCACAAAATCCTGGATATAAAATGAGATTTCTTATGAAATGCCGGTAATTAGATCACTTTTCAGGAAAAATAGAGCAAAAACAAAAAAAAAACATATTTTGCCCTGAAACAAATTTTCCTCCAAATTAATTTGATAACAAAACCAATAACAAATACACAACATCACAAACTTTATACTGGTACTTGTAATTAGACTGCTATATTCATATTTTTTCAGCACCATCGTAATTTAAATTTTATAATTGCTTATTCGGACCTGACTCAATTGTCCTTTTAAACAAATTGCTTAGTAATTACTCATTGAAACGCCGAATTTCTGCCCTGAATTAAATCCTCGCGGGATTTTACAAACGAATGGAAATTCCATTGCTATACAATTACTTAATCAAAGCGGATTTAATTTTTTGGAGGGCGGTATACTGTAGGTGTAATTTATTCGTTAGCAAGTCATAATCGAGTATTAATTTGTTGGGGTTGTTTCTTTAACTGCGAATCCATTGCGCCTGGATTAGGGAGACTAGGGAGCTATTAATGGAAATTTTTAATTGTCTCTTGGATATATTCAGCGTGGAGGGAAAACAAAAATAACTTTTAACATCCCTAGTGGAAATTGGTTATCATATATGGATCAATTTTTAATAAACCGTATGCATAAAGGTTGATCACATTTTAATCGTATCGGGCCCGTTATGCAATTAAGCAAAATATAAACAACTTCAATCATAATGGACCGATTAAAATGTGATTAGGCTTTGTTTGTACCTACTGGCAACGATAACTATCGAATTAATCAATGAATTGTAAAAGCTCTAATCTCTGGGGACCTTTGTGATCAACGCATTTGCATAGAGTTTTCCCCAGTTAATTTACAAGCTTTTCGTACTCATAATTCCCAAACTACCAACCAGTGTCAATGCCAAACTGAAAATTTAATAGTTATGGCAATACTAAAATCTTATAAATTTTCTTTACGAAACATTTTGATATAAATTATTACTAATCTCTTATTTGTCATAAAACAAACCCAATCTTGCAAATTGATTAAAATATCCAAAACTTCTTAAGAAATTCTTAAACTTGACTTCATGAGCCGACTTCATATAAATTTCTTATCAACTGATTGACATGAACCAAGTAATAGTTTCAAATTCATTACAGTATCCAAGAATTCTGAGGATTGCCTCAAATTTAAATTTATGAAATTTTGAGACAAACTAAAACCACTTTATAGGAAGTAATTAAATTTTCAATGATAATATCCCAAATTTTATATTTATGGAAATATTACAAAATTCTCCAAGGATTATTTTGAATTTTGCTTTATGAATTCCTTTGATATAAATTAGTACTAATCTCTTATTTGTCATAAAACAAACCCAATCTTGCAAATTGATTGAAATATCTAAAACTTCTTAAGAAATTCTTAAACCTGACTTCATGAGCCGACTTCATATAAATTTCTTACCAAATAATTAATATGAACCAAGTTATAGTTTCAAATTCATTATAACATCCAAGAAGTCTTAGGATTATCTTAAAATTTAAATTTATGAAATTTTGAGACAAATTAAAACCACTTTATAGGAAGTAATTAAGTTTTCAATTAATAACATCCCAAGATATATATCGCTGAATTGGCATATTAAATAAATGCTCGAATTCTCAAAGTAAATTTCTACCATATGCTCATAACGCATACATAGTGTAAATTTTAGGTTTATTGAAATATTCAGAAGTTCTCAAAAATATTTCAATCTAACCATATGAATCACTTTAAAACAAATTATTACCAATTTCTTAGGGATTAATTGTCATAAAGCAAACTCAGAATTGCAAGTTCATTGAAATATCCAAGAATTCTTAAATTACAGAACTCTTAAATTTGAGTTTCATTTGATATCATCCGCTTTGTTATGAAGTAATTGGCATGAACTAAATGACAGCTTCAATTTCATTAAAATATTCCCAAAATTATTGACTCGAAAACAGGAGCTTCAACATGAGCTTTAGGTAATCATAGATATAAAAAATATAAAGGAATTTTAAAAAAATTTATTTTATAAATTTATATTTATATTATTATTATATTTTATATATATATAACTAGCCGTGACCCGACCACGCTTCGCTGTGGCTAAGTTTGATATGAAATAAATGAGCAATTAAATAAAAATAGTTAATCTAGCGAATATAGATTTACCGTGAAAACAAATAATTTATTTCAATACCATGCATTGCATTGCTGACATTGCTGTGATTATGTTGTAGAATGTTATGAAAAGGGAAAAAATATTTTTTTGTAATTATTTTTTATAACCGATGTAGGTACTCGCCTTCGCTCGGGGGCGACCCTGTCTCATCCCTTTTTCCACACTCCATGAAAATGATTTCAATCAGCGTGCGTTATTTTTCTTGATCGAGCAATGCGTACTCCTTCGATTTCCAATCTTGCTTCTCTTGGGTCGTCTGTTTCAGATAATAAAGAGGCTTGAGCATTTCTTAATCTGAGAGTTTCTAGTCTATCTTCCTTTTGCTCGTCTGTTTCAGATAAACGGGCTTGAGCATTTCTTAATCTGAGGGTTTCTAATCTATCTTCCTTTTGTTCCTCTGTTTCAGATAAACGGGCTTGAGCATTTCTTGATCTTAGGGTTTCTAGTCTATCTTCCCTTTGCTCCTCTGTTTCAGGTAAACGGGCTTGAGCATTTCTTGATCCTAGGGTTTCTAGTCTATCTTCCCTTTGCTCGTCTTTTTCAAATAAACGGGCTTGAGCATTTTTTAATCTGAGGGTTTCTAATCTATCTTCCCTTTGCCCGTCATTTTCTGAAGCTCGTAAAGCCTTTTACTTATTTGCTTTACATATGGATCTGCCAATCGATTTCCTTTTTGGAGGCATAATTCACAGCGAAAGTATAAAATAAATGCGCGTGTTTTCTATTGTCCAATGTCCAAAGTTCACAAATAACACCACTAAAGGCGGAAACAGACTATCGTCACGTCACGTGAGTTCACGTGCTGTCACGTTAACTCACGTCACTTTGACGTAACCTCAGTCTGGTTTTAATACATTTAAATACCATGTGAAATATTACTCCGCACTTTTTATCCGTGACGTGAGTTAACGTGACAGCACGTGAGCTCACGTGACGTGACGTTAGTCTGTTTCCGCCTTAACACTCACACACGTTCAAAAATATTTCTACTTTTAACAGAATGATTTTGAGCAATTCGATCCTCAAAGCGCTGGCAAACTGTTCGACATTTAAAAGATACCTTTTCGCCGCGAGATGGCGCCATCTGTCAGTCACTCGTCTGTCAAATAAAGATGACATATTGCCTATCATGCATATTTTTAAGCCGTTTTTTCGACGCGGAACCAATTCAGGAACCTTCACGGACCTGCGCCCTACAACTCACCAAAGTTTCGTTGCAATCGGACGAATGGTATAGGAGCCTATGCGGAACATACACACAAACATCCATTTTTATATATATAGATATAACAAAATGCTTTTGAGCAATTCGATCCTCAAATCGCTGACAAACTGTTTGCTGTTCGACATTTAAAAGTTACCTTTTCGCCGCGAGATGGCGCCATCTGTCAGTCGCTTGTAAAGTCACTAGATATATAAAGTAGCGCAATTGAGCGGCCATATTGTGTCTCAAATCAGTAATGCCAAAGTAAAATGTCTTTTGTTAGTTTTGTTCCAACCGTATTATGTTCCGTGTTTCGTCTGTCAACTTTATTTGAATTTTGTATAGGTTATCCATTTTTAATTTTAATGAATAAAGAATATTGGTTATATGGGAATGTTGGTGATAGTTGATTCCTCAAGTACCAATTAATATTGTAGCGTTGTTGATTGAAAGATGAATAGCCGAGCTTCCACTGTAGACACATTATATGGCTGGCGGTGTCCGTTCCTCTTTCAAGTAGGAGCCATTTTGAGCCCCTTTCTGTTTAATGAAGGATGTCCATTACTATATGGACTATATATACACTACATATATCTAGTGACTTTAGTCTCAACAATTGACAGCAGTTTACACACAGAGTTTACAGAAATTAAACAAATTTGACAGAATCCGCCATATTGTGTCCCAAATACGCGTCTCTCTCTCTAACTCATTGGTACAATGAATTGCGCTACTTTCAATATCTAGTGACTTTAGTCGCTTGTCTGTCAAATAAAGATGACATATTAACTGTCATGCATTTTATATTTTTTGGCCGTTTCTCCCGCCTGGCTCTTTTTTCGACGCGGAACCATTTCAAGAACCTTCAAGGACATGCGCCCTACAACTCACCAAAGTTTCGTTGCAATCGGACCAATGGTATAGGAGCCTATGCGGAACATACACACAAACATCCATTTTTATATATATAGATATATAATATATAATATATAATATAATATTATTATATTTATATTATTATTATATTTTATAATTTATATTATTATTATATTTTATAATTTATATTATTTTATATTTATAAAAAATAATAATGACTTAATTGTAAATCAAGTTTGTAACAATCCAATTTCGTAAGGAATTCTTAAGGATTTTGTAAATCAGAGTTTATGAGTTAACATAATTTAACTTTATTAAGTAATTAGTATGAACTAAAGGTAATGGATAATTTATTAAAACATCCCAATTTTTAAGAATTGCACAAATTTAAATTTATTAGGTAACATCATCTAATTTATTTAATACACAGTTAAAGGTGTATTTTCATTTTGATTAACGTTACTTATTTTTAACTAAATGATATTTATTTTAAAAATTCGCAGCCCTCTTGCTTATAACAGTTAAGAAATGAATTTTGCTCTATTTGATAGTTCAATATTTATATTTTTTAAATGTTTATTAGAAAAGAAAAAAAAAGATTGTTAAAAAAGCTGTATGATGCAGTATATGCAGAATAAAGTTACTCTCGGACTACGCTATAGTGCGAGTGGTGGGGATGGCAGTTCGCAACCGCTCGCGCTGAGACCACCGAATTTATGCGTTTAAATTGGCAGAGCGCGGACGAAATATCCGTATCTCTGTCTCAAAAAAAATTCCTATCTCGGCTTCTAATGGTCGAAAAAGTTGTTTTTTTTTTTCAATTCTTCGTTTGGAGTCCAGCTATCCGAATTTGTAAGTCAGAAATTTGTACAAGTTATGAAAATGGCTCTAGGTCTATTTATTTATAAAAGAAAATCACCCCCTTTTTTAAAGCGATAAATAGGCGGTTGACAATTGTTTTTATTATATTTTCTTAACGGGATTGAAAATTTGGTTATTTGTGAAGAGAATAAGTCTTTGTGAACCTCGAAATGTTTATCCAAAAAGAAGTAACAGCAATGAACATTATGCGTCGTGGGATAAACAAATAGCAATATCTCAGCAACAAATTAACCAATTGACTTTTATAACAGCTGTTTAGGTTTGGAATTTTAAAAGTTAGCTTCTAAAGTAGTAAAATCCTAAATCATATTATTTTTGCAATAAATAATCAATATGCAAAAATGACCATTTTCAGTGGTCTTTTGGCATTTTTACAATAAATATTTAACAAAATTAATCGTGCTGCACCTCAAATTGTAGGTTTTTAAATTCTCTGCAACTTATATTTGAAACTTTTCCCGCCAAAATGCATACTGTGGCTTGTAGAATCAAAACACTTGTTTTTGCTAACTTTGGACCCCTCTCATTTGTTAATGCACAATTTTTGAATGTTTAAAACTATATAGGCAAGATCAACTAATCAGAGCCTACAACATTTGACCACTCCCATCCGGTTATGAATTAATGTCATGAAAAATCTACACAGACTGGGCTACCATAAAAGATTAAATTATGAAAACCACTTATAGGAGTATAAAATATTCGATATTTTGTAAAGTGATCTTATGAAAAATATATTGAAAAAAAGTTAGGAAGTTCATAATAAATTGCATTAATTTCAAACAAATTGTATAAATCAAAATTTCAAAAAGTAAGTATGCCGGGCCACTACAAAGTGATTTTTGTTCATTCGGTATTACAATATTTCAAAAATGAAATTATTGATCTATGAATAATGGGTGTTCTAAGTAGTTGGTTTTAATCATTCATTCGTAGCAATAATTCAGTCTCTA
The DNA here is from genome assembly GCA_946251905.1 of Cryptocephalus moraei. Taxonomy (NCBI): domain Eukaryota; kingdom Metazoa; phylum Arthropoda; class Insecta; order Coleoptera; family Chrysomelidae; genus Cryptocephalus; species Cryptocephalus moraei. Next base: position 24,345,121 of record OX276456.1, read on the forward strand.
TTCTTCATGTAATGGTTTCCAGATCAAAACACACAGCGATACGTTATGACCTGACTTTCATGGAGAATATACGTATTGCGGTAAATTTGCTCAGTTCTCGGTTCTGAAGCCCCACTTAGAATCCACCGTTGCAATAACATGAAAGGCATCCTGGATGGTCCGGATCCAGAATCTGGCTAGAAATAACGACCCGCTATTTCGCGTTAATGAATTCCGCTCTCTCTCACTCTCTATCTCCCTCGCCATTCCCCTAACTGTTTCCCTTCTGCCCCTATATTGCCACTGTACAAATACAGATTGTATCCATGGTAATGCACGAGAATCATACTCATTGATTATTCAAACCTTTGGGATGGAGTATTTACTTTATTTTTGATTGCTCCTGTAACTATTTGAAATCATCCCAAACGATAACAGAGGCGGTTAACTCGGTTCGATTCGTTTCGATAGCTAATGGAAATTTTAGGAAATTTTTGGAAAGTCGTCGATCGGATAAGATAGGGGCGATAATCGGTAGCTATATTGATAATCCTTTTACAATAAGAAGAATTGTAGAAAATGGTGCAGGAACTGGATGAACAGTGTATCCCCCACTTTCATCCACTATTGCCCATGCAGGAACATCAGTTGATTTAGCAATTTCTAGACTTCATTTAGCAGGAAATTCCTCAATTATAGGAGCAATTAATTTTATTTCTACAGGAATCAATATACGGTCCCAAGGTATATTGATAGATCGAATTCCCCTATTGCAGTCTCGAAAAGCAATTGCACCAACTTTACAACATCTTCGAGCGTTCCGACAACTATAACCGCTGTGATTGACGTTGAAAGTCTTCCTCCAGTTCCTCGTTCCAACTTTCCCAATAGTTCAATTTAATTAATGGGTTAACCGTACCCTTCCTTACATCATTTCTCCGTCTTTTAAAGCTTAATCACATATAGGCTTCGCTCAAGTATCGACCAAACCAATTTACCATTGACTAGCTAATGGATTACTATCAGTTCAACTTGGAACCTCAGCTGCAGGTATGAATATTTATTGTGCAAGGGGTGGATTTTCAGTACAGACGGTTGCTATGAGAGACAGAGAAAAGAGAGAGCGAGAGAATTAACTTTCTAGCTAGACAAATTTAATCGTTTTCGCGGTGCATTAGGATAGATTAGCGTGATGGTATGTTTTTATGGGAAAGTTTAGATAGGGAAAGAGAGGGTAAAATTTGTAAAGTTGTATCTTGTATTAGTGAAGTTAGCAAAATAGACTGATAGATCGCATTATATTTTAGGTACTTTCTCTATTTATTCTTTTATTTCATCAATTATTTCATTGATTGGTTACTTGTATATATACTCGTAACTTTACGTAAGTAGAGTATTAGTAGGTATTAATTATTAGTATTAGTAGTACCCTATCGTTAATAATTATGAACATTCATGTGCACTTTCTTCAAATATTCTTTCCCTTACAGAAATAAATTAGATAATAGATAAATAGATAATAGAATAAAATAGATAATAAATAAATTGCTTAGAATTTCTGTTAGACGTATACTAAAAAGTAGCTAATGTTAGTTTCACAGACTACAATTTGGTATAACCAAAAGAAAACTCTAGCTAGGGATCCTTGTAATAAATTTGTTTCGAGTAACTCATTACCATTTGTGAGAAGATTCATATCAGCTAGTACATCATGCATTACATGAACTACATATCTTAAAACAAATAAAACCACTTTAGAAAACTTCATGAGTTACTTTTAAAACGCACCATTTTAAGTAAATTGTAGATTACTGTCTTCATATATATTTTTTAAATTCCTCTACTTTTTTCCAAAAGTAGAATTCTGTTAAAAGTACTATCACAAATTAGAATTCGAAAGTCATATCCTACATAAAATACTAACAACTCCTTTGAAAATGTTGTAAGAGCATTACAATTGCAAGTATTCTATAAATCCCTTATTTGTGGTTAGAAGTCCAGAATTCCCTATATAGTCCTGGAATTAAGACAATCGCAACAGCTGTTGAAATTGTATTTGTTATTTATACTGTCCAATTCATTGACCGCCGAACATAATTTAAAACCTCCTAAGTTACGTTTAAAGACATATTATTTTAAGACAGTTACATTTTATTAAAATCATTACAAATTATTTATAAACTCCTCAACTTCATTTGAAGTAACAGATCTGGAGTTTAGGATGATTGCAACTTCTGTAATTAACTTAAATTGTTACAAATTCACAACTCTAACATCCACATTTTAAATTTCATGATGTCCTTACGATGACTAACTAATATAAAAATTCCAACGGTTCACTACAGTTTTAAAAATATCCTTACAAATCCCTTTAGTGTTTTGGAAGTACCAAAATTTCTTAAATAAATCATTATTAATGTCGTTGCAATCCTTTTTAAATCGTCTTATGAACATTATAATTTAACCAGTAACCTAGAAATTCCCCAACTTCCCCTAAAGCATCTAACGCTTTATTTCAAATTCAACGTTTTCCTACTATTAAACTGTCATTGGTTCTTTGTAATTGTAATAAGTTTCTTAAAAACCCCATAACTTCTTTAATTGTTTCAGAACTTACTGAAAAATATTTTAAGTTGTATTTTAAACAGAGAATTGTTTCTCTTTTTAAAAATCTTAACGGCGATTATTTAGATATTAGAAAATTCTTATTAGGCAGCGCTACAACTACTTTAAACGTTTTACGAGTCTCTTCTCAAATTGCAAGTTGTTTTAAGTAAATTGTGTTTTAATGTGACCTACATACATTGTGTAGAAATGTTTGAAACTTGAGATCTGGGATTAAGATGACTGCAGAATCCTTCTAAATGCTATATAGCTTTCCAATTTTTAGCTAGCAAAAGGGCTAAATACAAATAAAACTAGCTAAACTGCAGTTGTACAATACCTAAACTTCATGTCTGTCTAATGATGTACGTGGACAGGATTAGAAGATATATAAAATATTAGCTAAACTAAAAGCTTATAAAATCAATGAAGAGTATATCAAACAAAATGGCATAAGAATTATATATTTCGATGAAGTGTAAAAACTTAAATACTTTTTGAAAATTAAATCGAAATTTTCTGGTATACGGAGCTGCATATATTTATTCATAAATATTAACGAAAGCCGTCAATCTTATGTATAAGGAAAACCAAAACTTTAAATGAAGATTTATTAGAAAAAGCGTTTCGATTTAGCTTATACCTATAATGAGATTAAAACTAAACCTTGCAAAATATACAATATTTAACTATACGTGATGTTTCCAAATCGTAAAATAATATAACCCACGGATACATACCAGCATTTGCTTTAGTTTACATCAGATTTAGAATTTCAATTGTCTTAAGATTAATATGTTTCCCATAAAACAGTTTTTGCAGACCGTTCAGACTCAGAACCAAAAATAATTTTTTTTAAAAAAAAATTAAATACGTGAAAGCGAAGATTATGCTTTTGAAAACTGATTTGTCTGAATTAACTAGATTTATCATATAAATTGCTCACGAAAACAACCACAGCGATCACGATCGACCTCACATAATGATAAGTTCACCTAATTGGACGACACAGCACTTTTTCGTAAATGAAAATAGTGTTAAGAATCGGGCAGAGAGATTCTTAATTGGCATCTTGACGTGAACGTTAGGCTTATCGATTCGTTTCCTGCGGTGAGCTGCCCGAGATAACTGTAAATAATACGCCACTTTGTACGAGTTCCTACTGGAAGATGTGAGCTTGCCAGATTGTATTTTTGCCATGTTTTCTCTTATCGTGCAATACGTTGTTTTGGAAAGAAATGCATATATTATGTTGAACCCGTATGCCTCCCTCTACCCTCTGAGTTGCAACTACAACAGCCCATCCTTAGGCCTTATGCTTGACAATATCGCCTAGGCAGTAGGTGCGAAACAGTAACGGTTTTTCGTTACGTCAAATTTTTTCACACTAAAAGAAAATATTTGATTTCAGTGGTGAAATTCACCAGACTCATTTCTTTCTGACTAAACAAATTAGAAAATATATTGTATTAAGTGCTTCAATATTAATTAAATCGATTCAAAAACCTGCACTCACCGTTTAATAACGTAATTATCTGTAAATTACCTGGGGAACCGTTTACATTTATATTGCCTCTTGCGGGAATTTCACGCCATATGGGATTTCAATAAACGTTAAGACAGTCATTCGGGGTTCATATTCCGCGTTTTCCATTTGATGGATAATACTCGTGGATGTTCCCTTGTTCTCGTTCCGGAGTCTCTATGACATAGTTCCGGTTTAGTGCCGCTCATAAACGGCACGTCGATAAAACGGGAATACATAAATTTCTAAATGGCAAAAGTTGTTTTTTGGCCATATCGAGCGATTCCGCTTCGGTACGGCCGTAAATTAAATCCACCCTTCCCGCTTTATACATATATATTTGTTAAATGTAGAGGACACGGAAATTCGAAGAAGAATTAGCCGTCGAAACGCGAGACTTTTCCGTTAGCCCCTTTTTCCGGTGTTGTGTAATCGGGTGGATCTTCTGGTTACTGGGCGAGTATTATTGAAGCCTGTACTTAGCTATCATTTTTCCTCGCCTTTTATCTCTTCTTAACTCCTGACTTGCTAAAAGGTACGATATTATCGTCTCTTATCTCATCCCTTCTATTGGACTGATTTTCAGTGACCCTACATCACCCTTTACCATAGTCGAGACCGATTCGTTATATACCTAATTCCTATATATAGGCCAAGCAAATAAGGATTTCACCATGACATCGAATCTCCGAGCAGGAGACCCGATTTTTAGGTAATATAGGCCAACAGAAACAAAACGTATAGGAAGACCCCACGAGACTTTGAACATTAGGCATTGCTATTAACACTGAAATGTCAAAAAATGCACTTTTTTGACTATTTTTGATCTCAATTAAATACTAAGTTACTTTTGGGTAAAATGACCTTAGCATCCTCTAGGGAATTAAAAGACCTTTAAAATGACTCCAAACCGACCTCGATATCTTCATTTGTTGCTGACAAAAATGGTATAGAAAGTTAAAATGGACAAATTCTTTGTTTAACAATTGTTATTGCGAAATTAAACCTGCGGAAATGTTATTTTGTAGAAAGTCGGGGATTATAGTGCTTAATATGTGGTAAAAATTTCAGATCGATTCATCAAATAGTTTATTGCAAAATTCAATTTGTTTATATTTTTGCAATTTTTTTGCAATAACCATCTACGCACAACTAAAAAAAAATCGCGATTCTAAGATAATGGTGCCCTAGAAAAACATTTTCTCTATCGATATCACTTGTTGAATATGATAAAAAACAATTTTAAGATTGTTTAAAAAATAAAAGAAGAGAATCATTTTTTTTTTATTTTGGCACCTTATGTCATAAGCAATATCTATGGAAATTGTTGACGAATTTTAATCTTTCGTCTTTTGATTTAGGGTACCGTTCTGAGCACATTACGAAGATGCAATTTGTTTATTAATTTATTTATTAATTTACCACCTAATTTGTTGTAACAAATTTTTGGAAAAAAATTTTCGCGAAAAATAAAATTGTTTTGGTGTGGTTTTCATTGTTAAACATGGAAATTACTTGTTTAACTATAATACATCAATTATTGTTATTAAAAAAATAAATTTTAAATTTATTTTTTGATGAAAATATGATAAAAAACACAGTATGTTCATACCATTTCATATAACAATAAAACAAAATATGTTAATAATATTATAATGTACGTTTTATTCAGTCCTTTTCCATGTTTAACAATGAAAACCGCACCAAAAAAAAAATATTTTTTTTACAAAATATTGTTTCAACAAATTAGGTGGTAAATTAATGAATAAATTAATAAACAAATCGCATCTTCGTAATGTGCTCAGAACGGTATCCCAAATTAAAAGAGGAAACATCAAAATTTGTCAACAATTTCCAGAGATATTGCTTGTGACATAAGGTGCCAAAATAAAAAAAAAATGTTTCTTTCTTTAATTTTTTAAACAATCTTAAAATTGCTTTGGTTCATATTCAACAATTGATATCGATAGAGAAAATGTTTCTCTAGGGCACCATGATCTTAGAATCTCGATTTTTTTTTTAGTTGTGCGTAGATGGTGATTGCAAAAAAAATTGCAAAAATATAAACAAATTGAATTTGGCAATAAACTATTTGATTAATCGATCTGAAATTTTTACCACATATTAAGTACTATAATCCCCGACTTTTTACATAATAACAATGCCGCAGGTTCAATTTCGCAATAACAATTGTTAAACAAAGAATTTATCCATTTTGACTTTCTATACCATTTTTCTCAGCAACAAATGAAGATATCGAGGTCGGTTTGGAGTCTTTTCAAAAGTCTTTTAATTCCCTAGGAGATGGAAAGGCCATGTTACCCAAAAATAACTTAGTTTTTAATTGAGATCAAAAATAGTCAAAAAAGTGCATTTTTTGACGTTTAATTGTCAATAACAATGTTCAAAGTCTCGTGGGGTCTTCCTATACGTTTTGTTTCTGTTGGCCTATACTACCTAAATATCCGGGTCACCTGTTCGAGGATTCCATGTCAAAAACAGGGTATTTTTTTGGTTATTTGCTTGGCCTAATACTCTTTTCAACACAAATCCCGATGCACGTCATTTTGATGACGTCAGAATCATTCAATACTACCAACTTAATATAGTCACAGGACACCGCAATTTATGTGTTCCGTGTATATTTTAGGTTGACAATATATATGGTTGTGTATTCTCAACCTAAAATATACACGGAACACATAAATTGCGATGTCCCGGGACCATATTAAGTTGGTAGTATTGGATGTTTGGTGACGTCATCAAAATGACGTGCATCGGGATTAGTTTTGAACAGAGTATACCTAAATTTCCACCTTTAAAACAGTGTGAGAATAACGCATCGAGACAGTCTTGTCCGTTAATCGTAATTCAATCAAGAATTAAATAAACCTACTAATTTTTTTTGGAAAATTTATTTCCACGCAACAATCCAGGTTTTTCTCGTCGATTTTCTACGTCGGGTTTTCCCCCGAGGGAAATCCTAATTTCCTTTTGTAGCTCCAATCGTCTCTTACCTCAAGCGATACAGATTAATCGATACTAGTTCGGATCCGAATTGAAAATAAAAGATCAAATCCGATTTCCTTTTCGAGGTATTACGTTAAGCCTTCTATCTAGGAAAACCGATGTTGGACTTTAATAAAAAAGAAAAGGGGAATATGATAGAGAGACAGAGAGAGAGAAAGGGATTGAAGGTTTTTTCGCGAAAGAAAATTTTAGCTAGAAAAATAATTAGCTAAAATTTATAATAAATGTTATATAATAATCGAAATTTTCGGGAAATATCCATAAGAAAAAGGGGAATATGGTAGAGAGACAGAGAGAGAGAGAGAGAGAGAGAGAGAGAGAGATAAAGGGTTTGAAGGTTTTCTCGCGATAGCAAATTTATTATTAATTAGTAAATAAATAAATAAAAAAAATTAAATTTGTAATAAAATTTATGGAATCATCGAAACTCCCGGGAAATATTCATATGACAGAATTGGACTTTAGCCCATAATCAACCCGATTAATAGCCAATACGTTCGAACACCATTTTTTTATTCCCAATAAAACATTTTATTACACCTATGAAATTGATAGATCAAGACAACCCGAAATGAGATATTTACTCGGTCTTAATTTAGATGGACTGTTACGACCGGAGAAAACGAGCTACCTATAAAAACGATATTTCATCAAGGATAACACGTAAATATGTATATTTAGGTATAGCTTCAGGGAGAGGTTATCGAAAGAAGTAATTAATATAATTGAAAGATTGCCGAGGTAATACTAAAAGGACCGAATTAAAAAAGGACCTTAAGTTTATGTGCTTTACACACGCAATACTGGGCATGTTCGTTGGCGTCTAAATGCCACATTATAAATAACACTGACAATAAACTGTCAGTCCTTAAATGTGACAGAAATGACACGCACAGAAAATAAAATGTGTAATAATAAATTTTAATCCGCTTTTGTCTGTATTAATAAAATTAATAATAATTTTCCAATTCTAAATTTTGTATCCACATAACTGTCGAACTGAACAAAATTTTCGAAAATGCCGTTCTGTCTTAAAATGAAGATTCTTTTTTACTATATTTGCTGATAACACTAAGAAGCAACATTTTCTGGACAGAACTTCTATATTGTTATCTATTGTAAAAGTCGTTTTTGTTAAATATTTTGAAGTACCTTACGCTATGTTTAATTTGTAATATAAACTGGATAAACTTTGGAGCAAAAATATACAATAATAACATGTGTTTTAAAAAAATCATGACTTCCTTGAAATTTGTCTTTTTGGAACAAATCAATATAAGATGAACTTCATTTACAGTCATTAAGTTGCCTTGTAAGCAAATGTTATAAACGATTTTAGCATTATGAAAAAAGTGATAATAATATTAAATCATATTAATTAAATAAATGAACGGTAAAGTAGATTTAAATAGTTATTTATTATACAAGTGGATAAAATGAACGTTTAACGAGCGATATGTTTAAACGCGCGCGCGGCGCAGCCGCAAGCGCGTTAATGTCGCGAGTTAAACGTTCATTGTATCCGCGGGTGTATTACAACGTTTTATTCAATTTTGCCATATATAAACTGACGTTTAACGAGGTAAGTCCAATTTTGAAGAGAAAATTTGACAAGATGACAACTTCAGTGTCGCAACCTTGACAACGACGAAAACCATTTTAAACATATAAAACGTCACTTTATACGGCAAAATTGTATAGGCTACGGATTAAAACATTTTAATTCGTTGCCTAAATAAACAACGACTTTATAGGTTCGATTTGACGTCAATAAACGTCAGTTTATATGGCAAAATTGAATAAAAGTAATTTAATAACCCTTACTTTGAGAGCTGACTGCTTCCGCCCTTATACCAAGACGTCCGCCACTGCTGGTAACGTGACATTGTGACTCGAAACAAAAAATGGAAATATTATTTATATTAACTCTATATAAATTTGAAAAATAATAGGAAATGTTATCAACATAATTAAGAAATACTAACCGTTATAACACATTTGGCCGTTTTGCTCTTCTCCGAAGTTGTGCACTATTATACTATTGCCATTACACTTTTGTGAAGATTTCCGCAGTGATCACCCAGAACACTTACCTGAAGAAGTATTAATGAAAATATGAACAATGCACCAAAATCATTTAAAAATAACTAACCTTACAAGCAGCTGCTACTCTCTTAAATCTCTGCCCTTATCTGAAGTTCTGTGTCATTATCGACGATAATACTCACCTGAAAGGAGAATAATTGAAAATAGTAGTTACAATGAATTAAAATTACATTGCTTGATGATGGAGAAAGGGGTGCACATTGCTAAGTAAATTGCTTTAAGTCAATTTCCTCTCGAATGAAAAAGAGGATATATATGGTCGATATTTTGGTATCTAGAGACGGGTGTCGAGTCATCTAAGACTCATTTTCAGTCATCTTTGCTAATGAAAACATTACGCTCCAGCTAAGAAAAGTATAATATTTAAGTTTTATATGGGTACATATAACTTTTAGTTTTAACAAGAAATCATTTTTATACATTTTTGTCTCGAGTGTCAGCCTTTTCATTGGCAGAGATGACTGAAGATGAGTCCTAAACGACTCAAAATATGTCTTCAGATTAAAGCTAATCGAATTTAGATAATAGACAACCTTCGTTAAATCATTATTTAATGGGAAAAAGTAACTCAACTAGTAATATAGAAGAAAAACAGTATTGTATTTTAAAAATAATTTTTAGAAACTAACCATTTAACAATGACACGAAGACATGATGGCTCAATCCTGCCCAGGTACACGCCACTGCCACCAATAAGTTCACCTCACTTCACTTCCCCACCTGAAGCAATAGTAATAAAAATATTAATCACATTGAAACATAGAAGAATTTATAAAATAAGCAATGTGTCCATTGGACTAGTTTGTCATATGGTGTTATAAATATTAGATAGTAGAAAAATATATAAAATTATTACTTGAGAAGTGTTTCGAGACAATTTCCAAAAATCGAAAAGCAACAAATGTAAAGTACCTTTCAGAGTAAATTTAGCCAAAAATTGTATAACACTTTGTTACACGTTTTCAGTAGTAAAATAACATTAAAAATTTAAAGAAAATTCTTGATGCGAATTTCACACAAATTTCAAAAAATTGGAAAACGACACGTATAGTGCCTATAGAATAGATTTGCCTAAAAAATGTTAATAAAGGTTATTACCCACATTTTATAGAAGGTTAAATGTTCAAGGTTCAAAAAAATTCCTTCATCGAGATAATATTTCAAAAATATGAAAATTTGCAAAATGTCATTTAGAGAAGCTTTAGCAAAAAATGTTATTAAACTTTATAGTAGACTAAATACAATAAATATTCAAAGTTTAGAATAACCATTGAGCAGAAAATGACGACAGTAAACTTCTAGTTTATTCAGGCCGATTTTAATAAAATGCTTATTGAGATACACGCACATACATTTCTTTAAAAACATGCCTATTGGACTCATCAAATCTTAAAACGTCTAGAAATGCTAATAACTTAAATTCGGAAAAGTTTCTCTTGTGAGAAAATAAAAAGTATTTAAAAATCACTCTTACTTCATGCTATTATCACCTATTTTGCACTTAAATTCACTAACACTACATCGAAATTCCAGCCAATTTTGGAAAAATTGTCCCCGTAAAAGGAATGCGAACCGTACTTCAACGAGCTAAATATCTGAATAAATTGTCCAGCAAGAGACATTCCAAGGTACATATTTTCTAGACATACGCATCGTAATCAGGCCAAGCGAAGGGCAAAAACTTGTTTTCGCACTGATAACGAGCGACGCTTAGACCAGAATTTCGTTAAAATAAGGCAGATCACTATGACGGTGATTTGAAGGTGAATACTCATTTCAAATATTTATATTCACAATAATATTAATTATTTAATAATATAGTATATAATATTTATAAATAATTTATTATAATATAATATTTAGTAATATAATTATATGTAATTATTCAATACAAATAGATAGAGGTATAGAGTGAATTTTGAAGAAGATGAGGATCTAATAATGCATTTTTGAATGCGGTTGATTTTATAAAGTATACCCAAGTGAATAAACATATAATTTCGAGAAATCCAAGCCAGATTAATGAAAGATCATGGCACTTTTGGTAACAAGTGTTGTAATTCATTAAATAATAAAGACGAAGCTACTGAATAATTAATCACTAAATTAAAATTAAATTAAATTACTAAATAATTAATAAACCAAATTTTAAGTGTTTTAAACTTAGAATTACATTTAAAAGAGCGCCACATGTGGGGTAATCGCCAATTGCAGCACATCCCTTCTGAAGGTAGGGTTTATGGCTTAATTTTCATGAAGTTGAAACTCTTGGATATTGAATTTTAAAACGTGAATGGTAGATATATATTTTCATTAAGGTGATACTAAAATAAGGGGAGATATGGTATGGTGTATATATGGTATATATACCAATGGTATATATGATATAAGAGCGCAAAATACATCATGATGATATTTTCGGTTTTGCCTATTGTAATGAAAATACATATGCATACTTCATAATCGATTTAACGAATGAAACGCACAAACCCAGCCACGTGAGTAGTTCGTTGACGGCCGAACAATGCATCCTATTTCGCCGGAACCAACCGGAATTTCCATTAGGGTAAATTTTAAAAAACCCCTTTTCTGTATAAATCAGAATTTCATATGGAGATGAGCGCTCCTATTGAAATCCTTGAGCCACGTCCCGGCTCGTCGTTAGAACAATCAACCTCGAACGTGTTTCTCGAAATGAAAATTACATACATTTAATGGGGAATGCAAAAATTCCACGTTTGCTTAAAGTGGGTCGGCATTCCGGTAGGAATCGTGCCGGAACTATTACCATAAATTTCCTATCAAGGATTAATATCGGAACTTTCCGGAACACCACTTCGATGATGTATCGTGGGATATAATTGGATTATTTGGTGGAGGCTACTGGGAGCTTGAATCCAATGAGGAAATAGTACTGCTGACGACTATTTTTGGTTTCGTATCGTCACTTGTTTTATTGCCTCTAATGAGAGTTAAATAGCATCGATGAAACTTTCAATTTGGGTCGGCAGTGAAATTTACTATTTAAGGCGCAAATAGTTGTAAAGATCCATTTAATATGCTGTCTCGCGAATTAAATTTGTCTATTGCGAAAACATGATTACCCAGGCATTGCATGATAATGATAACATAACGATACAAATAAAATAATAACAGATACATTACGTCAAGCCATCGACAAATACTGTCCAAAACGAACTAGCGAGAGCAAGATCACCTCACACACTAAAGGACTGCTCGAACAACGGAAAAAAATGCTGGAAGACAATACGAGCTTACCAGAACTAAGGAAGATAAATAAAGAAATTTCAAGGAATATCAGGAAGGATATAAGACACTACAATACGCAACAAATCCAGCAAACCATACAAGAAAATAAAAGCATGAAGGTTCTTAGGAGAAAATTAGCTATTAGTAAAAACGAAATAGTAAAACTGAAAAATAGCGAAGGAAACATAACATCTAACAGATCTGAGTTAATACAAATAGTAGAGGAATTTTACAGAGAACTGTATAACGGCAAGGTAGACATTCATTCCGATCCTAAAGAAACAACCCAAAAATATGGGGCCCAAAACCAAGGTTCCGAAGAAATTTCCGAAATCGATGGTGAGGAGATTCTAAAAGCACTAACACAAATGAAGAACAACAGATCAGCAGGAACAGACTCTATAATGATAGAAGCAATGAAAATGGGAGGTATCATTCTTATCAATAAAATCAAAGAACTTTTTAACCTTTGCCTAACAAACACCACCATACCAGGGGATTGGAACAACGTATTGATGATACTGCTTCATAAAAAAGGAGATCCTACAGACATAGCCAACTATCGTCCCATCAGCTTACTCTCTCATTTATACAAGCTTTTTACAACAATAATAACCAACAGACTAGAAAAAAAGCTTGATTTTTATCAATCAGTGGAACAGGCAGGATTTCGCACAGGATTTGGAACTACAGATCATCTATTGGCCTTAAAAACTCTTATTGAATGAACAGTGGAGTATAATAGACCGTTGGTTCTGATCTTCGTGGACTTCCTGAAAGCATTTGATACTGTAGAACCAGACGCAATTCTCAAAGCTCTTAGTCAATGCCGCATTGACTATGGATATACTAGACTAATACACAATATATATAAAAATGCAACAGCATGCGTGAGGCTACACAAAAACACAATTAAATTTCCACTCGAAAGAGGAGTTAGGCAAGGGACACGATGTCACCTAAACTTTTTATTACCGTCCTCGAATACGCGTTCAAACAGCTGGAATGGGAATAAAGAGGCATAAACGTCGACGGTAAGAGATTAAACAACTTGCGTTTTGCCGACCACATCGTGCTAATCGCCGACGATATACAAGAAGCCCAAGAAATGCTGGCAGAACTAGCAAATGCCACCACAAAAGTAGGACTACAAATAAACACACAAAAGACGAAGATAATGACCAATCTAGTTTTCGGAGAAACTCTCACATTGGGAAGGCACAACATCGACGAAGTAAGAGAACCAAACACAGGAGTTACAAAGAGGAGTGGGGCTTGGATGGGCAGCCGATGGTAAACTGAGCGGAGTATTCAAGAGTGATATCCCGGTCTCTTTAAAGCGTAAAGTGTTTAATCAGTGTGTGCTCCCTGTCATGACATACGGAGCAGAGACACTCACGCTAACAAGGGCGAGTGCAGAAAAACTTAGAATAGCTCAACGAAAAATGGAACGTTCTATGCTGGGAATAAAGCTATCAGATCGTGTCAGGAAAATAGATATCCGCAAAAGAACGGAAGTGGAAGACATAATAACAAGAATTGCGAAACTAAAGTGGCAGTATGCAGGACATGTAGCTAGACGCAATGATGATAGGTGGACGAAGAGATTATTAAAGTAGCGACCGAGAAATGACAAACGAAGTGTAGGAAGACCTCCTACAAGATGGCGAGATGACATAAAAAGAATCGAAAGTCAGTGGATGAGTGTGGCTCAAGATCGTAAGCAATGGAAATGTAAAGGGGAGGCTTATGTCCAACAGTGGACTACGATAGCTGGGTAAAGAAGAAGAAGAAGAAGATTGCGAAAGGGAAGTAAACAAAGGTATATTTAATAAATAGTTATTTATGGTACTAGTGTGTTATGTTGAAAATAAGTCACGCGAGAAGATTTATAACACGAGGCCGTCAGACCGAGTGGTATAAATTCTCAAGTGACTTAGGAAACATAACACGGGAGTGGCATACAATGTTTTATCCAACAAGTGGAAGAAATCGTTTTTTATGAGATAATCATTAATAAGTTTTATGATCAAATCAAAGCTACTTGCGTCTCAGTACCCTATAAATGTCAGAATGACTTGACAGTGACTTTTTTACATTTTGGTTAAAGTAGGTTGTTTGTTTGGTTGCCACGGAATAAATAAAAAAATAAATAGAATACTATTTTAAATATGAACGTGAGTTATAATCCATAACTCACTAGTGGGTTATGGATTATAACAAACTGGTGCGATATTTGATAGTTTACTTGTCTAAAATGACATTAATAATGACAGTCATAACTGTCATTTGTTGGATAAACTACTATTTTTAATACTACTAAACTATACTACTACAATTTGGTGACATTTTTAATTTAACAATTTCAAGATATTTGATTTCTGAAATAATTTCATTTTTTGCACAACGGTAACTTCGATAAATAAATTCAGGTGTATTGATAAAAAGCATTGAAAGTTTTAACTGCCAAACTAAACTACAAACAAAGAAAAATATTCTTTTGGCAGCAGTTCACGCGTTACAGATAACTTTAAACATTTAACATTTGTTATCTTGACAAGAAAATCCAGGCCTTTAGATTCAAAACGTTAGATACAATCGCAGGTAAATTACATTACATTTTGTAAGTGTCATTAGTGTTCTTAAAAAATAATCTCGGTCAAAGCAAGAGCAATGTGTTTTAATACGTTTTTAATTAGAACGCATATGTTAATATCAATATAATGTTAATAATAAATGTGTCAATTATGACAAAAATAGCTTTAGTGTTCCTTCATACAAAACTTCCCTACTTTATAGGAAATACTATATGCTTTAAAAAAATTATATATTTCATAAGACTTAGGAATAGGAATATAATCCATCACAAAACACAATTGAATGCTTCAATTGTTTTGAAATTTTGGGATATCTTTCTACTTAGAATTTCATTCCCATTAACTGCGTTATTTGAAATCTGAAATTTCATATCTTTTTTAAATATCCATCACTTTGACAGCCTTGTAATCATCCTATCGACACTTTTTTAAAATGAAGAAAATTTTGTGAACTTTCACATGGATATTCCAATTTTCAAATATATTGAAAACATTTTACATTAAACGGGGAATATCTCAATAAAGCCACCTTTCATTTTCACAAATTTTGGATATATCATTCAAGGCTTCTATGACGCACATGAGGCTTAAACGCGTGAAAATAGTTAGTTTTTGAAAGGCCGTATCTCCCTAATGGGACAAAATGACGTATTGCCGTTTTGCACAAAGATTTGGTTTTAAGTAGAACAACCATAATAAGCGAAAATTAAGGGCGGAGATTTTGAGATATTTAATATAAAAATTTAACTTTTTCGGTATTTCTTGTCAAACATTTTCAATTTTGAAAATATATCTGAAAGTGGAAAAAATTCTGCATATTTTGAAAAGAGTAGCGTTACGATACAAGCTCATACATAACGCATGTGGGGTTTAAACTTATGAAAATCGTCATTGACTTTGAAAAGCCGTATTTCCTGATCGGAACAAAATTCCAGATATCTTATTTGGCTTTGGATAACACGTCATAAATTCGCGAAATTGAACTGGTCTTATTGAGATATTCAATTTTGAAAAAACAGGTTTTTCCAGTTTACTCATTTACCTTAAATTGTATTCGAGCAATATGAATTTGGAAAACCCATGTGAAAGCTGATAAAATTCCGCACAATTAAAAAAAAACGATTCGATAGGATAATTTCGGTCAAAGTGACGACAATTTCAAAAAATTATGAATTTTGACGTTCGAAATAACGTTGCCAAGAGGTGAATTTTAACCTGGACTTCAAAAATGTTTTTGTCCAAAACACGTCTCCCTTAAAATTCCATGTAACATATTATCCCAAAGTTTCAAAGAAACAGAAGTGATCGGTATTTGTGTTCGTTGAATTGACATGAACAACTATTTCTATAGAAATTGTTAAAATTACAGCATGAAAACTGGCGGACTTGTGAATTTTTCGACAAAACGCTGCATTTTCCGGATTTTCCAGTCGAATACTACCCAATCGAGCCGATTTTATTTTAGTCTCATTCACATTTTGTTACTGTGCAATTCGTCTACTCAGAGGTTCAAGATTGATTCAATATGCTTAATTTTAAAATAAAAAAATTAAAAAGAACGCAATATATTGTTTAAAAATATTTATACCAAACTGATTTTAGTGGTTGCAGGATGAAAACCTTTTCTTGAACAATCTGCGACCGCATCATTGAAAAATATTTCAATAATTACTAAGTTACAAAAAAATAACAACTTGAAAAAAAAAAAATTTTAAACGTGTCTAGGACCAGTTAAACATTAAAGAGTACATTGAAATTGAATATTGC
This sequence comes from Cryptocephalus moraei, assembly GCA_946251905.1. NCBI lineage: Eukaryota > Metazoa > Arthropoda > Insecta > Coleoptera > Chrysomelidae > Cryptocephalus > Cryptocephalus moraei. Next base: position 24,361,999 of record OX276456.1, read on the forward strand.
ATTGCCACTGATATATAACTATACAACCTTTCGAGTGAATAGGGGACCTCCAGATTTCAATGATTCTGTTCGAAACCCGTAAACACCTGAGTTTCGATGTGCGCAATTTGGCTAAATTGTCCAATTAGGTTTAAATTGCCTCACAACCTATTAGATATTTCATTAATTAGTTAGGTAGGTATTTCTGAAATAATTCGTAAACTTCCATCCTATTCCTTTGATGTTCTGAAATTTTAACACAACAGGGAGAAGAATTCCTTCGTCATATATTCCACGGAGTATAAATTCCCCGGTTCTTGCAAACCGCATTCGGTGCGAAGATCTAAGCAACTATTGTACGTTTAAGTGAGGCATATCTCATTAAGCATTCTCAATTCTCTCTACGTTTCTCGGCTCGTTATAAACTTTAACAACGTTTCTACGCTAGGAGTAGTCGCTTATTAAACCTTTGCGGTCGGTTCATTAAGTACCCCTTTCGGATATAAATTTTTGCAAAAGCGCCAGGATTCAGGAACACTCGCTGATTCTACGTTCTTGTGGGGCTTTAAATAAAAAGTTTCCCAGTAAATTTCGGAGTAGATCACCTCCTTCGTACACGTTACCAGATATAATCTACGAGTTTTCCTCTCGTCAAAAAAACGGCTCATTTACGGGACCGATAAAAAATTTCTGGAGAGACGAGAAGAGAAATCCCTGGCGCGATAAAAACCGGTTACATCGGGGAGTTTCTCGGATTTATTAAGGATCCGGAGTTGTATGTATCACGATCCGATTTCTCGAGAGCGGAAAATAAAGGAAGTTGGTAGATTGGGGCGATTGAGTGCAATAACTTCGAGCAAATTTAGTGTTTAATATTTCACCAAAATAACTGTCTTTCCATCTCCACAACAAAAAAAAACCCATGGCATGCCAGGCAGAAAGGTAGATTAATGCGTAGGATATACAGTAATATAACAGACACGGTGTGTCAAAAAAATGTATACGAGGTGGGAAAAAATACAAACGTCAATTTTTTTAAATATTTGCAAATAACTTTTTTCTGTACATTTCTCAAAGATACGTTTTATACAAATGTTCGCCTCTATAAGGTCAACGAAAAACCTCAGTAACATTTTTCTCTCAGACACGAAATAAAAGTTTTTTATCGAGTACCATAGCAAAAAGTCCATTTTAAGGTACTGATTCGAGGAGGTAAACTGTCACTTTACCTGAATCGAATTGGATCTACCCATTTACAAACGTTACAATTGTAAAAGGAGTTGCCTATCTTGACCCATGACAAAAATATTGACATCACATAACCTAAGCTAAGATGGCCGTCTCGGGCTTTTGTTATAAACTTATTGGACACTTTGGACAGTAGTTTACTTTGGTAGTCGATAAAATTTTGTATGCAACACGGCATTAAAGTGTCTTTATCGAACTAGCTTGTTGCTCGACTCGCTAAGCTCGTCTCGCAATCTTCAAGCTCGTTCGATAGTGTCACTTTACTGCCTTGTTACATAAATTAAAGTTAAAAAATTAGTTTTATGCAAAAGTCGTTCGCCTCTATAAGGGCAACAAAAAACCTAAGTAACATTTTTCTCTCAGACGCGAAATAAAAATTTAAAAAAAAACTTTTTTTTCTGTACATTTCTCAAAAAATATTTTATACAAAAGTCGTTCGCCACTATAAGATCAACAAAAAACCTAAGTAACATTTTTCTCTCAGACGCAAAATTAAAGTTTTTTGATGTTTTTTTTTAACATAACAAGCCGCCATTTTGAAACCGCTGGACCTATTTGGCCCATTAACGAACTCGACCGAGATTTTCGGCCAACTGATTTTTGTACCAAATTTAGTTGTGATTTTTTAAAAAATGCGACCTATAGCATGCCGACAAATTTTGTTATATCCGATATATATAAACTTTTGAGAAATGATTAAGTATGATCTCTAGATACAAAAAAACTGAAAACCGCATTTTAATTCCTCTTTTTTCGATCAAGTTTTATTGTCATAAGTTGGTATCACTGTCGAAAAAAATGATGATTTCCACATGAAATATGAAATCACTGTATTCCAGGAATTGTATTGTCTTTATTAGGACTTAATTAATAACCGGCGTAGTCGGAATTGTTGCAATAACTCGACGAACACGCGTGCCAATATGTCTATCTAATTATATAAATTAAAATCTTCCTCAATGTAAGAGATCGGGATAAATATAGTCAAGGCCAATAATAATTTAACATTTTTATTGTCTTGCGTATTACTGTAAGAAAATATAATTTATAGTTTCCATATATCTTTACTATAATAACTGTAAACCATCACGTTATATATATTTTTTTAATTTAGAATATAAAAATGTGCTATCGCAGGAGGCTAGTCAGATGTGACAGCATTTGAACTATATTGGATAGATAGTGTATAGTGTTTAATAATCAAATAACACATTAAACTACTAAGTGCGCCACTAGATACTTTTAGATCAAAACTCATACGAAAAAGATTAAAGTTATCAGAGAAAGAACACAGAGTAATAAATTAAAAAAAAAATATATAAAATTACCATTCGTTTAAAAACGATGGTTATTCAGTTGCTTATAGAATGACGTGCCACAAACAGCGTCTTCCCGTAAACTGCGCAGCCATACTGCCCAAAAGCGCCGGTTATTTTCTATATGAGTGCATGGTCGCTAATGGAATCCACACGTACATAAAGACATCTGAGAGTTCCGTGAAAAAGTCGACTTGATAAACACCCTGTATAGTAGGCAAAATACCTGTCTATGAAGGGGCGTAATAACGCGTGAAGTATCTCCGAAGATACTAAAGATTCTTTCCAAATAACAAAATTGTCACAAAATCGCATTGACGTCATCATTCGTAACTTCACATATTTTCCTCTAATGCAACCTTTATATGCTTCATTGCATTGTAGTTAAATACAACAGTGGGCCAATCAGAGGCCGCGATTCGTCAAGGATTGCACGAAACTGGCGTATTTTAACGTTGAAAATATTATGATTATGTAATGTGTTGGATTTATTGGGAAATAGTATTGAAAATGTTTTATGATTTGTTCTGTCTTGAAGATTCCTGTAATTGTCGGTAACATGTGTTGTAGGTTACATAACACTGTACTATGCGGAAAGGACGACGTGCCAATGGCACGTTGTCCTGCAACCCCCCCCCCTCGAATCTACTACTCTCATTAGATGTTTTCACATCAAAAAACCATTTCGTTTTTGGTACTAAAACTTCTTATTAGTTTTATTCTACCTTAAATTTATAAGCCTTCTTGTGAAACTTTTATTCCATCCATTGCCCATTCTGTAATAAGAGAGTCCGACGTTTGGTTTTATACTGAAGCTAATTCCAAAGGAGCTAAATTGACATACATTAGAAGCTGAGTTAACTATAACAATTTTTAACTTCATTGGCATTGGGCATAACGATAACAGCTGCTGATATCTGTCATGTAAATTCATTGGCAGCTTCCCGGCCAATGGGCAGGAGATTTTGCGCTTATGCCAGATGCTTTCGCAGCTGTTACTGAGCTGCCCCAGCAATTATTTAGCTAGTTTCGATTCTTTCCATTGAGAGATATTGGAGCTTTGCCCGTGTAACGATTTGACCGTTGCATGCAGTGGATACAGTTTTTAGCTTTAGAAAATTCATAAAACAATTATCGGAACTTGAATTTCAATAAATAACGCTACAGTTGTAATTACAGTTGTCATTTGAAGTGCACTTAAGTAGTTAAAGTTAAAACGACGCGATGAAAATGATTGCATGAAGTTGCAATTTGCAACAATTTCGGAAATAAACCAATTATGGATACTTAGAATTCGGTGGACTTTGCTGATATTAATAAATGGTCCTTTAGCGGTCGAATGAGATTCATTTCTTTTCATGAAGAGGACAGTGCGAGAAGGAGTCTTTTGCGCTCACAAAACTTGCAGGAGCATATTTCATAACACATATTGTATAAATTCGAATAACTAACGAATATTTCTGTAATTGTAAGATGTGTTGAAGATCATGCAACACTGCGGTGCAGAGTGGGGGGGGGGCTGAAGACGTGCCACGGATACGTCGTCCCGCAGAGCTCCACTTTACGTCACTTTAGATCATTTCACACCTAAACATGGTACGCTAAAATCCCAGTAGTATACTATTTGCAAAGTAAACTTTATTCTTAACATTTTGAATATGTTTTCCAACAAAATAATTTCCATTTTTTCCATCTGAAACTGATACTTATCTCATTAGAAACCTTCAAATAAACCCCTTGCGACACGTTGTAAACCGACGGATTCTTGTTCGTTCCTTGGAACCAGACTCGAAAACGTTATTTAAGCGTCAATGGAGCTTTCTGCTCTCGAAGCTTTCTCTCCGGGAGAAGTTATTTTCCGATGTCCGATACAGCACTTCACGGAATTCTCCGGGAGGTCGAAGGCGGGGCACTTTTATTATTTTTCCGCGATACAGAAAACATTTTTATCCTCTGAAATGTACCTTACCTTCCACCAGTCGAGGACCCTCCAAATTGCCCCGGTCGAATAAGAGGGAATCATCGTCCTCGTTAATCCTGAAATAATTTACGGGACCCTCCTCTCGAGGATAATTCCTCATAATTCCGACCTGGCGGTTCAATAATTAAAATTGTTGACCGGCACAAAAGTTTAAGGCCCCCCCCACCCCTGAGGAGGGATCCGAACAACAACAAGGTCGGCTGTTCGCGAAATTAAACCGCCCCGAGGTACAAATCGATGACGTAATTTAAGGAATTGTTCGCGGGGGGAAAGTGAAGGGGAGCGGTGGCTGCCCATTTTTCGTTAATTGATTGGGGAACAACGGCGCCCCGGGGCGCTAAATTACTCTATCAAGTAAATTTTTTCGATGGCAAATTGCATGAGGAAAATTTATATTCGTCACGTAATGAAGCAATTAAAATCAGTGCCGTTTTTACCTATAGGCGTAGTGGGCGTACGCCCAGGGCCTCGCACCGAGGGGGGCCTCACTCACTAATAAAATATTTTTTCCCATTTCACCATTTTCAAGCTATTCAAAATAGAAAATTTTCAATTTCGGGGTAGTCGAAAAATAACCATCTTTCAACGAACAATAACTCAGCCCTCATTGGGTTTATAGAGGTCATTCAAAAACGAATCTCTTTGTTTATTAGCCACACTTTTGTTCAAAATGTTTTGTCCAATGTTCAAAATAAATTGAAAGTTTTTCAAGTTATTGGTGAAAAACGGTTAAAAAACTTTGATTTTTTCAATGAAAAATGTGCGGTTTCAATTGTGAATAATTCGAAAAATATCAACTTTACAAAACTTAACAGAACTATAGAAAAAAAGTTGCTTGGAATTGGTCAATTTATTTCTGGGTTTATGTTGATTTAAAAATTTTTTACCCCATAGAAGGGGTGACTTTCACCCCTAGGGAAAAAGCACACTTCGGCACAAGTCCAACTTTGAAGAGGGTTATAGATATACTACCTATATCCCAATTTTCTAAGAAATCGACTTTGTTTCCCAAAATTCCATAGTTTTATGGTTTTTTAGCGCTAATGACTGGACCAAACGCCCTTCAAATGTTAGAACCAGAGAATAAGGAAAAAGTGAGAATGATTACCATTTTGTGTAAAGACTGCTTACAAATACTTCTATGAAAATGGGCTCCTTACCGCTTTTCCAAATATTGAAATTTATTTAAGAATAATTTTTTGTGTATGACGGTATCTAAGGCTTCAGCTGAAAGGTCATTTTCTAAATTAAAACCAATAAAAAGGATAAAAAACAGTATGGAACAAGAGCTACTAAATTCTTTAAGCATCCTTAATATTGAAAATGATAATGTTAGTAAACTAAATTTTGACGATGTAATTGATGAATCACAAATGAGAAAAGTAGGAAAAAAGAATTCTAAATATTTCTAAAATAAGAAAATTTATTGCATTTGTGGCGACCACCACACGACCGCTAACCATAGGCAACCACCATCACAATCACCATTCTGTGTTTGACATATATAAGAATGACAAATCCATGTTCTACAATATAGCTCTGTGATATACATTAGACAACCGACAACGAAGAAGGACGCTCTGCTCGTCCTCGAGAGAATAAAGTAATTAGTAACGAAAAGTGGAAGCCCATTGTTTATCGATACCCATCCTTCCACACATTTTATAAGATTTTACTTTATATATAACAGTTTTAACTATGAAATGCATAAAATGTGATTTACCTATTTAATGGCTTTTGTAAGTAGACTGTTGAAGCATTTAAACTATTTTCTTTCGAAATATGTATTATACAAATTATGTATATATAGTTTGCAAAAATAAAGTGATACATTTTTATAGTAAACACACTCATTATTCATATATCATGTGCTTTATAAATGTGTCATAAAGTGTATTAGCAAGTAGCAACATTAAACCAATGATGGTATACAGAGGGCCTCATTTTTATATGCGCCCGGGGCCTCAGCATTGGTAAAAACGGCACTGATTAAAATTAAGGCACGTAAATTTAAAATGTGGAATCAAAATTACGTAATTCCAGGAATTTAACTCGAGGAATTTTTTAAGGCAGAAAATTTATGGGTTTATCGATATTTCGGGAAGACTGTACCAGTTTACTTGTGCAGTGACATGAAAATAACGACATCCAAATGGTATTATGGTTAACAGGTGATATAATAATGTTATAGTTATTCGGTGGTTATTTAGTGGTTATTCGGTGATACAATAATAAGAGCATATAATATATAAATGTGGTGCTGTTTATAAAAATGGTGTTAAAAACTAAAGAAATTATCGTCTTATTGCACTAATCTCAAATATTGCCAAAGTGTTTAAAATAGTGGTACATAACAGAATATCCAAATTTATCGACAAATGTGCTATATAAATCCAAAACAATTTGGATTCCGCAAAAATATTGATTGTAGTGACGCTGTTGCTACACTGACTTACTTGCTATTCAGCAACCTGGATGAAACTAAGGCAACTATCGCTGTATCCATTGATCTCTCTAAAGCCCTTGATACAGTTGACCACTCAATACTGTCATGCAAGTTAGAACTGATTGGAATTAGAGAAACAGCTCTAACTTTAATAGAAAAGTATCTAAACAACAGAATCCAGAGAGTAAAACTTAATAAAACTTGCAGTGATAATGTGGTACTAAATTGTGGTGTCCCACAAGGTACAGTCCTTGGACCACTAATTTTTTATCATATACTTCAATAAACTGTTAAATCTAGATGAAAATACCTCTACCTTCGTTGATGATACAGTTACTCTTAACTCAAGTGACACTTGGGAAACTACTTTGAATACATTGAATTTAAAATTGGATAGGCTTTACTTCTGGTTCGGTAAGTTTAAGTTATCTCTAAATGCAGAAAAGACTAAATTTATAGCTTTTGCAAATCAAATTCGACGTATTCCGGAAGATTTAACTACACAGGCCCACAAAAAAAAAATCGATTCCACTGACCAAACCATGTAGACTTTATGTTGTTGGGGTCGCTGAGTCCGAATCCGGGGTCGATTGAGCTCTCTCGGGTAATGTTTTTTTAGAGGTCATTTTAGGGGTGTTTGTAACCCAAAAATCATAAATGGCGAAGAGCACGTTCCAACCATGCGTTATATAGGTTTTCGGGGTCGCTGAATCTAAATCTGGGATGCTTATCTCCATCACATAAGGTTTATTATGGAGGTCATTTTAAGATCATTTTAGAGGGGTTTGTAGTACAAAAATTCTAAATGGCAAAGAGCACGTTCCAACCACACGTGATATATGTTTTTGGGGTTGCTAAGTCTGAATCTGGAGTCTGCTTAGCTTCATCATGTAAGGTTTTTTTAGAGGTCATTTTAAGGTCATTTTAGGGAGGGGGTTTGTAGTCCAAAATTTCTAAATGGCGAAGAACACGTTCAACCATATGTTGTATAGATTTTCAGGGTCGCTGAATCTGAATCCGGGGTCTGATAGTAGTCTATATGGTTTGGTCAGTGGAATTGAAAAAAAAAATTGTGTGCCTGTGCTATTAAAATAAATGGCAATCACATACAAAGAGTAGATAGTACTAAGAATTTAGGTATTTTCTATGATTCAGAATTAACCTGGGAGACACATACGTTACGTCTTTTGAATAAATTAAGATATCTGTCTTATCTATTTACTAGACTAAAATATATTTCAACTAAGTCTCAATTAAAATCTATAATATTATGGCTTATTCCAAAGTACAGCGGCTTATGGTATTATCGCATGGGGAGCTGCTAGCGAGAATCTCCAAACTTATAAAGTCGCAATATAAAATAGTAATAGTAATATTCTCCTCCAATGACGATACTATAAACATCAGACGATCACTCTTTCTGGAATATATTTTACGTCAATATGACTTCTTAAAAACATATATAGTAACTCTCTATATAGTAGGTCTCTACAACAAGACAAGTACAATTGCCACTGCCTAGACTTAATAGGGAGATAGGCAGGACAAACTATATGTTTATTTCTATAAAATTATTCAACGCACTGCCACCTTAGCTAAAATTAATGGAAAACTAAACAAAAATTATTAAAAGCGAGCTATAACTATGGTTAATCCAAACTTTCAACACTCAGATGAAAATAAATCAAATAGTAAAGCCTGAAAGATAACGTGAAATACATAATATGTGTATATAGTTAATATGTATGGGATACATTGAACGAGTAATACAGTAAATTGGAATAAGAAATAATGTGATGTTGTTACTGTTTTTGTTATCTTTTCTGAGATTTTTTACCGCACACATATCGTTTGATTTTTTCTAACTTTTCTTCCAAGTACTAGTTTTTCCTTTCTTGGACATCCTTATATGTTTCTCTATTTAATCTGATGTACTGTTTTCTATCTTCCTAGTCCTATGTTGTTAACCTCTTAAGGTAGACCTCTATTTGACTAATGCCCGTTTGCACCAATTCTACTTAAATCAGTACATAGCAAAGTGATACTTGATGTTTAAACCCAGCTTAAAATTGTGTGACTTGCACCAGTTGCACTTAAAAAATACTTAGCTAAGGTACGGTGGAAGGTTGGTAGCACTTGGAATCATGTTTCGTGATTAAATTGTCAAGTGACAACTAGTCAGCTCGTGGTTTTGTGGTTATGTTTGTTAGTTGTTATTACAGACAGTTAGAGCCAGAATGTTGTTCCTAAAAAATTAATGCAGATATGATGAAATGCCAACTAAACAATCAAGAAATATTTATTTTACATATTGTATAAGATACTTACAAATCACAAGGATACTCTAAATGTTCCTCAATTTCTTCCAACAACAAAAGTGTCGTTGCTTTCGAGATTCGAAACCTTTAATAATAGGTAACATCATCAAATGAATAAAAATATTCTTCTCTGATGTAGATTCTACGTGGTATTTCAAATTATATTAAATTAACTGCATTTAATTAAAAAATAGCTTCATCATCTTCAAATATTTGCAACATTTCTTTGCTTCTCAAAATAAACAGCACAAAACCGTCAAAACCCCTATACACAACAAGGTTAAGCCCGAGTTAAACCGAGAATATTCTTGGCTTAGTTAAACCTCATACTAAGGTGGTGAAACTTCACCATGTGCAAACCATTTTTTTAATTAAAGTGTTACTTAGGGTTAAGTGTAACTGGTGCAAACGGGCATAAAGTGTCCAATTCCGCTGTCTACCAATTCACGCTATTTTCATTGCTCAGTTCAGTTTCTCCCAGATCCTCTCTTGAGGCTTTATGAATACAGATCTTGAATTGGTCATATACTTGTCCTTCTGTTGTTTCTTCTAACTAAGAGCATTTTTACACCTTTCATTTTCGCTGATACGCGATTCCCATCTCTTACAGATGAGGCGATTGCAGTAATTTATGACTTGGAACTGAGTGCCACATTTCTATATTCTAATAAATTAAATGTTGCTAACGCTCTTTGTTTCTTATTCTCAATCTATCCTTTACAGATTAGAGTTAAAAGTATGCGCAGATTTTAATGAATATTACTGATCTTGAGAATTTGGTGAAAAGACAGACATGAAGGGCCTCTATTGGAGGTTATTTCCTGCTCTTACATGTTACAATCCCTCGACTGTACCAAATAATTATCGAGATAACGTGCATCAAACCCTATTTATATTTTACTTTGTGTCGATAAAATATGCGCTATTGCATTCGAAACACTGTTATTTCCGATTATCCAACCAGCAGCGAGTTCGACGCATAAAATACAATTTAATCGCTGCATTGCATTGATAAGTTTGACCAAACACAAAACCGTGTGGAAAATTTAATCTCGATCAATTAAATTCAGTTCGGTGTGATACATCCATTTACATACACCGAGAATTATATTGCATTTATCAGCCCCGAATTTTTGCCCGAATTTACCTCGATATGTTACAGGAATACTACGTAAGTTACGAAATTATTATATTAACATATCCATTATTATGTCAGTAGATGAATTTATGGGGTTCGGAATGTTAACACGCAGTGTTGGGCATTCGTTAAACCGTAATGTAGGGGTATTCAAGGGTATTTTGTATTCACTGTATCGGTAAATAGTCGACTATAACGTAATTAACTACGGAAATTGAAGCGGTGGTGATATAAGCGGGGCGAACTAAATTGAAGGGAGAACAGACACCGTCTGATTGGGGTATTCCTATGCTAATCTGTCTCAGTGCTAATTTAACGTAACGTTTCAGTTTTTCCCTTTTCTCGGCATCTGGAACCTCTCGCTCGCCCTCTTCCGCTTTCGGGTAATTTAAACATCCCCTCAATTAACTCGCGCGGGGACTCGAGTCTAATCGAATTTTTTTGTCCGGCTTTTAGGCACTTTTTTACTTTTTTCCTACGTTGCGCTTAATTGTCACAAAAAGCCCCTGAAATTTCCTCTTTTTTTGGAAAATTTCACTTCTGGAATTATGCCGTCGCAAATTATGGACCGACAATTGATAACATGGGCTGACATATGAAGATAAAGTGATGATCAAACATTGTGTTTGTGATGAGCAAATGACTAAAGGATGATCAATACGTGTTATGTGAGTGTATTGTCCCTTGAGGGTTCATGACAATTAGCTACGTGAAAAGAAAATAATAAACAACTATATAATATTCTTTACCTGTTGAATGTTGTGACGCTACATCAATTCTGAAGATGTGCTTCTCTGCCTGTCCAAAGTTTGGCATGACAATTCTATATATTTGTTCTCACGCAAAACACATTTAACGTTTTGATCTGATACCAAGAAGCTTTGAATCAAAGAAAACCTATCCACAGTAATAATAGTCATAACTCATTTTACAATCGTCAATATATCAGCAAGTGTGTTTACTAGAACTAACAGTTTTTATGTTTTATGTTGTCAAACACCTAAAACGGCTTTTCCATAGACCGAAGGTTCTCTCTACCACGTTTCTAGTATGGATGTGGGCTGAGTTATACCTTTCCTCGGCTTGCAACTCTACAAATTCATTGAACTCATTAGCCATGATACCCATATTGCTAACACCATCTAACATAAACAGAAATGCACAAAAAAAAACTGTCACTAACGACGCTAATGACCATCTGCACGAAAGTCAAAACTCGTAAAAGTAAGGTTGGGAATTATTTTAAGTGGTGAATTTCAACCACTTCAACCACTCAAATCTCACTCAATCTGATACTCAATTTAAGGGACATTTCAATTGAGCGAAGTCTATGAATTCCAAATTGAGTGTAGTGAAGATTTTACTTAAAAATTGAGTGTAGGTGTATGGTGAGTGGCGTTTCTGAATTTGGCCCTCAATTTTCTATTCTATTGCATATAACAAGTGACTGGTCCATATAATGCTATAATGAATGGTTACAAATAATTATATCAAAATGTGATGTGACAACTAAAAAATAATAAAATGTTATAAAATGATAAATTTTTTCATGGAATAAAAAATATATGACATCTTATTCTTTTTGTGTTTTATCATTTCCATGTGCTTTATAACAAATCAAGCATATTATGGCGTTCTACCCAAATTTGAGTTTCAGCAAAGTGTCTATAATTTATAGAACTTGCGCTTTATTTCACTCAAGGCGTTCGTGTTAAATGTAATGTCATAATGCAAGAAGCTATGGCTGTAATCGCTTAACTAGTTTCATAAGTTTTATTAGAATACCGCAATTAATCATATTGTGTAGTTTCATCGGAATTGGAGATTCAGCTAATTTGGAGGCATATACCCCACTGAATTAATATCGTCTGGTTAAATTTAAGATTATATTTCAGGATCTATTTACATAAACACCTGAATCTATCTTATAATTTATAATTCTAATCTAATCTAAATCTAATCTTACAATTAAAACTTGTATGTTTTAATTATTTCACAGAATTCTATCCAAAGATGAATCTTGAAAAAACATTCTATGATAACTGAAACGTGAGCTTTATTTTACTCATGGCATCCTTATCAAACATAACATCATTACTCAACACATTATTGTCCTACTCATTTGAAATTTTCTGCATTTTGTAATAAATCTTAAGCTCGAGTATATTATGGCGTTGTACCCAAATTTTACTTTTAGCTAATTTTCAACAATTTCTGGAACGTGCTTCATTTAACTCGTATCATTCTGGTACAAACAGAAAGTGATAACCCAGAAAGTCGTTGTTGTAATTTCTTGACATATCCTATAATTTATTAGAATTCCATAGTTCGGCATATTAGACTTTCAGAAAATTTTCCTGAGCATGTGATACATGTGCTTCAAATTATTACTATCATCAACCAGCCCTTATCGTCCACTGCTGGACATAGGCCTCCCTCATGGCTTGCCATCCGCGTCTATCTTGACCTGCGTGGATCCAGTTGTTTGCAACTCTTTTTAGGTCATCAGTCCAACGTGTAGGTGGTCTTCCTCTATTTCGCTTATCTGTGCGTGGCCTCCATTCCAGCAACCTCTTTGTCCACCTATCGTCACTCATTCTGGCTACGTGTCCTGCCCAATTCCATTTTAATGTGGTTATTCGTTCGACGATATCTTTCACACCGGTTTTTCGCCGCAGGTCCTGGTTTGTGACGTGGTCCCTCAAACTCAATCCAAGCATGGACCTTTCCATTTTGCGTTGTGCTACTTTGAGTTTTCTCGTTGATGTCACCGTTAAGGTGAGTGTTTCCGCGCCATATATGAGCACTGGCAGAACGCACTGGTCGAACACTTTTCTTTTTTGACAGATGGGGAGTTCGCTCTTAAAGACGTGTCTTAACTTTCCATAGGCCGCCCATCCGAGGTTGATCCTTCTGTTCAACTCGCATGTCTGATTGTCTCTAGATATTCTAATTTCGTGGCCCAGGTATGTATATTTTTCAACCAATTCAATTTCGGTGTTGTCGATGTTTATACCTTCGCTCATGACAAGGTTTGTCATGATCTTCGTTTTAGAAAAGTTCATTTTTAGACCAACCCCGGAGCATGCATCTTCTAATTCGTGGAGCATTTGTTTTGCCTTTCCCAAGTCATCCGTTGTTAAGACAATGTCGTCCGCGAAGCGGAGGTGTCTAAATTTCTGACCATCTATGTTTAATCCCCTTTTATCCCAGTTAAGCTTTTTGAAGGCATGTTCTAAAACAGTGATAAATATTTTAGGAGACATAGTGTCCCCTTGCCTCACACCTCTTCCGATTTCAATGCGGTTGCTGGCTTTATGCAGTCTAACTGACATAGTAGCGTTTTTGTATATATTATAGATGAGTTTTGAGTATCTATAGTCAACACGACATTCTTTCAAGGCGTCTAGTATAGCTTTCAACTCGATCGTGTCAAAAGCTTTGTGGAAGTCTATAAACAGGAGGACCAGAGGTCTATTGTATTCAATGGTTTTCTCGATGAGAGTCTTAATACTCTGCAAGTGATCATTAGTCCCAAAACCGGATCGAAAACCCGCTTGTTCTCTTGGCTGGTAAAGCTCGAGTTTATTATCCAGCCTTGATGTTATGATTCTGGTAAACAGTTTGTATAGATGGCTGAGGAGAGTTATTGGCCGGTAATTTTCCAGGCTTGTTTTGTCTCCCTTTTTATGGAGTAGTATGGTGGTCGCTTTCTGCCACTGCTCCGGGATAGTGCCTGAATGCAGACATAGGTTGAAGAGCGTTCGTATCTTCTCTAATAAAAGAGGGCCTCCAGCTTTTATTGCCTCTGCAACCACCTCGTCCTCTCCGGGAGCTTTATTGTTTTTCATTTTTGACAATGCTCCTTTAATTTCCTCGATGATGATATCTGGTATCTCCTCTGATCCTTGATTTACGACTCCTCGCTCTTGTTTAAGTACGCTGGGGTTTAGGGGTTCTTCGATGCGGCTCCGATATAATTCGTAATAGAACTCCTCCACAATGCTCAAGATTTCATCTCGATTTGAGGTGATGATACCATGTTTATTTCTCAGTTTGATTATTTCAGATTTGCCTTCGGTAAGATTGTTGCGTAGTACTGTCATACTTCTGTTCTTTTCTATTGTTTCTTGAGTTTTCCCACTGTGGTAGTTTCTGATGTCCCGTCTGATTTCTTTAGAGACTTCCTTGTTTTTTTCTCTCATTTCTGTACAGGTGGTGTTTCTATTTTCTCTCATTTTGTTCCGCTCGAGGATCAGATTTTTTTATCTTATTACTTATTACTATAGTTCTGATTAAATCTATGGCAATAATTCGGGAATTTATTTGTGTAAGCACTTGAAACTTTGTACTTTATATAGGCATATATATACCCCACTGAATTAATATCGTCTGGTTAAATTTAAGATTATAATTCAGGATCTATTTAAATGAACACCTGAAGCTGTCTTGTATCTTGTATCTTTTAATTATCTCACAGAATATTATACAAAAATAAATCTTAAAAAGATATTCTATGATACTTGAAACGTGAGCTTTAATTCACTCATGGCGTCCTTATCAAACATAAGATCATTACTCAAAAAATTATCGTTCTACTCACTTGACATTTTTTATATTTTGTAATAAATCTTAAGCCCGAGTATATTATGGCGTTGTACTCAAATTTTACTTTTAGCTAATTTTCAACAACTTGTGCAATGTGCTTGATTTAACTGGTATCATTCTGGTACAAACAGAAGGTGATAACCCAGAAAGTCGTTGTAATTTCTTGAGGTTTCCTATAATTTATTAGAATTCCATCATATTAAACTTGTGAGACATGTGCTTCAATTTATTACTATAGTTCTGATTAAATCTATGGCAAAATTCGAGAATTTATTTATGTAAGCACTTGAAACTTTTTATATCGTATTATGAAGCTTATTTTAAAAAACATAAAGAATTTCATCTCAGATTAATTTTTAAAACAATTTATACGACTCTTGAAACATGTGCTTTATTTCATTGTTGGACTTCCAGTCAAAGAGAAGGTCATATGTCAAAAAGATTTTGTTGTAATCACTTGAAACTTTCTACGTTGTATAAAAAAAAACTTTTGTTAATCATATTGTGGCGTTTTATCCGAATTTGGAACTAAGCAATTTTTTACTATTTGTGAGACACGTACTTCACTTTACCGACATTGCTTTTATTAAATATAAGGTGATAACTCAGAAAGATAACTTAGGCACTTGAAACTTTCTTCATAATGTAATTTGGTTTCAACATCCTACAGAGCATTATCCAATTTGGAATTTCGAAAAGAAATTTGTCTCGCTCGCTATTTGAATGTTGAAATATTTTTTTAAAGAAATTAAATAAAGTGAGATAATCAATAAAAAGTGCCACCAAAAACATAAGAATTAAGGGATTAAAATTCAGGAATCACGAAACACGAATAAATTGACGACAATGTATGGAATTAAAGGACTAAACCTCAATATACAGAAGGGGTGGGAGCTTTCAATACTAATTAACCTATATCAAAGAGACCTCTGACAGTATGACGTTCTTTAGTCCTTTAGTTCTCCTTATTAAAGGACTAATTAAATTTAATCCTTTAATCAACACCTTGTTTGAGCCAGTCGTGTTTTCTTAATTTTTATATTAATTATGTATCTATTTGATATGTATATTTTGGGACAAAAATAGGAATTCAGCTATTATGTAAATGGTTAATATATGCGAAATGGAAAAATGGCGATGTGTAACACTGTAAGACTTTCTCATATGGCCGAACAAAATATTCATGACAACATTATCACCGTTTTATAAAATAAATTTAGTACTGAATATTAACATTTTCTCTTATTAGTAAATATTTCTTTTGGTTGTTTTAGATGGGAAAGGTTTCTGAAATAAAAATTATATACATTTAATATGTTAATTCAAGTATAAAGCTTAATGAAAACACTAAGAGCGTTATTAATCAATTTCGAAAAATCGACCCGATTACAATACTCTCTCATATATGAGTACCTCACATGAGAAAGTTAAAACCCAAATTCGACAAGTATAAAGAAGATTTAGCCAAAAACGTTAGAAAACTTTTTTTATACCTACTTTCGAGCGAATTTCGAGCAAAATTCAAAAAACCGAAAAATGACAAGAGTAAACTACCCTTTTATCCTCGCAGATTTTAATCAAAAGTTTATTTTCACGTCCTAGTATGGTACAAAATCTAAATACAAAGTTTTGACCGTTTGTCGTTTTTTTGATTTTGAGAAAATCCTACCACAGACATACATACACACATACATACAGACGATTTTCCAAAAACATGTTTTTTGGACTCAGTTGACCTCAAAACGTTCAGAAATGCTAATAACTCAATTTCGAAAAATCGACCCGATTACAATACTCTCATATATGAGTAGATATACCTTATATATGAGAAAGTAAAAAAGTGAGTAAATTGTTTTTAGAAAGTTTAATAAATGTATAGCAGGAATGTTTCCTAATATAATGGGCCTTCCAACGTGCCATACAAACTTACTAAGCAATCAGAAGCGTGGAAACTTTATTATATTATATACAGAAGTTTCACTTCAAAATATTACGTCAACCCATCTACACCATAAATTTCATGATTTGCTAATAGAGATCACCAGAATATGGAATCAATTTAAAGTGATGTTGCATGCTGAATTAACTTCAATTGGTTTTTAATTATTTCCAAATAAGAAAATTGAAAATTTCGACACCATATTGCTTGAAAATTATACTTTCTAACGTACACGCTTCTTAGGACTTTGGAGCATGAAATAATGTAAAGAATAGCACCTTGAATTCTTAATTTTGATTAAGCATGAGCTTGATCAACAACTCCAGATATTTATGTTGTTGGATGTATTGATAAGATGACTTCTCAAAATGGTTCACAGGTCGTGCAGCCTGGAACCATCCTCGTAAACTCCTCGCGTGTGAAGAGGGTCGCAAAACCTAAAATCCCCCGATCGACCATGGTATCTCATCGCAGCTCTGTTCCGTATATCGATACCTCTCGACGGCTTCCACATTTTAAAAGAACGAATCATCGTTCGTTATCGCTCGCAAACGCGGGAACTCCCTCACGTCCGGATCCTAAATCAACAGCGTGTATATTTTTCCTCATTCCGGATCTTCACTTATTACCGGCGGTTTCCATTAAGACCGTCTCTCACTCCTTCAAATCGCTACAAATCGTTCCGTGATAAAATCGGAGGGCGGGCGGTGGTGCTCCCCTTTCGGCTCGCACTCCCAATAAATCGACTAGGTAGCGTCAAAAATTTTAATCTCTCCAAGTTTCCCGTATTTCAGAAAATCATTAAGCGAGAGGGACTTATACTGTTTGCGTGATCTGGCTTGTTGGGTTATACAGAAAATAATTTTGTAAGTAAAATTAATGAATTGCTGTAGTCGATTTTGTGAACATTAATATGGTGAATCGGTGATTGTTGCAACGATTTCTGATCATAAACTAATAAATTCATGTATTGGACCAATAAATGAGCCACCATTGAACGCAGAACAATATTGTGATAGATGGACATCAATACAAATGTGAATTTTAGACATGTAAGTCATGAGTTCTGTAAGCTTGTATACTTCAGTGAAAATATTTGTTCTCTTTTACTTTGTAGGTAATGTAGTAATATAATAATGGTTAATAAATATGAATGTTAGGGTTGATACTGCTATGTTTGATATTGTTTGAAAGACTAGTTTGAACATTTTAAAAAATTTGTAGGTGTCATATGTATTTTCGGGCCTCAACATGCAGGGCGTAATCAGTAATAAGCATGATTAAGCAGGTGTTTCCAAGAATCGATCGAGATTAACTCAGATAACATATTAACCATTTCATGAAACGCGTTAAATGATATGCAGGTGTTGCTCCATGGAATAAAAATGGTGAAATGTTGGCAACCAATGGAGGAGCAATTTTTTCTAAAGCATCTCAATAAAATATATATGCGTAAAGAAAATTCTCAGTGGATCATCATGGCATTACAAGTAGGTATACTATACTATAAATTGTCTTCATTATCCACATTTTTATAAAAATGTGTTCTTTTCTTTAGCTTCCTATATTTCATAGGTGCAATACCATTCTTTTTAAAAACATCTGGATAAATACCCCAACTAATGCAAATTTTTGCTCTTTTTATTTCTCATTTTTAAAATTTTTGAAATTTTAACTGCATATTTATAAAAAAATATTGCAATAAACTCCACTTTCTATTAATAAGTAATTTTTAAAGATACCGTTCGTAGTAAGAAATTTACCAAATTTCAACCAATTATCGACAGAAATTTGAAAACTACCGGTATTCATTTGTTTAAAAAGTAAAAGTTCAACGCTGATATCCCATAAAATAAGGGTTTTTAGACTAACATTCATTTAACTTTTTATCTTATTTGTAATAGTAATACCCAGATTCATTTTTGGACAGTATATTAGTGACCCATCTATTTCAAAAACATTCTTGGTCTTAAATTTGAACTAAGTAAGAGTCTTACAAAAATTAGATCTCTCCTTTCAGGCCGCTCTAATATTATTACAATATGTTTATTTTAGTAGTTTACAAATGCAATACATATCAAACCTGGAGACGTACGAAACAATTTTGAGTAAATGGTGATTTCAACTACCAAATTAATTATTATCATTGATGGGAACTGTATTATTTCTAAATAGAAGACCTAAATTCTGTATCAAAATATTCTATAAAAAAAATTATACCTAAAATCAATAACCGGCGAACATAGATCCGTGATCATTGTTAATTAATTTAATGTACAGAAGTCATTAATTAATGCCTGTCGATGGTAATGTTAATACCCAGAGACCATAGGTCTATCTCGACTAATTACTGTATTAATGTAAAGCAATCATACACTTATGTTCATCGTTCGTAATATCGATAAGTGGCGATCATAGATCCATGCTCACTGTTTATTGATTTAACGTACAGCAATCGTACAATAATGTCTATCGTTCGTTATAATTATATCGGACAATCATAGATCTATACTTACAGTTTACTGATTTAACGTATAGCAAACATAAGCCCATGTAAATGGGTTCCACATTAATAACCAACAAACACAGATCCATGACCATTGTTCATTGGATCAACGTACAGCAATCGTAACATAATGTAACGTTTATTCTAATTTATTTACACACGGTCTTAACACTACGTAATTTATCTAGACTAACTAACTTGCCTAACTAATTAATTTATATCACACTCTTATCTGCTAATTTATTTTTACAATTTCACTTGTCCGTTTATCGCACTGTTTTCACTCGCTGCTTCTTGTCTGATCTCCTCTTCGTCCGCAAGTTCGCTTTTACAGCCCTCCATGATGTATACAGGAACCTTCTTGATAGTGCTCGATTCTTTTTTCCCTAATTTCTTTGTTCTAGAAACGACTCGAAAGTAATAAATCATTCTTTCTTTAAATGAATATTCGCCATCATTCTGGAACTGTTTTCATGACCCATTTAGCGGAGCGGCCTCACTTTGAGGTGGGCCACCTCGTCCGATAAGGAGTCCACTCGTTACAATAATGAGCATGGAAATTTACGTACGACCGTTCTTGTATTAACGACACCCATCATCGTCTCAAAATTAATGTCGACTTTCATTGATTTGATGTACAATTTTAAAAATATCACGTACTTTCTTGGTTCAGTGATGAATATGATATTACTCTTAGCTTTCTCTTATCTTGCCCTTGGGGTGGTATTATATATTTAGTATTTAGGTATATAATTATGTAATGTGTGCGAGCTAGAAAAAGGTTCCTTATGAAAACTTTTGTTATTATGTAAGCGCAATTCAACCACCATGAATTACTTATTTGATGTACTTTTTTATTAATATTCCGTACTTTTCTTGTTCAGTGTAATAAATTGTGAAAGCTAGACGGTAAATATCTGGATATCAAAAAGACTGCGTTTAGAACCATTGAGATACCTGTAGTATAGGTACACTCTTTCCATAGTTGATAATTGGAACCACAAAAATGTACGGTGAATAGGACCAAGCGATCCCACTGACTTGTTGTGATCCAGCAATTTCTGTATAGTGAAATGATGACATAGCGAAAATTTGCTCTGTAACGAGCATGGGTGATCAATTTAATTGCGTTGAGATAATGCGAAACGAAGGTTGATGGTAGTTTGGCAGTTATTAATTAATAAGAAACAATTTACCTATCTAATTTGTTATTTCGATGTACGTATGTGATATCACCAGAAGAATTGATATGTAGATTATAATCAAGCTTTATTAATTAAATCGTTGTGTATTTTTAGATTATTTCCGGCTAAATATAGCGTAATTATCCGTTTATTACAGTACCATTATCATCGAGGATAATGGTTTTTAGCGAGAAGTAAAATGTTACACGGCCCATAAATTTGTTTATAACCATACAAGGGACGTCACTTAAAATTTATTTTAAAAGCACCCAGTTACTTGCCTAATCCGGCTTCATTACCATTCTACATCTTTATTAAAGAGATAAATCTGTTAATTTAAACATGCCTGCGAAATTCCCTTTCCCGGGAACAGGTAGAGCTTCCCGGGCATCCCGGTGCACGTTATCTCGGCGCTTGTTGTATTTTTGGTTGGTGACTCCCGCAAATCGTATTAGTATAATGGGTACTTTGTCTCCGCCGCTTAAAGGCTTCGAATAAATCAAACGCTCCACCTGAGAAAATGGCTAAGGTGGGAAACCGAAATCCTCCGGAGGGATGCTCGAGCCGTTCTCGAGGAGCGTTCTTAAAAGCGACTACATCGTCCCCGGGAACGGCGGATTTATTCGGGACGTACGGAAAAATTCCCTTTGTTTAAGGAAACGCGGGGAATTCGATCGTAAAGCACTCTTGTCGTCGCTCGAGGAGCCCTGCGGAAGTGCTTCTCTACAGCGGGAAGAGGGGGGCGAAAGAAATGTCAGTCGTGGGGAAGTGTAAAGGAAAAAAGATGCTCGAGCAAGGGGGTGGGACTGCAGTTTTTCACACCTACACTCAGGTAATATGTTAATGTCGTGCGAAGGAACAAGTGCACGTGAATAAAAGCAAATACAAGATTGATGGTGGTTGCATTGCGCTTATATAAGAAAAGTTATCACAAGAAACCTCTTTCTAGTCATGCTCGCACACTTTACATAATTATATAAACACCTGGACAAAATTAACGCACCACCACATATATTTTGTGTTATTCCAAAATAATGATGATTTTCAGTTGTTTAGGAATCTTACAAGTAGGCTCTGGATATACTTCGACAGTTCAAGTAAATGTTATCAACATGGGTTTTGATTTAAAAGTGTAATAGCAAAGAAAAGCATTTTCGATGAAAACTGATTTAAAATCTGATCAGAAATTGTTGCTTATTAAGACTAATTGTTTTGAGCCACCAAGGTTTTTTGTTATTGATAGTGTAAGTGCGAGAGTTCTCCAGCTTAATGAATCGCAGAACAAATTTGTCAGTGGAAGAAGCAGTAAGAGCATCAACTTTGCTGAATGAGGGATATTCGATGCGTCATGTTGCTAATGTGATAGGAACAAATCATTCCAGCATATGTCGCATGGTTACACGATTTAACGAGACAGGTTCTCATTTACGAAGGCCGGGACAAGGGCGAAAACGGTTTACTAATCCAATAGATGAACGTTTTCTTAGACAATCCGCTCTAAGAAACAGGACAACGACTAGTACCATCCTACAAAATGAACTCGTAGCTGCTCGCAATCCTCTTATATCTTCCCGAACGATTAGCAGGTGCTTAAATGAAGCTGGATTAGACAGCAGAAAACCGACCAAGAAACTCCTGCTCACCAGAGAGCACAAAATTCAAAGGTAGCGTTTTGCGAAGCAACATCAAGATTGGACTCGTAATGATTGGAAGAGGGTTTTATTCTCAGATGAAACGAGAATCAGTCTTAAATCTTCTGATGGATGTGAGCGTGTCTGGAGAAGGCCAGGAGAGAGATTTGCAAGCTGCTATATCTCTCCAAGAGTTCCGTTTGTTGATGGCTCTGTAATGTTTTGGGGAGGCATCTGTTTCGATGGCCGAACAGAATTGGTCCCCATACGTGGTAGGTCAATGAATGCGGATTATTATCTGGAACATATTGTTGTAGACCATGTAATGCCATTTGCTCCTATTGTGGGACCGAATTTCTTGTTTATGCAGGACAATGCTCGTCCTCATGTGGCTGGTCAGGTTATTCGCTACATAGATGCTATAGCTATTCCGTTCATGGAATGGCCAGCCAAGAGTCCTGACATGAACCCAATAGAGCATCTATGGGACGATATAAAAAAAGGATTGGACGTCGTACACCTCCACCTGCCAACCGCAATCAACTGGTAGATGCCAAGATGCATGGAAGCAGTAATTAGGAGTAGAGGAGAACATATATGATATTTGAACAGCTCTAAGTCTGAAAATTCTATTGTTTTCGTTTGTTTTCTGTTTGCAAGTAAAATTTCTTTAGAAAAAAATTATTAGAGATAACGCCCTGATTTGCTAATTTCATTTACTAGCTACTAGACAGTACCTTACTATAAGCTTTTATGAAAATGTTATTGCAATATTAATTTCTGTATTGTAATTATACAAATTTAATTGTGTGGTGCATTAATTTTGTCCAGGAGTTTACTTAAATATATAATACCACCCCAAGGATAAGATAGGAGAAATCCAAGAGTAAAATCATACTTGCCCTTGTACACTGAACCAAAAAAGTACGTGATAATAATAAAACTGCACATCGAATCAAGGAACATAGATATTAAGTCTGAGATGATGAAGGGTGTCGTTAATATAAAAATGGCTAATAAAAGTTCTTTAGGATTAAAAATTTTTCTTCGTCACTTTGTTGGGTATGGTTGTTTTTGTAATTTTTGGTTGTATTAGAAAAAAAAAATTGAGACACTCAAAAATGGTCACAACAAATTGTTAACTTAATAAACAATGAAATTATCAATTAAAAATTATTTTTTTCTCCTGTTCTATTAAGAGCCAATAATAATGATTATTAAATACAAAATTATTCCTTTACAAATTATTTAAATAATGCAAATATTAAAAAAATGATTATAAACAATCATTTTATTTAAGAAATAGGCGTTTGTTCAAATGTCAAATGAAGTGAATTTAAATGTCCAGAAACATTATTTTTGCTTTTGTGCAAGAAACTAATATTATAGCGATTTCCAGAACCTTATATTTTAACTAAGCACAAATTCAGTAGTTTTTGACGTGATATACGTCTTATAAATCGGTGTGCGGGCTACCTGCACTTTCCAGAAAACATTGTAACGTTACGCATCTATCTCTCTTCCACTACAGCGACACAGCGTCCGAGTGATAGAGGCAGAGAAACCGTAACCACACAACGAATAGAAAACCTAAGTCTGACGTCACAAGTGGGCGGTGCTAAGAAACCTTTCCAAACAAATCGATAAAGCGTGTAATTTGCCCATAAGAAGATTTTATGTTCAAGTTTATTCTTAGTTTTCACGTGAATGAGAGTGGCCAGTTTAATATTTTGTGAAAACTTAGGACGGTTCAACGTTTTATCAAAGTATTTTTGATAAAAGGTAAGTCTAATTATTATTTTTCGACCGTTTTAGTTTTTTGAGGTTATGTTTTTGTTTCCACGTGTGATTTATTTTGTGTGCTTTTTAGTTAAATAAATCCATTTGAAGTTAGAATTTTGATTGAAAATGGCATCCAAACATGTTTTGAAGATCTGCAAAATTATTGAGTCTTTTGAAGGCGAGAATAAAATGATAAAAAGGGGTGAAAATGCGTTGGCATCCAATCATATAAAAAGCATGCAGTTTGATGCTGACGCTGACTTTATGATTATTAGAGGGGAAATACATGCCAGCATGAATGATAAAATATATAGAGTACAGGTAGCTATTCTGCTTTCCATAGATTTTATAGATATTTGTCTTATTATATGTTCCTATTGCAGATTACGTTAAATAAGTCAGGAGAGATTACTTCGGCTACATGTAGCTCCGCGTGGGGTATAAAATGCCACCATAGTGTTACGCGGGCTCTTTTGGGAATTATAATATATCAGTCACTGATAAAGAATGTCTATGGAATGCTTTAAAACTAAAAGTATTGCCAGTTAAAAACATCCTTAGAAATGTATCCTCCAAAACCATATGTGGCTATCGAGGACCCATTGACTGAGTGCTTACTTTTGGTTTTAAAAAAAAGGTCTTTAAACACAGCAGCACCACTAAACTTAACAAAAATGATAAGTTTTGTTGAAAATAAAACAATAACATAACCTATAATATATAAAAAACTACATACCTATCTAGAAATATTTAGAGATAACATAGGTTTGAACAAACTTTATCACAATATAAAATTGGCAACTCTTATTTACAACAAAGTTAGCAATAAATGTAGAATTAAAACTTTCTTAGCGGCAAATTACACGCTTTATCAATTTGTTTAGTTAGTCTATTAGAGCCATGCGGGAGTGAGACGACGCATCTATCTCCCTTCCACTCCGTCGGCGGCTACAGCTCACAGCTGGACGTTAGCGGTATTGCCGACTATTATTTATAAAGTTATCTGAATATTTACTGTGCATACCATTGCTTATTTTATTACTATTACAATAACAATTGCGGCAATAAGGTATTTAATTCTTGCATTCTAAGAGTTCGATTAGCTATATATTCTCATATAAGTATTTGTTCTTCCATCGGTCAATGAGTGCTGTAATAATAGGTTATGTTACGATTTCGACTAAAACATTATGATGAATGATATAAATAAGTCGACTGCTTTCATTTAGTATTCAATGAAAGTAATTATCCTGCGCAGCAATTCATGTAAGATTAATATTCAAGTTCGCACATGTCATAACAATGTGTCTAAAATGACCAGTTGGACCGGCCAACAGCAGTGCGAAAAAACCTTCTAATGATAATTTAGTGATAATAATTCTATCCAATTCATAAACGTATGTCGTAAAATTATCGTCAGTAAACCGACTTTACAGACAACCATTTTTTTTATTAATTAAAATTTTATTAAACCTTAGTGAATTTTGCAGAAATGTGTCCACTTTTTAATCAAAAAAATGGTCGATATATGTCTTTTGAACTAGATTCAACTGATTTCAAAAATCTAATGAATACCCTTCGATTATTCAAAGACTTTTATACAAAACTATGTCACTTTTACAAATGTATGCAATGGATATAAAACCTGAATTTTTGTTATTTGTTCTCTTTGTAATTATTCTCTTGATAATTTTAGTGTCTCTTTAACGCCATGAAATAAATATTACTTCATAAAATCCCAAAGAAAGAATTTGAGGGTTTTTGAAATTTGTTTCAAAAGGGATGGAATAGCTTGTTTCGACGTTTGTTCAATGATTTCTGTAATACAATGAGGTAGTTCACAAGATATTCGTTATAAAATATTGGATTCCTTAAAAACACATATTTTAATTTATTCGCATACCCTTTCTAATGCAATAAATGGAGTAAATAGCCTAAATAGGTAATGTCTAAATTTCATTTATAAAATGGTATTCGCTATAAAGTATTCTTGAAATTCTTTCCTGTCAATTGTCAGGAGGCACCGTGAGTGTATTTAGAAGTCTTTACATTAGGAAAATCTGTTTATCTATTAATACGTTTTTTCTTACCGTCCAGCGCTGTCTACATATTTAATCCACCAATCAACGTAGCTTCCTCTTCAACAACAAATTCTAAATGCGGTAAATAATTCACTGGCAATAGTAACAGACACATAAACTTTGCCAGAAAAGTCGGAGTTAAGGTAGAAACTCTTAACGTCTTTTCACGTGAGAAGGCGGCATAATATAATATTCTACGAAATATGAAATTCAATTTGTTGCATATGGATTTCTAGAACGTTCGACTGAAAGTTATCTGATCGAAACGAATATTGCTTTTTTGAATCAGCAGGCTGCCGGAGAACGAATGTTCTAAAATATTTACGTTGTTTTATCGAAAAACAATGTCGTGTAGGGATCAAGTTTTACTTTCCTAATAATTGAAAGTAGATATTTCCTCATTTTGTGTAATGCTGAATATGCTTTGACTTGTCCTTTTGAAATGTTACAATATACGTCCTGTTTCTTGTAGATTAAAGTTTCGTTCCAGATATCCTCTTTTATGTTGGGTAGGGACAAATTTCTCTCAAGTTCTTCCGACACGAACAGTCGTTTGGATCGGATGCTACGAAAGTTGTTCGAAAAGTATGTCAACATAAAGGGTTGCCTCGGGATTCTCTGGATGTATGCATTTCCGTTATTGGAGCAAGCATTTCCTGTGTAAATTTTGTACCGATATATTATTGACATCTCTGGCGAAACTAAGAGAAATATTGCTTTGTTGCTGTCACCATGTGACCCTTTTAGGTATAGAACAGCAGGTTCTGATGTGTGAAATAGCCAAGCAAGAGATTTTTAAGCATTAGCGACTTCATTTTATCTCACCTCTGATATATGGTACCAAATGGATTTCAGTGAGACTTGCAAAAGTCGATTTGACGATTAATCCAGGAAAGTAAGTGCATAAGGATGAAATTAAAAAAGTAGGTAAGAACATATTAACCTTTGATAAAAATGAAATTGGCTTTACTGTGTTACAAATTGGAAAACTTTCATTGCAGGAAACTTCAAATTATCAGCGTAGTTCAAACGGGGTACTTCAAACACCTCCCGCTCCGATAAGATTAAAATCCGTAGAAATAAAGCGCAATTGTAATTAGACTTTTTATACAGGTCTCACTGCACTGGTGCCCTGCTACTTTGTAACTAAAACAAGTAGTAAATTATTACCGACGGATGATTGATCGGTTAAAGTTTACGTTCGCTCTCGTCCAATTTTTCGTACTTAGTTGCACGAGTTACACGTGAAACTGTTTAAGCAAACGTCAAAACAGGTCGTAACCGGACGTTTTACAACGCGATAAAGTTTCTTCAACAGCAAACATAAAGACAACTGGCCAAAAAAACAACATTAAATTTAGATCAAAAGATATATGTTTCGGCACAATAATTTATTACTCTGGAAGGAAATAGAAAGTGACTAACAAATCTGAAGACTTTCACATCTCTTCGAGAGTTACGGCGGCGTTGATGTTTCGAATTAAGGATCGGTGTGTTTTAAAATAACCCAAAATAAGATAAAAATAACCACAATACAAACGTCTTGGGAGAGTTAGGTCCGGGTAGGCTATAATCAGCTGTTCGAACTGATACAAATAATATACTATAAGTCGGTGGAATAATATAAAATATAAGTGGATCGATAGGCCTATTTTATCAAAAAATCACTGTAGGCCAGGCTACAAAAAAAAAGTTGATATAATGTTCTACAGATATCTGAAAGTTTTAAATGGTAGCGGGGACCTATAGAAAGATCACTGTATGACCATATACAGCTAGAATGTCCCTGTTTTTTTATAAACAATGGGTTAAGGCGGGAAAATCGATTTTTTCCTCATAGAATTTTCCGGTTGCCTTTTAGAGAAAAGTAGTCAACAGGAAAGTTGTAGAGAATAACAAGACGGTTAATTTGATTTTTTACAAACTCAAATCGATAAATAAACAATTGAGTTATTAGCAAAAAACCATCAATTTTTCATTACTTTATAAATAATAATAACTTTTGCAATAATAGTGATAAGTGAAATGTAATACACGAACTATGAAGCCTCTAGGGGTCTTTATAAGTGTGCAAAATTTCAGCCAAATCGGGTTATTAGTTTACGAGATATCTTATTTGTTTATACCAGAGACTTAATGTTTAAACAATTGAGCTTGCCCAGGCTGCAATCCTACAGATATTTAATAAGGTGGAATAGTTTCACTGAATGCCGAACTATCAGTTAAGTTTGAAAACCAACTCATTTTTAATGAAATTGTTCTTAAAAAAATCATTTAAAAAGGGACTAATTTTTTGCTCAAAAACAAATTGAATAACTTATTTGTCTATTGTTACACACGTTTTTAATAAATTACATTGAAAATATGGTAAAAAAACCTTTTATGGTTTTTTAAAAAAAGGTTCTACGGCCAATAGAAGCCGAGATAGCAACATTTAAAAAAAAATCATATCTTCATTATTTATAAATATTAAGAACCGAAATTTTCACCTATTTTACATAAAGACCTCAAATGTTAATATAGGATTTATAGGTTTAATATTTGTGCACCTTGAAAAAAGTTATAGCCCTTTTAATTTAAGACAAATACAATTTTAACAATAGACAAAAAAGTTATTCAGTTTGTTTATAAGCAAAATATTAGCCCCTTTTTAAATGGTTGTTTTAACAACAATTTCATTAAAAATTAGTTGGTTTTCAAACTTATCTTATAGTTCGGCATTCACGGAAACTATTCCACCTTATTAATGATCAGTAGGATTGCAGCCTGGGCAAGCTCAATTGTTAAAACATTGAGTCTTTGGGATAAACAAAGAAGATATCTCGTAAACTAATAAACCGATCTAGCTGAAATTTTGCACACTTATAAAGACCCCTAAAGGCTTCATAATTCGTGTATTACGTTTCACTTATCACTATTATTGCAAAAGTTATTAACATTTATATAATAATGAAAAATTGATGGTATTTTGCTAATAACTCAATTGTTTACTTAGCGATTTTAACTTATAAAAACCAATTTAACCGTCTTTATATTGTCTACAACTTTCTTGTTGACCACTTTTCTCTAAAATGTAACAGGAAAATTCTATGAGGAAAAAACCGATTTTCACACCTTAACCCATTGTTTATAAAAAAACAGGGATATTCTAGCTATATATCTATAGGTCCCCCCTACCATTTAAAACTTTCAGATATCTGTAGAACATTATGCCGTGAAAACTATAATTTTTTAGTATGTAGCCTGGGCTACTGGGTCATGTCGTCTTCCACGCTGTAATTTCATACCTCTGTAATTATTAAATCTACGATACGTAGTTTAATACCGATTTTCTTCAATTTCTCGGAAAATTTGAAAGGGAAAATTATCAAAAACGCCACATCCAGGTAATCTTGTATTTACGAAGGCCCTGAGAGAAGCGTGAACTAAATTGAATGATTTAGCAAATCCCATTTCATCTATTTCGTTCTCATTAGCTGAATTAAGGCAGGCGCCTGGAATATTCCTTTATTTTTATGCCGACCCTAATAAGAATTTGGTTACGGCAATTGAGCATGTCTTGAGTACCGTTTAATTAATCATTGAAAACGAACGTTCAAATACGTTACATTAAACAAGATTATATTATATATATATACAAGATTATATTATATATATATACAAGATTATATTTTATATATATATATATATATATATATATATATATATATATATATATATATGGTACGTTCCACGCCGAATTTAGATTTTTTTTTAGATTTGGCCCAAAATCAACTAAAACGGTCCTTTTGGGCCCCGAAACTCCCTCTAAATTTTTAGGGCCCCAAGTAGAATAGAATTCAAGTCATGGAGAATTCAAAATTGAAATTTTCAGGATCGGCTCCAAAACCAAAAATTTTCAACCATCCATAACTTGTAAAAATACCCATTTTTATGAAAAAAGTTTCAAACAAAAGTTGTTTGCAATGCTTTATACTTTCTGAAACCGCTAAAAAAAAAGTTCATCCGACATGGTTCACTATTGATGAGTCTTGACGCCATTAGTCGTCAGGCCGCCAAAAAAAAAACATTATCAGCTTTCCTGAGCAAAAAAATCAGGAGCGTAGCTGGATTCGATACAAAACTTTTCAGCCCCAACAAAAGTTAGTCAGACCTAAGGGCTCCGAGAAAAAAAATGGTTTTCAGGTTCAGCTTCAAAACCAAAAATTTTCAACCATCCATAACTTCTAAACATACTCATTTTTATGAAAAAAGTTTTAAACAAAAGTTGTTTGCAATGCTTTAAACTTTTGGAAACTGCTAAAAAAAAATTCATCCAGCACGGTTCACTGTTGACTGGTATGGGCGCCATTATTCATCAGGCCGCCAAAAGAAAAAACATATTCAGCGTTCCTGACCAAAAAAATCAGGAACGTAGGTGGATCCGATACAAAGCTTTTGAGCCCACACAGAAGTTCGCCAGACCTAAGGGCTGGTCCCAAATTTGAAGATTTGTATTGAAAATTCAAATTTCCAGAACAATTCTTGTGGAAGGTTGCTTCAGCGTTGTCGTCAACCGTTGTGGACCTTCAAAAACATCAACAAGAGCAACAATTTGGGTGAGAGTCGCTTCTTGGATAAAAAATATGCGTCAAGCGAAGTCGTCTGGGCTCAAAATTCAAGTATTTTGAGGAATTTTGAGTTTTTGAGCCGCCGGGGACTTGGAAAATGCTCTACTTATATGAAAATAGCATGCCAACCTTAGTGATGTTGATCCCCAGCAAATTCTAGAAAAAATGTCGCTCATGGTTTGATATTGACTGGCAAACATTGGATTTCTGGGGGCTCAATGGAATTTTTTTGATATCAAGGGATTTTTGCCGGATTTTACCTTTTTTTTTCTCGGAGCCCTTTGGTCTGGCTAACTTCTGTTTGGGCTTAAATGTTTTGTATCGGATCCAGCTACGCTTCTGATTTTTTTGGTCAGGGGAGCTGATAATGTTTTTTTTTTGGCGGCCTGACGACTAATGGCGCCAAGACTCGTCAATAGTGAACCATGTCGGATGAACTTTTTTTAGCAGTTTCCAAAACTTTAAAGCATTGCAAACAACTTTTGTTTAAAACTTTTTTCATAAAAATGGGTATTTTTACAAGTTATGGATGGTTGAAAATTTTTGGTTTTGAAGCTGAACCTGAAAACCATTTTTTTTCTCGGAGCCCTTGGGTCTGGCTAACTTTTGTTTGGGCTGAAAAGTTTTGTATCGAATCCAGATACGCTCCTGATTTTTTTGGCCAGGAAAGCTGATAATGTTTTTTTTTGACGGCCTGACGACTAATGGCGCCAAGACTAGTCAATAGTGAACCATGTCGGATGAACTTCTTTTTAACAGTTTCCAAAAGTTTAAAGCATTGCAAACAACTTTCGTTTCAAACTTTTTTCATAAAAATGGGTATTTTTACAAGTTATGGATGGTTGAAAATTTTTGGTTTTGGAGCCCATCCTGAAAATTTCAATTTTGAATTCTCCATAACTTGAATTCTATTCCACTTGGGGCCCTAAAAATTTAGGGGGAGTTTCGGGGGCCCAAAAGGACCGTTTTAGTTGATTTTGGGCCAAATCTAAAAAAAAATCTAAATTCGGCGTGGAACGTACCATATATATATAACATTATATATAATATATATAATATGAATTAATTTCGAGAACATATTCCATCTCTTACGGTGTATACTATGTCCAGTCACAATTGGAACACAAAAAAAAACACTTAATGGCTGTTTAAGTAGTGAAGAGCGATGCCGTCTTGTCCTCCATGGGCGTATCATTACGGATAATAACTCTAACAATGAATTCACTTCCAAATCGCACAAACAAATGGAACACACATTCACACACCACTGCTTTCTCGAGTATAAGTGCGGAAGAAGACATCACAAGGAAAGCACACGTGGCCGCTGTGTTATGGTCCAGTGGACCATCCAGTATCTGTAGAGTCTCGCGTACTTCCTCGTACACGATTTCACTGATCGACTGTACACCTGCACCTTAGAAGAAGAAGAAAATACAAACGAAGTGCCGCTGTCGTAAAAAAAATTGCGGTCCAATGGACCCTCTAGTTCTTTATCTGTACATATCCATACATTCACATATATGATTTCACTTGGGCAACTGAACACCTGCATTTTAAAAATACCAGGGCGTTTCTGAATAAGCAAAAAGATAAGTCCCATGGTTTTGTATAGAGACAACGGACTCTTTTCGAATGTCCTCGGTAAATTCAGATTTTATTAAGTGTTCCAATTGCTACTGGTTAAAGTATAACCTAGTACTAAATTCTTTGTGTTTAAGATGCGACATTTTCAATGGAAACTTAATCACTTGGCATCAACAATTCCATAATTATATTAAATTGTTAATCATTTATTAATTATTTGTTAACTATCAATTAAATAAATTAATAACTATTTAATTATTACTTTAATTTATTAATTATTCTTACTCTTAGTTTGAACTGAGTTATGTTTAAAAATTGGAAAATGATCACATTGGGTCTTCGAGAGAAAATTGAACTCATATTTCTACATATCGGTAGGTTTAGTTTAATCTGCAGAATTTCACAATAGACATCCAGATAAACCAAGACCAAGTGCAGAGTTTATACGTCTTAACCTGACAAAGTATAACGCCACAGGAAGCTTTCTACAACAAACGACATCAATTATTAACAACAATCTTGGAAATACTGCGATTTTCTGGGAAAAAAATGAAAACATAGTTCAGCACTTAGTATCACAGAAACTAAACGACTTTCTCTTGAAGTCATTTCTCTGCTGCGTGAGTAGCATTTAATCTATTTTTCCATTTATTTCCCTCCGTTTGTCACCAAAATATCGAAAATACAGCATCGGGCCATTTTTTAAAATATTATCCTATTTTTACTTCAAATTTGAATTTACGAATTTTTTAAACATTAATTTCACTTCATGGAGTAGCCCTTTTTCCACTTTAATATTTTCTACATTAAAAACCTTACTCCATTTCCTTTATCAGTATTTTTGTAGAATTTCGTTCATAAAAAGGAAAAAAAAACGACGAGATTAGTGTGAATCAACTAAATTTTTAGGGAAATTTCCTTAACGACATAATTAGAAATATTATGGATAACAATAAAAGATCACATTTTAGCAAATCGATCTTGGGGACGATACCTTTTTGCTCTTTGTTTACTAAGTATTCATCGGATACAATATATTTATTGAAAAATGGAGGTGTGTCCATTGGACTACATTCTCATATTTCCTTACAAATATTGAACAGTATAAAAATATTCAAACTAGAGCCCTTCAGAGAAAATTTAGCCAAATATGGTTTTAATTTTATTTACATATCAAAAAGTAATAGATATTCAAAATTTAAAATTAATTCTTCAAGCTTATTTCGAGAAATTTCCAAAAAACCGCAGAGTAAGAGTGACCTCCGAAGACAATTTAGCTCTAAATATTTAAAACTTTATTACACATATTTAACTGCAGATAAAACATTCAAAGTATAGTATAAACTAATTATATTTCGAGAAAATTTCCAAAAAACAAGAAATAACTACAGTAAAGTGTCACTACTTGAGAAGTTTGCCAAAATTGTTGGCAATCTTCACTGAATGGAGATGGTACCTTAAGGAGAAGAAAGCGTCCTTTAGTGAAGATTTAGCTAAAATTGTTATTAAACTTTGTTATTCGACATTGGAATAATTATTAAAATCTTAAAACAATTTTTGGTGTAAATTTGGAGAAAATCTCCAAAAACTGAAAAGTGAAGAAAGCAAACTACCACTTTTTCCCACCCCATTTTAACAAAATTTATTGGGATGTCCTGGTGTAGCACAAATTCTAAATTCAAATTTGGAACCATTAGTGGTTTTCATCATCGGAGAAAAATGTACCACAGATACACATAAATGTAGACATTTCTTCAGAAACATGTTTTTTGGAAGTAGCTAACCTTTAAACGTCGAGAAATGCTAATAACTCAAATTTGAAAAACCAACCCCATTACAATATTTCTTATATAAAAGTA
The DNA here is from genome assembly GCA_946251905.1 of Cryptocephalus moraei. Lineage (NCBI taxonomy): Eukaryota > Metazoa > Arthropoda > Insecta > Coleoptera > Chrysomelidae > Cryptocephalus > Cryptocephalus moraei. Next base: position 24,396,209 of record OX276456.1, read on the forward strand.
CTTGCGAAAGTAAATATAGTCAATGACACCTGAAACTCAACATTAACCGAGTCAATTATAACTGAACAATCCTATATTGGTTTCCCAATTCTGATATTCACGACTATAAAAATATCAATTGTAACAGGTGGATAACTATATCAGAGTCAATTACAGTAGAGGTAAAATTTTTCGTAAACTATTTCAGAAGTTTGAGTCTGCAAAATAAGTTTCTTTATGTAATAACTTCACTCAATTTTATAGTCGAATTTTCTTATGCACATTTTTTAGATTTTGATTCCATGTTTGGTGATAGCGACTAATGTACGAATCGAAAATGAAATTTTGATTCTATGATTTCATTCTATTCTATTGATCTAATCTATTCTATTGATTCTATGATTCTTTGATACTATGTTTTCAGAAATTCTTGCCGGGTTCAATGTATTTATTGCACAAATCTATATATACTATTTAACAAACACAGAGACATATTGATCAACGTTAATATCGTTTCATTTAATGAATAAATGTTAATGTGACCAATAAATGAATATATTTTATTGATTAAGATATGAAGCATGTTCGTCAATAAACGATATCAGGTTAATTGGGTTAGGACTATATAGAGCAACTATTCGACATGACACATTACGGATTACATAATTACGATACATACAGTTAGTTTGCGATTTGATATGGTTGAGGATTGATCTTATTGGAATCAATACTCTATTATTCCTATTAATATCGCCATCATTGCGTACCGTTCTATAACCTTATACAATAACGTTAATTATACATCTTCACATAATATGTACATGATACATCTTTAAGCGACTCACTTATGATAAAATCAGCTCATCGCTTTGTAACGTTAAACCTTCGATTGCTTCCTTAAATAAAAACAAGAATTCTCTCCGCTCTTTCTACGTTCAAAAAACTTTTCCTATCTTCCCCATAGTTCTCCTTAGGGAATGATCCATAAATTTTTTATGCATGCGTCGAAATTAGAATGTTCCCCATAAAAGGTACAAACTGCCGATAAAGATATTCCATAACATCTATCGGTCAACGCTTCCGAAACGATGCGGATATCCGATCGTATCGATCAATTCTTATTTTTCGCTCCTTTATCAAGCTCGAGTTGCGATCTGAGAGTCGACGAAACTCGTTTCGTGTTCGAAGTTTCCTAACTTTATTCCAAGAGACGAGAAGTTGTAATTGATAACCAATAGTTGGTATATTTGAGTTAAAGGCAATGCCTGGTTAGTTTGTAGTTCCCAATTTATATTACGAGTCGATTGGTAACGTTGTTCTCAACCTTAATAGTCCTGTCAGCGACGGTAAAATACCGTATAACTGTGCAATTTTGGGAATCGATAACGATTATCATAAAAACTTGAGTTTTAGCTCTACTTACCCTCTAATTCAAGCATTGCAAACAGGAAAAATCACTTGAATCATAACATAACAATAATACCCAAATTGAGTAAATTGCACGTGGGTTACGATTAATTTCGATTAGGGTGATAATGCCGAGGGTTTTATTGTTACATTTTTTAAAAAAAGAAGTGACCTTATTTGTGTTATAACTCAGTCAATTTTTATGCAAAACACTTTTACTAGTACGCGTTTGAAAATTTATTGTATGTAATTTAAAAATGGTCTCGTGAGTTTTCTCCAAAAATTTTAGCATTTCCAAGTTATTTAAGGTTAAAAGTAACAAATTTCGGGTTTCTCTAAAAATAACCGTCATTCGACGATCAATAACTCGATTCTTGTTGGTTTACAGAAGTTAGTAAAAAACAAATCTCTTTGTTTTTATATAATTTTTTCGATAAAATGAAAACGTTCTTATGTAATTCGTGAAAAATAGTTAAAAAACATGAGTTTTTTCAATAAAAATTTCAATAAAAAAAGTTTATTGCTATTTTGCAAAACTGCTAATTTATTTTTTAACTTATATTCTATGCCATATTATGATATTATGTAAAAAGTGATTCCGCAACTTTTTTCTCTCTTCAACTTTCTTCTAAATTCAATACCTAAAAAGTTATAAGCAAAACAAATCTGGGAAAACCGCGTTTTTCAATTTTTTTTTTAAATTGTTGCCTTTTAAACAATGTTCCCGACCTCTGCGCTTTGGAAGATAAGTCAATCCTTATTCTAAGCATTATTCCCAAGGTATTCATGTAAAAACATTGCGGTAACCTCTTACACCCCCGTCAAAATAGATGGGTCCTGGACAATTACTTGAAAATTGGGATTTAGGTATTATTTATAACCTTCAAAATCTACCCTGGGCGGAAGCGGGCCTTTACCCTAGGGGTGGAAGCCACCCCTTCTATGGGACGAAACATTTTCCAACATTTCAATTCAAAGCAATTTTTGTTCTATAAAGCTTTTTTGTAAAGTTGATACTTTCCGAGTTATTCACGATTGAAGTTGTATATTTTTCATTGAAAAATGTGTGTTGTTAACTGTTTTTCACGAATTACTTAAAAGTTTTCATTTTATCGAAAAAGTTATTAAAAGCAAAAATGTAGCTAATGAATAAACAACGAAATTCGTGTTTTAATGACTTCTATAAACCGAATACACATCGAGTTATTGCTCGTTGAAAAACGGTTATTTTTCGAGAAATCCGAAATTTGGAACATTCAACCTTAAGTAATTTGGAAATGGTGAAATTTTTGGAGATAAGTCAATTTGGAGGCCTTTTTAAAGTATTTTAAAAAAAGCATTTTAAATCAGCACTGACAAAAGGGTTTTGCCTAAAAATTGACTGAGTTATAACAAAAATAAAGTCACTTCTTTTTTGAAAACATTCAACATTAAAACGCTGAGCATTACCACCCCATTTTGAAATTAATCGTAACTCACTTACAATTTATTTTGTTGGGTATTATTGATATGACAAGTGATTTAACAGGTTTGGAAACAGGCTTATTTTAGAAAAAAATAATTGATTAAATTAATGTTAAGATAAAATGCAATTGCATTGTAATTTTGAAAAAAAATGTATTTTTTTTAAATAAACCAAAAAATATTCATGATACACAAAATTTTTTTCAATGAAAATTGTAGGTCCTTGTGCATATACCCTATGCTCCAAGATGCCTGCTCCGAAATTTGAAAAAATATATAATTGATTTTTATGCGACAATTCCCTAATTTTAAAAAAATAAAATAAGCATTATAATGCTTAAATAAGCATTGCAAACTGGTCAAGTTACTTGAATCATGTCAATAATATTGATAACTGAGTTACTTGAGTTACTTCCCGACCTCTCAAATATGAGGAAGCTCACGCTTTTAGGGCTTGATCCATGTCCTAAAACAACTTTATGTAGTTAATCTTGTTCGTTGTGTGTTAATATTATCTAAGTTTTATTTATTTTAACTGCGTATGTCAACGTATTTGTTTTGTACGTGTGACGCCGCACACTTCGAACAATAGGAGCCCTAAAACAAAACAACTTGTTTGCGAGCCTGAAGATGGCTTCTAGGAAGCCGAAACCGGTCGCTCATCTTCAATAAATCTAGCTGTTGGTTAAGACTTGGTGTTTTCCTTTGGTTAAATGGCCTATGTATATAGTTTTTCTTTCTTTAATGAGGGCCATTAGTTCTTTCGGCTTCTTCATCCGATTAAGCACTTCTACGTTCGTAATTCGTTGGACCCATGAGATGCGGAGCATGCGGCGGTATAAGTACATTTCAAACGCCTCAATTTTCTTTTCAGTTGCAGGATCCAGGGTCCAGCATTCACATCCGTACAGCAACACACTGAAGACATAGCATCTAATCATGCGAACCCTGAGCTCCAAACTCAGATCAGGACTAGCACAAAATCTTTTCATGTTTATGAATGTTTTCCTGGCTTGTTCGATTCTGGAACGGATCTCTCGTTTCGGATCGCACCATACGTTGACTATGGTACCCAGGTATTTAAAACACGAGACTTGTTCGATCTTATTGCCGTTAATCAAAATTGCTTCAGCAGTGGGTCTCTTGGAGGAAACTAACAGTTTGGTCTTAGATATATTCATGTCCAATCCATGATGCTCACTATATTCAGTTATTCTCTACATCATATTTTGTAGGTCTGATATGTTATCGGCAAGGACTACGGTGTCATCTACGTATCTTATATTGGTGATACAAACTCCACTTATTTTGATACCTCCCATGTCTTCCGCTAGAGCTTCTTTGAAAATTGCCTCCGAATAGATGTTGAATAGGACTGGTGACAATATACAGGCCTGTCTTACGCCTCTTCGGATTGACACAGTGTCAGATGTTCTTCCGTCTATTTTTACTTCGGCAATCTGGTTCCAGCAGAGATTCGCTATCAATGTAATATCTCTTTTGTCAATCCCGGTTGCGGATAATATTTCTATCATCTTTTGATGCTTGACACGGTCGAATGACTTTCTATAGTCAATAAAGCAAGCGTAAACAACTATGTTCATATCTCTGCACCTCTGTGCTAAAACATTTAAGGAAAAGAGAGCTTCTCGAGTGCCCAATCCGTTCTGAAATCCAAACTGAGTGTCGGTTATTTGTTCTTCGCACTTCTTGTAAATTCGAGTGTGGTTTATTCTCAGAAAGACTTTAAGGATATGTGGCATTAGACTAATCATGCGATAGTCGTCGCATTGTGATGTGTTTGTTTTCTTCGGAATCGTTACAAAAGTAGGCTTGAGCCAGCTGGGAGGGATCTTTCCCGTTCTGTATATGGTATTAAATAGTTCTAGCATAAGATCCCATCCTTTGCCTTCTTGGCTAGCAGTGGTTTTAAGTACTTCTATATGTACCCTATCTGCTCCCGTAGCCTTTCTGTTTTCCTGAGTTTTCAACGCGTTTATGACTTCACTCTTTGTGATAGCTGGTCCATCTTCTCCATGTTCGATTACTACCTTGGGCGTCTCGTGTCTGTCATCATCAAAAAGCTCCTCCACATAGCTCTTCCATCTTTTTAGTTTCTCTTCGATACCAGTTACGATTTCATTATTAGTATCTCCGAGAATTCCTATTTGGCGTTTTCTTCCTATTTCAGCCACCTCCCTAACTTTCTTATGCACATTAAACGAGTCATGCTTCTGTTGTAGTTCTTCGATATCTGTACATTTCTCGGCCAGCCATTTCTCCTTTGCCTCTCTGCACTTCTTCCTTACAGCTTTATTGAGTTCTTTATATTTTAACGGTGTGGATTTGGTCATCCTTCTCTGTGTCATAAGTTACAAAATTTCATCCGTCATCCATTCCTTCCTCTTAATAATTTCCTTAAAACCGATCTTCTGTTCTTGGATCTTTATTATTGCGTCCTTCATCTGCCCCCATATGGTTTCTGTGTCCAGTGGCATTCTTGAGTCTATCTCCTTCAGTTCTAGTTTCAGCCCTACTTCTTCATGAATTTCCGAGTTTTTCTACATCTACTTGTTTATTCATTAAGTGATTAGTGAAAAACATTTTAAAATAATAAGTTTTTTCAATGAAAAATGTTCAATTTCAATCGTGAATAACTCAGAAAGTATTAACTTTACAAAAAAAATATATAGGACAAAAATTGCTTAGGATATGCCAATCTATCGATTTCCGAGTCTATTTTGGATAAAAAATATTTCATTCCCTAGAAACCCATAGGGTAAAAGCCCGCTTCGGTACAGGGTGGATTTTGAAGAGGGTAATAAATACTACCTATATCTCAATTTTCAAGTATATCGACGTTGATTCCCAAATATTGCACGCTAAAATGTCCAATGACTGGACTATAATCAAGTTATTATTGTATTTAATGTCGATAGGTACGCAGGGGATTTGTCTCACAACTCGCATTTTCTACGTTTAGAAGTTGACACAATTAAACCGACATGAAGTAAATTTGTATCCACTGCTCTCAAGTTGTTAAAAGGAATATCGATGCCTACTCGCGCCCTGCACGTCGATTTCTCTTCCTTTGTGCACAGCGAAAAGGTCACAAGATTTCGTAAATCACATTTTAGCTCTGCGTGTGTCACTCCTCTTTCCGGCGCAACATCTACAAAGGACGGGAATAATTATTGCTACGCATCGATTTTCCCCAAAATAAGTGTCAGTTAAACGAAAGTACCGAATAGATGCGATGATTAGAATCTCCTTTGCTTCCCATTGTTCCGCGAAATTGGGGCACTCTCCGCTTACGAAGCTCTGTATCTGTCATTTTGTGAATTTAATTTTGTAGTAGTGCAGCGATGACTTAATTAGATAATACCGTTGATAATGAAGTTAGACGAGGCCCGTTCCAAGAGCCAGCTGACGTCATCAGCAAATATAGCCCTGTGTAAAAAGTAGATCAATGAGCAGGAAACCGGAAACCAGAAACGACAGGAAAAAGAAAATGGGAACGCACGTATTTCGGGAAATTACCAACTATTTATAGGAAAGTGCAGACTTCCAACATAATTTAGTGTACATCCGCACATTCCCACGTTTGCTTTTCGAAATATTTACCTCGTCTGAGTTAACCTTACAAATAAAACATTCACTTGGTCCCTGATGTCAATATCCCATGCAAAATGCGTCCGAATTCGTGGACTCAATGTACTTTAACAACTAGACCTTTTCCGAGGTTTCGGGGAAACTTCCCTGACCGTTTTTCCCTCTATTTTTACTGTTTAAGAAACCAAGCCAATCCCCAAAGTTGGGGGCAATAAAAGGAGACCTGAAACTTCAGAATGGAAAGTAAAGACCTTCGAGCCGCAGTATAATCGAACTGAGTCCCATAGTTTTTGGACGGCATAGAGTTTTTCTAACTTTGTTGAGGGTGAAATTAGCAGGAGATTAATAGGTATGCGTCGAAATAATTACATCACGATTACGATTTAATTAAATATTAACGTATCAAATATAGCTTGGCGAATTTGCACAATTATCGATTATTAGGGCGTTTCCGCAAATCTGGTGATAATTAGAAATTACAAGCGAGGAAAGCTCGAGATTCTATCATAAATGAAAATTATTCTAACAGCTAAATCTCTACCTGCGGTTGCTTTATAGGAAACCGCATGTTAACTTTACCGGAAAATTAAAGCGATATTTGAAGATGAATATTTGAAGATATTTGGTTTCTAACTTAAATTGTTTTCCAGAATGTTAATATTTTTTTGAATAAGTAGTTATTTTCAGATATATTTTCAAAAATTATTATTGCAAAAATACATTTTGAAAAAACGCATTCTGAAAATATTATTTTACGAAAATATATATCTACAGAACACAACAGGATACCAACGCCATGGCGGTAATGTACCGCCATTTTAACCAAAAATAAAAGTCTTTGAACATTTAAAGGTCTAGAGTCTCTAGAGACATTTAATATTAAAAATAATCTATGCGAACGTTCAAAGTAAATGAGATAACAATGAATAAGAAGTGATAATATGATGATAATAATGATGATAATACGATAATATGTGATAATACTATGTTGATATAAGATGAAATATATGATGTAATATTCATTAATAAGGTTAGGATATAAGAGTGCATTTGAGCAGCAAAGAAAAAGAGAGAGGTGCTTCGATCATCATTAGAAACGGTATTATATAGACCAAATGAGGAAAATCCAAAACAGAGAAATTTTAAATAATTATGTTATGGGGTATTTCTAACTTAAATTCAATACACCTATAAACCTACAAATTATAATAATAAAAATTTTCTTAAAATATATGGAAGTAATTTGAAGAACTGACCAGTCACGTGATTGTAGAAACTCATAAAAGTCATAGAAACTGTAAAAGTTAAAGATAAAGGAACTAAGTAGTATGTAGAAATTCAACGGGTCGAAGGCAATAAAGGTGACAATTAACCCATGTTATCAGTGCCACAACATTGTGCATAAATTCAGATTAATCGATTAATTAAAATTGGTAAATCATTCCTCTAATAAAATTTCCAATGTTAATAACGTTGAAATATTTAGGTAACGAAATATCCGAAAAGGAAGCAAATACATCAAAAGCATCAATTGTCGAGATAACTGTGGTTGTTCAATGAGTTTTGAGTTTTAATAAAGAATTAAGTGAAAAATATGGCGATGTGTAACATCGTAAGACTTTCTCATATAGCCGGACAAAATATTCATGGCAATATTATCACTGTTTTCAAAAATAAATTAAGTTTTAATATTAAGATTTTCTAATATTAGTAAATATTTATTTTGTTTCTTTGTTGGATGACAAACGTTTCTAGAAAATGTTTTTGAATACAGCTAACTTTATCTAGCGATAAATAAATTTACTTATGTAATATAACAGAACTCAATAAAGCTGTAGGGAAGAAGTGCAGAGAGGCAAAGGAAAAATGGCTGGCCGAGAAATGTACAGAGATCAAAGAACTACAACAGAAGCATGACTCGTTTAATGTGCAACAGAAAGTTAGGGAGGTGGCTGAAATAGGAAGAAAACGCCAAATAGGAATTCTCAGAGATACTAATAATGAAATCATAACTGGTATCGAAGAGAAACTAAAAAGATGGAAGAGCTATGTGGAGGAGCTTTTTGATGATGACAGACACGAGACTCCCAAGGTAGTAATCGAACATGGACAAGATGGACCAGCTATCACAAAAAGTGAACTCATACACGCGTTGAAAACTCAGGAAAACAGAAAGGCTACGGGAGCAGATAGGGTACATATGGAAGTACTTAAAACCATTGCTAGCCAAGAACGCAAAGGATTGGATTTTATGCTAGAACTATTTAATACCATATACAGAAAGGTAAAGATCCTTCCCAGCTGGCTCAAGTCTACTTTTGTAACGATTCCGAAGAAAACAAACACATCACAATGCGACGGCTATCGCTTGATTAGTCTAATGCCATATATCCTTAAAGTCTTTCTGAAAATAATCCACACTCGAATTTACAAGAAGTGCGAAGAACAAATAAGCGACACTCAATTTGATTTCAGAAGGGATTGGGCACTCGAGAAGCCCTCTTCTCCTTAAATGTTTTAGCACAGAGGTGCAGAGATATGAACATAGTTGTATACGCTTGCTTTATTGACTATAGAAAGGCATTCGACCGTGTCAAGCATCAAAAGATGATAGAAATATTATCCGAAACCGGGATTGACAAAAGAGATATTACATTGATAGCGAATCTCTACTGGAACCAGATTGCCGAAGTAAAAATAGACGGAAGAACATCTGACACTGTGTCAATCCGAAGAGGCGTAAGACAGGGCTGTATATTGTCACCAGTCCTATTCAACATCTATTCGGAGGCAATTTTCAAAGAAGCTCTAGCGGAAGACATGGGAGGTATCAAAATAAATGGAGTTTGTATCACCAGTATAAGATACGCAGATGACACCGTAGTCCTTGCCGATAACATATCAGACCTACAAAATATGATGAATAGAATAGCTGAATATAGTGAGCATCATGGATTGGACATGAATATATCTAAGACCAAACTGTGAGTCTTCTCCAAGAGACCCACTGCTGAAGCAATTTTGATTAACGGCAATAAGATCGAACAAGTCTCGTGTTTTAAATGCCTGGGTACCATAGTCAACGCATGGTGCGATCCGAAACAAGAGATCCGTTCCAGAATCGAACAAGCCAGGAAAACATTCATAAACATGAAAAGATTTTTTTACTACTCCTGATCTGAGTTTGGAGCTCAGGGTTCGCATGATTAGATGCTATGTCTTCAGTGTGTTGCTGTACGGCTGTGAATGCTGGACCCTGGACCCTGCAACTGAAAAGAAAATTGAGGCGTTTGAAATGTACTTATACCGCCGCATGCTCCGCATCTCATGGATCCAACGAATTACGAATGTGGAAGTGCTTAATCGGATGAAGAAGACGAAAGAACTAATGGCCCTCATTAAAGAAAGAAAAACTACATCATCATCATCATCATCAATAAGCCTATTGTAACGTCCACTGCTGAACATAGGCCTCCCGCAAATTTTGCCACTCCTCCCTATTTTGTGCAGCCTGCATCCAGTTCATCCTAATTTTTTTAATGTCATCCGTCCATCTTGTTGGGGGTCGCCCTCTGCTTCGATATGCCTCTTGTCTTGGCCTCCACTCGATAATCTTCTTAGTCCATCGTTCATCTTTAATTCTCGCAACGTGCCCCGCCCAGTTCCATTTTAAAGAAGTTATTTTCTTTACTGCATCTGTAACTCCTGTCCTTCGCCGTATTTCTCTATTAGGTATCCTATCTCTAAGCGAAATTCCCAGCATTGATCTTTCCATTGCTGCCTGTGTTGTTCTTATTTTATTAATAGACTTTTTGGTTAGTGTTAGGGTTTCGGCTCCGTACGTCATGACAGGCAGTACACATTGATTATAAAGCTTACGCTTCAGACATATAGGAAGGTCAGACCTAAATGAATCTCTGAGATTGCCAAATGCTGCCCATGCCAAGCCTAATCTCCTGAAAATTTCACACGTCTGGTTATCTCGCCCTATGCGAATTTCATGACCTAAGTATTTATAGGACGTCACTTGCTGTATTTCAGTGTCACCTAAAGGTATGTTTCTAGATACTACTAGATTAGTCATAAATTGGGTCTTTGATATGTTGATTTTGAGCCCAATGTGACCTGATGCTTGGTAAAGTCTTTCAAGAGATGTTGTGGCTTTATCAGTACTATCTGAAATTAAAACTATATCATCGGCGAATCTGAGGTGGCTGAGATTTTCCCCATTGACATTTATACCCATATTCTCCCAATCTATCCGTTTGCACATATACTGTAGCAGTGTAGTAAATAATTTAGGGGAGATTGTATCGCCCTGTCGAATTCCGCGATTTATATTAAATTTATCGGTATCGTCATGTAGTCTAACATGGGCTGTGGCAGTGTCATAAATGTTTTTTCATGAGTGTTATATACCGATGATCGATACGACAGTCCGCTAGAGCCAGTAATAGCTTGTGCTGGTCCACAGTATCAAACGCCTTTTCATAATCTACAAAGGTAAGTACTAGTGGTTTGTTGTACTCTACACATTTTTCTATTAGGGATTTTATCACTTGTAGGTGATCCTTCGTGCCATAGCCCGACCGAAAACCAGCCTGCTCACAGGGTTGATAGCTGTCGAGTTTGTTGGTTATCCTTTTTGTGATTATTGCCATGAATAGCTTGTATACGTGGGACAGCAAACTAATCGGTCGATAATTTCTCAGATCTGTAATGTCGCCCTTCTTATGCACAATGATAATGACAGCATTTGTCCATTGGGAAGGTGTCGTACCCTTTAGAAGGCAAGCATTAAATAGTTTTTGGATTACATATAGCAAGGTTGGTCCTCCTTCTTTGATACATTCAATTGTTATGTCATCATCACCAGGCGATTTGTTGTTTTTCATATTTTTTAAGGCTGATTTGATCTCACTGATGGTTATATCTGGAATGTCCTCCGATCCTACATTTTGAACTTTTGGTATTAGCTGTTGTTTTGCAGGTTTAACTTGGTTTGAGTACAGCTCCGAATAGAAGTCCTTCGCTATCTTAATCAACTCGTCCCTACTTGAAACAATGTTCCCGTGTTTGTCTGCCAACTTACAAATATTTCTTTTACCTAAGTTTAGTTTGCGTTTGAGCACTTTCATGTTCTTATTATCTTCTATTGTTTTTGCCACCTGTCTTGTGTTATATGTCCTGATATCTTTTCTGATAGCTTTAGATATATCTTTATTTAACTGTGATAAGAGGGTGAAGTTTGTTGTATGTTTGTCTAGCATTTCTCTTCTTGATTTCATCATATTTAATGTTTTCAAACTTAATTTCTCTTCTTTTTTCCTAATTTTGGAGCAGCTTTTTTGTCTTGCATCTTGTATCGTATGGTTAATTTGTTCATTTAGATCGTCAATATTTATTTGTTCTTCATTAATGTTTTTAAGATGTTGTATGTTAGTCGTGACCATTTCCTCATAGGCATTTACATCTTTAATATCTTTGGGGATAAGCTTTCGAGTTGTATTTATCATCTTCCTTCGTTCTTTCCTTACGTTGATAACAATTCTTGTTCGGACTAGACGGTGGTCACTACCCACATAAAATTTGTTTAGTACGGTGACATCTTGTATTATATCTCTCCTGTTCGATATTACAAAGTCGATCTCATTCTTCGTAACACCGTCAGGGCTCCTCCACGTCCATTTGCGTTGGTTATTCTTTTTATAAAAGGTGTTCATACATTGTAATTTATGGTGCGACATGAAGTTCAAAAGCATGGCTCCTCTACTGTTTCTTTCTCCATACCCATGAGGACCAAGAGCATTTTCGCTATCGTCAAGTTTATGGCCTAATTTGGCATTGAAATCACCTAGGAGGATTGTATATTTTTCCTGATCTTGTTGTATTGCTTTAGAGACATCTTCGTAAAAGCTTTCGAGTTCATCGTCATTGTGTGTTGATGTTGGGGCATACACTTGGTTGTATGCCCCATTATATATATTATATATATCCCGTATTATAAGAGGCAACAAGTATGAACTGCTGAGAATAATAATTGAAGGAAAGATCCAAGGGAAAAGATCTATCGGTAGACGTCAGAACTCCTGGTTGAAAGACCTCAGAGGATGGTATGGGTGCACTTCCATTGAAATCTTTCGAGCTGCTGTTTCCAGAACAGTGTTAGCTATGTGGATCGCCAACCTTCGAAAGGAGAGGGCGTCATAAGAAGAAGAAGAATATAACAGCAACAAAATTTTCATGTACATGCTTAGAAATAAGAATCCAATCTACTAAATAAATATTCTTAAGGGTAAAATGCTCTTTAGGATAGTTTTAGGAAAAAATAGTTCAAATAAAAATTGTATACATTAATATGTTAATTCAAATAGAAAGTTTAGAGAAAACATTCAAAGCCTGTTTAGAAAAAAAATTTAAGGAATTGAAAATTTTCAGGAGTAAATTGCCCTTCAGGGAGGTTTTAGAAAAAAATATTTGAAATAAAAGTTTTAGTAATTAGTTAGGTCAGTTTATATCTAAAATTAAGTAAGAATAAAACAGTAAATAATGCTTAGGTAGATCAATGATAGAAATATTTGAAAACAATTTACTTAATAAAATTGAAATGGTAAAAAACAATATTTTAGAAATCGTGGAGAAAAACAAGTAACGATATAGAAATGGCAATAGATATTTATACTTTTCTTAAAAATAAGTTATTGCAGAGAATATTGATGGAATAATGGTGAATGATATTTTTGTTGTGATTCAAAAGATATTGCAAATAAATTTAATGAGTACTTTCCTCCTGTGTTAGATCTATCACGATGGGCAAGGTTGAAAGTGCGGTGTCCGAATAGTCCCTGAAGAGCTAGAAATTTTAAATTTGACACGTTTGTAGCTTAAGCTCTAAGATGCTTCAGAAAAGAGAATAAATCCTAATTACTTTCTCATATGAGGTACTCATATACTGAGTCCAAAAACCATGTTTTTGGAAAACCGTCTGTATGTATGTGTGTATGTATGTATGTGTGTGTATGTATGTATGTGTGTGTATGTATGTATGTGTGTGTATGTATGTATGTTAGTGGTAGGATTTTCTCAAAAACTAAAAACCACAAACGGTCAAAACTATGTATTTAGACTTTGTGCCATACCCAGGACGTGAAAATAAGCGTTTCATTAAAATAGGCCAGGATAGAAGTGTAGTTTACTCTTGTCATTTTTCGGTTTTTTGAATTTTTCTCGAAATTCAATTCATGAATTTATTTTAAACTTTGAATATTTATTGTACTATCTAATATGTATAAAAACTTTTTTAACGTTTTTGGCTAAATGTTCTGTGAAGGGCACTTTATACTTGTCAATTTTCGGTTTTTTCAATTTTTTTTTGAAATCCACTTCACGAATTTTTTTAATAATGCTTTTATTGTTTTCATTAAACTTTATACTTGAATTAACAAATTAAATGTATATAATTTTTATTTCAAAAAATTTTGCCATCTAACAAACAACCAAAAGAAATATTTACTAATAAGACAAAATGTTAATATTCAATACTAAATTTATGTTATAAAACGGTGATAATGTTGTCATGAATATTTTGTTCGGCCATATGAGAAAGTCTTACGATGTTACACATCGCCATTTTTTACTTTGTGAGAGGGTGACAAAAGGGAAAAGTTTAAGTCAACCTACGAGCGAATCCTGTTAGTTGGTCCGTTGGTCAATATTGCTATAAAAATAATTATCACAGGTTTGATCCCATATATTTTAAATGATGTAATCTTATACATTTTACATTTCTTTCCGTTTCAAAGAAAATAATACAAAGAACACTTTTTTCCCACATTTTTCCACATGAATTCTTTGGTGAGATTTAAATTACAAAATATCTTCCGGACCAGTTGATTAATGGCTTCAGCGAATATTTCTTCGAAATTACTACGGAGAATTTGAATAATTACTTTGGCACGGTTAGTTAGTTTTAGTTCCACAAAAATGATTAATATTAAATAAGCAGAAAGCTTCGTAAATGCGAAATGTGAGAGATTTAGTGTTGCAAGGCTAACGGCTATAGTCCGAGGATATTCCCCGGCAACTCATATTTATACATTACGAGTGGAACGCAAGTTAAGCTCCATAAAATACGAAACTTGACAAATACTCGAATGAAAAACATCCTGTTCAGCCCTACCTCTCTGTAATTACTTTGAAAAGAATTGTACACTACCATTGCCCACTTCATCTCCGGGATTCGCAAATCAAGCAAATGAAAATATAAGGGGGTCGCAATAAGATATTCGTTTTCATTAAGCCTCCATCTCTCCCCGCCTATATCGAGTCATTTATCATCTCGCCGCGAGGGACCGTTCTAATTTTTCTCTTCATTGTTAATTCTCGAGCTTTTGTCGCAGTTCCAAATGGATTCGCCGAGCGTTCAATAAAGCTTTTATTGATAATCTATCGCGTTGAATAGCAGCATAAATAATATTCCTCACTCTTGCGTTTTTCGAGGCGACGACGTTCCGCGACGAAGTGCAACGCAGAGGGAATTATTGTTCGTTACAACGAAATTTATTCGATCGAGTCGGCGACGCGATGTTCGAGCCCAGATAATCGGGTTAAATGGTGATGGGATTGGGAAAAACAACGAAAATACTCCAAAAATGAAAAGGGAATCAAATGAGTGGATGGGAAAGCACATGTATTAATAGCAGGTGAGACATACGTCAGCTATGCAAATATGACAACTTGAAACACAAGTTTTTGAGTGTCTTTTAAAAATGAGAACTGATTGCTAAAAACGTTGTATGTTATTTTGACATTTTTGGACAAGAAAAGTGCTTTAACATTTATTTATCCAACACATGACAGTTATGACTGTCATTATTAATGTCATTTTAGACAAGTAAACTAGCAAATAACACACTAGTGTGTTATAATCCATAACTCACTAGTGAGTTATGGATTACAACTTACGTTCATATTTAAAGTAGTATTCTATTTATCTATTTATTTATTGCCCGTGGCAACCAAACAAACTACCTACTTTAACCAAAATGTAAAAAAGGCACTGTCAAGTCATACTCACATTTATAGGGTACTGAGACGCAAGTGGCTTTGATTTGATCACAAAGCTTATTAATTATTATCTCATAAAAAAAACGATATCTTCCACTTGTTGGATAAAACATTGTATGCCACTCGCGTGTTATGTTTCCTAAGTCACTTGATAATTTATACTCGCGTGATTTATTTTCAACATAACACACTAGTACCATAAATAACTATTATTTTTCATATCTATAGGGTTTTATTTCTATAATTCACAGATTATAATTGTTGCTTGATGGGTACATAACCTCACCCATTACTTTTCATCTTTTGTTTAACCATGCAACGCAATTGTTTACGTACAATTTGACAGTAAAGTGGGTTTTGCAATTGTGATTCGTCATGCTAGAAAAATAAAAAATTCCATATACAAATAAGCTTCGAAAGTAACTAGGAAATAACCTGTTTCTGTAGTATTGTTGCAACTCTATTTGAAATTCTAAATTGTTACTATCAAGTTAAAATTGCAACCGCAGAATCTCTAATTTTAATACTTTTGAGTATTGTTTAATTGATTTAACAACAGATTTAATAGGACGAGTCTCAAAAATACCGCAGCAAGGGACATATTAACTCAATAATAGATGTTCGAATGGTCATTCGAGAATTCAGGACATTTTTCAGAAATTTTTTCTGTATACTGTAAAATCTTCAAATGGCAATATATCCATAGATTTATCAAATTTTCGAAAAGACATCAAAAGAGGTACCTAACTTTACAATAAAAGTCCGATATAATTTAGCCCTTTGGTAGCCTTCAAATCCAACGACGCATGAAATTTGGGATTCAAGTTCAAATGTGTATCGAGATTCGTATCATTATACATTACACCTTTCAGATGGCCTGAGGTGTTCTAATTTACAAGTGAAACGCAATTTTGAAGCAATTTAATCGTTTGAGAGCTTTGAAGTATTGAAATTCAATGACGCAAGAGATTTTGAATCAAATTAGCCTGACGTAGTATTAATGAATCATATTTTTGGTCGCATTTTTCGTAGACTTCAAGTCCAAAAGTATGCGAGACTTGTATTGTTCAAGATATTCACAGCGCTTGAAACAATGCCCATAAATGACTATCTAAGATGTTTAAATGAAACAAAAGTAAATATCGACAAACTTTCAACAGTAATATACATAACATTAATAATAGATAAAGTCATTCAAGGAACTACCTCCTCACTTCAAGATATTTTTCAAAAATTAATTTTATCAAGTAATCAATTTTGATAAAATTTAGCAAAACAAGAGCTCTAAAAGATTTTAGTCCAATGATGAAAGACATTTTGATTAAATTAGCACTATTAGAGAAATTACAATATCAAAAGTGTACTAACTCAAAATACTTATTATAGATTTGATGGCTGTAATTTTTTTAAATTTAAAGATATGTATAATATAAGATTTTTCAGGAAGCTTGAAGTTTTCGAAGTTTCACATATAAAAAAATTGTATGCAATTTCATCATTAGCGAGCTTTTAAATATTAAAATCTAATCACACAAGAGATCCGTGATACATTTCGCACAATATTCATCATTGAATTAAAATTTATGTCGCCCTTAAATATTTTATTGCGTGTACAGATTTGTACCATTTAGACGTTTCAGGAAAGTTAAAATTCTTAAAGTTCCAAATGAAAGAAAGTTGGGAAGCACTCATTTATTTGAGAGCTTTAAAATATTAAAATGCAATAATAAAAGAGATTTAGGACCAAAGTACACTTACACGTTGTATTCGAATTGATCACAATTTATGAGCCTTTTATGGATGCTGTAAAATCTTCAAATTTAAACATGTTTGAAGATAACTTATTACTTCATAACATTCAGGAAGCTGAACGTTTTCAAAGTTTCAAATTGCATAAAATTTCGCTACAGTTTATTAGCTGGGAAACTTTCAAATTATTAATTCTAATGAGTCAAAGAATTTGGGATAAAATTACGGCTACATGGTATATTATAATGGATCACATGTTATGTGTCAGTTTCTGTAGGCTGTAAAGGCCTCAAGTTTAACATTTAAGTCATTTGGAAGCTTTACAATATCCAATTTCAATGACGCAAGGAATATGGGAAAATATTACCCCAACGTCACATATTCCAATAAATAAAAGTTTATGTACAAGATTCTAGATGCTGTAAAGTTTCAAATTCCAGCATGTTTGAAGAATTGTATTACTTCAGACCTTTCTGAAGGTTTTCAAATTTCCAAATTACATAAAATTTCGTTACACTTTAGCTGTTTGGAAATTTTGAAATATTTAAATCAAATGACGTATTAAATGAGAAAATTCTAATGAATTTTAAAGTTATATGCCAGTTCCTGTCGGCTGTAAAGTCTTTAGTGTATAACCCAAGATTTTTTAAAACTGCCCCAAATTACAAATAAAATAAAATTTCATTGCATTTTAGTAGTTTGGGAGCTTCGAAACATTCAGATTTATTGACGCAAGATATTTGGGATGCAATTAACCCCACATGAATCAAGAATTTTTGCCAATTTCTGAAGAATGTAAAGAATTTGAATCCAAAAGTGTCAGGACATTTCAGAATACTCAGGATGCTTGAAGTAATCAAAGCTACTAATGAAACAAAAAATTCATATCAATTATTCGTTTGGGAACTTTTAAATATAGAAATCTAATGAGGCAAGAGATTTGGGATCACAGCAGCCGTATTCTAATAAATTAAGAGTTAGGTGCCAGTCTATATATACTGCAAAGTTTTTGAAGTCAAGGGTACCCCTTTGATTTTTCAAAAGATTTGAAATATTTAATGATCCAAATAAAATAACATTCCAATGCAGTTTAGTCGGTTGGGAACTTTGAAACTTTCAAATCCAACAAGGTAATCAAATTGTTGCAAAACCATATATTCTAATAAATCAAAATTTCCGTGCCTATTTCTGGAGGGTGTAATTTGTTGAATTCCAAAGTGTTGAGTTTTCAGGGAGCCTTAGTTTTTAGAAATTTACAAATGAAATAAAATGTGTATACAATTTAGTAGTTTAGGAGTTTTTCGTGCAAACAAGAATCTCCAAAAAGGTGAACAGACAGCTCGACAGCTGGCAATCTACTTGCTGTAATAACTGCTGCGAAGGTACAGATAAGAAATTCTCGTAAAACAAACAGATCAGGCGATCTCATGAAACAATGAAAACAAGAACAGTAATATTTTTTTAATTACGTATGAGTTTCGAAACAGATATCCTCCGTCTGCTTCGTTTCTCACAACTCTCATTTCTGTCTGGTTTCTCTTGTGTATTGTCTTGTTATTCGGTTCAAACCCACCATGATTAATTTCGAAATTGTTCCGTTCCGATGAAGAGTCATTTATAATTTACCGAACTTCAATTTGTAGTCAAACTTTTCCCCTGGTGACGGAACCATCAGAAGTGTCTCGTGGGCGAAATTCCCGACGAATCGGCAAGTTAAAATGTGTAAAAAGCGGGAGAGCATTCAGCAGTTATTATGGGGGCGAAAAATGGGTCAAACCCGAACGGAAGCTCCGGCTCTAACGGACGTCACGCTGACATGTAAAAACGCTCTTTTTTAATGTTTCTAATGGAAGTTTATCGAAACGGGCGCGTTACAATGGAATCGTGCCGGGATCGAGATTACTTACGATCGCTGCGGAAAGTGCCCTATTTTCATTCGGGACAGTGTTAAATGCGTTCAGCCTGATCGGAAAATTTGCCTGAAATGAATAAAATTGTTCTTCAGGGAAATTCGGAAGTCTGAGAAATGATTCGATTATTCGTAAGTAACAATGGCGGAGGTATTTGGCACATCTGAATCATCACATTCATTATCACATTACAGCACAACTCCTAAGCTCCTCCGTCTTCCGATGCTCCCAACGTGACACCCACAAATCCTGTAAGGAATCGATATGGTACCGCAGGAAGTCCCTGCGGTAACGTCTCGGTCCCGTTGCGATACCGTAACGTATATCCCACGGTAATTCTCCGTTTCACCACCTACAAAAGGTACAGTTCAATTTCGTGTTCCGTTCGGAAACAATCAAGTCGCATTTACACGACTCCGGATCGGAGAACATTCATTAAACGCCTGCTTCGATGAGTTTTATTACAATGCCTTAAGTGGTCATGGTGAGGTCCTATTATTCCTGCACTTACTCGTAATGGGAACGGGAATTAACCGGTGTTGAGTTTAGGTTAATATCCGACGGGGACTTTTAAGGTTGTCGTCGCTGTTTTCTTTAGAAATATCCTTTAGAACACTACCTACACTTTTTTTAAAAACACACGTTTTAAAAATTGAAGAGTTTCTAAAGAGTTTGGAAAGATTGTAGTAAACTTCACTTGACTTAAAATAACCTAATTTGATAAATAAATCTTGAAGGTTTACAAGGAGTTTTATGACATGCAAGAAAACAAATGTAACTATAAAAGAGTTTCAATTTTCTTAAGAAATCAACATTTGAAATAAGGAACTTGAGAAATTTTTTGATGATTTGTTACAAGTCAAGTGTGATACTATGAGTATTCAGTTGGATAATATGAATATGGATTTTTTTAAAATGTACAGGGTAATATTCATATGAAAAGCGTAAATATATCTGCCCTTCATTACTCCATACATCACTCATATATTTAACTACTGTTGGAAGTTGGTTATTTTCCGGACATTTGGGAAACTGCAATGTTCTAAAGCTTACAGTGACCTGCGACCAATAAGAATTTGCTAGCCATATCTAAATTTTCAGGGATCTTTAATAAACAAATAAATGAGTGCATGTGCTTTCAGAACATGTCTTCTAGCACAGAGTGAGGCTTTCATAAAGGGTATAGCACAACTACATTGCTACTACATTTAGCAGATGATGTCTTAAAATTGTTAAATAATGGGAAAGCTACTTCAGTTATCCTGCTTGACTTCTCTAAAGCCTTTGATACGTTAGATCATCCACTTCCTTATTCCAAACTGAAATTCTACGGTTTCGACAAAATACCTCTACGCTTCTCTAAGTTTCATCTATCAAAGCGCGAGCAAGGGGTAACTATCGATGGCAAATCTTCCAATTTGGCTAGGATTACCTCAGGAATACCCCAATTTTCGATCAACCGTCCGTTAAATCAATTAAGACTCGGAAAACATCTTCAACTCTTATGTCAACAATAACCTGAAACTCAATACAGCTAAACGTCTCTCTTAATTTTATTACTAAATAAACAGAGGAAGTTTACATTGTTAAGTTGGAATTAAACATTAACAATTAGTTCTTTGAAAGAAAGTTTCGTTTGCAGGAATGTAGGTATCATTTATGATTGTAGACTCAGATCCGAGGGTATGTTTCTCTCTTACTGAAGAAATTTTACGACGTAATATGTTAGCCCTTTAAAAATAAAGGTGTTTCAAGTTTCAACTTAAGAAAGCTGCTTTTTGACTTAATGTTACTGTCGTTGTTAAATTACAGTCTGTCGATATTTTATCCATGTTTTGGTCAATCCACAGAAGATCGGCTGGAAAAATTTAAAACTATTATTGTTGCTTTATTCAATTTTAAAAAATATAACAGGATTTCAAGTGGTTTGGATGGCTGAATCTTGGTATTTTAATTAAGTACCACCTTTTTACTACAATACACCGAATTATCTTAACCTCTAGCTATCTCAGGAATAAACTCATATTTAACAGTGACGCACGCGGTGACGCACATCTTGAGTGTTGTACTTCTACTTGGTGCACTACTTTTATCGTGGTAGATTACCACAGTATCGATCTGAAATTTATAAATGTTATTTAATTTACAATCCCGTAACGACCCGTAACTATTTTAATTATAGCGGTTTAATTAGGTAAGTCCAATAGTTAGAAAAGCACAAATATATCAATCAAATACAAATACCAACGTTAATCCAATAAATGCGTACGATCTTCCGTACGTAACTCAATTACAAATCCAATACTTAATTCTTACTCAACAGATCCTACAAACAACACAACTGTATCCGGAAGTAACAGATTTGTTTAACTAAATAACGCAAATTACTAATATCTAATTTACAAGGTTTGATATAATGCAATAGTCGATCGATCGATTAAACGGTTTTTTAAAAGGACTTTTTGTTCAATAAATACCTGTGCACTAACCCTTATCAGAAACACTGATTACCGGGTGCCATAGCCCCCTTTGATGTTGGCTGCACACAATCCGTTTTAACGTAATTGACGAAGGGTACCAATCAAAATACTGTTTAACGTTATTTCGAACTGTAACACGAATTCACCACACAGATTTACAAAGTACAATTTTATTACATGGGCCCCTCAAATTTTGGGGTTCACCAGCCAAAAGTTTGTCAAAATTCTGATCTGAACGCTTTCGAGGTCCCGGACCGAATCCTCACTGACTTGAATTTTTAAACTTATAACTTGACAACTGGGCCAAGGTGGCCCAGCCATCCGAACCCTCTCTGGTCCCCGACACTAGTCCTCCTTCAATCTCATCTCCTCTCTAGAATGGCCCTATGACCGGAAGTGGCGTGACAGCTAATTGTTGAACTTGAATCCTGACTTTTGACCTATGCGGGCGTTGTGAACACCCCACTTTTGCAATTTTTTTTCTCCCACCATAAGACAGAATCGGTCACGTACACCACTGTTCTTCTTCCCCAGTTATTCTCAAAACGGAAATAGATAATAAAAGGTTTTAATGCCAAAGTGAGACAGATTTCAGCGTTTTGCATTCTATGTACGGTGTGATATCAGTTAAACTAATCGGAGAATCTCGTTCAAATTTACACAACTTATGACAAAATAGCATAGCATTAACCTACCAAAATCTCAGATTGCTACCTATTATAGTTTTCTTCATAGTACAATGGCGACGCCGTGACGCTATTGTCTCATATAAAAGTTAACACACGTCCTCTTAAGTAAACAAACATTCGACTCGACTCGCACAAACTTTGAAATCAGGTCTTGACCAAGCCAATTGGTGTAGAGAGTATTGCGCAACGTTACGTTACTATTCGGACTTTGTTAAAATAACGACCAAGGAATCGTATTTAATTATGATTCTTTTGCTAATTTGAGGTTGAAAAAAACGTAACGTAGCAGACCTACAATTATTGTATTCCTAAGAATCACAGATGTTCTTTCAAGCGCTTTAAGCAATATGTTAAATCATCACTAATCGAGCTTCAATAACATTAACATTTGTAATGTATTGGTTTCTTTAGATCGTAATATTTTCTATATAACTTTTTAATTGAGTCTTGTAAACCGAGGTTAGGTGGAATAGTACTAGCACTTCACCTCGGGATATTGTATGTGACTCTTTGTATTTCACAATCAATGAGAAAGGCATTTATTAGTATTACTATGATCCTACAACATTTCGAGAGGGTTGCGAGTGCCCTAAGCGAATCTCGTCAGAGACAAACTTAAATCGCAGAGATAACTTCCTAACCAATCGTGCTCGAAAACCCCACGTTATGAATTTCAGTTCCCTAACTTGCACCGCCTGTTAACTTCGACATCCCCACCAATTCAAATACTTTATATAATTTCCCTTCGATTCCCCCTATTGCCCCATTACTAGATCGACGAGTCTGCGAATGGAATAAATCAATCCGAAAGTCACATCCTCAGCACTATACACGTCCATAAAGGAGTCGGGGGAAGTGGGACGTCTCCGAGTCGCCCGATATAAAATTTGTTTTATAACTGGATCAAGCCCCCTGAAGTGACTATTCAATCCCTTAATCGGCTTTTAGCGAAATCGTTTTTCGAAAACTTTTTAGTTAAGCTGCATGAAGATGCAGACGAGGCGCTATTTAATTTCTCGGCTCGGATACCTGAGATCCGGCGATATGCATTTAGTAATTCGGGAAAGTCTTCGACCCGGAATTGATCGTTGGAGACGGTCCTGGTAGGTCGCGTGGAAGATAATTTGATAGGATCAGCGAAACGATCCGTAAATAATTTAAAGTTTTGAAATATTAAGATTTTGAGGTTTAAGCCCTCAAGCGGGAAGAGGCGTTCCGCGGAGATAAGAGATTATTGATTATGGTATTTGGATACTTAAAACACTGGAATGTCAAAACAAATGATGTCCTCCGTGATTTAATCAACATTATTATCTTAAATGATAATAAGTAGGTAATTATCTTAAAATTTAACATGTATATAAAGTTAGCGGACCACCCCCCTCAGGCCGGCAAAACAAAATAGTGGAGATTTTGTGTCCTTTTTGTAGCGAGAAAACGAATTTTGTCGCTTTTGAATAGCCGGAGCTACTTAATATTAAGTAGCTCCGGCTACTTAATTCGACAGTTCGAAAACGTGGGCCCCGGAATTTTCAGGCACATTGTCTAAGGATATACAGGATTTATCACGTTTTGGCCAAAATTAGTAATTTAGAATTTGTAGCTCCACAGGCCCGCAGTTTCAGGTGAATTCCAGTGGCTAGAAGGATCCATTGGATCCTTCGACAGTGTGTCTGAAAATTCCGGGACCCACATTTTCGAACTGTTGAAGTATATACAGCATTTAGCACGTTTTAAAAACGTGCTTAAATACGTTTTTTAAACGAAATAAGTCCTTTTAGAATTTGTAGCTCAACAGGCTCGCTGTGCAAAGTGACTTAGTGTTTGACAGATTCTCCTAAATCTTCCACATTGTTGCTGGAATGCCCATGGCCCGCATTTTCGAACAATTCAGGTGTATACAGGATTTAGCACGTTTTGGCCGAAATAAGTCATTTTAGAATTTTTTACCATTTTTGGGTATTTTTTATTGACCCCCTGCTATCTTTTCTGAGCTCTTTGCGTACCATATGTTCGACCTGTCGACGTATATACAGGATTTCCCATGTTTTGGCAGAAATAAGTAATTTTTGAATTTTTGGCCATTTCTGGCAATTTTGCCCGCTTTTTCGGCCAATTAACAAAAGGTTTTCAATGCCAAATGATTTTTAAGATCGCTACTATATCATGAAATTGAACCGTAAGTGATAATTGAACATCTTGTCATTTTTGGCCAAAATTGGCCAAATGTGGCCAAAATTTTTTTTGGCTCAGTGAATTTCATTTACTTCTAAAGACACAAATTCCTACGCAAACCAGAGCATCCTATTACATTCCGTGTATGAGTTATAGCAGTGGCCGCTAACTTAATATTAAGTTAACCCACCTTTTGTAGCTCCTGCTATTCAAATGCTACAAAATTCGTTTTCTCGCTACAAAAAAGCCATAAAAAAGACACAAAATCTCCACTATTTTGTTTTGCCGGCCTGAGGGGGGTGGTTCGCCAACTTTATATACATAAATTTAACATGAGCGTTAAAAAGACAGTCTAAAGTTCCATGCATTAAAATGGCGAAGGTGCGACAGTCAATGCAACAGGTAAGCATTTACTACTCCTCTATAGAGTCCAAAAAGGACAATCATCTGAGAACGACATGAGAAGTTCATTACATTCAATTTTCTTTACCTGGCGTATTGGTCTTTGATTATATGTATACATATTATTACTATTCTACTGCCAAGAAAAATTGCATAAATTTATTATATGTTGAATTTTTTACGTAATACATGCTACAGATTACAATGCTTTTTGTTATTTATAGTATATGTAAACTATGTATCTACTGGGGATTATAGAATAATCAGTACGTAGATTTGGCTTACTTACAATACTACAGAATATACTAAGACGGTTTATATGTATGTATATTCCTATACGTAACCAATATGTATATACATACATATATTACTACACTAAGAAAACTTAAAACTACCTAGTATTGTATAATTTAAGCTCCTTTGATGTACAAAAAACATTCTTTTCTTCATTTTGTTTTACTCATTATAAATTTTGTATAAATACCCTGTAAATAATGAAAACCTAATCAAAGTAACCAATGTTAAATATTTAGGTATAATGATAGACCAACATTTAAGATGGGATGTTGAGATAATTAGTAAAGTTAATAGGCTAAGATATACCATCTACGTACTTGCTAAGTTAAAAAAATATCGCTAAATAATTTAATGACAGCAATATATGGCATATATTATAGTTTAGCAATATATGGGATAATAGCATGGGGATAAGCCAATAAAGCACATATAAATGTGTTACTGTCTATACGTGATAAAATTATTAAAATAGTGACAAATAACAATGCATCTAGTCTGCCACTACAAATTAGAAAGCAATATATTTTCAGATCTGTTATGAACCACCATGAATCTCTGAAACAAAAATGTATAGAAAAATTGAAAAAAAAATAGAAATAATAATATCGGTTTACCCAAAGTACTCACAGAAATTGGTAGAAAATCTCATATTTATACAGCTACTTATTACTATAATAAATTAAATAACGAAATTATATTATTGCATTCCAAAAAATTTAAAACTGTAGTGAAAGAAGCTATATATTCTCTAAGTATTTCGGAAGGACTCTTTACTGAATGACTTAATAAAATATAACCAAAACAAAAATAAAGAAAACAATATAAAAAAATTAATATAAATGAAAAAATAATTGGCATTCAGTGTGAAAAAAGGCACACTTTAAATTTAGATTTAAGTTTTAGTTCTAAGATTGAAGATAATTAAGTTTTTTGTAACCCAGTCTGCGTACAGCTGCTTGGCAGCTCTGCAGCGGGCTTGTAGTTAGTCCTGTAAAACTACAGCCTTGTATTTTACTGGAAATAAATTCAAATTAAAATTCAATACATGTCTAATTTAACTCTGAGAGTTCAAGTTTTTCCTCATCCAATTTTTTTGGCTTGTTTTTAATTACTTTTGGAGTTGTTTCCATTAATTTTAATGTACTTGCTAATTTATTAAATATTTTACATGATAACAATCTATGATTTCTTCTGGCAATTTCTTTACTAATTTTAGGTAAATTGATAGTGCCCTATCTAGTCCGAATATTATTATTCAAATATACATCTCCGAGCATAGGATAATGATTTGCAATTGCTTCAAGAAAAAAATCTGATCTTATATGTAATGGTTTAGTTAAATTTCATTTATCAAAGATTATTTTGATCATTTATTTGAAGTTTAATTAATTTACTGACATGTGTTTCATATGTACCTCTCCATGCTATTATCCCATAGGTATCGATGCTTTGGAATAAAGCATAATCAATGGCTATTCATTGAAATTTATTTAATAATCACCTTAGCTTGGCAAATACGTATAAGTAATTAAGTCCTTTCACAGTGTACTCAACATGTGCTCCCCAAGTCAAAGACGAATCTATAATTATGCCCAGATACTTAACATTATGCATGAACTCTTTCAATATTTACGATATTTATTTTAATAATAATTTGTGGAATATATTGAATTTAACTTGCAAAAGCTACGTACTTAGTTTTATCAATATCAAGTTTAATCATACACATCCAATAATAAATGCTTTCGGGTATTTTGCTCATGTTATTAAATACTTTTAGCTAGCATTGAAATCAATAGGACACGTGTATTCACAACAACAGAACGCCTTTACCAGAAAGTTCTTCTTGGACTGTGAAAAGTAATGTTATAGCAAAAACTTATGTGTTCTCCATTCATTTGTAGTGGTTGGGTAACATCCTGTATATTGATCAGACATTTTTCAATACTCGCAGAAGTTTCCTCTTGACCTATAAACCGTGAACTTTAAGTCAGAATTTGATGGAGGTGAATTTATGATATTAAGCGAGAATATTTTTTTTAACTTGGTCGAATATACTTGAATGTGAATTAGGCTCGTCATAACAACAAAGCTTTGTGGGATAATGCCACGCAAAAATTCCAGCCATATCCTAATTGGTTTTACAAAGGGTAGCGAGATAAACGTTTTATTTGCCTTCAAATGCTAACTGATAAAACAAGTTAAAGCATACCGCGTGAAAACATTTGGAAAAAGTGAGTGAAGTTCCCAAATCGCTGTGTAACAACTTCTTAAATTTAAAACAGAGGGGAAAAGCTTGAGTTGTCTAATATGATTGAAAACAATTTATTCAAATTTCAAACCGCTAGATATTCATTGGTTATAGGAGATTGACAGTTTCCGAGTGTGCGAAGTGAAAGCTTATGTAGACGTACTTTGTTATCAGTATTTCTTGAGCCTGAAAAATGAAACGTGACGTCATGAAATGTCATGTACAGAAAATTACATTTCAAAACCGATATTGCTTTTTACCCCGTTTTTATGAAAAGCATTCGCTTTGATGGACGAACGTTGCATAACGTGGATTTACGTGTCAGCAATTTATATACCCCAACTTTAACGCACTTCTCTTAGGGAAGCAGGCAATTTTTTAAAAATACTGTGAACAGTTTTGAAAATACAAATTACATTACTTTCATCATTTATGCATTTCAGATAAACCATAAAGTTGTTGGTAAAACTTAGGTAATATTTTCGGAATCATTTGAGTAATATCCGTTTATTTTGGAAATCAGGAAATCGTTTTTTTTTCTCAATATCCCAATTTTATTTTTTTGGAAATAAATTAGGAATATTCTTTAGGAAAGGAAATCTATTAAGTTTTGCAATTTGAATATGATTTCTTAAATGTTTTAATTTAGGTTAACGTTAACTTGAAATAACGTTAAATATGTACTAGTAGTTCCAAAAAATACATTTCATGGAAAATCTTTAAGTTTTTCAAGTATTAGGGTTTTAAATCCTCGATGCTGTTACTGTTGATAACGTCTTCAGCGATTTATTTTCTTCAGTTAAATGTGTCAAATAATTTTAATAATCATTAAAATTTAAAGAAATCCTTCGTTTGTTACTTAAACAAATATTATATGTGTAGGTATATATTTGTCACCATTTTGTCCTTATTCAATAACGTATTGCTTTCAGTATTTACCTGACATCGATGTCAATGGACAGAGGGCGGCTACATATCTGTTTAACAATACCTACTGAAATTTCGAAAAACGTGCAAGCACAATATCTGATTAGATAATTTTAAATTTTGTTGTAAAATATACTGAATGTACAGTAGTCTATTATAAAAAAAAATGTTTTCACAAAAGTATATAATTCTACCTATAATGATGTATGCAGGGGGAATTAAAATATACCTGTGCACGGACTTGCATAATTAATAACTAAGCTTAAAGATATATTGTCACATTATTTTTAATTGTTATTTGTTTCTAAGTATAAGCATATTTTTTTTCTTATAAAGTGCTTTTTTTGCTAGCCCATTATTTATTCTTTTTTTTTATTATTTCTGTATTTTTTTAAAGTACTTTTAAATTGTTTAGCAATAGATTAATAGTATATTATTATACTATAGTTTAATAAGATGGTGTATTGCCACACGAAAGTTTTAAAGTACGAAGAGCGAAGTGAGGAGTGCTTTAATAAAACGAGTGGACAATATGTCTTACTAAACGAGTGTAACATACTATTTTATCTACTTTACTTCATTGATTCATTAAATTTTGGTTGTTCAAGTTTTCGTATTACAATAGGGAATTTTGCGTGGGTTGGTTACACTGACGTCACTGTCATGGACGTTTCGTATTTTGAATTTAAAAATCTAGTAGCCCTAAGACAACTTCAATAACTACTTACTTACGTGCGCGAAATGGAAGACAAAAATGTAGAATTGACCTGTACACCCACAGATATACTCAAAGCTGCTCAAGAAATATATTGAAATACTAATAATTTCACCTTGACGTCTACGTACGTCTACGTGACAGGCTGATGTACCAATTTAACAAAACTAAAAGTTACCAAAAGTAGTGTAATAATATGAATAATATTAGTATTATTACACTACTTTCGATGTAATAATGAGACCATTAGTAACGTAAAGTAGATAAATAATTTTACTGCATTAAAGAAGTGACTTTCTCCCAGCATTTAACCTCGCATAAGGCAATTTATTTATTTTTTCTTGTAATGACTGCAGAATCGATACAGAGGGTTTTCAAATCCTCATAGTTATACATTAGTACATTTGGTGAATATTTTTGTCTAACATTTAGTATTCCTTCTTCCATTTTCCTCATTTTTACCTACGAATATAATTTTTTATATTCCTTTTTGTAAATTTACTGAAGGAGATACTGCATGAGCACAACCCCATGCTATTATGGCATAGGAAGGGGTACTGTCGAAAAGGGCAAAATATATTTTTGTAAGGTTTTCGGAAACCAAAATTTTTCTTAATTAAAAAAAAGCAAATATCTTGCTTGCTTTAATTATATTTGTAACATGATGTGACCAGTTCATATGACTATGTAATATATTATTTAAATTGGCAGTAAAATATAAATTTAAAAGGAACTTATATCACCTTGACAACACTCTCAATGATTTAGTTTCATGTGGATCTAAATTTTTGAGGGTATAAGTGGCAAGATCAAGATAGAGAGAAGACGGTACAGTAAAAATTTTATGAGAGCAGTATACAAATTCTTCGCTGTGATATTAACTGATATTAATGTTTTCTAGCTATTCAACATAGTTTTACACCATCCGCATTTAAATGTAAGAGACTTTAGGCCTAACCCCCTTACTCAGCTTATGAAGGATAACAACTATTTGAACACAAGTTAATTGGTACGTGGCCTATTCCGGAATTACAAACAAATGTCGTTAAGTACCCGGCATCCTTATCACGGTAAACATTTCATTATCCACCAGAATCGCGTCATTTCCGCCTCCGACCATTCAATTATTCCACGGAATAATTTGATTAAAACAAAATTAATTAACAGGGAGCGAATGTATTGGAGCGTTCAGTCAATTACACAGCCTTTATTGAATGTCACAGGAGATTATTATCCTTCAGTTTAACCGTGCCCATTGTCGACCTGCTAAACGCTCCTGGTGATGTTCCATCTAACCCTGTTCTGGGTCATCGATTACCCCACTCCGGCAGTAACGAAAGCCAAAGCGCCTAGATGAGGGTCGAGACAATGGGAGCCGAGACGTTTTTGGACACGTACGTCCTAAGACAATTAACGAGATTTCCGCTGAAATTCGTTTAAAGTTAGGACGGCTCGCCTGTTGTTAAAATTCAAACCGGCCCAGCGATGGAAACTCGAGATGAGAAAACTCACCCTCGTCTCGTTTTAAGATAACAACTTCAGAGACGTCAAGTGTTACGGATTCAACCTGCGAGGTGTAACCGGCATTATTTCTCGATTAAATTACGGCCTTTTTACCTCCCCCGATCTCTTCCCTTTCGATTGAAAAATAAGGGAAACCGAATTAGGGACACCTGAGACATTAGGCGGATCCGGAATTTACGGAATCTGTTCACGAACGGCGCCCTTATTTATGTCGCCCTTACTTCTACCTGGAGAAGCATTACGACTGAAAAACACTAGGAAATCCGCCCGTGAATGGGACGTGGAAAGAAATAAATGAACGCCTGAAGAGAATTACTCACTCTTTCTCTCTGCTTGTGTAATGGTTTTTATTATTAACTAACGGCGGGACACGCAAAGCGTTTTATTGCCCGTTTAATTTGTGCGAACGTTACGTGAAAGACTCCTCTAAGCGGTTCGAGATTAATTGCCAAAATCCATTAATCTCGTGTCGCTGCGCAACTCCAACGGAGAAACGTCGCCTGAACGTCACTAAATGTTTTGAAATTTAATTAACAAAATCACACCTCACTAATCACCTTTCGACTGTACCTGATTAAAATTTCAATCTTCGAATTTCGCTAGTTGAATCCCCGCCGTTCGCTCCGCCAAGTACGAAGGGGACAAGGTTCACGGAGCGAAATTTAAATCTGAAGAGAAAGTTGTATTTCGTAAGAGGAAAATTTCTATAAGGGAGTTTTAACATGTTATCATATAGGATTTTGCACCCTACGTTACAAGTTTAACGTTTCTTTTCGGGTGTGCTGAGGCGAGTTTAAATATTTGAAAATAGATTCAGTATGGAAACGTCCACAGTGACTTGATAAATTGGGAGTTTTGACTCTCATGTTATGCTAACTTTTTAATTAGATAATTAGCATACGCAAATGATACAGGAAAAATGGAACAATTTTATTGAAAACATCAACAAGTGAACTTACCAATAGAAACAATATGTAAGGCAGATGGATACAAAAGGAATATAAAGTAATGAGAGCAACGGTTATAATGATAAATACAATTTAAAATAAATTATTATTATTACTATTATTATTAATATCATCATCATTATTATTACATCCGCCCACTTTTAATATAGCGTAGAAAATTTTAAATCAAAATATTAATGATTCTATCGAAGCATTTAATAACTAATACAGATAGAGTGTTTCTAATGGTAAGTAACAATTCCATTGTAAACCACTACCATTCTATTCAAAAGTTCCTCCTCGCAGTCACGTTAAATTGGAAATGTCAATATCGACTCTCCTTAAGTTCCTAAATTCCCTCTCGAATGACTTTAATAGCTCTGCGTATTGATTCCCCATTAAACATAGGCAAGTATATCTGCATAAAATAAATTACTTGCTATGTATCGTTGATTAAACATTTTAAAAGAAATAATCACCGAAATAAAGGTGGAGTGTGGGGTAAGCGAGTGCAAACTATGTAATAGCAATTCAAGAAGGAGTTTTGAAAGAAACAAATTTAAACTAAACACTTAGCAACAAGATAGTGAAAGAAATTTAAGGTGAAATCTACAAATATTCTGGGATTAAACAGAGAAAGAAACCAAAAGCAAACTCGAAAAATATATGTATAAACAGTAGATCTAGATAGGGTTAACACAATTACTAGGTCTGAATTGACAAAACAAAAAAACAGACATACTGTCCCTCCAAGAGAAGTAATAAAATTTTGATACTTTCTATTAAAATCATTAGAAAATATATCTATCTACATACATTAATTCTTAGAGACCATTAGTTGTACGAAATTGAAGATCCACTGTATTTTAATATGGAAATTATATATAACGAAGAACATTGAAGATATGAAAACTTACTTTTGATAAAACGAAATGTATTTTAAAAACTTTTGCTGCAACTTATTACTAACAATATTAGATACTGTTAGTATTTAGATTATATTGATATTTACAAACTTCACAAACGTTCATAAACGGTGACGTGAAAAATGCAGAAATTTACCAAAAATATTAATGAAATATGGGCGATTCCATGTCAACTGTCGTGAGGTTGGTGCGTCATAATTTTTTTTCCCAACCAAAACTATTTCATTCTATTGTAGGTTCGACTACAAGTATTATCCCAAATTTTCAGACAAAAATATTACTACTAGCGTTTTTTACGGCCAATTTTCGTTTCTTTCGCGTTTTCAGTTTTCAATGACAAATTTTCTCCAAATCGTTACCGCAAACACATCGCACGCTGGAAAAATTTCAGAGTACCCATAATCGATGTAAAATTTTCCAAGGAATCCATTGCCGCCCTCAGAATTCCCCTAAAATTTTTCCATTTGCGAAAAATCCCAAAATACCAATTTTTTTTGAACTTGCTCTATCTCGCGAGTGGAAATTTTTGGATTTTTTTGGAGGAGCGCAAAATGTTTAGTATTTAGTGTATTTTGAGGGACTTATAACTTTTCCGTGTGTATTTTGGTTTCAAGTGCCCAAACGTGCGAAAAATGTCAAAAAATGGACGAATCAGCCTAAAATGGTGCATTCAGCGTGAAAAAGGAGTGTCAAAAGTCTGGAATATTCGTGTGGATCTCAAGCTTAATTCTCAGCGATGAAGTCAGATCATTTTCATTAAATACCAGACCATCTGGAGGTCCAATATTGGGAGATTCGTTCAAAAATTCAAGAAATATTTTCGATTGCTCGATACTTTGATGTTCGGTTTATATGAACTTTGGACCCTAATATACAGGAACTATGAAGGTAAATGACGTTAAATGACGAAAAATCATGTGATTAAGATATAATATGACAACACCGAACATTTCCTTTTATTAAGTTATAAATACATATTAAAAAATACTACTGAATATGGTTTATTACAAAGGACGATAGCAAACTGCACCGAAACCCATTACCGGCTTATTGGATTACGATAAGGAAGGGGACGGTGCACCGACGATTAAGTCCTGAAACAGGTAGCAAAGGAGTCCCATCGGATAAATGTATATTGACACCTTATATAAATCTAGTAACAACTAGAGTAAACCAACATTTTAATAAAAAAATAATATGTTCAGAAAAATCGTCTTTTTGAGCGCTTTAAAACGATACCTCATTCGATAGAGTTCAGAGTTAATTTTGTACTAAATAAATCAGGTTTAATATTTACTGTAAATCGCATCTAAAATGTACTATATTAATTAAGTTAGTAGATGAAATTTGCAAAATATATACCTTCGAAATCGTCTTTATGAGCTCTTCAATTTAATACCTCAATCGATATATTAGAAATAAATTCTGGATGTTGCATGAACTTTCGTTATAAAATAGATTTAATTCAATAAATCCCTAAATACTTATTTAAAAGAAGGGTGACATATCGTTTAATGAAACTTATTTACAGATTCAATAATTAGTATCCACTGCATACTATTATAGTAATATAAGACAATAAATTAGTATCATAAAATATGTAGTTTCAAAGAATAATTTACTTTTTTCTTTAAATCTTTTTTTAAATATAATAATTAGATTATATAAAGACATAAAATTCCTTCCCGCTTGTACCCAGACTTAGGACTGGCAAAATTCGTTTTTGAAAAAAATGTTTGTAATAACCAACATTATCCCAATTTTGGTATGTAGTCGATACTTAGGTATGTAATGAATAAAATCTATCTATATATAATCTATTTTATAACGAAAGTATTCTCATACAACATCCAGAATTTACTTCTACTATATCGAGTGAGGTATTAAATTGAAGAGCTCATAAAGACGATTTCGAAGGGCATATATTTTGCAAATTTAATGTACTAACTTAATTAATATAGTACATTTTAGATTCGAATTACGGTAAATATTAAACCTGATTTATTTAGTATAAAATTAACTCTGAACTCTATCGAATGAGGTATCGTTTTAAAGCGCTCAAAAAGCCGATTTTTTTGAAAATATTTTTTTTATTAAAATGTTGGTTTGCTATAATTGTTACTACATTTATATAAGGTGTTAATACACATTTATCGGTTGGGATTCCTTTGCTACCTGACTTCAGGACTTAATCGTCGGTGCACCGTCCCTTCCTTATCGTAATCCTATAAGCCGGTAATGGGTTTCGGTGCAGTTTGCATCCGACGATTACAAAGGTGCAGATCTATAAAATAATATAAGCATTAATTTATGGAGGATCTTTCTTTATTACTTTAATATGAACAGCTTTCGTATTTAGACCATCCCCGACATAAATTTCTCAAAATATTTCACAATTTTTTCGTGCTGAGCACTGCTCAACCTGAATGTGTTCGGGGCCTTC
This sequence comes from Cryptocephalus moraei, assembly GCA_946251905.1. Taxonomy (NCBI): domain Eukaryota; kingdom Metazoa; phylum Arthropoda; class Insecta; order Coleoptera; family Chrysomelidae; genus Cryptocephalus; species Cryptocephalus moraei. Next base: position 24,431,172 of record OX276456.1, read on the forward strand.
TTTATCTCATTGAGCTTCACTTCGCAGAGTACTGAGCAAACGAAACGGTCAAGCATACTGGCGGATCTGGGAATGAATTAGTTTGAGCCACTTGATTGAAAGAAAGTGCTGAAAGCTCTGTCTCCAGATTCAATTCATCCGAAGTCATTATTACTCCTAGATGCCACACGTCATTGAAGATAAACGCTACATATTGACCAGCACATTTGTCATCCAAAATGGTGTTTGCATTTTATTATCCAATCATTATTCAAAGAGGATTGGTTATAACCTCTTGTCCTTGTAAACAATGCGTGGTACCTGGTGCGAATGGTACCCATTCAATTTGTGTTTGTCAGATCCATCAAAATTTCAAACTCCTCCTAAATAGTACTGGCACAAAGCTGACCTCTAAGGATCTTGTTGCTAATTTAGTTTGAAGCCCAGAAAACGCGAATTGCAGGTTTGGTCTGTGTACCATATGTCCAAAAGATGCTGATTTGCCCTCATGTCTCCATAAAAGGATATGTTCGGTGTTGTCATATTATATAGTCACTTGATTTTTCGTCATTTAACGTCATTTCCCTTCATAATTCCTGAATAATAGGGTCCAAAGTTCATATAAACCGAACATCAAAGTATCGAGCAATCGAAAATATTTCTTGAATTTTTGAACGAATCTCCCAATATTGGACCTCCAGATGGTTTGGTATTTAATGAAAATGATTTGACTTCATCGCTGAGAATTGAGCTTGAGATTCACATGAATATTGCAGACTTTTGACACTCCTTTTTCACGCTGAATGCACCATTTTAGGCTGATTTGTCCACTTTTTGACATTTTTCGCACGTTTGGGCACTTGAAACCAAAATACACACGGAAAAGTTATAAGTCCCTCAAAGTACACTAAAAACCAAACATTTTGCGCTCCTCCAAAAAAATCCAAAAATTTCCACTCGCGAGATAGAGCAAATTTAAAAAATTTGGTATTTTGGGATTTCTCACAAATGGAAAAATTTTAGGGGAATTCTGAGGGCAGGAATGGATTCCTTGGAATATTTTACATCGATTATAGGTATTCTGAAATTTTTCCAGAGTGCGATGTGTTTGCGGTAACGTTTTGGAGAAAATTTGTCATCGAAAACTGAAAACGCGAAAGAAACGAAAATTGGCCGTAAAAAACGCTAGTAGTAATATTTTTGTCTGAAAATTTGGGATAATACTTGTAGTCGAACGTACAATAGAATGAACTAGTTTTGGTTTGGAAAAAAAATTATGACGCACCAACCTCACGACAGTTGACATGGAATCGCCCTCATTAAAGACGATTATACAATAATTTGCTATTGAGAGATGATTAATAGCATGTAATATTTGGAAATTGATTTGAAGCTAGTTTGACTCAAACTTACTATACCGTAATAATAAAAAAAATAATAATAATAATAATAATAATAATAATAATAGAATTATTCCGGTAGTTTGCAAATTCAACATTTTCTTTGTTAGAAGTTATAAAATTATTTGTAAGTGATATTTTCTATAAAGTTTTGAAAAGTACCTAGATCACAATTATTGGTGTATACACTACGGTGTTACATATACGGTGCAATACACTAAATTATTTATATCTGAAAATAGGTTTCATTACAACAATAACAAAAATGAATCTTTGTTTCAACATAATATTATCACCAGTGATGTACCAGTGATGAAAATGTACCAGTGCGCACATTTCTGCATCAATTTTAACAAATATAGTTCGAACTGTTAATAAACTCCTGGACAAAATTAACACACCACATAATTAAACTTGTATAATTATTATAATACCGAAATTAATATTGCAATAACATTTTTATAAAAGCTTATAGTTAGGTACTGTCTAGTAGCTAGTAAATGAAATTAGCAAATCAGGGCGATATCTGTAATAATTTTTATTAAAGAATTTTTTTCTTTGGAAACAATGCAAACTTGCAAACAGAAAACAAACGAAAACAATAGAATTTTCAGACTTAGAGCTGTTCTAATATCGTGTATGTCCTCCTCTACTCCTAATTACTGCTTGCATGCGTCTTGGCATACTGGAGATTAAATTTTGAACGACTTCTTGAAGAATATTTTCCCATTCCTGCATTGCTGCATCTACCAGTTGATTGCGGTTGGCAGGTGGAGGTGTACGACGTCGAATCCTTTTTTTAATGTAGTCCCATAGATGCTCTATTGTGTTCATGTCGGGACTCTCGGCTGGCTATTTCATGAACGGAATAGCTATAGCATTTAAGTAGCGAATAACCTGCCCAGCCACATGAGGACGAGCATTGTCCTGAATAAACAAGAAATTCGGTCCCACAATAGGAGCAAATGGCAATACATGGTCAACAACAATATGTTCCAGATAATAATCCGCATTCATTGACCTACCACGTATGGGGACCAATTCTGTGCGGCCATCGAAACAGATGCCTCTCCAAAACATTACAGAGCCACCACCAAACGGAACTCTTGGAGAGATATTGCAACTTGCAAATCTCTCTCCTGGCCTTCTCCAGACACACTCACGTCAGAAGGTTTAAGGCTGATTCTCGTTTCATCTGAGAATAAAACCCTCTTCCAATCAGTACGAGTATAATCTTGATGTTGTCTCGCAAAACGCAACCTTTGAATTTTGTGCTCTCTGGTGAGCAGGAGTTTCTTGGCCGGTTTTCTGCTGTCTAATCCAGCTTCATTTAAGCGCCTTCTAATCGTTCGGGAAGATACAAGAAGATTGCGAGCAGCTACGAGTTCCTTTTGTAGGATAGTACTAGTCGTTGTCCTGTTTCTTAGAGCCGATTGTCTAAGAAAACGTTCATCTATTGGATTAGTACACCGTTTTCTCCCTTGTCCCGGCCTTCGTAAATGAGAACCTGTCTCGTTAAATCGTCTAACCTTGCGACTTATGCTGGAATGGTTTCTTCCTATCACATTAGCAACATGACGCATCGAGTATTCCTCATCCAGCAAATTTAATGCTCTCACTGCTTCTTACACTGACAAATTTGTTCTGCGATTCATTATTAAACTGGAGAACACTCGCACGTACACTATCAACAACAAAAAACCTTGGTGGCTCAAAACAATTAGTGTTAATAAGCAACAATTTCTAATCAGATTTTAAATCAATTTTCATCAAAAATGCTTTTCTTTGCTATTACACTTTTAAATCAAAACCCATGTTGACAACATTTACTTGAACTGTCGAAGTATATCCAGAGCCTACTTGTAAGATTGCTAAACAACTGAAAATCATCATTATCTTGGAATAACACAAAATATATGTGGTGGTGCGTTAATTTTGTCCAGGAGTTTATATTGACAGTACGAAGTATGGGATTAAAAAAGAATTTCTAGTGGAAATTCAAGTATTTATTAATCATAGTGTTATTATTATTATTACATGTACGCAACTATTAAAACTAACTGCAAAATAATAATCAAATAATGCTCCAAATGTTCCATTTATTTTTATCGTTTTCTACGTAAATGGACATGTTTACGATTACTACAATTTTAAAATAGCAGCTTCAGCGAAAGTAATCGGAGTAAATTGATCAAAATTTCAGGATTTATCACTAGAATCTAAGAAATTTTCAACGAAAATCTTCACTTTTCTCACATTCAATTTTAACAGAGACGACCCACATCCTCTATTTCTTACCACAGCATTTTTATAAGTTTCAGAGAATTAAGAAAAATCATATTTTAAATTTTTCAAACTGTTCCTCCTCGGTTTTACCATCACCACCTTTAAAAGCTGATTCTAACCCATTCCTAATTTATACTCTTTCTCAAAATGACAAATAGATTACTCTGATTAAATCACGAATAACGTGATAATTGCAATTAATTAATTAATGTTGCTATTAAGAAAATTGATTTCCAGTATAGTTTTCCTTAGCTTGCAAAAGAGTTTATAAACTGTCAAATGAAATGTCGTACCCAATTGCGATTTTCCAGGTAATTTATTAGGAGTCCGAGCAGCCGCATTATAAAATGAAATATGCACTTCATAAATAGACGAAAGTTATTGAAGTATATTTTTCTGTGTTTTATGCAATATATTGCAAAAATATGCAAATGATTATTCACTAAATGTGTAAAATATGCCCAATTTGCATATTGTATGCCTTTCTTCAGTTATTAGTCATAATTTTCATAACATGCCTTCATACGAGCTCACTTTTATTTACATTTTTTTAGTTAATTTTCAATTTAAAGTAGTTTAATATTTCTAATTACTTTTAATGTGTATCAATATATTTAAATTATAACAAAGAGGTTTCTGTTGAAATATAACTCTCTAATACCTCCCAATCGACTCAATGGGTCAATTAAGTTGCTAATGGTGTTATAGTATCGGAAACCTCGAGATATCAATAAAACTAATAAAACATCTTATGTTTTAATACAGATTGTCAATGCTTTCTGATATTATGGAATGCATAGCATCTGCAGTGCTGAGACCATCCATACAGCCAAATTCATCAAGTTTTATGTAAAATTTACTTAATCCTTCTTTCAGATTTTTGTCGAAGCAATTTGAGAAGTCATTAATTACACTAATTGGCCGAAAACTGCGAGATTTTTTGAGCCAGATTTATGTGTAAGGATAATAATTAACTGTCTAAAGTTTGGGTAAATTTCCTGCTTTTAAAAATTAGATGAATTATATGCGACTCGACAAAGAACAGAACTAATTACTTTAAACTAATATTACTCGAATCTTAATTACCAAATTTGTTTTTATTGTGAAGTGGAAAGTAAAATGCCTCATTAACTACAGGAACGTTCTTAAAAATGCCTCATATTTACTTGCCGCTGCATAGCAAGATCATCTCATTTGAGACCGTTCTGGCTACTTCTGAGAAAGTTGTATTCATCCATTCAAAAACGTATTGCGCAACGGACGTGCCTGCTTCGCACTGCAATCTTATTTCTCGAAGGACATCGATGTATTCTTCAACGCGAAAACTTCGGGAATAAGAGGCACGGCACGGGAAACCGCGTATTCCATATAATTATTTTTAACGAGCTCGAGTAGGCTGTATTATATTCGTCCGCGAATTCGCCTTTCCTGCGATGCTAGTTGAAGAGGGGTCGTTCAAAAAACTTCTACATTTTTGCTCGGCACGTTTAATGATGAGATTCAAATTGTATTAAGAAGATGGGATCTTTATATATGGGGCAACAGAAATTCATTGCGATTCCCCCGGAAACCTTTCAGAATATAACAACTGAACAGTATTATTATTAAACGAGAGGACTTTTTAGGAGAGAACGGAATGAAAAAAATCGATTTTAATCTACTATTATCCTTTTGAGATAATTGTGAAATGGTTGGGTCAGAAAATTTTCACACTGACACCATCACAACTTACAATTATTAATAACAAATAAGGTAACAAAATGAGAGACTGTTTCAATCACCCACACCAGCGGTTGAAACTGAAAAGCACAAATTACCACTCTAACTAAGTATTTGTCCAACCAAAAGTAAGTACTGCTACAGAACCGTATTAAACCGACTTAATCTGGAGACCGAAGTGGCTAAAATTGACAATAATGTAAAGAATGGGAGAATGTTCTCGGGGAGATGAGATGAAATTAAAAATGTTCTCGATGATCCCCAAATAATACAATAACTAATCGTTTGTAATGCCGACGTTTCGCTCAATTTATATTATTATTATGTTATGTATGTATCATCGAGAACATTTTTAATGACAATAATGTACATTTCAATTTGTGACGCAATTATTTCTACTGCTGGTGTTCTACGAACCTACACCAAAAATTGAATTTTATTCAAAACTCAAGACATATGTAACATGTAGTAAAATTATTCTCTTTATTTTCAGGCTGTGATTTTCGATGAAATCGAACTCACCGACCTGTGCCTAGCCGAGTGTTCAACAAAAAACGTCAATCACAGTTTCCAAGTGAGTTTCATTACCAGTTTAAACCGAAAAAGTTACAGGATACATATAGAATAACACAGTAATAATAACAATAGCATAGAACTGAAGAGATAGTTCACGTAGTTCAACTTTTTTGTTCCATACTTCACAAGACATAAAACCAAAAATATTTTTGCAATTCTTCTAAAAGGTTAGTAGTACAGTCGGCATAGCCCGAAATGTAACTGTACTTGATAATTTCGTGATAATCATGAACAAACTGCACATATCTATTTCACATGATTGCTTGCTTGAATGATTTGTTCCATACTTCGCATGACAAAGAAAAGCAAAAATAGTTTTGCAATTATTCTAAAAGGTTAGTAGTACAGTCGGCGTACTCCGAAATGTATCTGCAGTTAATAATTTCTTGATAATCACGAACTAACTGCACATATGTATTTCACATGATTGCTTTATTGATCGATTTGTTCCATACTTCACATAACAAGGAAAACCAAAAACATTTTTGCAATTCTTTTAAAAGTTTAGTAGTACAGTCGGCATAGCCCGAAATATAACTGCACTTGATAATTTCTTGATATTTTTGAACTAACTGCACATATCTATTTCACATGATTACTTGATTGATTGATTTGTTCCTTACTTCACATAACAAAGAGAACCACAATTAGTTTTGCAATTCTTCTAAAAGGTTAGTAGTACAGCCGACATAACCCAAAATGTAAGTGCACTTGATAATTTCTTGATATTTGTGAACTAACTGCACATATCTATTTCACATGATTGCTTGATAGATTGATTGATTGCTTTGTTCCATACTTCACATGACAAAGAAACCAATAATAGTTTTGCAATTCTTCTAAGAAGGTTAGTAGTACAGTCGGCATACACCTAACTGTACTTGATAATATCATGATAATCACGAACTAACTGCACATATCTATTCCAAATGATTGATGTACTATCAGATTATATTGAGTGCAGTTAAAAAGTTGTCAACAATTTAACTAAGAAAATTCAGAAGTTTTATCTTATAACACTGTGGGATTACCTCGTGTGAAAAAATATTAAGTATTTGAATTTGTTAATTGCTCGTATTAAAAATAGCTACCAAATCGCGTCAGTCGGATTACGAAATGTGTAATAACATGTGCCTAACATTTAAATATAAATAAATAATGAAACAGTACCCACAAAAAAACCGGTAAAATGCGTCAATGATTTTAATTTGCTATAACAATGTCGATTATATACAAAAAATAATAAAAATTAGAACGGATTTGTTAAATATAAGTAAGAAGTGCAAAACTTTCTTATTGCACAAGGTTTTAAGATTGTGACGCATTTCAAATTTAAGCCAATTGAACGAAGTGTGAAGTGGTCTCTATAGAGAGTGGACTGTATAGATCTCTCTCGTAGTTCGTGGGCGGCTGCGGAGATGAATCTTGTCTCCAGGTTGTAAGGCTGGGGACTGTCGTAGTAATTGGAGATCAGGGCGTGACGTGATCTCTTGAAGTTTTAGTTGTGTGAAGAGAGGGCGTGACATAATTCTCCGGGTTTGGATCTGAGGGCGTATCGTGCAGATCCGAGGTTGAAGTTCTAGTCGTTTGGAGAGAGGGCGTACCGTGCTCTCCGGGTATGAAGATCTTGGAGTTAAAAGTTGTAGTATCTTGAAGATCTCGTAGACTCTCAGGGCGTAACATGAGAGCTTGTAGGTTGGGTTGAATAATCAAGACCACAACACACTGTCGTTTTGAGCATACTAGGGTATACTGGTTTATTGTCCCAAATTTCAGAGCTTTTATACATCTTGTTTTACATTGGTTAAATGAGATATTTGTTTTCTTACAATGGCCTAACATTGCAGAAACTTACCTTAACTGGAGCGCTTGTTATCACGTCCCGTAAACGCTTTTGTTATGCTTACTCGGTTAATTGTTGTGATTTGAACTTGAATTGTTGACGTTCGGTCTGCGTTGTTATTCTTCGTAGTAAAATAAGACGTGCTTTTTAGTTGATTTAGATATCCCAAAAATCTTGTTACCTAAGCTGCGTCAGTGACTATTATCTGTTTGTAAAACAAAACGTGTTGAAAAGTTCCCAAAATTAGTTCATCATAAATTACAATTTCTTAACCTAAAATAATGTTGACGTTAGCGTCAACACCAACCAAAGCTGTCTTTCAGCTTATACTTTTCTACAGTTTTATCACTGTTTGTGTTTAATTAATATTTGTGCAGCAACTAAAAAAAAAACAACGTATTTTACCATTTCATGAATCTTGCGGCTTTGTTGTTGTAAATTTCGTAATGGCACTAACTCCGTTTTGTAGTAGGTATTTCCATGAAGTCAGGAAAATCTCACATTACTGAAGAGGAGCTAAATTGAAATACGAGGCACTTTGTGCCGAGTATTGTAAAGCTCCGAGTCAAGTAACAGATTTTGCTGACGTGTTTTATATTAAATTTTTCCTGTAATCTTAAAAAAGACGAAATTTACAAATTTTGGAAAAAAAATTACAAATTCCACAGAAATCAAATTTGTCAATTTTGTTGGCAAATATAATAAACAACATCGAAAAAACTTCATCAATGTTGTGCGTATATTGTGAAAACAGTGTGTTTTGTGTCTTGTAAAAGTCTTTACAGTACTAGTCCGGAAAATTCAATTTTCCTTCACGTAAATAAGCAGGAAAATGTTGTTTCCAAGACGATTTCCGGAAGATATTTTGACTACGAAGGAATTCATATTCTTAACATTTTTTCTTGCGAAGTCATCCTAAGAGATATTGATTGACAACTATAGCAATATCATTTTTTGTCAACTTTTCCTGATAAGTTATTTTATCAGCAAAAAAAAAACTGTTATTTTAGTTGTCTTTTAGATTAAATCTTTGTACTTAGTTCTCGATTATCATGAAATTACTAAGAACGGTTACTCTTTCGAGTCTGTCGACTACACTACTAACCTTTTACAAATCTACAACTTTTTATGAACTATAACTATAACTACTCAAGACCTACAAAAATATTTTTGATTTTCGCTGACAGATGTTCCCATATTAACAAATAAAACGTTTACTACCTGAACTATATGCAGTTAAGCATACTTTGAGGGTGCTTTTCGTTTGCACGAGCAGGGGCGAATTTCCCTTAGACTTATTACATTTTTAAGAAAGAAACCAAATACAAAATTCACACAAACACATTTATAACACCTGAAACCCTTTTATTTACTCTATCGAGTCTCTCCCTTCGATCGTCAATAACACTCAGAACGGATAGCTTCGTCAAATATTTACCCCAATCACTTTTTTGCCGTTGTTGCTGTACATAGCAATCCCGAAAACATTTCTGTTCCAGGTGATAACCCCCTTCAGATCCTTAGTTCTTTGCTGCGAATCCAGAAGAGAAATGGAGGAGTGGCTCAGCGCCCTCACTGCCGCATCCCAACGTCGTTACAATGAGCCCGACCAACCTGATTGCTTATCCGGTCAACACCATTGGTAAGATATTATTGTTAAGTGAAAATTTTGATGAGTGAAAAGAAACGAGATTAATAAAGGCAGCAAATATTAACACAGCTAAATTCACTGCAAGGAATCAACGTCGACGATATTAAATTTCTTAATTAAGGATATAAATAATAAACCGCTCCGGGGTACCTTCGCTTTAATCAGTGGAGTAGGTACCGGATTTACTGTGAATCTCGGAAAAGGTCTCCCTTTAAAATAAACACGACGCTCCGATTTATTTTTTTAAAAATATAAATTCACTGGAATGGATAAAATGGTACGATCTCCCTCATATTCCAAGTAAGGATTGTGCAAACACCTACAAAGGAATATATCCTGGAGGTGCTTGCGATGACATTGCGTTTCGGAATTTAATAAACTCGAACCGCATAAAAAGGAACTTCATTTCTTGAAATTAGTTCAGTCAGGTATCGGCGTTATTTCTATTTCCCGACATACTCTCGCGCCAGCAGGCAACTGAAGCGGGAAAATAATTTCATTCTGAATATATTGAATATACACGACCCCCCTTGTTTCTTTGTAACATCGAGTTTTAATCCTCTTTTCGTGAATTCAGGGCAATAACTTAATTTACAAAGATTGCTTCGATTGCAGTGGAAAGACGTAATGGAAGGATCGCGAAAAGTCGATGCCATTATAAACGGCATTAATTAATAATTTTCGTAACTAATTAAAAGTTATTTTGTAGTCTGATAAAATCCTACTTTAGCACAAAGGAAACTCGAAATAATGCAGGCGTCTCGAAGTAGGTCTCAGTTGCAGTGTTAGTATTGTGTTTCGTAAATGAATGTAATTTAATTTTACATTTTGGGTTGTATCACCGCTGCAATTTACTATTTACGAATTACTTATTTCAAATGTTAAAATTAAAAATCAAACAGTTGAAGCTTCCAAATAAACCTCTTTGTATGCGCAAGTAGCGAGAAATCAAGAGCTTCTTCAGCGGAGATCTTCCTGAATTCTCATAACGAGAGTTTCGTTGATTAAATCGTCGCCACATTAATTTTCCAAATATTTTTAGTATCATTCTTCTTGACGTCAAATCAGATTGATCTTAGATATATAATACAACGAAAATATGCATTCACATGAAAAATATGTAATAATAAAATGGACGCACCCATTTTTATACATTTATTTTTAAGTATTTTCGAAAATATTTTAGATAACAATAAATAAAACCGCAGGATAAATAGATAAAGGGCATATTTAATGTAGTAAACAAAGAGGCAGAAGGTAAATAGAACGGTTAAATACATACTGCGTTTAATATTACAGAACTGGCATAGTAAGAAGAAATTTTCCATACTTGTGTAAATGTAAAATTGACGGTAAATCGGTAATTTACCACAACGTTGAAACTGATGGTGTCGCGACATCTCGTCACGGATACTTGTGCACATCACTGTGTCACCTCGCCACATTTATAACAATTCATCACTAATTAAATTTATCACATAAAATTTCGTTATCTAAACTTACAAAATTGTAGTGTACGATTTACCCTATTTCAGAATAAAGTTAAGTCATTTCGGTCACCGTTTCTTGGATACTAAATTATTGAGGATATTAAATGAAATATCGGAAATGTGATATGTGGAGTTGAAATTTATTTTAATATCTTGTTATTTTGTACTATTAAATTGAATCATTTTTTAAATTAATTTCAAGATATTAATTCTCCTGTTCATCCACATAACACGTGTTAACATTTCTAAACAGTTTTTTGAAAGCTTGATTCTAGAAAAGAGGTACGACAAAACCTTTAGTACGTTTATCGATAATAGAAATACCAAAATTCATTTTATTTAAAAATTCCAAAATTTATTTACTGTATAATAAAAGTCGTTATACTGTGATTTATATAGCAAAACTTTTCGATATGATAAGTTTTATATCAATATGGAAATATTAACATATAAAAAAATATCTTAAGATTATTAGTTAGTTATCGTATTACTTGTACTTTATTGACTTTCGACTGTTGACCATTTGGACTGTCAGGAAGTAAAGCTTTCTACACGCTCAATATTATTGCCCAATGTGGGTTGCACATTATTTTGACGGAGGGCCATACATGCTCAATATTATTGCGCAATATTTTGATTTGTGCAATAAATTGTATCGTATGCAGGCAATATTGATGGTTGTGCAATATACTGTGCAATCGCGAGCACAGACGTACAACCTTCAAGGCAATATATTGTGCAAGCAGTTCCAAGCACAATTTCATGTAGTGAAGTAATGTTGAGTGATAGGAATTTGTGTTGTGTGATTATTGCTGTGGGTGCCAATGCGAAAAAGAAGAAGAGCTCTGGTTTATAGCCTTCGGATATTTTCGCGGTATTTTTCTAACAAGAGTTCATACTGCAGAAGGCCACGATAAACTTCAATGAATTCCAGAATGAATTGCCTATCAGCTTCCTTGGCAGCCATGACGACGCGTACTCTACCACGTGTTGATACTGACTGATGAGATATTGCGCAGTATTGCCTACAGACGACACAAACTTTTCCCGTTTGCACAATATATTTTCAAAGATTTTAATTTAGCACAATATATTGCACAACCTTTCAATTTCGACTACACACGATTAACTATATTGCACAAACCTAAATATTGCGCAATAATATTGAGCGTGTATGGGCCGCTTAAGACGTCTTACGGGATTTGTAAATTTGCTTATATCGAATTGGTTTTAAGCGGCCCCTAGACGGTCAATATTATCGTCAATATATTGCAGGATGATATTGAAGGGTGCATCTACACGACACAATATTATTGCGAGAATTAGATTTAGTTCTCGGTTGACGCTTCTGAAAGCAACATGTGGAATAAAAAAAAACAAGCTGTGTCGCAATTGCATTAGTTATAGCGTTAAAAAAGAAGAAACAGAAGGAGAAACAGAAACGCAAGTGGATGAAGGAATGGTTTAAAAAAAGGGAATGAGTATACTTATGAAAATTTGTTACGTGAACTGAGAAGAAGTGAACCGGGTGGTTATCAAAACTTTCTGCGATTAGACGGTACATTATTCGATGAACTACTGCAATTACTTATGCCTGAAATTCAAAAAAGAGATACTGTAATGCGAGATGCTATTCCTCCAAGTCAGCGATTATCAATAACACTACGTTATCTAGCTACTGGAAATACTTTTGAAGATTTGAAGTTCACAAGTGCTGTATCTCCACAATCCATTGGTTGTCACCATAATGTTGGTTCTGCTATGTCATCAGTTCCAGCGCCGCTTTTCTGAGAATCTTTAATACGCCTTAATTCTTTCCTAAAGTTTGTACGAAACGAATTAAACTTTTTTACTAAGTGCGATTTATTGGCGTCCGGATAGTTTTCCTGGTATATCCGAAGCAAATGTTCGTATTGTTCATTTTTTTAAATTCTATTGCTGTAGTCCTTATTACTCTTTACATTCCACAAAGCTGGTAAACTTTTGTACACCTCAATGCATTCCAATAAGAATCTTCTTTCTTCTTCTTTTAACTTCGCAGCCATCGTTAATGTTACGACAAGATGTTTACAGCAACACGGCGAAAACCCGACTAACCGAATATTGCGCAATATAGCCCACAGACGACGCAATATTTACCATATTGTACAATAAATAACAAACTCCTTTTGATTGACGCAATATATTGTCCAATATAGAATTTGTCAACACATCTCAAAGTTGTAGTAAGTTGCATACTGTAACGCGAAATGTAAACAGCAGAGCGAAATGTGTTTACTCCTGTCGGACCTCGGCGGACAGTTTAAAACGCTCCGTAATTGGGGAAATAAAGGATGAATGATTTATTACCTACCCGACCTCCTAGACCTTTCTGGACGTATCTAAGTAAACATTAATTTGAGAAAGGAATGACCTGGAATTATCGAGCAAATACTAGTAAATTCGGGAATACATTATGGGGGGCTATAAGAGTGAACGCTGCGGACGAAGGAATATTATTATTAGACGTAAAGCCGCGAGAGTAAATAGTAAACAAGCGAAATAGCGAAAGCGAGAGCGTATAAATAAATTAATAATTAAGAGTGATATAAATTAATGTTAGGAAATAGTTAAGTGTGTTATATAAATTAATTAGTTTAGTAATAGTGTATATAAATTAAGTAGTGTCTAGTGTACAATTAGTATTAGTGTAAATAAATTAGAAAATAAACGTTACAGTACAATATCAATGATTGTGCAATATATTGACGATAATATTGACCGTCTGGGGGCCGCTTAATGTTTCTAAAGTTATTTACTACCAATTAAAATTCTGCGGAAGGTAAAAGAGGAAACGTTTTATTTAGATCAACGTCTCGAGGAAGTCGGACAATAATATATCAATCTCATGAATACATTAAACATCGTCTGATATCTGAAAATGTTACGCACCGGCGGTACAGGAAACATAAATCTGCAAAATGCAAATCAAGTACTGATAAATCATCTCACAGGTTACAAGAATGATATTGTGGCGTCTTAAACCTTACTAGTACAGTTAATACGACAAGGAAAGGATTAATGAACCATCTTACAGGTGCGTGCGCTCATACATACGTCCTACAAAGAAAGTTGAAAATTTTAAATGAATCCTTAGGGACTTAATATTTAAAATATCAGAAATGTATTCACCATATAGTGTCTTTCTCCAAAGAAAGGCAATGATATAGACGTGATACCATGTCCAGAATCACCGTCACCATTCACAAAAAATAATTTTGCAAAAGTTTTTAAGATATTATTTTAGTACTCTGATAACTGCAAAATTACATCGAAAAAATGGGTAAATTTCATGATGCACCCAACAAAAAAAGAAACATTATTTCCTCTTAGATAACATGTTATTTTATATAAAAAAAAAGATTAAATTACAATTTGCCCTTGAACTTAATAGCAAGTTTTTTGTTTATTACACTTTAAAACGAGGGATCAATATATTCCAAACGTATAGCAGCATCCCTCGGTTTTTGATTATTCCTGAACTCGATCCGTTTACCTCCGTGGGAGAGTTGCGACGCGATGTTTTATGTCGAGGCGCCCGGAGTTATTATTAAAACATTCATGGATGGATCCAGACAATTTCATATATTCCAGGCGCTCCGGGCTGGTCCGGTGTCATATGCAAATTCGCAGCCGCTATTAAATTCAGATCTCGGTGGTGTTTCGACAAACCGAGGGAGAAACCCACTTCAAATAGGCTAACCTGAGGTGTGCAGTGAAAATATCACAGAAGGCAGATCAGGAATAATATTATTCCGACGGCCTTACACGGAGTTTTGGAATAAATCTTTAAGGCGACATTTACCAAATTTTTAGGGAATGTAGGAGCCGGGGGGAGTATGAGGGATTTACGTTCCCTTGGTGGATATTTCGGAATCCGCTCGAGCATTTTAATGTCCCTTTAGAATTAATTCAAGAGTGACTTGACTATAATTTTAAGGTTTCAAAAGCACAGTATTAAAATGAGAAGTTTAAACTGTTATTAAGGCCTAAATTGTTTAACTAAATTAATTATAATACTCTCTAGCATATAAAGAAACTATATCTTTCCAAGTGAGGGTTAGGTAAGGAAAGTTTTGTGTACTAATTTTTATATAGTTCTTTAATTTTTGTACTGGAATCCATCTTTAGTAGCATTAAGGATAAGTGCGTAATATTAATGGTCCCGATGTTCCATCCTTCTAAATGGCACTAATATTTTTTTTATACAAATATCCTAGGTAAAAGTGAAACCCAAATTGTGAATTAGATGAAAAAGAGGAAATTTCAGCGCATTCGCCAAAAGCACGTACAATATGGCGGTACGTTAATAATAAATTTCATAAACCGCTAATAGCGTTGCAACTCAACTCATTTACCCTCGCGGGAGATCTAGCTACTTCCCCATTAGGCGCATACCTTTATATTCCCCTTTTTCTAATTAAACGAAGTTATAACCGACTACATCCCTAATTTTCATTTAAAAATTTTTAAGCCACCCGTAACTCGCCCTTTTGTTCTGTTTTAACTCTCACAGTTTTTAACGTTTCTTCGCTAATCCGCCAGACTAATAGTTTTAGAGAAGATGGCTGGAAGTGGATAACAGCGGATAATTTGTTCCAGGTATGCAACCTCACACGCCCGCCCGACGTACTGCAACGTTTGCAGGGAAGCCCTCAGCGGCGTTACCAGCCACGGGCTCTCCTGCGAGGTGTGCAAGTGTAAAGTGCACAAGAGATGCGCTGCGAAAGCTATCAACAACTGCAAGTGGACCACCCTTGCTTCCGTAGGTGTTGACATCGTCGAGGACTCTGACGGGGTAAGTAGCTTCTTACTTGTAAATTGTTGTTTTTGATCTCAAGTGTCTAAATATAGACAATAACAGCGAGTTTCAAGTAAAGTTATAACATGGGTTAGTCAAAGAATGTGTAACTAAGCAAAGAGGGGTTATTTTCACGAAGTGTAATTTGGATCAAAAGTAACCTTACCAAAATCTAAAATAAAACAATACTCATGATAACATAAATAAGAATCCTACATATATTCTTATATACTCTTCAACCGACTAGCGGGATGAACCAGGTCTCCAATTCAGATCAACAAACATATAACGATCCCACTCTTGTGTTGTGTTGGTAGCAATTTCTCGCCATACGGAAAACCAAATTAAGATTGTTCTAACGAATTTTTGTGCATGTCAGTGATTTTCAAACGAATATAGTATTCTTCTCTATACTCCCAACCATTCATAAACCTCAGGATATGCTATGATGGTTATTGAAATCTCGATTCTGAATATTTCTAACTGTTTTCAAACCAATTTATACGGCTAATTGTCGTATCTACGAACTCGTAAATGCATCTACTGCTACTGCTACATTTATGTATTGTACTTAAAATTACACTGCTAAATAATGGTAACCCTGAATATTTGGCTCTTTAGTATTGTACTTGGCAGTGTTTTGGGTAATGTACTTTATGTTTCAAAAAATATATATATATATTACATATCAATAACGCATAACTGTTGCGACATCCTCAAAATTCTGATACATATCCGAAACATAGAATTAAATATTGCAAGTAATGGAAATAATATTTCTTATTAACTGAATGCAATTATCATGATATAAACAGAATTTATTATTAATTGCGGCACTAACCAATTATCTCCATGTTCATAGGCTGAATTTTAGGGGTAATTTAATAAGATAGATTTAACAGAAATTATTATTCGATGTTTTGGTGTAATTTTTATTACGAAAATAACTTTTACAAAGTCCTTCCACATATCCAAAATTTATAATTGCGTCACTGACAAAGTTTCTCCTTGCAAATATAGTCAATTTCAGAGTTTGTTTACTTGTTTACATATTTACTTTAAAGATTTATAAAAAATTAAAATACCAAAGGCTCGAATTAAAGTTAAGCAGTAATTCGCCAAATTAGGTATGCATTGTGAATTCGCCAAAAACTCTTATTATCAAAAAAGGATCTTTGAAAGTAATTCTGGAATGGACCTCGTCATTATATTTGATGATAGACTGTTAAAAAGTGTGTTAAGTAGCAGAGATCTATTTAAAACTCCTTTTTGTTTATTTATTTTTATTTTTACAATGAGAAATTCTTATATGAAGAACATTGCTATCAGATCCCTTTTTTGAATTTGAGTTATTGGAATTTCTAGACGTTTTAAGGTTCCATTAGTCCAAAAAACGTTTTTAAAAAAATGTCTGTTGGTGTATGAGTACCCGTTGAACCTTTTTCTTCAAAATTACTAATCACAACATGTTCAAATTATGTATTTAGACTTTGTACTCTATCTGCACCTCCCAATAAGTATTGAATACATATTCTATTATCCAATGTTTAGAATGGAGTTTAACTGCATTTTTGGCTAAATCTTGCATGCCAGGCACTTTATTGCTGTCGTTTTTTTGGTTTTTTAATTTTTATGTAAAATTGAAAGATTTTTTTTTAATTTGAATATTTTTCTACTGGTGCATATTTATAATAAAAAATGAGGAAGTAATACATCACCAATTTATTTTTGAAATCAGTTTCAATAGTTGATCTACAGTGGATTTCAGTAAATAAGACTATGGAGTAAACTTTCATAGATCACTCAGAACTTAAAAACCATTGGCAACAGGAGCACAACGAACTTTGGAATGTGTATTCCTATTCACAGTGAAAGGATTTACAAATGTAGTTTGGTGAAGTCTCCAATTATTCCATACATCCAAAATTGCCAATATCATTAATTTTAGCGGCAACATAGAAGTTTTTGTTTTGATAATGTTCACTATAACGATGTTTAAAATAAATAAAACGTTATCACCTATATTTTTTCCAGTCTTTTTGAATCTTTCTACATATCTAAAATATACAATTGCATCAATAACTAAGGTTCTCCATGCCAATTTGGTTAACATCAGAGTTAACTTAGAAATTACTTGTTTATATTTTGCCTTGGGTAATGTTTGTTATATATATTTTCGAAAAATACAAAATATCATGAGGACGTAGGTACCTTTTGAAATATCTTCAAAATTCTTATACATATATATGCGAAATTTGCAGCTGTGTTCCTAATCCAATTTCTAAATGGCATCGTTGTTAACTTTAGCGCTACTTACAGATGATTTGCATGTATTTTAGCTCGAAATACGTCTAAGTAACATAAAATATACAGTCATCAACATTACTTCACATATCCAGAACTTATAAATTCGTCACCAACAAAATAGCCTCACTTCGTTACATGGAAAATTATGAATGTGTTTCATAATTAGTATTTTAGTGAGAAGGACTTTCATTCTAATCTTTATCTAATTACTTACTCGAAAATATAAGGCACATTCTGCTGAATCTAATACAGTTAGCAGCATTAGTAGGAAGGCTGGGATAACTATATTATCTACTCAAGCTAAGGGTATAATAAGATCAGGTTATTTATGTAATTACAGTTAGTACAGACCTCTGGTTGTGTATAATAATTGGGTAGACTCGTTCCGCTGTTTAAAAATAGACGTGCATTGTTCGTTATTATTCGTAGCACTTTATATTGAGGCGATTTAAGAAAGAAAATAGTTGACGTAATTTCCATTGTTAATGGCATTACGTAATAACGAAAGAATCTTAACAATGGTCGGTCATCAAAGGCGATGTATCAAAAGAAGTATCTGAAGCTGAGTGTTCTCGCAACGATTCTGACTGAAAGCTCTATAAAGGGAGAGATTCAGTTGAGCACGCCGATTTTTCCATCCCGGAGAGGAAAAAAATTACATCAAAAGGAAGAAGGAGTCAAAAGAAACCCTCATTTTTCTTTATGAAAATATTATTCTCGCAGAGAATGATCCGTTTAGAAAGTGGACCGAAGTTTCAAGATAAATTGATTTGATTAATACAAAAGTGTCAGCGGTAAAATATGTTTTTCCTCTATTGTCCCGATTCTTATCCTTTAATACGACCTCCCCCTTTATAGATTTTGGAAGACGTCCTTTTTCTCGTATCGCAGGAAAGGATTTCCTTCATTAATCTTGACGCCCTCCTCCGACCAGTCCGGCGGTTACATTTTAACTCTGTTACGTCAAACACAGCAGATTGGAATCAGAATTGCAAATCAGTCAGATTTCGGTAAATTATTCATGGATTAACAAAGTCACATATTGGACGTTACGGTTCTTGATTTCCAATAGAAATTCAGATGGGGACCATTAGCATAAGACAAGAGGCGAAATATTTGTTCTGGAGGCGCCATTAGTTTATTTGTTACAAAAAGAAGTTCAGAAAGTTGAATATATTGAAAAGATGGTTACAATTGGCATCAGTCCCGGGAATATTAATGAAGTATTGAAAAACGAAATAGGTGCAATATTAATTTTATTATTTCTTTTATCGCCATAAAACCTATCAATAGTGAAACACAAGCCTTACTAGATTAAATAGTACTGTAAATTCTGAAAACGACATCCAAACAAAATATACCAAATGTAAGGTTTCAACTTTTGATTTCCAAACGTTGTGGATTTTAACTGATAGTACATATAAAGAGTCGATCATACATATTTCACTTAAGCCTACCTTAACGGGTTTCGTAATATCATAATTACACCTTCAGGTAGATAGTTTATGGATAGATTTCCATGGCATGCTTAACCTGAAGATTAATTCTTCTACTAATGCAAAATATAATCATATAATTATATAGCTAATGTATTATCCTGATAGAGTTATTGTGATTACAATTTTGAACACGACGATATTAGTCATTCACAAGTGTTTGTTCACATCTTTTTTGAATATCGTGATGACAATGAAAATGAAACTGAGTTTCTGTTTATCAGCTTGTTAGTTTCAACCTACTAAACCGAAACGGTCAGAATACACTGAGAAAAATAATCAGTAGTTTGAACAGAGATATCGGTTTGTCTTACAGAAGGGCGCAGTTACAATGTATGCTACCTGTCAATAAGTTAGATTAACCGTTTCATAGGTTAAACACTAACCGCTCTAGTATAGCTCAACTTTATGATTAGGTAAATTGAACCCTCCTGCTGGGTCTATTAACGTAGCTAATTGGTTAATGTAACAGTTGCGATCGTTTAACTTGACTGTGTTAATAAGTTGAGTTAACAGTTAAAATGAGTTCATGTAACCGTTTATATGTAACCGTTTAATAGGCTAATTTAACTGCAGTATCATGTTGAATTAACAGCCCCAATACGTCGCTGTAGCCGGTATAATACATCAATTTGACTGTTGCAATGAGTTTAGCTCAACTTTAATTAGGTAAATTGAACCCTCCGGCAGAGTCTGTCAACGTAGCTAATCTGTTAATGTAACCGTTGCAATCGTTTAAATTGACTGTGTTAATAGGTCGAGTTAATAGTTAAAATGAGTTCATGTAACCGTTTAATAGGCTAATTTAATTGTAGTGTCATGTTGAATTAACAGCCCCAATACGACAATGTAGCCGTTATAATAGGTCAATTTGACTGTTGCAATGAGTTAAATGAACAATTCCAATAAGTTAATGTAATCTTCCTTACAGGATAGTATAACCTAATTATTAGGTAGATTTGACCACAGCAATGGGTTAAGTTTTTTCTTTAATCATGTCGACGGGAATATTGTTATGGAAACTGGAAATTAGTTGGTTCAGCGCATTTAGTTTGACGGCAACAAAGGAAATATTGTCTCAGAAAGTCATCACGAGCTAAGAAGGGATTAATACGAAACTAATGGTCTTAGAAATTGTTGATGTTAACCACTTTAATGAAAAATTAAGGAAGTTTCGGGAGCTTTTAATGTCGTTAGCCATAAATCATATTATCGATAAAAATTCAGTTACTTTTTTAGTTTAAGTTCATTAAAATGTTTTATTAAATTAACCAAAAGCGGCTTATAGGAAGGAAATGTTGGATATTCTCTAAATGGTAATTCATCTTTAAGGGGGCAGTCTCTTTCAAAACTGAAAAAGGAAACACATTTTTGCGATTTTTTTAAAAGAGGCTATTGTATTTATACAAAAAATTTTTTTAGATACTGCTCTATATTATTTTATTGAAGAAAATTAAAAAAAACATCTTATTTAATTTTTAGAAACATTGCGAGGCGGTAGAGGGCGTCTTGCAAACACGGCTTTTTCTACTGGTACCAATCAATGGAAAAACTGGAAAACTCGCTTTCTGGAAAAAAAATATACCAAATTCAAAATTGATTTTGTTCTTTAGACTTCTTTTTAGAACACAGACCTAAGAATTTTTTTTTGGAAATTTTTCAATTTGGTTTACGAATGTTTTTCTTAAAATATAAAAAATCGGCCATTTTTTTTAAAGTACGGTATAAAAAGGAACGACGGGTATTTATACGCATCTTTATGTTCTAGAACAAACTCTAAAGAACAGAATCCATTTTGAATTTTGTCTTTTTTTTTCAGGAAGACCACAGTGATTGGTACCAGCAAAAACAAATATTTTTATAAGACGCTCTCTGCCACCGTCAAATATTATTAAAAAATGTAAAAAATGTATTATTCAATAAATATTGAGCAATATCTAAAAAAATAATTTTTTACTAAATGCCTTTTTAAAATAAAATCCTAAAAAGTGTACCTCTTTCAATTTTGTACGAAATTCCCCCTTAATAAGCGAAGAAGAATCCTCTATATAAATCTAGACCAGATTAAATGTATTGCCTCTTTAGTTTACAAATTATATTTAATAAGTCATAATTAAGTATAAGTTTACTAAGTATAAATTAAGTTATTAATAGTCAATAATTAACTATTAATTTATTACTAATTATACATTACTAATAAAATATTAAACAATAGAGAAAGTAGGACCTTACAAATAATAACACCAGAAGAATGGAAAGAACATTACGTTAGTGTTCTGAGAGAAAATAGGGGCGCAATTTCCGTTAAAAAAGGAAAATTGAATTTGACGAGGAAGACAACAACAACATGATACCAAAAACCCTAGGAGATCAAATAGCACACCTTGGGAAAATGAAAAACAAAAAAGCACACGGACCAGAAAACATCCCCAAGTCAAAATCTCAGAAATATGCATGCAAATATGTGCAAAACAGTCAAAATATGTACTAAAATATGAATTTAATATGCAAATATGCATTCATAAAACAACGAAGTAATCAGTGGTTCATAAGAACTACATACATATAAAAAACAAAAAATATAAATTAGCCAATTATTTACTATTGCTATTATTTATTAATTAAGTATAACACAGCTACTTCTTATTGCTATAATTACTTATGATTTATAATAAATATATTAATTACTTCTATTACAGTGGAAACAATAGGCAATTAAATGTTTTTTTAAGTTCTCTAAAGTAAAACTTTGCCATCTATCTGTTAACATTAGTTTGTAGGCGTAGAAACTGCCTTCTACTTCGCATGATGACAATGGAGCAAATGTAAAATAATTATTTCTTAGAAATGGTTCTAAATGTATATTAAAATTACCATCACCGCAGAAATTTCCTTTTATTACATTATTTATATACGCCAGATTTTGATAACCTCAATTTTTTTAGTACAGCGCAGAATTTTTCGTAAATTTTATTATCTTTCCCAAGATGTTTAAGTTTATTGTGTACTAAGTTAATGACCTCAATACTTTCGTCCAGTGAAATATTTATTTTTATATATTTATATATTGGAATATAAATATTTATTTATATTCCAATTTAGTTATTGATTGAGAATGGCTTTTCAGTAATTGATTTTTGAAAATACTTACACATTTCTTTACAGTATTACAGCTATATACGTTAAAACTGTAAATTACATCATTAATTCCCTCAAAATTATCTGTTATGAAATCGACACAATTTAACCACGTTCCTCATCTAGTAAGCACAGGTTCAAGTAGTAAAGGCCTCTTAGTTAAACGATCTTTATACACTTGTACTCTTAGAGAGGCTCTTAAAAATTCTTTATGTTTGATGTAAGAGTATTTACAATTTGAAATTCTGTCCTTACAACTACAGCCACTCGATTTAACGCGTGTATCACACAAGTTACATTTATTAGGTGTGGAAAAAATATTTATTCTTTTATTTCCTTAAGATTTCATTCCGAAAATTGGTGAAAATATACTTTTAATAAATGCATATGCATTTATAGAATTTTGTCAGGATATGCACATATGCACTTTATATGCATTTTGCATATTTCCTGAGTTCTAGTTATGAGAAGGGCAAATGAAGGGTGGTCAAGTAGAGTTTTGGATTACGTGCCACATGATAGAAGAAGAAGCGGGAGACTGGCCACAACATTGAGATAAAGAATAGAAAAAGCATAAAATCTAGAGAGATAGAATATAGTAGAGTATAATAGAGTATATAACAGATAATAAATTATAATTTAATACATGTGCGCGTCTTTATTCAAGCTCGTTTCCTTTGCAGACCATCATGATGCCTCACCAGTGGATGGAAGGGAACCTGCCCGTTTCTGCCAAATGTGCTGTTTGTGATAAAACCTGCGGTTCCGTTCTCAGGTAAGTAAAGCTGATCCGATCTAATCTCCAGTTCTGTTCGGTCGAGCTTTTTCTCTCCCGCGAATCGGCGCTCGTTACGTATCGCCTATTCGCCCCTCGGCTTTATCCTCCTGTTTACTTTGGATTATTTCCCATCTCGGCTCCTAGACAAAAACAAGCGGGAAACGTCATCGTGGGGGGAAAACTCGCGAGCTCGTTAGTACGGAAACGGAATCCGTTTTTATTGTTGACAGAGGCGGTTTTAATTGCGCTCAGGGTATAAGCTCATACGATTACCAGCGTTTCCGTGTTCCGCAAAAGTTCCGCAGAGTAAATGAAAGGTTGCGTTACGTTCGTCGCAGGAACGAAATTTGAATCGCGTCAATTAGTTTGTTCTGCCCTTATGTGGTGTGATCAAAAAGGAATTTCGAAATTTCTGTTATCACGAAAAATGACTCTTAAGAATGCACGCTTAAAGTTATCGAAGCCTTCCAAATAATATTTTGAAGTTAACTTGCTAAATAATCTTGACTAAAGTTAGTTAATCTTGTTTAGTGCAATAAATGACTTGAAAACTACTTCCTATATGTGCCAAGACACATTAAAACCGAAGACTGTGGACGCCTGATGGCTCTTAATTATTGAGATGGAAGCTTCCTTGAATTTCAAAACCGCACTCGATTTTAATTTTGGGATTGTCACAGTATAAGATGGTTTCAGTTAGTCCGATCAAAGATGACTTAAAATTATTTATTCTACGTTTAGAAGACGAAGTCATTACGAAATCAAAAAGGCATCTTCTTCTTATTATTATTCTTCCTAAATATGTCCCAAGTAAGCTACCTTTATTTTCTTGATAATATCCAGCAACTGTTTACCTTTCATTCGCTCTGCGTAGCACTTCTTCTTTGCTAATATGGTCCTCCTAAGATATTCTTAAAAGTTTTAAAGTCCACATTTCAAAGGCTTCTGCGCGATTGATTGATCTAGCTTTCATTGACTAAGTTTCTGATCCAAATTAATAAGTTATTCAAGAAACCAAGTTATATTACACAGCAAAGAGTGTAGGCCCGTTATGTCTCTATATTATTGGCGCAGAAGAGCCACGTTATTAATAAACGCGTTCGATTGCAAAGTTCACATAACGTGTCACAAATTAGATGATCTCAGTTAATCCAACGAATGACTACTTACCTAAAATCATTTCATCTGCGTATGGACAGCAAGTCATATTAAAGCCAAAAGGTTTAGGCTCCTAATGCCTCTATATTTTTGGTGCAGGAGCTTCCATTTTCTTCAGAAATGGCTTAGATTTAAAATTTGACATATTTTGCTACGGTATTAGATGATTTCAATGCCAAATTACTCACTTTCCACATAGAAAGTTAAGTTATATCATAACTAACGAGTGTAGGTTTCTAATGCTTCTATAGTATTGTCCCAGAAGCATTCGAGTTTTTCAGTAATGCCTTCCATTGTAATATTGTCTTTTTGTGTCAAAGTGTAAGATGATGTCTGGTAATCTAACAAATGATTACTTAAAATCGTCCTCTACGCATGAAAAACCAAAAAATGAAGGCTTCTAACGCCTCTACAGTATTTGCCCAAAGGCTCTCACCTTTTTCGCAAATGCCTTTGGTTATAACCTTGACACATTCTGTCACAGTGTTAGATAGTCTCAGTTATTCCAAAAAACGACTATTTCAAATCACTTATTTTACGCCTAGAAAACCATGTCCTATCAAAATCATGGGACGTAGGCTTCTAATGTCTCCACATCAATTCTTTCGGTAATTGTTAACTGCTCTGAATAAAACCTTTAAGTCATTACCAATTTCATTAGAGAACCCCTTTCCAGATTCATAATATTACTTATCTACAACACCAATCTCCTATTATTTTCTCCCTAGGTTGCAGGATTGGAGGTGCCTATGGTGTCGGACGACTGTACATACGCAATGCAGGCCGAACATGCAAACCTGGTGTCCCCTAGGCCCTGCCCGTGTTAGCGTGGTGCCCCCTACGGCCCTACATTCGATCCAAGACGAAGCCTGGGAAGCCATTCGACCTCAAGCCTCCTCTCCCCTTTTAGTGTTCGTTAATTCTAAGTCAGGTAAGAGAAATTATTCCTTTAATTAGCCTAATTTGCCGGTAATTTACTATTAGGAACGTCGAAATGTCCAGTTATAGCAAGTTCGTAATAGTTTTGTTCTGCAAGTATAGGTGTGTAGTGTGTAGTGCAAGTATAGTGTATTTAATGAGGAGTGATTTGTTAATATCTGCTGTTCAAAATTGTTTTACAGTTAATAAGACCATCAAGTGGGTTAGCTAGACTGCAATGTCCCAAAACTTTAAACAAAAAGTACGTTATCCTCTTTAGATAACAAGGTATTTTTATTTGCATGTGATACATAATAATGTACTGTTAAAATATGAATGTATCTATTTTGAACAAAATTAAAACAAAGGAGAAATTGCACACTGAGTTGTTTTCCATTAGGAACTCAAAATTTTGTTGTTGTAGGCTATTGCTACAAAATTAATACCTGTAAATTGCTTGAAACTTACTTTAAATAAATAGTAAATTCAAAAGTTCCGGGAATAGGTACATTTGACTATTTAGGATTTGAACCTGGCGGTACATACCAGTTGCGCACCCTGATCAGAAAATCTCTAAAATCCAGACAGCTAGACACAGCTCAAGGATTAAGATACTTAAGGACTCCCTTCGATATACCCAGTGATAATTTTTCTTAACCATTTTAAGAAATATTTAAATTATAAACAGGATTCCCAAAAACCGTGTGGTAGGTAAATGTTTCTTAAAAGGAACCCAATGTATATCAGTTTCTCCTTGAACTTCATAGGAGAAAGTGTATTAATTTCAAAGACAAATGAGTATGGAAATGCTAAGTGAAAAGAAAAACCTATATTGGTGGTGTAATAGGTGCAATATATATGCTCTATATAAGCTTTTCACGAAAATAATAAACAAGAGACTGGAGAAAAAACTCGACTTTTATCAAACAACAGACCAGGCAGGCTTTCGTTCAGGCTATGGAACGAATGACCATCTTTACACATTAAAGATACTCATTGAGAAAAGCCTAGAATACAATATACCATTGGTGCTCGTGTTTGTCGACTTCCAAAAAGCTTTCGATACCATTGAAATGAATGCAATCCTGAAGGCGCTTAGCCAGTGTCGCATAGACTACAGATATACCCGTCTAATACACAATATTTACAGCAACTCGACCGCGAGCGTAAAAATCCATAACGCGATCAAACAATTTCCCATACAAAGAGGAGT